>JARQOD010000002.1:613649475-613700908 GCA_033576555.1 Oophaga sylvatica
AAACAAGTCATTTTGATACGTGAGTCACATTGTAATGCACATTTATTGTATTTTTATATTTAAAATGAAGCAAAAATACAAAATTGTTTTTCAGACCATAGTACTGTGCCAAATAGAAAATTAGTGTACTTTTATTTTGGCTTTCGCAGACGACAATAATAATCGGATGAGTTCTATCTGTCATTTTGATGTTTATCACTCGCCCCCATGTTATTCTGTAGGGCCGATTGTTTTCCTTGGACAGTGCCTATCCAAGGAAAAAATTGCTGCATGCCTGAGTTTGCTCTTATATTTGGATTGCACTTGGCCTTGCAAGTCAATGAGTCCATGGCAAATATGAGACTGCACTCGGATAACATCTGATCTGAGTCATTTGAATTTCCACGAATTGACACAATGGAGAAGATGGAAACATCTTTTCTTCATCTTCTCTTTATCCAAGAGAATTTGATAACACTATGCTGACACTCTGGTCAAACTCTGTTAGGGTCTGCGGAACGCACCAAGTAAATATAAATAATAGGTGCGTTCGCAGCCCGGGGTCCACAGTGCAGGCAGAGCCTGCTGCTAGTAAGATGGCGGTATAAGCGAACTCTGTTATTTCACAGAGTTGCAAACATAGATGCTGTGGCACTATATGGTGGTATAAGCGAACTCTGTAACACCACAGAGTCGCTGAGGTAGAGACGCAGAGATAGAGACTGTGTGCTGTTAACACCACAGATAACTGCTGTGCGGATAGCAGTCAGTGGTCATGCAGTCAGCAACGCAAACAAGCATCTCCTCACCGGAGTAGCCTGTATTCTAGGGGCTTATTTCAGCCAAGCCCTGAACACGTGCATACAAATCTCCTCACCGGAGGTGCCGGTATTCTAGGGGCTTTTTCAGCTGAGCCCTAACCACATGCGTGCATGATCACACTGGCGCAAAGAACATAACACAATTGATACTAGCGCATGGCCGAGCGGTCATGCGCACCTTTTATAGTAACAGCTACAGGACCTTCCAGAAAAGGACCAATGAGAAACTGTTTCAGAACATAGCAGTTTCAGGACCTTCCTGGCGGACTAATGGGAGTCGCTGCTGTAACCGAGCATGTGACCCCTGATCTCCAATGGGAGATCTTGCCCTGGGCATGCTCAGATGGAGAAATGCAGGACTCAGTCCCAAGACTGCCTGCTCCAGCACTGGTTATAATAGAGGAACCAGAAGAGGCAGCAACAAGCCTCTGCACAGTATTAGACTGAGCGAGACGCTGGGACCGACGTCTCCACTGAGCAGGCTCCACTGCGGCCTGAGATGGATGGGGGACCGCAGCGGGACTGATTCGAGATTCCCCTTGGGCAGCAGCGGGAACTTGATCCCTAACAAACTCTGATAACAGTTTGATCAAAGTGTGATTTGTATAATTGGCTTGATTCTGCCAGATGAGAGAAAATACTGTCATGTGCACCTAGTCTTAGTCAATTTACCTTTGAAATATTATGGGATGTAGATGGAGGAAAGCAATGAAGCATGTGTTCGAAATGTAATTAGCAGGGAGGGAAAAGGAAATGGGGGGTTTACAGCTGTCAGTACATGCAGGGACAGTCATCAAAAACAGGTATTTTTTACTGTCTCCCGAAACATTAAAAAAAGAAAAGACATGTCCGTGCCTTTTTTTTTTTCACAAAATGCAGACAAACCTCTATTGCAGTCACCTCTGCCTCCAGCAGGCCAAGGCCAACTACCGATCATCTGAGTGTATGGACAAGCAGTTTAGAGTAAGCAGCATGGTGCTGTGTCTGAAGAGCATGCCTATGGAAGCATCATATACTAAAGGGGACAGAGTCTGGGCTAATCCCATCCCATGAAACATGCTCACGTGCTGAGCTGAAATACAGGATGGTGATACCCTTCTGATAATATATCTGCTTATTACTTTCATTATTATAATAGGTTACTGCTCAGATTCATTTATCTTGCACCCTGTTGGTTAAATGCATAATAAATTAGTAAGAAGTTTACAAATAAGTAGCTTCCTGGGCTTTTTTTGTAGCTTTTGTTAATGAAGCCACAAGTTAAAGGGAAACTATCTTGTGAAAAAATTGTGTTAACCTGCCGATATAGGGTTAATCTACAGAATGCAGGTTAATAGCGTTCTTAACCTGCCCAGCGTTCGCACTTAGAAACCCACTATCAGGAGGAAATTAATTTAATTTCTCCCGGTAGAGTTCCAGTATCAGTCACAGGGTCAGCCTGGCTAGGGTTCAGTCATCGCTTTGTGTATAGATAGTGGCAGCTGTAACTGCTCCTATGGCGCTGACTAATAGCCATCTTAGCATGAGGGCCAGCTGTCAGTCAGTTACAGAGGCGCGTTTACAGAGCGGTGACTAATCCAGTGCCTATGCTGCCCCTGTAACCGAAACACAAATGCTACTGGGAAGAATAGCTTTTTCACGTGACAGGTTTATAATAAAATGCAGTATTCAACAATACAAATGAGTGGATATGGTGATTTTCAAATTTGCCAAATGGCGCAGATCTTACCAGGAAATTTATTTTGCAGTGAATTTATTCTTGCTAATTGAATGTCCCATATTATGTTCTGGGGTAAAGAAACACTAGGGCATAATAAACATAAAATGTGAATAAAAAAAAAAAAATGCTTTACTGCTTGGGGCCTCTTCTTATCAATGCCACACTCTGAATCCTTGGGCTTTATCACATCAGTCCAGGACATAGCGATGTGGTTGCGACTTTCCAATGTGTATGTTTAGAAAGTACAACGTAAGAGTATGCACCCTAAGGTCATGATGCACATTATGATGTCATGGCAAAACACATCAAATTAGGGACAGACACCAGGAAAGTGGTCTCAATTCACTCACAGTACAAATTTTAGAATGGCACGGCATTATTCAGCCATGCATGAGGTATCAGGGTCTGGGCAAGCATTAACAGCTTTGAATTGAACTTCAAATTAAGACGAGGTGGATGAAGGATCGATGTAAGCCTACTATGCTGGGAGCCTTGATATCACATGCAACAGCTCAACCTGCTTTGATTCTCTGCCAAACAAAGGTGGCACAAATATCAGTTTTGTAGACTACTATTGTCAGAAAAATCTAAGAATGGTAACATGGGTAGTTGACTCAAAGGGGGTGGAGGCCTGCAGCTTTCAGAGGCCTACTGCTACAGGCAACACACATAAAGGAAACCCAACCAGGAGTCTACATATTTCCAAAAATTAGTAATAGACAAAGTGGCATCAATTTCACCACACTAGATATAGTATATTAGGGACTGACAACTCTTACACTACAGCCAACCCAGCAGATGTAGATGCAACCAGGAATGTTCACTTTTCCAAAAATTAGTGGCAGACACCAACAAAGTGGCATCAATTTCACCAGAGTAGAAACAGTATAATGGAGAGCGACATCTCTTCCAATGCAGCCAACCCAGCAAAATGGAAACCCAATCAGTAGTCTAAAAATTTCAAAACATTAGGGCCTGACACCACTGAAATGGCATCAATTTCTTGAGAGTAGAAATAGTATAATAGAGACCAAAAAGTCTTCCATTACAGCCAACCCAGCAGACACAGACCCAATAAGGAGTCTTCAAATTTGAATTATTAGGGCAGACATCACCAAAGTGGCATCAATTTCACCAGAGTAGAAATGTTATAAGGGGGAGTGACATCTCTTCCACTAAGCCAACCAAGCAGATGGAGAGATCCAATCAGGACACTCCACATTTCCAAAAATTAGTGGCAGACACCAACAAAGTGGCATCAATTTCACCAGAGAAGAAATAGTCTAATGGGGAGCGACATCTCTTCCACTATAGCCAACCCAGCAGATGGAGACCCAATAATGAGTCTTCAAATAAAAAAAAATTAGGGCCTGACACAACCGAAAAACCATGAATTACACAAGAGTAGAGATAGTATAATAGGGACCAACATGTCTTCCACTACAACCAACCCAGCAGATGGAGACACAATCAGGAGTCTTCAAACTTCAAAAATTTAGAGCCTGACTCCACCGAAGTGACATTAATTTCTTGAGAGTAGAAATAGTTTAATAGGGACCGACATGTCTTTCACTACAGCCAACAAGCAGATGTAGATCAACCAGGACTGTTCACACTTCCACAAATCAGTGTTAACATCTGCAGTAGCAGCAACTGCAGGCACAGAAGCCCCACTAAAGATATCATAAACTGCAATTATGTGAGATCCATGCAGTACACTAAAAATTACAGCATCGCATAGTCGGTACAGTCTGCGATTGTGGTGCAAAAGTCCTTGAAAATCAATGACTTGTTCATCGTGATGAAAATTAGGCGGTCTATACTTTCAGGGGACACGTGGCTGCGCTTATCAGTCAGGACACCACCAGTAGTGCTGAAGACATGTTCTGAGAGAACACTGGCTGCCGGGCATGATAAAACCTCCAATGCATGAAAGGCGGCTCAGGCCACTCATGCATTTTTGAAGACCTAAATGTGAAAGGGTCCAAACCATCCCTGATGGTATTAACTTTCAATTCTAGATACTCCTGCACCATCCTCTCCATTCGTTCACCACATGTCAGACTTGGACTCTGTTGCGCTGGTGCACAAGCTGGTCTAAAAAATGTGTCAAAGAAATTGCTTCTTCAGCTTTGGCTACTGCTGATGCTAATCTGTTGGAGTTGATTAATTGATGTGCCTCAGGTTGGAAGTCTAGAGCTGCGATGCAAACTGTGTTCCTCTCTGCTGTCTTGGGGAAAACCCCTCTTAAGGTTGTGTAAAAGCGTACTTCGATACTCCAGCATTCACGGGTCCCTTTCCGTGGCGTAAAGCATCTGGCAAAATTTACTCTTATAATGTGGAATTAACAAAGTGGCAACCAATTAGTCAGCATTGTTTTGAATTGTAGCTATACGGGATCATGATGCAGATAGTGCAGCAAGAAAGCACTCATATGTCAGGCTCTTCCATGAGGACCAAGCCCATGTTGTGTTGGTGGCTGGGTAGCACTGATGCTTGTTTCCTCTGTCCCCTCCCGCCAACAACGAACAACAGATGAGGGATGATTATCCTCTTCATCAGACAGTTGCTCGCCCATCACCTCTTACTCCTCTATTTGTTCATCGACTCATGCACTAACAGTTTGTCTGTTTTCACCAGCCCCTCTTAATCGCAGTATTCCACCCTCCCTTTGCACCCAGCTGTGTGATGACAGTCTGGAACTTTGGAACAATGCTATCCCTTCCGCATCCTCCTCTGCTTCTTCCTCTTCTTCTGGGACCACCATATCCTCCCGCAGGCTATTCAAAGTCTGCTCCAGCATATAGATGACAGGAATAGTGATGCTGATGATGGCATCGTCAGCGCTAACCATTTTAGAAGCCATTTTGAAACTGTGCAGAAGGAACATCCTTAATCTGTGCCCACTCCGTAAACATGATATGCACCACGTCCGTACAGCGTTGGCCCAGGCTATAAGACATGACATACTGCATCAGGGCTCATTGCAGCTGCCACAGTCGCATCAACATGTCTAGAGTGGAATTCCACTATGTCAGCACATCGCATATCAACCTGTTAATTGGCATGGACAAAGATCTCTGTCTCGATGCAAGTCAATGACCTGAGGGGTGCGAACAGTGGAAGTGAGCACAAAGCTTCTGTGCTTTCTGCAGTAGCTCACCCTGGCTAGGATAGTGGTGGAGAAAACACTGTACCACACAGTTGAGGATGTAAGCCATGCAGGGCATTTGTATGAGTTTGCCTCTTTGTAGGACTATCATCAGGTTTGCACCATTATCGGACACAGCCTTCCCCTTATCCAGGTTCATCGGAGACAGCCGTTGCTCAAACTCTGCCTGGAAAGCTATCCACAGCTCTTCAGCTGTATGACTGCAATCTCCAAGGCATATCAATTTTAACACTGCCTGATTGCAGTGAGCCCTGGCTGCATAGTACGGAGGTGGTGGGGATTCGCTTTGCGCTGTTGGAACATGTGTCTTATTAAGGCAGAGATTGAGAGTGCAGGTGGAAGCCCTAGAGGAGGTAGAGAAGGAGGAAGAAGTTGTTGTGGAAGTGTGAAATACAAAGGTTTGTCTTGCATGCCTTGGGGATTCTAAGACTTGTGGAGCAGCCCCTTCCCCACCTGCCCCCAAATCCACCAGAGTCACCCAGTGCCCAGTCAGCGAGGCTGATACTGAGGGACTGCAATGGCCATCAACTTTCAAAAACCGTCTATATCTACCAGATAGAAAGGCAACATTTATATATCCATCAGATTGAAGATGCGGATGTGCAACCTCTAAGCTTTGTAATGTGTAGGAGGAAACAATTTTTTACATTACCACAACTGCGGAGCGGTGGGCTGGCTGCAGTGCTGAGAAAGGGCGGAGTACGGTGAACTGGATAATCTGCTGGACCATAAGTGAGGTGCAGGCAGAAATGTTACAGTGGATTGATAAAGTTGTGATGTGCTCCTTCTCTGAGGTCGGTCAAAAACAGCAAGCATTTCCACTTCTGTTACAGCTGATATGATCTCATTCAGCATGACTGGAGCTTGTAAAGAAACAGAGATTCTGTGGTTGCAGATTTCTATGACAATACTTGGCACGGTAACAGAGGAGGAGGAAGAAGCAGCTGATGTGATTGAAGGGGCGGCTGATGGTTGTTGAGGTCCACTGGTTCGCATTTTAGTGCAGTGGGATTCCCGGAGTAACGCATGTTGATTGTGTATGTGAAGATTTATGCATGAAGTAGTCAAATTATTGCACTTTTTCCCCCTACTCCGTTTTCTTTTGAAAAGTTGGCAAATAACGTAAGTTGTCTAATCCTTTGCAGTGTCAAAAAAGGATCAGGCTAGGCAACCCTTGCCACCCTTACGAGCTGCAGACCCACGAATGCTTCTGGACACAGGCACAGATATGGCTGTGGATGCATTGTTCGTCATGGTTACATCAATCCTTGTCTGCGCTGTACGGCACAACATAACCTCCTCATCTTCCTCCTCCTCCACCCCCTCAGATGACCTACTCAGCTGCATACCTCTGTGTTCAGGCCAAGTGGGATCTACACACTTATCATCATCCTCTGTGTTATCACATTCCTCGCCCTGAGAGTCACCCTCCTCCTTTTCCTGCCCTGAGAGCACAGTACTTTTCCCAGTCATGTTGCTCAGATAATGTAGTAGGAACACAGTACCAGGAGCAAAAAATTAGATTTTTTTACTCTGCACTAGCTTTGCACACAGTCGAATTATAGCAGCACTAAATGACAAGGTGAAATATGGCTTTCTAATTCGTGTTAGCACAGAAGAAAGAATTGTTTCAGTGTGAATGAGGACAGTATGATAATGGTGTACAATAATAATAAATTATATTGTGGTACCGTGTTAGCCAGAAAAATCGATGTGAATACTTTTCCGTCCAATTATGACAAGAGCATTCTTAAGGTGATACCTTTATTGGCTAACCAGAAAATTATATGTTCGCTAGCTTTCAGAGCACAGTGGCTCCTTCTTCAGGCAAGATTACATTTGAAATAATAAGAAAGACACATCAGATGCTTACTATAGTAGGAAATTTGTTCAAGACCTGGGAGGTGTGATGCCTTCAAAGGAAATCGAATTAGCATTATCTTACAAATGGAGAGCTGGTGGGAATGTGTTACTATCTGGAGTCCTTCTGGTGAAGGTGTGAACTGTGTCTATGTAGTGAACCATATAACCAGGTGTTAAGTTGAGTCCTAGTGTCAAAGTATTGAACATCCTAATAAGTTTGAATTCCCATATTTTTCTCTCCCTGTCATCCTTAAAATGACCTTTTAGTATTAAGACTTTTAAGTCTGTCATACAATGTCCAGTTCCAGAGAAATGTTTTCGCACAGGCGTGTCCATTTCATTCCTGATCGTATGTCTGTGTAGATTCATCCTTGTTTGTAGTTTTTGCATGGTTTCCCCAATATAGATAGCTCCAGGGCACCTTGTGCATTGTATCATGTACACCACATTGGAGGACGTACATGAAAAGGAACCCATGACCTTATAGTCCTGATTTGTGTTTGGTACACGGACTGTATTTGTTGGTAATATGTGGGTACAAGTTTTGCATTTTTTGTTGTTACATGGGAATGTGCCAGTCACTGATGGTGACAAGAGGACACTTCTGACAAGGAGATTCCTTAAGTTAGGGGGCTGTTTGTAGGAGAGGAGTGGTAGTTCTGGGAATATGTCTTTCAATTTGTGGTCTCTGTGGAATATGGGTTGGAGATCAGCACCAATTTTCCTTAGGATGCTCATGTGGGGGTTGTATGTGACCACAAGAGGTACCCTGTTGTTGTCCTCTCTCAGTTTGTAATCCAGGAGGTTGCTTCTTGGGATTCTTGTAGCCCTGTGGATCTGTTCATCTATTACCAGTGGATGGTATCCTTGTTGTAGGAATGTATTCCTCAGAGATAGCAGCTGTAGTTCCCTGTCTTTACTGTCTGAACAGATCCGAATATATCTCAGAGCTTGACTGTAGATGATGGATTTTTTTGTGTGTCTTGGATGAAAGCTGTTCCATCTAAGGTATGCTGGACGTCCTGTGGGCTTATGGTAAATTGATGTTTGTATGGCGTTGTCCTTGATGTATATGGTCAAGTCCAGAAAATGTATTTGAGACTTTGAAAAGTTGAGGGTGAGCTTGATGGTTGGGTGGTATTTGTTGAAGTTATTGTGGAAGGTGAGCAGATCATCTTTTGAGCCTGTCCAGATTATTAGCAGATCATCAATGTAGCGGAAGTATGCAAGAGGTTTAATAGGGCAAGATGACAAAAACTCCTCCTCCAGTTTCGCCATAAATAGGTTGGCATATTGTGGGGACATTTTGCTTCCCATGGCGCTGCCCATGCACTGTTGGTATAAATTGTTCCCAAAAGAAAAATAGTTGTGATGAAGCACAAACCTGATGAATTGCAGTGTTGGTTCTGTGGCCAGATTGTTATTTTGAAGGAAATATTTACATGCTGTGATTCCATCCTCATGAGGAATGTTGGAATAGAGAGACTCTACGTCCATGGTGGCTAGTATCGTGTCCCTTGGAAGTGGGCCCAGCGCTGACAATTTGCAAAGAATATCCGTGGTGTCCTGGATATAGCTGGGTGTGCTCCTCACCAAGGGTTTCAGAATGTTCTCCACCCAGCCGGAGATATTCTCAGTTAAAGTCCCAATACCAGAGATGATGGGCCTCCCAGGATTACCTTCTTTGTGTATTTTAGGCAACATGTAGAAGGTACCTGTTTTGGGATTGCCTGGTACTAGTTCCAGTAGTGAGGATGAAGTAGAATCAAATCCATTGATGATACGTGTTAGTTCCTCTGTGTATTGTTTGGTGGGATCTTCCTGAAGTGGAGTGTAGTATTTTATATCCAAGAGTTGTCTGTTTGCTTCCTGGATGTAATCTGTCGTGTTCATGATGACTATAGCTCCTCCTTTGTCCGCTGGTTTGATGATGATATTGTTGTTGGCTTTTAAGGATTGTATGGCTTTTCTTTCCTCCATACTGATATTGTTTGGCACTTTATGGTGTCTGTCCAAAATGTCAGATTTAACTTTTTTGCGGAAACAGTCTATGTAATGATCCAGAGTTTGGTTGTATCCAGGTTGCGGGTCCAGTTTGTCCTCTTTTTCTTTTTCGCTGTGTTATTCACATTGTCTTGTGAAGTGATATCTGCATGGTTATGAAAAAATTCTTTGAGTCGCAATCTGCGGAAGAATTCCTCGATGTCACTACAGAACTGAGCCGTATCCAGCTGTTTTGTAGGACAGAATGCATGTTCTATCAAAGGGACTAACATTCTGTCCTACAAAACAGCTGGATACGGCTCAGTTCTGTAGTGACATCGAGGAATTCTTCCGCAGATTGCGACTCAAAGAATTTTTTCATAACCATGCAGATATCACTTCACAAGACAATGTGAATAACACAGCGAAAAAGAAAAAGAGGACAAACTGGACCCTGCAACCTGGATACAACCAAACTCTGAATCATTACATAGACTGTTTCCGCAAAAAAGTTAAATCTGACATTTTGGACAGACACCATAAAGTGCCAAACAATATCAGTATGGAGGAAAGAAAAGCCATACAATCCTTAAAAGCCAACAACAATATCATCATCAAACCAGCGGACAAAGGAGGAGCTATAGTCATCATGAACACGACAGATTACATCCAGGAAGCAAACAGACAACTCTTGGATATAAAATACTACACTCCACTTCAGGAAGATCCCACCAAACAATACACAGAGGAACTAACACGTATCATCAATGGATTTGATTCTACTTCATCCTCACTACTGGAACTAGTACCAGGCAATCCCAAAACAGGTACCTTCTACATGTTGCCTAAAATACACAAAGAAGGTAATCTTGGGAGGCCCATCATCTCTGGTATTGGGACTTTAACTGAGAATATCTCCGGCTGGGTGGAGAACATTCTGAAACCCTTGGTGAGGAGCACACCCAGCTATATCCAGGACACCACGGATATTCTTTGCAAATTGTCAGCGCTGGGCCCACTTCCAAGGGACACGATACTAGCCACCATGGACGTAGAGTCTCTCTATTCCAACATTCCTCATGAGGATGGAATCACAGCATGTAAATATTTCCTTCAAAATAACAATCTGGCCACAGAACCAACACTGCAATTCATCAGGTTTGTGCTTCATCACAACTATTTTTCTTTTGGGAACAATTTATACCAACAGTGCATGGGCAGCGCCATGGGAAGCAAAATGTCCCCACAATATGCCAACCTATTTATGGCGAAACTGGAGGAGGAGTTTTTGTCATCTTGCCCTATTAAACCTCTTGCATACTTCCGCTACATTGATGATCTGCTAATAATCTGGACAGGCTCAAAAGATGATCTGCTCACCTTCCACAATAACTTCAACAAATACCACCCAACCATCAAGCTCACCCTCAACTTTTCAAAGTCTCAAATACATTTTCTGGACTTGACCATATACATCAAGGACAACGCTATACAAACATCAATTTACCATAAGCCCACAGGACGTCCAGCATACCTTAGATGGAACAGCTTTCATCCAAGACACACAAAAAAATCCATCATCTACAGTCAAGCTCTGAGATATATTCGGATCTGTTCAGACAGTAAAGACAGGGAACTACAGCTGCTATCTCTGAGGAATACATTCCTACAACAAGGATACCATCCACTGGTAATAGATGAACAGATCCACAGGGCTACAAGAATCCCAAGAAGCAACCTCCTGGATTACAAACTGAGAGAGGACAACAACAGGGTACCTCTTGTGGTCACATACAACCCCCACATGAGCATCCTAAGGAAAATTGGTGCTGATCTCCAACCCATATTCCACAGAGACCACAAATTGAAAGACATATTCCTAGAACTACCACTCCTCTCCTACAAACAGCCCCCTAACTTAAGGAATCTCCTTGTCAGAAGTGTCCTCTTGTCACCATCAGTGACTGGCACATTCCCATGTAACAACAAAAAATGCAAAACTTGTACCCACATATTACCAACAAATACAGTCCGTGTACCAAACACAAATCAGGACTATAAGGTCATGGGTTCCTTTTCATGTACGTCCTCCAATGTGGTGTACATGATACAATGCACAAGGTGCCCTGGAGCTATCTATATTGGGGAAACCATGCAAAAACTACAAACAAGGATGAATCTACACAGACATACGATCAGGAATGAAATGGACACGCCTGTGGGAAAACATTTCTCTGGAACTGGACATTGTATGACAGACTTAAAAGTCTTAATACTAAAAGGTCATTTTAAGGATGACAGGGAGAGAAAAATATGGGAATTCAAACTTATTAGGATGTTCAATACTTTGACACTAGGACTCAACTTAACACCTGGTTATATGGTTCACTACATAGACACAGTTCACACCTTCACCAGAAGGACTCCAGATAGTAACACATTCCCACCAGCTCTCCATTTGTAAGATAATGCTAATTCGATTTCCTTTGAAGGCATCACACCTCCCAGGTCTTGAACAAATTTCCTACTATAGTAAGCATCTGATGTGTCTTTCTTAAGGTACTGCCACACTAAACAATCCCGCTAGCGATCACGATAACGACGCATACTAATGCGATCGCTAGCGGGATTGTTTCTATATCGCTAAGTGCGGCCACATTTAGCGATATAGTTAACGGCGCTATCGCCGTTAGCGATCTTCTTAACGACTTTAGCGGTACAAAAGTACCGCTAAATCGCTAAGAAAAGGTGCCACACTAGCGATATATACTTACCCAGCGGGAGCGCCGACGAGAAAATAGGGTCCGGAACGATTCCAGCGACGAGCGAGATCACAACAGGAAGCTCGTCGCTGGCAGCTGCCGCACTGAACAACATCGCTAACGGGATCGCTAAATAGTGACGTTTTTTAGCGATCCCGTTAGCGATATTGTTCAGTGTGGCATACCCTTTATTATTTCAAATGTAATCTTGCCTGAAGAAGGAGCCACTGTGCTCTGAAAGCTAGCGAACATATAATTTTCTGGTTAGCCAATAAAGGTATCACCTTAAGAATGCTCTTGTCATAATTGGACGGAAAAGTATTCACATCGACAGTATGATAAAGAAGACATGCTCTAAACAATTTCAAACTAAGATATCCCCTACTTTATCACGTCAGTAAGAGAATAAAAAAATTTCAACATGGATAAGGCCTGTATATCCAAGAAGATATGCTCCAAATAATTATAAAAATGAGACTTCCCCTACTGTATGATGTTAGTAACAGAAGAAATAATTGTTTCAGTGTGGATGAGGCCTATATAGCAAAGAATATATGCTTCAAACAATTATAAAAATGAGATCTTTCCTACTGTATGATGTTAGTAACACAAGAAAGAATTGCTTCAGTGTGGATGAGGCCTGTATGACAAAGAAGATATGCTCCAAACAATTTAAAACTGAAATATCCCCTACGGTAGCACGTTAGTAACAGAATAATTTTTTTGTGTGGATGAGGCCTCTATAACATAGACTATATGCTGCAAACAATTTCAAGCTGAGCTCTGTCCTACTGTATCATGCTAGTAACAGAGGAAAGTATTTTTGTAGTGTGGATGAGGCTGGTATAACCTAGAAGATATGCTCCAAACAATTTCAAACTATGGTCTAGCCTGCTGTATCACATTTGTCACAGAATTTTTTTTTACTGTGCAACAGCTCTGCACAAAGAAGAATTTCACAACCACTAAATGACAAGGTGTGATATGGCATGCTGTATCACGTTCGTAACTGCAAATTTTTTTTTTTACTCTGCATGAGCTCTGCAGAAAGCTGAATTTTACCGACACTAAATGACAAGTTGAAATATGGCTTGCTGAATCACGTTAGCAACTGCATAAAATATTTTTTTACTGTGCAGCAGCTGTACAGAAAGATGAATTTCACCACCACTAAATGACAAGGTGGGATATGGCGTGCTGAATCATGTTAGTAACTGCAAAAAATATTTTTTTTACTGTGCAACTGCTCTAAACACAGAACAATTTCACCACCACTAGATGACAAGGTGAGATATAGCAAGCTGAATCATGTTGGCAATTGCAAAAAAAATTTTTTTTACTATAAAACAGCTCTGCACAAAGCTGAATCTAACCCCCAATAGATAAGAATATGGCGAGCAGTATGACATTTAGCAAAAGAAAAAAAATGTTTTTTTTACTGTGCAACATCTGTACAAATAGATAAATTTCACCGCCACTAAATGACAGGGTGAGATATGGCGTGCTTAAACACATTAGCAAATGTAAAAAATATTTTTTTTTTACTGTGCAACAGCTGTATAGAAAGATGAATTTAACCACAAAAAAATGACAGGGTGACATATGGCCTACGGAATCACGTTAGCCACTGCAAAAAATATTTTTTTACTGTTCAACAGCTCTGCACACAGAACAATTTAACCACCACAAAATGACAAGGTGGGATATGGTGGGCTGTATCACGTTAGCAACTGCCCCCGATTTTTTGTTTCCTGTGCAACAGCTCAAATCACAGAACAATGTTGCCGCCACTAAATGACAAGATACGACATGGCGTGCTGTATCACATTTAGCAACTGAAAAAATAATATTTAGAAAGGTCTACTCGTACGTGGAGCACAATAGAAGCAGTGCACAAAACACTATAACGAAATGTGCCCTGCTGTCTTTGTCTGTGGACCTCAGTGATTGTACAGAAAAAAATGCTGGAAGGTCGATTTCACAGTCAAACAGGACACTAGCTATCTAAGCTATCTGAATTAGAAATAACCACCTAGCTAACTAGCTATAATCTATCAGCACCCAGACCAAGTGTCGAGGAGTAGACTCTCTGAGCTGTTATATTGACAAAATGGATCTGAAGCAAGATTGCCTTTCTCTATAAAGAGAGGGACATGTAATTTCAGCAGCCAATGACACAAGCCATTGTGTCTGGACATTGTGGATGTATCCTGAGTCTTGATTGGCTAGCCACAATGTGTACAAATAAAGTAAAAAAAAAAAAAATTTTGCAAGCTACCAGTATTCTGCTACTCTGGGCTCTCCCCACCCCTTCCCCTCATCAAACATGTGTCCCACACTCATCATACACCACCACTATCCTAGCCAAAGTGCTGAAAATATTTTGTGGCAAAGCAAATATATTCCTACACTTTTTACTGAATATTACTGATTTTTCCCAATGAAAATGTGCTTATGTTTTCAATCACGAATCCGAATGTGCCAAATTCATGCCAAATTTATGTTTTGCAATTGTTTTTCAAACATATTAACTCATCTCTACTTATAATGTTAAAAGGTATCCTAAAGCAGGAATGAGTTTGTGGGACAAGTAAAGTGTCCTGGGCAGGATTTCAAGAGCATCAGCATTACCAGAAAGAGGACACAGAACTGCAGAGCTAGTAAATTACACTTGTTAATCAGGAATGTAGTGTTAAAGCTGGGTTGTGGTGAAGTAGTGCCAAATACTGGTAATAGAGGGCATTATTGACTACGATGGAAGGAAACAGTGTGGAAAATGTTTTGAGTTGTAAAGGAAATGTTCATAAGACTTTATACCTGATATCCCTTGTATATTACCATTATCAAGTTGCCGTTCAATAAAGAGTTTATTTTTGAATGGTGATCTCCCTTTTTGAACTGTGAAACATCTGGTCCTGGCAAACCGGCAACAATGATTACATGTGGCCTGCATGGGCATAAAGCCCTCACAGCATAAGTCAACATGCCCAGCCAGGATCTCCACTTTCATGTAACATGCCGGGACGCAGGAGACAAGCACCTTCCTCACAGCTACTGTCCCGTGCCATGTTACACCCGCAAAGGATGTTATGCAACGATGAAGGAAGACATTGAAAGAGCTTTATGATGAAACAGATTCTGAACTAAACATAATATGAAATGTATTCCTCCAGAACTTAATAAAGAACATTTGATTTGCATTGAAAAAACTTTAATGCAAATCTCACCTTGTGGACAAATGTGTTGGACTTTTGCATTCCGATTTTGGCAGATTTGCTCATCTCTACTCAGCATTTAAGTGCACATTTATTCATATGGTGTAAAGAACAGAAAGTCTGAGCAGATAGTGATGGCAGAGATTAACTGACTACCACAGGTCTGGTTTTAGAACCATCTGCTATCAGTGATCAAAGCTGAGCCAAGCTAAACAAATGAATAGTAATCCTTATTCTGTAAAAATCAATGGACCTGGTCATCAAGAGTCTAAAGGTACTGCCACACTACACAATCCCGCTAGCGATCTCGTTAGCGTCGCATACTAATGAGATCGCTAGCGGGATTATTTCTATATCGCTAGTAGCTACCTAATTTAGCGATATCGTTAAGGACGCTATCGCGGTTAGCGATCTCCTTAACGACTTTAGCGGTACAAAAGTACCGCTAAATCGCTAAAAAAGGTGCCACACTCAGCGATTAGATACTTACCAGCGGGACGCCAGCGATGAAAATAGGGTCCGGAACGATCAGGACGACGGACGAGATCACAGCAGGGGCCACGTCGCTGGTAGATGCCGCACACAACAACATCGCTAATGGGATCGCTAAATAGTGACGTTTTTTAGCGATCCCGTTAGCGATGTTGTTTAGTGTGGCATACCCTTAAGCTGGCTTTAACTATCTGTGGGGAAGTGTATGTCAATGAACATGACATCAGTCTTGATGCCCCATCAATATAGCACAGTAGAAGAGAACGAACAGCTCCACCGATGTGGTGCCACAGGAAGCAGGAGAACTGCTTCCTGTGGCATCATAATTCGTGACTATGTGACCGTTCTGAGCTGGAAGAGTTCATCACAGGACAGAACAGGCAGGTAGATAGACAATTACCTGTCGATAAGTGCCTACATTGTCAGGGGCAAAAAACCCTGATGACCCAATTAATTCTCCAATTGTTCATAAAGAATGAATATTGGCCAGCCTTTTATTGATGTCAACTATGGAATTTGATTGATCATGATTTCTCAACAAGTTTTCATGTTTTTTCTTTAATATTTAATACTTAACTTTTCATAAAGTAGAAAAGAATTTGTATTTCTCAGTGTCTAAATAATATAGCAAGAAAGCACAAAAGTAATTTTAAAAAGCTCAACAGAAAGAAAAAAATACTAATAATGTGAGTTGTATACAGTATCTAATAACACCGATATTCAAAAGCCTTTATCCAGCAATATCAAAATGTAATCAAGCAGGATCATGCTGGCATGACTGCTGGAATACAGAAACTTAGAGAGAATTTTAACTATGATATGGTTTTCTGTGGTATTTAAATATTTATCGCAGCTATACATTTTACCAGTGGGACATACAAGTAAATAATTAAAGGGTTGTGATATTAAGAAATATACAATTATTTCAAACAGTTTTTCTCTTACCGTTGCACAATTGATCTTTTATGGAGACAATGCTAATTTCCCAGTACGAATTGATTTACTGCGATTTATAGTATTTACAACTGATATAAAAGAACTATAAATTTGCTTAACTTTCATTTTAGACTGTATTTTTAATTAATTATTCAGGAGCTATCTAGTGTACCTGATTTCATTACATAAGGAATAAAATGTAACCTTTGAATGAATTGCCCCTAGGAAACTTGAGTATCCATAATGAAAAGCAATGGTGTCTTTGCTTCAGATTTTTCAATATATTAACAATGACGGCTCTTCAAAGGTTAAAAAGTACTATTTTTATTAGATGAATAAGTGGAACATATATATTGGATTTGAGATAAATAAAAGCTAACAAACCAGAGGAAGGATGGAGGAGTTTCTGTGTTAACGAGGCTGGCATTTGTTGGTACAAGTAACTACTAGATTCAAGTGTCCATTTCTGAAGCAAAAAAAAATACATTTTTTTCAACTTTGCAATTATATGAAAGTGTTTAATTATAATAATCAAATATCAATTTATCTTTTGTAAATCTCACAATAATTTCAGTTCAATCAAGTGAAAGATATCACCTAAAATTCATTAAATTACATTATATAGTGTGAAAACCTGTGCATACCCCTTTGGAGAACTTATGTGGTAAATTTTTTTATGAATGACAGCTACAGGAATAGATGAGCAAATCAATTAGCAGAATCCTTATCCAGCAGACTAATCAGTTGTCCTGGAACTAGAGATGAGCAGATATTTCAATGTTCGGTTTGGATTATGATCGCCAAATTTGCAATATTTGTCGATTTATTCTTAGAGTATTCGCCGGATATAGCCGAACACCATTCAAGTCATGGGCAGGCAAAAGCAAAGGCATACACAACACTTTCAAATGGGCCCAAAAGCTGCCAAAACACATCAAATGAGGGACAGATAGCAGGAAAGTGGCCTGGACTCACCCACAGTTCAAATTTTAGCATGGCACGGCAGCAATCAGCCATGCATGAGGTATCGGGATCTGTACAAGCATTTACAGCTTTGAATTGAACTTCAAATTAAGACCAGATGGGTGAGAGATTGGTGTAGGCCTGCTGTGCTGGAAGCCTTGATACCACATGCAACAGCTCAACCTGCTTTCATGCTCAGCCACATACAGTTGGCACAAATATCAGACTTGTAGATTACTATTGTCAGAAAATGTAAGGATAGTAACACGGGTAGATCACTCAAATGTAGTGGAGGCCTGCTGGTCTCTGAGGCCTACTGTTACAGTCAACACACATGAAGGAGACTCAACCAGGAGTCTACACATTTTCAAAAATTAGTTGCGGACACCACCAAAGTGGCATCAAATTCACCATAGTAGAAATAGTATAATGGGAAGCGGCATCTCTTCCACTATAGTCAAAATATAGCAGATGGACACCCAACCAGGAGTGTTCACATTTCCAAAAATTATTGGCAGACATCACCAAAGTAGCATCAATTTCATGAGAGTAGTAATAGTATAATGTGGAGCAACATATCTTCCACTACAGCCAATGCAGCAGATGGATACCCAACCAGGAGTGTTCACATTTCCAAAAATTAGTGGCAGACACCACCAAAGTGACATTAAGTTCATCACAGTAGAAATGCTACAGCCAACCTAGCAGATGGATACCCAACCATGAATGTTCACATTTCCACAAATTATTGGCAGACAACTCCAAAGTGGCATCAATTTCATGAGAGTAGAAATAGTGTAATGAGGAGCAACATCCCTTTCACTACAGCCAACCATGCAGATGGATGCTCAACCAAGAGTGTTCACATTTCCACAAATTAGTGTTAACATCTGCAGCAGCAGCAACAGCAGGCACAGAAGCACCACGAAAGGTATCACAGATAGCAATTACGCAAGATCAATGCAACACACTAAAATCTACAACATCGCCTACTCTGTACAGTCTGCGATTGGTGTGCAAATGTCCTTGGAGATTCATGACTTGTTCATTTTGATGAAAGTTAGATTGTCTACACTTTCAGGGGACAGGTGGCTGCGCTTATCCATCAGGACACCACCAACAGCGCTGAAGATACTTTCTGAGAGAACGCTGGCTGCCAGGCATGATAAAACCTCCAAGGTATGAGAGGTGAGCTCTGGCCACTCATCCACTTTTGAAGGCCAAAATGATAAAGGGTCCAAACCCTTTCTGATTTTATTGATATTGAGTTCTAGATACTCCTGCATTTTCCTCTCCAGTTGGTTACCACGTGTCAGAGTTGGGCTCTACAAGAGCTGGTCTGAATAATGTGTCAAAGGACTCACAGAAATTACTTCTGCCACTTACACTACTGCAGCTGCTAATATTTTGGCATTAATTGACATGCCGGAGGTTAGAAATCAAGAGCTGCGATGCACACTGTGTGCCTCACTGTTGTCTTGGGAAAACCTCTGTTAAGGTTGTGCAAAAGCACTACAAGCATTTGTGGGTCCCTTCCCAGGGCAGGAAGCATCTGTCAAAATTTTGTCTTAACGTGGATCTAACAGAGTGGCAACCCTGTAGTCAGCACTATTTCGAATTATAACTATGCAGGCATCATGTGCAGCAAGAAGGCACTCATATGTCAGGCTCTTCCATGAGGTCCAAGCCCATGCTGTGTTTGTGGCTGTTTAACTGATGCTTGTTTCCTACGCCCTCTCCCGCCAACCACAAACAACAGACAGTGGACTGCAGTGTGTGTGATGTTGAGTTGGAGGAAGAGGAGGATAGACCACTTGAAGCTGCGCTTGCTATCCACTCATGCACATGCTCTTCAAAATGGCATACCACTGTGTGTTTGCCAAAGAAAGATAGGGGAGTATCCCGTCCAGTAACAGAAGTTTTCAGTTGTCTTTGTATAGGACGTGATGTTGTTGGCTCACTAGTGCTTTCAGAAACATTACCACCTACCCCACATACACCTTGAACACCAAGCCTAATCCCCCTTCCACCATGACCTCACTTTTTCCCACTCATGTTGCTCAGATAGTATGATAGGAGCACAGTGTTAGCAACCAAAAATTAGATTTTTTACTCTGCACCTGCATTGCCAAGTTTTAACACTAAGGTTCAGATATGGCTTTAAAGAAGGCTACTACTTGCGATATAACACAATTTTATTTTAAAGTACAAAATTAAAGGAACAGTATGATTGAATAGTATGATTGCGTACACTTTTGTATATTTTAACATACAAAGGTTAAGTGCATATAATGATTAAATACATTTAATGATTAAGTACATATACTCACATCATCCATCACCAAGAGGCTTTTAAAACATCATCCATCTGGAATGAGAAGCAACACCAAGACAGAGAACCCCTGGGAAATTCACAACACTGCACGGGCATCCCCAATTATGCAGGTATCAACACTGTACACGTAGAGGTACCCAAGTTTTTGCTTCTCTCTTAGTCATGTTTCTCGGGCCTTATATAGTGTTTTACACTGTGTGTAACTCTAGTTTCATCCTGCCCTTCCAGTGGCCAGCTTTCAAGGTAGGATGAACCCAGATAGCAGGCGAACATCAAACAATAAGAAAAGCCCACATGGATTTAGATGAAACCACAATAACAAACAACAAACATATAGAAACTTAGAAGTGTTTGTGAGGTGAAAAAGGGTTTCAGGTTTCAAGATTGTGTCTCTGTGTGAGGTGAAAAGGGTTTCAGGTAATAAACAGTTCTCAAGATTGTGTCACTATGAGCATTGTCTAACAACATATAGAAAGTAGAACTGTTTGACCAGAAATGCTGCTCTGTCATGGTCTGAATGCATTCTGTATATTTCAATATGGACTCAAAATAGCCATTTTTATATTCACACTACAATCCACCGTTGGCTATTTTGAGCCATACATTATTTATACAAGGTATCATATCCTATGGTTTTATTAGATGATTGGCATAAGGATAATAATGGAAGTGTACACTGTACACTGTATACAACAACACAAAGCAATGCATGCACAAATTATAGCAAAAATTACTCCTAAAATATAACTCATGTATCTAAAATCAGGTAACCACAAAAATAGCCAGTCCCACCATCTATCGTTATCTTGTGTTATTGTAGTGTGAATTTCCGGGTCACATCTTATTCTTCTATGTCTTCATCTTGAATACATAACCCTATCAGCTTTGTCCATAACTGTAAAGGGGTTGGTACCGCCACCAGGCAAGTTTCTAATATATTGGTAGCAGTGGTAGTCTTTGTCATGCAAAAATGGCTGGTGTTCATTAGCTGAACCAAGTAAATCCATAGATTCTGTTTGGCTTTCCATAAAGCCCCATTTTCCATAGTTGGTCTCTCGATTTTTGGTCTGAAGATTTCTTGGGTAGTGACGGAATTTGAAAGGACCATGCACACGGTGGCTGCAATGATGCACCATTTCCAGATTTTGATCTAAAGGAACAAAAATATATATCTTATTCTCTAAGGTAACACATGTCAGTTGGGACGTGTTCCCACTTCTCTTGCCTGAGTTTCATAACTATCAGCACGTTATCTGCACCACAAGGAATTACTTCAGCAGCTTCTGGTGGACCTTTGTCTCTCAGTGTTTTCACCAAGATTTTTGCACCATCATTGATAGGGCTTGAGGATCCAAATCCTTTATCTAATCTAAGCTGATGGGCACCCCTCTGGTCTGTGCCCATAGGTAAGTAGCTTTTTTCTCACAGGTATCCATATTTCTGGTGTGCCCATGGAGTCAATTGAAGCAGTTACTCAGTGATGTCAGTCTTTTAGCTGGATTCAGCGACTGATATTTTGGAATGTTCATCTGCTACTAAGTTGAAGAGTCTTTCCAGTGTACCTGAAGCACAATAAGCATCAACATTAAACACAGTCACTTTAATTCTTTGTACAATTGCCCAGATATCTTGCCACAACTCTTTTCCCCACACTACAGGATAGTTCCATTCAGTAGTAGAAGGCACAAGCACACCTGTCTCCTCCTAATCCTGTAATTATAACCATGCGCCCACTGAATTGATTTGGATTTAATTAAATCAAACTGGCCTCCATCCTTGTATCTACCAAAGCTTTAACATGTTGGCTGTTTTTATTTTTTAGTTAATCACCAAATCTATGTGGGGGCGTGGCCAGCAAGTCAGTAACAGTCTTTTTCCCCCCATTGATCCTCCATATAGAAACTAGAACTGTTTGTGAGGTGAAAAGGGTTTCAGGTAATAAACAGTTCTCAAGGTTGTGTCACTATGAGCCTTGTCTAACAACATATAGATACTAGAACAGTTTGACCAGAAATGCTGCTCTGTCATGGTTGAATGCATTCTGTATATTTCAATATGGACTCAAAATAGCCATTTTTATATTCAGACTACAGCACCACTTCTGCTCACAGCTGAATTTCAGCTTCACTAAATGAGAAGGTGAGATATGGTGTGCTGAATCACGTTAGTCACAGAAGAAGTAATTGAGTGTGGATGAGGCCTGCATGATAAAGAAGATATGCTCCAAACAATTTCAAACTGAGATCTCCCCTACTGTAGAACTTTAGCAACAGAAGAATTTTTTTTGTGTGGATGACGCCTTTATAAAATAGACTAGATGCTCCAAACAATTTCAAACTGAGATATCCCCTACTGCAGAACGTTAGTAACCGAGAAATTTTTTTGGGGGGGGTCTGTGGATGAGGCCTGTATAAAATAGACTAGATGCTCCAATTAATTTTTTTAATTTATTTTTTTGTGTGGATGAGGTCTGTATAAAAGTGAGGTCTCCCCTACTGTAGAATGTTATTAACAGAAGACATTTTTTTTGTGTGTGGATGAAACCTTTATAACATAGACTAGATGCTCCAAACTATTTTAAACTGAGATCTCCCATACTGTATCAGATTAATAACAGAATAAAGAATAGTTTGAGTGTGGATAAGGCCAAGCCTGTATGACAAAGAAGATATGCTCCAAACAATTTCAACTGAGATCTCCCCTACTGTAGAACATTAGTAACCGATGACATTTTTGGGGGCTTGGGGGCTGTGGATGAGACCTGTATAACATAGATTAGATGGTCCAAACAATTTCAAATGAAGATTCCCCTACGTTATCATGTTAGTAACTGAATATATTTGTTTTTAGTGTGAATGAGGCCTGTATAAACTAGAAGATATGCTCCAATCAATTTCAAACTTGGATCTATCCTGCTGTATCACGTATGTAAAAATACATTTTTTTTTCTATGTGCAACAGCTCTGCACAGACAACAATTTCACTGAAACTAAATGACAAGGTAGGATATGACGGGCTGTATCACGTTTAGCAACCAAATTTTTTTTTATATATTTATGAGCTTTGCAAACAGTTGAATTTCACCAACACTAAATGACAAGGTGATATATGGCATGCTGAATCACGTTAGCAATTGCCCCCCCATTTTTTTTTTACTGTACAACAGCTCTGCACACAGAACAATTTTACCCCCACAAACTTACAACCTGGGATATGGTGACTTCTATCATGTTTAGCAACAGAAAAGATTATTTTTCTTAATGTGCATTAGCTCTGCAGACATTGTCAGGTTGCCGCCATTATACGAATACTTATTAAAATGATACCTTAGTTGATTAAATCTGTCTTGTGGTTGTTTATTCTTTATTTTAAGTTTTGAGTTAATGATATGCTTGTGCTCTGGGCCCGACCTGTGTGGGGCTTTATGTGATGCTCTGCTTAGCTATTCAACTGTATTGCTTCTGACAATAATCCCTCAGTGACCTGCCCCTTATTTTACATAATGAATATTCTATATATATTATTTTAAAAAATAACGCTTTTTTGAGTTTTTATAACACCAAAATGTACTGCAAAGCATGTAATACTCTATGGGTGAGTAACTGAATCAAAATCACAAATTTCAGCTCTTTTTTGTACTGTCATACAGCACAGAAATTCAACACAGAGTGCGTAATACTCTTTGAATTATTAATTGAATATAGAAAAAAATTTCAACACTTTTTGGGAGTAATATGTAACACTAAAATGTGCCACAAAGAACATAATACTCTATGGATGACAATAATGTCAATGTTTTCACTTCCAAAAAATTAATGTGGTCAACTGCCGCAGCTATATATTTTGCAACAGACTGCAAAGCCTTAAACCCTACCTAGAGATTATATTCAGCCACTCTCACTGCTCCTGCAGCTCTCCCTAGGCTAAATGCAGAATTATCTGATGCAAACAGCAAAGCACAAGATTAGCCCCTAGAAGGACTGTTAGTATGATGGTTCAGCATCGTCACCAGTATTAACAAGGAATGACTGATTCATTAAACTGTGCACACACAGCCCTGGAGAAGTACTGTCTCCCTCCCATAAGAACTGTCCTGAGCTGCTCAATGGCATCAGTGAGCCGAGCGCGGTGTTGTCGGTTCTTTCATAACCTCTGAAGAGGAAATGCGGCCCGCTAATCATAGTAATGCCACTACCTAGATGGCTATGGCATTACAGTGACTCACAGCGAACCCCTGTATTCTTACTATCTGTGTAACAGCCATCAAATATGCAGGGAGGTGATTCAAGTTTGAAATCGAACACAGGCAAATGCTCGCTGAACAAATCCGAGCACCCAGATACTCGAGCAGTATCTGAGTATTACCGTGCATGTTCGCTCATGCCTATTGCTTACCCTTCCTGTCTCTGTTTCTGTTGCCAGATGGTACCGCACTCTAATTGCAGGTAATGTGGGACAACAGTTCTAGTTTTGTGTTTCATGGGACTTATAATCCTATCGATACTGGGATATGTAGAAATAACTGCTGTGTAGTTTGGGTGGGGCTGCAAGCTATTTAAGATCCTGAAATCCTGCTGTCTACTGCCAGTTATTTTCTGACCTGTTCCTGTTTGACTTGCTTTGCTCTCTCCCAATGAACAGTCCTGACTTTTGACCTTGGCTTTTCAATTCTCATTTTCTTTTTAATGGTCCCTAAACCGACCTCCTGATTCTGACTTGTCTACCTTACTATTCTCCTGCTTGTGGTTCACTCCTAAGGATAGCATCTCTTCTGGGGAAGTAATCCAGTGGTCCCCGTTTAAGTTCAGATCTCAGCTCAGGGGTCAAAGGACGTTTTGAACCTGCAGCATCTGACACATGTAACAATAATTTTATAAAGGTAGATAGCTAAGTAGCTTTCAGAAAACCAGTGCTTATCTAAAATGTAAAGAAAAAAATGTCAGATGAGCAAGAGTATCCAAAACACCAAAAGAATCTTAAGAAAAATCAATAAAGAAAGAAAAAGAATTGCCTCTAGACAAAAGTATCCATGTCTTGGTAAATCCAGCTTCTAGTTGCTTCTAGTTCCATCCATGCATTACAACGTCTAATGAAGTGTTCTCACAGATGAGTAGAAAGCATATAAACTTGCATGAAAAACCTACTGGGACCTAACAAAACAGCAGCAGCAGTGAGTAGCATTTTATTATTATTTTTTTTTTTTTTAAATGTGTACTTGTACTTTTTACTTTGTACCTGTAGTCAATCTGTAGCAAAATCAACTAATGTATAACTCTCTATTAAGTTTGTCAGGGCAGCTAAAATCTGAAAAAAAGATGTTGATTATCCACAACAAAAATTGAAATGCTGTGGGTGAAAAAATACACTTTATAGATCAAAATACCTTCAGCATGTAGATGTGAAATTTGCTG
Source organism: Oophaga sylvatica (assembly GCA_033576555.1). NCBI lineage: Eukaryota > Metazoa > Chordata > Amphibia > Anura > Dendrobatidae > Oophaga > Oophaga sylvatica. Next base: position 613,675,128 of record JARQOD010000002.1, read on the forward strand.
CTACTGTACAATACTATTGATTTTATGCCAAAAATCAAAAAAAGAAATTGTGCAGCAATTCTGGTACCTATGGACACCACTTTAGGATTCGTAGGCTTCAGAAATAATGTCTAAGCTGCAAAACATGGGCTATTTGAAGAGTTCATGGAAATAGAAAAAGGAAATTCTTTGAAATTCTAGAGGTTTAGAGAGATAATAGGCAGAAATGTATAAAATATTTTTTCTGAATTGCAGTATACTGTAAATACGATGAATACAGGAGCAAAAAGAAGATTACAGATGTTGACGCCAAGAAAAATGTTCTCTCCGATGGAAGACGTTTTCTGTTTGCTCGGAGAGGTGTGTAGAATAAATGACTATAACACAAAGTACATGTATGAAAAACACATCTATAAACCTATCACATGAAACAGCAACAAAGCAATAAATGGTGCTATTCACTTTAGGGCTGCAAATCTTGTCTTTTCATACAATTCACTTTGTGATATCTCAGATGGATTTTATAGAGTGGAAACTGAAAGTAGAAAAATCAAATAAAGCAAATATATAATGTCTGGATACTTTGCGGGAAATCAAAATGTCTATATCTTTAATACATAAATGCACAGAAAGCTGATAATTACTAATAATGGACTGTATTTCCTTTGGCTCTTTCTTGAAAGGGTTTGTCTCATCCAAAATGATAAGTCTGCAGCCATTTTATGTGACTGCAGACATAGTGACGTGGCCATCTAGTGGACTTGCCAATCTTCTGGGCGTGGACTTGCTCAATACAAGTGTATGGAGTTAGGCCGGGCCCAGTAGTTGGGCTCTGGCAGGGAGTATGTATAAAGAAAACGTAACCGAAGGACTACAGACATCAATTTAGACCGGAGCTAGTGATGAGTGAGTATACTCGTTGCTCGGGTTTCCCCGAGCATGCTCAGGTGGTCTCCGAGTATTTTGAAGTGCTCAGAGATTTAGTTTCTGTTGCCGCAGCTGCATTATTTATGGCTGCTGGACCGCTTGAATACATGTGAGGAATGCCTGTTTGTTAAGGAATCCCCACATGTATACAGGATGTCAAATAGCCGCAAATCATGCAGCTGCGGAAACAGAAACTAAATCTCCGAGCACTTCCAAATACTCGGAGATCACCCGAGCGTGCTTGGGAAAACCCGAACAATGAGTTTACTAGCTCACCACTAAGCGGAACCCTTTAAAGAGAATTTACCAGAATGTTGAAATTATAATCTTCAAAATATTGTTTGGTAAGAAAAACTTGTGAAAAAATTTATTTTCCTGACAGCAGGACTGCAAGCTACAGCACATTTCCATGTTGTATGTGGTATTGCTTATTGCCATTTCTTTGTAAGCGGTCTTAGACAAACAACAAAAAAAAAATTTAAATAAATTATGTCACCATAAATTTTCTGCTGAGAAAGCTAAGTGTATGTAAAAAAGTATTTATTTAAAGCGTTTGTATGCAGTTTAAAAACTTGTAAAAATGGCTAATATTACAAAACAGATCTTAAACCTGATGGTCCATTCACTTTAAAAATCCATGTCATAATGAATGTAAATTCGTTATGAAAGTTTAACTCAAACTGTGCCCACCTAGCCTAACTGACAGATCCTCAGTGTTTCTCCTGCTCCAGAAATCTCACCCTTTCAGAGCAAACTGCAACTCCTCACCCAAGAGAATTGGTCGATTATGCAAATAGCACTCCGAGCAGAGTTTGATCAGAATGTGAGCATAGTATGCTCTGATTTTCATAGATGAAGAGAAGATTGAGAAAAAAATTATCCGTCTTCTCCATTCTGTCACTGTGCGGGAATTGGACTTTACTCAGACGTCATGCGAATGCAGGCCAATGTTTTCCACGGACTCATTGACTTGCATGGCCACGTGTGAGTGAATCAAATATCGTATCAAAAACAGGCATGCAGTGATTTTTTTCCTTGGACAATCTGCCTGAGGAAAAATTAGACACGTCCATAGAACAATATTCATAAGAGAGCGATCGGATATTTTGATGAATCGCACTTGGACCAAAGATATGGTCATCTGCACTAGCCATTAGTCATCCTGGGTAGACAAAAGCTGAACACACTTGAACTCATGAGATGTCTTTTTCCATTTTCATAAAATGCTCATCCACCCATTCCAACAAGGATCTATTAATTATATAGTATTAATTTCCTCAGTGCTTTACAGATATCATGATCACTGTCCCCATTGTGGCTCACAATTTAAGTTCCCTATCAGTATGTCTTTGGAATGTTGGAAAAAAATGGAGGAAACTCATGAAAGCACAAAGAGAACATGCCAACATCTGTTAGATGTGCCAATTCTGGCACTTTGTCAGCTCTTCCCACTTGCCCTGTGGTGGTGGCAATTGGGGTTCATATTTATGTGGTTGATGTCAACTTTGTATCAAGCCTGTGGCTTAGTAATGGAGAGGCGCCTATAAGAACCCTATTACTAATCCTATATTTCTATTGTAAATAAACACACAGTAAGTATAAAGTCCTTTAATTGAGATAAAAACAAAACACACTTTTCCATTTTTATTTAAAAATAACACAGTCATACTCACCAAATGCCCATTCCATTGAAGCCCTTATCTCCTATATCAAATAGAACATAAAAAAACAACCATATCCCTCACTTGTCTGTCGTTCTGTGCCACGCCATAATCCATGTCTGGGTATAAACAGATTTCAACCTGAACAGTGCCAAGATGCAACTGTCTAGGCTGACAACCACCAGTGAATGAGCTGCTGTGAGTTCAGCCTTGCGGTGATGTCATCGAGGTTACCGCTGGTCACTGAGGCTCCGTTTCCAGCCAGGCCCCTGAACTACAGAATCACCACAATTTCCCATGAGAAATTTTCCAGGCTCTCTGACCGGTGGTAATTATTTTACCGCCAATCAGAGGCAGTGTTGCACATGACAGCGTGGCAAACACTGGATGTTCTGACCCCCCATTCAAGTGAATGGAGTCCGAGTGCGAGTTCGGGCTCAGGTACTGTTCTGGTACCTGAACCCAACCTTTCGTTATCTGTTCACTGATCCCGAACATCCGGGGGTTTTCTCATCCCTAGTCACGATTACAGCACATATCGACACTCCAGTACATATCGACAGTGAGGTGTGCTGTAGTCATGACATCATGCCTGCAGCCAAAACAGAGAGATTGAAGAAATGGAAGAGAGCTGGCACTGGACCGCGGGAGGGTGAGATAATTCTAATTTATTATTTTTATGTAGTGGTGGCCAAAAGAGGAAGAAATTTGAAACTGTAAAACAGCTTTAAAGGGAATCTGTCACCCTAAATTGGCGGAATATTTAAATGATGGCAGTCAGGTCAGATGGGCGGTGTTTTGGGAATTAGCCTTAACATGTTGTTCGCCGCTGTCTCCATTATTTCAGGGAATTATAGTCGTTGCCCTCTATATAACGTGCCTCCAGAAATATTGGAGACAGCGACGAACAACATGTTAAGGCATGTACCCAAAACACCGCCCATCTGACCTGACTGCCATCATTTAAATATCCTGCCAATTTAGGGTGACAGATTCCCTTTAATGTATGCACTTTGTATCATGAAATCTGTTGACAGCTCCACTTATAGTGTATAAAAAAGTTCGATACTTTTGGTATAGAAACTAGCCTTCTCATATATCAGAATGCTTTAAAACATACTTCCAAACTCTTACTGTCCTTTATGATTATGGGAATGTTATGTAGCAACTAGTGCTTATTTTTTTCTAATAGCTTCATTCTTGTTTACTGCAGCTACTTCTCTTTTAAATGTATATCTAATCACTGGTTACTTTGACAGGAAGACTGCTGTTAGGATTTAAATGTGTGCACCAACAGTGCGATTAGCAGCACAAAGCCACTCTCATTTCAGATTGTGCACCACTGGGAGCTACTATTAACAAACAGCATTAAAGCAATTTCAACAAAATAAGTCTTGGCTAAGCGCAGTATGCATTGTAGTGCAGGATTTATCCCAAATTTCCAGGTCCTTAAGAATTCATATCGTTATTTAATTTCTCAAATAATTGAACTACTTCACACGTTAATTGAATATACTCATTTCAACATGGATATTGTAACACCAAGAAGTAAAAGTGAAATTAAATAAATCACAGAATCAATAGACATATTAATGATATGTAAATGCTAAAAAAATGAAGGCAAATATTTCTAAAAATTTTTATTTATTCAGTGTTAAGTCTGAGCAACAGGTGTAGAAATCCTTGCACTTACATGTTATCAATGAGGATATTAATGGCTGTCTGAGAAATGTACTTCCATACTAAATGCCCTTGGGCACTCACATGATCAAAATCTGCTGCAGAAAGCTCCCTAACAAGTAGGCATTTCCCACATGTGTTCAGGCTGTCTAGCAGCCGCAAATCATGCAGCTACGATGACACAAACTAAATCTTCGAGCACGCTCAAAAACTCGGAGGACACTCGAGCAATGAGTATACTCGCTCATCACTAATCATGAGATTTAAAGTAGAGAAAAGGGGAAAAAAGTGCAGGATAACAGCATGTATCAAGTTGAAGGCTGAAAAGAGGAAAGCAGGAGGCTATACTACATGAAGATAAGCACATAAATTATAAGAGAAGTGTAGATTGTGATAGACAATCAGATGTGGAGTGCTGTTATAGAAAACAACCAGCAGTACCTTAAGCATGAATAATATGAAATTATGTAAGACTAATAGTATTATACTTTTCTTTTTAAGCCTAATATTATGCAGCCCCAAAAAGCTAAATGTTTCATTTTTAACTTTATAATGAAAACCACTGAATCACATCATACTGCTCAGAGCTTCAACTTAGAGTATTTCCTAAGTCATAATATAGAAAGCAAAGATATTCATTTAAATGAACTGATCAAATAAAATGTATTATTTTACAGTGCAGGATGAATCTATTGCAAGCACTAATTCCATAAAATTATAGCGGATGATTCTAACAATAAGTGATCATTTACAATGTGTTGTTTCGTTAATTGTGATATTATGATCTGCATAATGCAACAATGCTTAAGAAACTTGCTAAACATTTAAGGGGCTGGTAGCTAGAAGTTGTGCAATCCCTGCATGTATTGCAGCTGTCCACTGCCGCAAAACATGCAGCTGCAGAGACACGAAAATATTATCAAGCAAGCACAGGATAGTTGGACAACTCCCGAGCATGCTCCAATAATACATTATCTGAGCACGTTCGCTCATCACTAGTAGTAATCTCAACATGTTTGCAAATTCTTCCTCTAGTAACAACATTTACATACATTATAAGTTACCCATTTCTAATTGACTGGTTCACATTTTACCTTCTTAATCACTTCAAAAGCCATTATTATTTTGTTTTTTTTTTTTTGTCCTTATAGTCATCCTTGAATTTACCATGTAGGTAATTGGAAAATAGACAAAAAAGTCAGGAGTAAATAAAACAAACAAAAAAAACCCTGGCATACTTTTACCATTAGGGTAATAACCCAATGCACTTAAAGCAGTATCAAATTTAGACATTCTTTTAATATTTTGCTGTTTTAGCTTTGATTTTTTTTTAAATCTGTTTTCATTTCAAAGTAAAGAAGAACAAATGGAGAATAAAAATGTTCCGTCTATGTCATAACCGTGTAGTCACTGAGGCTCACAGGTCCATCAATTATTTAAATTATTTAGAAGTAGGGTTGAGCATTCCGATACCGAAACCCGGTTCCGATACCTGAAATCCAATGTAAGTCTATGGGAACAAAATATCGGAATTAAAAATATTCCGATATTTTGTTCCCATAGACATACATTGGATTTCAGGTATCGGAACCGGGTTTCGGTATCGGAATGCTCAACCCTATTTAGAAGATACAAGTGAATGAGAAATAAAAAAACAAATATACAGGGTGTGGAGGGTTAGGTTGGAACAAAGATTCAGCATCATTAAAGGGAATGTCCAATCATTTTCTAAAAGTCTACATTCTCTACGCGCTCTTCATTGCTTCAATTACTCTAATTAGGCATGTACACACACCACATTAGTAGTGCCACCAGTTGCATGTGCTTGCAGCAAAAGATTTGAACTAAATTTTCCTTTTTTTACTTGACTTTTAATAGAAAAGGTCTCTTTTCTTTTCAAATACCTGTTTTAATTGTCTGTTCTATATAACTTACACCCCACAACCATACTGCCTGTGTTGCAGAATGTTTGTTACTGGTCATAAACCTACTTGTAGCAACTTTGTAATCCAGCATTTTAGGCTTTATTAAATTACGCTTAATTTTTAGTTGAACGTCATTATTTAAAAATGAAAAAATAATGGAAAAATAATTACAAAAATAAGAGGATAAGTTTTTCATAGTTGTTGCAGCAAATTAAACTACAAATTAGTGTTGAACTTTTTTTTAATTATGGATGAGTGAATTTTAATCCAAGAATTGGTTGATTGCTAACAAAGTCTAGAAATAAATTATATTTTTTACTTTTGTCCAAAATGTATGCTAAATCCAAACATGGCACAGGCGACATGGGATGACGATAGAAAAATAATAATATCACAAATAAGAATGTAGTTGCTGCAGAAGCAGCTCTAAAACCACTGATACTACTGGCAACAATCATCCTGAAAGTATAAGAACAAAATTCTTTGACTTTCATGATTGCAATCTTCTTTATCAAAAGTATCAATATTTTTCCAATATTGTTAAGAGAGTGTTCTGGCAGAGTACAGTATTTCTCATATTAGCAGGAAAATATGTATTTCCTAAATTGGTAAAGCTTTTGCACAGTGGGCAGTTACCAGCTAGATACTGTATATGACCAGGTGACAAATATGAATCATAGAATCATAGAATGTTAGAGTTGGAAGGGACCTCCTGGGTCATCTGGTCCAACCGCCTGCAAAATGCAGAATTCACTAAACCATCTCAGACAGATGTCTGTCCAGCCTCTGTTTGAAGTCTTCCATTGAAAGAGAACTCACCACCTCTCGTGGCAGCCTGTTCCACTCATTGACCACCCTAATTTAAGAAGATCCTGAATTGAGATCCCACTTATTTCTTACTATGGCACATAAAACTGTGCAACGTATTTAAAAGGACATTTCAATATAAGTTTCTCCTCTTCTGATGGCCTGAAACTAAATAAAAGAGACTTTATTCCTTCATTTCATTAGAGAGATAAGTTTACATGTATTATCTTCTTCAATATAAAGGTGAGTTTCTTACAAATATGAGCTTTGGAATGAATGGCATGCTATAAGATTTTAGAAATTGAACTAGAAACTTAAAGAAGCGCTCCCATCCAAGTTTTTATGCTCCTAATATATTGCAGTCATATTATACAGCACTGTGTACTTACAATTGCTCATTTTGCCTTTCTACAACATTAATTCTTCTCTTTACCATTAGGTCCTTGACATCATCTTATTAAAAACAGACTAAGCTTTATGTAAAAAAAACAGGAAACATCTTTTCCTTACATGAGTCGTCATTAGAAATGCAATTCTACATCACTACATCAAAAGATGGGGGCACATTAGTCCACTTAACACAGTACTGTAAATAGTTAACTTAGGAGGGGCTGGCCGTGGTTAAGTGTAGAAGTCTTCCTGTTTGTAGTTAGTTAAGGGCCTAGTGCCATGCAAAAGTCTGTAGATTTTTCACTGTCTTCTACTTTCCCACAATTGAAGTCTGTGCTGGCCATGAATACATGTCTGAAGACTATCATGAGTTACCTAACTTTCAGCATTGTATTTGTCTGCAGTCTACCTTTAAATCAATATCTCATTGATATTTTTAGTTTAAAATTTAAAGTTTACAATCGCCATGATTCTGAAATATAGTAAATCAGATCTTAATTGGTTTCCTCCTCTTCTATCAGCTTACTAAACAGGATTTGCACATGAAGAAAAAGCCAAAAGGTCAGTTTAGTTAATGAGCAACAAGGTAAATAATATAGTCGATTGATTTCTCTTAAAAGATGCTTGGTCCATTACCCAATGATGGTGACAATCACATGGACATAAGGTTATAAACAGGACATTCAGGTGTGATTTACAAAGAAAGTTCAAAGATAGAAAAGTTCAGAAAGCTACAACAGAAAATGAGAAATTACAGTTCAAACTTCGGAATTACAGACTTCAATCTAGACTAATTAAAGGAATATCTCATCACATTTGTAAAGTTCAAAAATAACAAGTAAATGATGTAAATGTAAAAGCAAATTATTTTTCTAAGTGATTAATAGATTTTTATTCAATTGAACCTTTCATAATTAACAATGCAGAGAGCAGATAATTAATACATTTGGTGAACCAATGATCGTCCACATTGGAACTGTGCACAGTTCCTCTAAAGCTCTAGCAAGAATCTATGAAAACTTGCTAAACCCTATATTAAGTCAATGGAATCCACTGGGATTCATGGAATCCATTAAAAAATCTTGAATCTTGAGGTTTGTCAAGGCAAGTGTTTAGTTGGTCCATTGTGGTCCTTGTGTGCCACGGAGGTCAGGCAGATCAATTAAAGTCAATGTGTCAGTGCACATGACCAATTTTCAAAATGGACAGATTGCTTTTGTGAAAAATACCACAGCATTCATTACTTTGGTCTCTCCTACAGACCAGAATAATATATTCAATGCAAAGGCAGCTGAAGCATTACATACAGACCTAGCTAGTTACATCTTCAACTTGCAGCAACAACTAGGTCAACATTCAACATGGCCATCTGAACCTTTACGTTTATTTTTTTATTTTGCAGTACAAGATACACAAAGCCAGAATATTTTTCAATATTCTCTAGCTGAGTAAGGACTTTTGCATGACAATTCATAATTGTTCATGCATCTATCATCTAGTAGAGTAGGAAAAATGTCATAGTTAATGGAAATAGTTAGCGGGAGGATGGGGAGCAGTTTCATTTTCAAAATGCTCAGTAAAAGACATGCTAACTTTTCACTGTAGATCAGGATGAATACAACAATACCAAATACCAAATGCTATATTTTTTGGTTATGTTTCAAATAATCATTAAGTTTTGCATCACCCGCCTTAACTTACTTTTTTAAATTTCTGAGATTATTTTCCTTACATTTTCTCATCTGAGTTGTTAAAAGTTTTTTGTCAGTACTGTTTTGTAATCTGTTCCATTTTGTGTTACAGTTTAAAACTGATATAAAATGGCATGAAAGTCAGTTTTAGCTTTTTATTATTAGTTTATTGTATTTTTTAACTAATATTTATGGCCTTTACAAATGGGACATTGCTTTTAAGATTATCTAAAGGCATGTCTTTACACTGCTGTGCATAATTTCCTTGTGTTGACATGACCCCTTTTAAGTGCGACGCACATCAAGGTAGTAATTACTAATTTTATACATATACATTTTTGGTCATTATTTATTCAAAGGGCTGACTTGTAATTTGCTGATTTCAAAACATCCAGGAAGGTATTTAACCCTTTAGGGACCATTTGTTTCATTCTTTTCATTGCATTCTTCCAAGAGCCATAACATTTTTACTTTTTGGTCAATATTAGAGATGAGCAAATATTTCAATATTTGATTCGGCTCACGATTGCCGAATTTGCAATATTCGCCGATTTAATCTTCAATTCAGTCGCCGAATGTAGCCGAACATGCACAGCACAAAAGTCGGTGTTGCCCATGCTGTGTGACAGCATTGGAAACATCGGCATAGTGCTTCTGATCAGCAGTAAAATAAACCTCGCTGGTCGGAGAACCGCGGTTCCCATGCTGTCAAAACACAGCATAAGCGCTCAGCTGTGATCAGAGGTATAAAGTTTTCCTCCAGTTAATGTTATCAGCTGATGGGTCTACAGCTCCCATCAGCTGACACCTGCTGCTGTTAATAACAGTAAGAGCAGGAGCGGCAGATGGGAGTATTCATCTGCCAATCCTGCGCTGTAAATGAATAATTTAAAAAAAAACATAGCGTGGGTTCCCCTGTATTTTTGATAACCAACAAGATAAAACTCACAGCTGGAGGCTGCAACTCTCAGCTGTCAGCTTCAGATATAGGATATAGGCCTCCCAGCCTAAAAAGAACAGCCTGCAGCTGCTCAGAAAGGGCACATCTATTTGCGTGGCTCTTCCTACTTGTCCTGTAGTGGTGGCAAGTGAGGTTCATATTTGTGAGGTTGATGTCACCTCTGTATTGTCTGTTGACATCAAGCCCATGGGTTAGTAATGGAGAGATGTCTAGCTGCCATGCTGAACATTAGCTAATGTGAATATGGGTGTTTATTATTTTCTGTCTTTTACAAGACACATGGGCTTCAGGGGATGAGGCATAAAGGTGAATATAAGTTTACTTTTTCATTTTTTATTTCAAATAAATGAGTGAGAGTCTTTATTTTAATTAAAGTACTCTATTCTGACTTTTTGCAAGGTTACTATGTGTTTAGTGATTGGGGCATCTTATAGATGCCTCTCCACTACTAATGTCTGGGCTTGGTGTCAGAGGCCATAAAACAGCTGACATCAACCCCTGTTAAGGGTCTGCGGAACGCACCAAATATATAATGTAGAGAGGTGCGTTCGCAGCCCGGGGTCCACCGTGCAAGCGGAGCCTGCTGCTGGTAAAAATGGCGCGAGAAGCAAACTCTGTTATCCCACAGAGTCGCTAACATAAACGCCGAAATGCGCTGTGGCAATAAGTGCAAACTTGTTAATCCACAGAGCCGCAAGAAAGAGAGCCGCAGCGCTATATGGCGATGTGTGCGCACTCACTAGACACAACTGAGTCGCAAAGAAAACACGCTAGGGCGCTGTCTAGCGTAGAAAGTGAACCCTGTTACGTCACAGGGCCGCTGAGAAAAAGCACTGTGTCCTGTCAGGCTCTCAGGTACACAGTTAAGTGCTAAGCGTACATAAAGCGTGATCATGTGCTAATGTCCTCGCGGGAGTAACCCGCAATCTATGGTGTCTGAACGCCAGACCCTGAATACGGCAATCAAAACTCCTCACCAGTTATGCCGGTAATATAGGGCATCTAGGACACTGACCCTGACCAGCTACCATACCAAACTCCTCACCGATTAAGTCGGTATTCTAGTGGCTTATTTCAGCCGGGTCCCTAACCACACATACGCATGATCACACTGGCACATAGCATACAATGGTTGATATTAGCGCATGGCGGCCCAGCCATGCTACCCTTTTATAGCAACAGCTACAGGACCTGCCAGAAACCAGGACCAATGAAACTTGTTCCAGAACATCAGTAATCGCAGGGCCTTCCTAGCGGACCAATAGGAGCCGCTGCAGTACCTGAGCATGTGACCCCTGATCTCCAATGAGAGATCTCACTCTGGGCATGCTCAGAAGGGAAAATGCAGGACTTTGTCCCAAAGACGTCTGCTCCCACACTGGCTATAATAGCAGATCCAGGAAAGGCAGCAGCAAGTCACTGCACAGTAGTGGAGTGGGCAAGATGCTCGGACCGATGTCTCTGCTGAGCAGGCTCCACTGCGGCCGGAGATGAATGGGAGACCGCAGCGGGACTGGTTCGAGACTCCACTTGTGCAGCAGCGGGAACTCGAACCATAACAACCCCACAAATATGTTAACCCACTTGCCACTGCACGTGGGAAAAGTCGGGCAAAACTCCATAATTGGTGCATTTAATAGATGTGCCTTTTCTGGGGTGACAGCGGGCTTCCATTTTTAGGCTGGGTAGGGCCAATTTCCATGGCCCATTACCAGTCTGGGAATACAGCCCCCAGTTGCCTGCTTTAGCTTGGCTGGTTGTCAAAAATGGGGGTAACTAAACATCGTTTTTTAAAATTATTTATTTAAATAATTTTAAAAAAAGCATGGGACCACATTATTCTTGATAACCATCCATGATAAAGCTGACAGTGGAGGGCTTCAGCCCGCAGCTGTCGACTTTTCCTGCACTCATAACGAAAAATAAAAGAGACCACACATCATTTTTTAAATTTATTTATTTATGCTTAGCACAGGCGTCAACTGATGAATATTCTCATCAGTCTCACCTGCTTTCACTGCTATCAGTGACATCAGACATATGCTGATGACAGTGTTAAGGGTATGTCCACACTAAACAGCGTCGTTAACGAGATCGCTAAAATACGTCACTATTTAGTGATCTCGTTAGCGACGTAGTTGTGTGTGGCATGTAGCAACAACGTGGCCCTGCTGTGATCTCGTTGATCGTTCACTAGAGTTCTGGACCGTATTTTGATCGTTGGCGTCCCGCTGGTGAGCCTGAAGGTGTTTGGCACCTTTTGTGAACGATGTGCGACCTCGTTAACGACGCATTAGTCAGCGGCGCAGGCGGGACTTTGTTTTCTTTCGTTAATGCCCTTGAGCTCCAATTGGTGACCACAACATCTAATAACTGCGCCTCCATCTATTGTTTCCAGAGCGCTTTGTGCCCCAGCTATGCACAGATATGAGACGCCATTGTGATCGCCTAGCTTGGAAACATTATCATGCGATCGCAACAGCATCTCATATCTGTGCTTGGCTGGGCGCATGGCTGCTGCGATCACTTTTCGTCGCAAGTGCGATTTGTTTATAGCGTACGTACGTCGTGACGTCACGACGCCGGCGTCGTTCATGCGGCGCTATTACTTTATGGTGATAATGGCGGAAAGACAGCGTGCAGCGGCCTGGGGGACGGAGAGGTGCGGTACCTGATAAAAAAGTGTGATGCATGGGACTATTGGTGCAGCATACCCACAGAACGTCCCATGCATCACAAAAAATATGTCCTGCGCCGGATTCAGAGGGGCCTTGCTCGGCGTTTCGGGGTCCAGCGAACAACGAAGCAGATACAGAAGAAGCTGGCGGACCTGCGCTACCGGTCGAGCGATAGGGTCGCCAGCATCCGGGCAGAGCTTCGGAGGCGTCGTGGTGAGTGTTGTGACGGGAGTACCAGTAGTGATGGGAGTACAGCAGTGACGGGGTTTGTAGAAGGATTATTTCACTGAATTGTATTTTTTATTTGCAGCACCACCTGCAGCTGCACCACCGTCCCCGCAGCCCCTGCATCACCAGTTCTCAGCACCCCTTCACCTGCAGCCCCCACATCACCTGTTCTCCGCACCCCTTCACCTGCAGCTACCCCGCCTCCACTGTTGGGTCATCGTCCCCAGCCCCATCCACATCCCACCTAGGATCTCTCCAGTGTCACCCCTGACGCGTATGCTGGCTCGCCATCAGGTAATTTACGCACATAATATAAGCTTCCGACAAGTTTGACAACTTTGTTATATCTTAAAATGTGAAATGGCTGTTGTGATATATCTATTTTTCTGTGTTTCCCTAGCCGGCGGTGCCGCAGGTTCTGGGTGGGCCGTAAGTGGGTCGTCGGTGGATATGCAGTCACCCCAAAACCGTAAGTGCACAGCATATCATTTTTTTTTATGTTTTGGCGCTTTTATAGAATAAAACAAATTTTATATAAAAAATCATTATTTTTGCATCGCTTTATTCTGCGAGCTATAACTTTTTTATTTTTTCGCTGATGATGCTGTATGGCGACTCATTTTTTGCGGGACAAGATGACATTTTCAGCGGTGCCACGTTTATTTATATAGGTCTTTTTGATCGTGTGTTATTCCACTTTTTGTTCTGCGGTATGATGATAAAGCACTGATTTTTTTTTTTAAGAGGTTCACTAAAGGGGTTAACTAGTGGGACAGTTTTATAGGGGGGATTGTTACGGACGTGGCGATACCAAATATGTGTAATTTTATTGTTTTGTTTTTTTTAGTTACAGGAAAAAATGAATATATTGGGGAATATTTTTATTTTTTATGATTTTTTTTTTACTTTTTTTTTTTTTACTTTTTTACTTTGTCCCAGGGTGGGACATCACTGTATAGGGTCAGATCGCTTGTGTGACAGGGTGCATCGCTCTGGCATCGCTGCAGGCTTCTCAGTGCCTGCTCTCCCTTATCTTGGATCCAGGGTCTTGCAGGGAGGAAGGACCCTCGGAACAGCGCGACACATCGCGCTGCTCTGAGGGTCTCAGGGGAGCACGCAGGGAGCCCCCTCCCTGCGCGATCCTCCCCTGTGCCCCTGGTACACCGCGATCATGTTTGATCGCGGTGTGCCAGGGGTTAATGTGCCGGGAGCAGTCCATGACCGCTCCTGACACATAGTAGCGGGTGTCAGCTGTGAAATATCGCAGCGTTTACAAGCGTTAGCACATTTTTTTTTTGTTAATGCACTTCATGTGCGCTCAAAACGCAGCGCAAAAAAACGCAAGTGTGAAAGTGTACATGTTGATGTTGCAACTGAATTCCCTGTTAACTGTTACCATTACCTCCACAGAAATCCCCACTGCCCAGGACCTGCGGATGTCCCAGCGCCGGATGATGGCAGCCGTGCAACAACACGGGGTGATGCTGGAGAGTTTTCTGGCTGCCCTAGAAAGGGGGGCAAGTATTTAATTTTTTTTTGTTTGTTTGTTTTTTTATTATTATTATTTCTATTTAATTGTTTTTTTATTTTTATTTTTTTTATTACTGTTTGTTATATATATTTTATAATATATATGAAAAAAAATATATATTATATATATTATGTTTATCTACGCAGGTGTGTTGTATTTTTTTTTTAGAATAAGGTTTTAGCGCTAGTGTGCCCAGGGCCTTTAAAAGAAATGTTGTAAATTTTTGAAATTTTTTTCATTACATTTTTTACCAATGCTGGTAGTCCTATGACCCAAGTAGAAACATGTAGATGTAATAAAAATACAAATTTTTAATAGTTGTCAACAAAATTGATGACATAAATAAGAATACAAGACCACACTTCACTAGATAAATAAGATTTTTTATTACAAAAAATGTAAGTATTTTAAAAAAAATATACAACAAAAAACTTTAGAACAAAAATTAAAAACTACAACTGCTGGTAAGATGGATCGTTGCCATTACCACGTTGCCTCAGCGGTGTATAAAAATAAGGGGGAGCACCAACGTTTTGGTCTGGTGGATTTATCCCAATTGGTGGCTCAACTGCTTCTTCATCTTGGATCAACGGCATGCTGTCTTGTTCAGTTGGAGGTGTGGAGACAGCCTCTTCTGTGTCCTGCATGAACAAAAAACAAATGGTAAATCACAAAGAAAAAGAAATTAATCTTCACACTATAAACACCCAAATACAGAAAAAATGTGAAAACGACACTTGTAAAGACAAAGAAATTTATCTTCACACTATAACACCCATATACAGCAAAATTGTGAAAACAACACTTGTAGATGGATAGGCCTCAACCGTTGAGCTAGATAAATTATCAGTACATGAAGGGATAAATTCTGCCATTTTATCTACATTTCACAATTATATTTTTTAAATTTAAGTCCACTTTGGCATGTACATTAAAATGTGTTGTAATACAAAGGTACTTACATGTATGACAGGGGAGTCCAGCTGGATCCACCAGTTTTTGGTACGCATCCTTCTTTTTAAGCCTGTTACAGTAATCAGCCGACTTTATTTTCCACAGGCACGGCATTGAGCGGTACATCTCGATAAACTCCCGCAAAAATTCCTGCTTATCGGCCATCTGTAATAAAAAAAGGATTATGTGAGAACGGCAGAATGGTTAAATAAAATGCTTACATACCCTACAACATAGAACACAGCAAGGATCATAAAATGGTGGTGGTGGGTGCAGCTGGAGTAAACATTGACAGAGCTGGATCATAAAATGGTGGGCGTGCCTGAACAAAACAATGGCAAAAAAAAAAAAAAATTGATGGACGACAATGGTTAACAACAGCAGAGATATAAAAATGGATCTGTAAAATTAAAGAAAAAAAATAAAAATTAAATGTGACAAAAGAAATACCTACCTTACAAAACTTGTTTGTGATTCTGGAAAAAAAAAATAGGGAAACTAAATAGCGTCACAAACTAGATCGCAGAGGATATAACGCCACAGACTGGATCGCAAAAAAGCCCAACGCCGTAGACTGGAACGCAGCAACCGCAATAGTGGCGCAAACTGGATCGCAGTAGCTATAAAGGCTAGCAGGACACACTGGAACGATGCTGGAGATTTGAAAGAACCGCTTCTGCTCGAGAGCAATGGAGAGGAGTGCTGGTACGTCGTCTTTTATGACGCGGTCATCCAATCACAAAGCGGGAGAGCTGTGATAAATATCTATGAGATAAATAGTGACCACCAATCTGTGATGAGGGGCGTGCAAAAGGTTGCGCTCAGTCACGCCTATCGAGGTCGTGATCTTTCACAGTACATGTAGTGTGGCACGTCCCAACGACCGCCAAAGTCGTTAAATAGATCGCTAACCGCTGATGCGTCGTTAATGAGATCGTCCAGTTTGGCCGCTACTAGCGACCTTAAAACGATCACACCAACGATAGCGTCGTTATCGTGATCGTTAGCGGGAACGTTTAGTGTGGCAGTACCTTTACTCTCTGATTAGCTGACATCTGATAGCGTGGGAACCAAGCGGTAGCTATCTTACCTCCAATCAGAGCCTGTGTTTCTTGCTCTGTCACTCAGATGAAAACTTGGGAAACAGCCAATATTCGAGATGCCAATCCCAAACAGTAACATGGACTTCCTGGAGAATTCTGTGTTTGGGGTCTGTGCAGGAGCACTATGTGTTCGGTACGGACCCCAAACTTTTCTATTCGGGTTAGCCCATCGCTAGTTATTGACAAAACAAGCAATTAAAAAATTACATCAATTAGATATCAGTCACAATTCCTTGTTGCACATGTGATAAGATGTTCATTGTGTGAAAAGGGACAAAATAACACTGAATGAAAGAAATGTTTAAATCAAGAAAAAAAATCACATTTAATAGCAGCAGTTCAGTGCAAGAAGATGGTCAATTCAGGAAGCTATAATTATGATCATTAGAAAGGCCAGCAATATAATTTAAGTAACTACCATTCATTGCTCCTAAATAATAAACTATAGATGAAGTGAGTGACAGCCAGAAATTACATCTGTTATTAGAGTAGGAAGAGGATGTGTACTTTCAAACATTCACATATCACAATGAGTTGCTATGAAATTCAGTGTTACAAATGTGTCCTCACTTTTATTTTCTACTCTTTTTTTCTAATCTGGTTTTGTTTTTAGTTGTAAATTATATTTATTCTATTTGCTGTACATTTATGGGGGCCTTAATTTTGTATAAGCTTCTGTAAACAACTGATATGTTTTATAGCAGAGGTCACAAACTGGGCTGGGTATATGGTACCATTTTTTTCTATACACCTTTTGAACATTTTTTCTGTCTTTATTTTATTTTTTTAGAGCTTTGGTCGTTATGGATGTGGTGATAACAAATGTGCACTCATATTGTTATGTTCCCATATTGTTGTTATGTCCCCATCCAGGTCCCCATATTGTAATTAATGACCCCATCCAGGTCCCCATACTGTAGTTAAGTCCCCATCTTGGTCCTCATATTGTAGTTATGTCACCATATTGTTGCTATGTTCCCATCCATGTCCCATATCCAGGTCTCCATATTGTAGTTATGCCCTCATCTAGGTTCTCATATTGTAGTCATGTCCCCATATCCATGTTTCCTTATCCCCATATCTAGGTCCCTATATTGTAGGTATGTCCCCATCCAGGTCCCCAGATTTATTTCTGTTGAATGTGTGCCCTTGGATGCACATTCAATTGAAATGTATTGCCTCACAAAGACTCTCTGCACAGCAACAGATGAGCTTTGACCATTACCTATTATGTATGGTAGATTCTGTGTTATTTATAGATATATTTCATTGTAATCCAGTGTCGGACGATAGTGAGATGACTGCTGGGAAATTATCTCTACAGAAGAGAAAGTGTTAACAAGCAGCTTTGCAATTTACAACTTATTACTGATCATTTACTAGGTTTCCAGCTACCTCTGCAGTCTATTAGTCACCTAGATAGGAGGGCAGCTCTTGCATGCTCTTTGCTATAAAGCTAGAAAGCACTGGTCAGATACTGAATTGTTGGATCTGGCCAGCTTCAGTCCTTAAACAATCCTATGATGCTGGGTATAAATAATACACTGGCGCAACTAGAAAAATAAAGCATGCACAGAACATATAATGCTGGATGAATGAGCAATGACGCGCATATAGGATTGTGTGTCTCAATAATGAACTGGGCACCTACCTATGTATGCGCTGGATGGGGGCTGCTGGGGACCTGTCAGCTTCTGTGCAAATGCTGACTGAAAATAAAATATAGATGAATGTAAACAAATAGACCCCTGCGCCTCCAAAGTTGCTCATAAATGATAATGCCAAAACGCTATATCCATCAGATATCAAAACTGAAATGCTGGTAAAGGAAAAACCACATGTAATAAATAAAGTGCTGAGAAACTTACTTGAATCCAGTGTATGGCGACACGTGACAAAAAAACAAAAAAACATAAACCCAACTCTTCATGAGATGACAGAAGTAACGGAGCGCGTGTGGATGTACACAAGTGCCGGGTAGGCGATCAAGCAGGGGAGCGTCCTCCCAGAGATCAGTTACCTCCCGCACTGCAGTGCGTGCTGGAGTCAGAGTAGAGCGGCTTGCTGCAGACTCAAAGCGCCGTAAGTGAGGACAGGGTAAATTGGAAGTGGGGATGGAAGGGCGGGTGACGTCACCACAGAATAGGGGCCGAGGAGGATCAAAAGACTATCCAACGCGTTTCAAAGGCTCGCAGGCCTTCTTCATCAGGGATGGGGATCCACTGAGCTGCCGATGTTAAATACCTATCGGTGTCCACCCCTCCTTCCCCAAGAAATGTTGGCACGTGTCGCCATAATGAAACAAGTACAATAATGTATCCAGTCGTCTAGGAAAAAAACCATTGCTGGTATGAACCCAAAATTATTCTGAAAATAGTTTGGTGAAATCAAAAATAAATAAAAAAATAAAATAAAAAATACTTTATTGGTGAACAAATATAAAAATATAAAAACTATGAAAAATATATGTATATAAAGAAATATGTGTGCCTAACAAATTAATAAACCTATATTAATAGTGGATAAAAATATTAGTCCCTTTATAGATGTGTATATGTGTACTGGATGATTCAGTACACAATGTTAATGGAACACACTAAACACCTAAATGTTATAAAATGGCTATCTGGTAGGTCAATATCAAAATAAGGGCCAATAATGTCCAGTATTTTAAAATTAAAAACAGTAAGACAACATGTAATGGTTAAAAATGAAGTATAGCTAAAACTGATTGTAGGCTATACGCCTGTAGCAGTTATCATAAAAATGATAATAATAAAATGCTTATGAAAAAGCAAAAAGCTCTATCTCTTGATTTAACCCTTTGGGGGCCAAGCTATCTAGGGTGAAAATCCAACGGGATTCAACACGCGACATCCGTTTCAGATCAGAACATTAGGGGTGGTGACTATCTGAAACGGATGTCGTGCGTTGAATCCCGTTGGATTTTCACCCTAGATAGCTTGGCCCCCAAAGGGTTAAATCAAGAGATAGAGCTTTTTTTTTTAACCATTACATGTTGTCTTACTGTTTTTAATTTTAAAATACTGGACATTATTGGCCCTTATTTTGATATTGACCTACCAGATAGCCATTTTATAACATTTAGGTGTTTAGTGTGTTCCATTAACATTGTGTACTGAATCATCCAGTACACATATACACATCTATAAAGGGACTAATATTTTTATCCACTATTAATATAGGTTTATTAATTTGTTAGGCACACATATTTCTTTATATACATATATTTTTCATAGTTTTTATATTTTTATATTTGTTCACCAATAAAGTATTTTTTATTTTATTTTTTTATTTATTTTTGATTTCACCAAACTATTTTCAGAATAATTTTGGGTTCATACCAGCAATGGTTTTTTTCCTAGACGACTGGATACATTATTGTACTTGTTTCATTATGGCGACACGTGCCAACATTTCTTGGGGAAGGAGGGGTGGACACCGATAGGTATTTAACATCGGCAGCTCAGTGGATCCCCATCCCTGATGAAGAAGGCCTGCGAGCCTTTGAAACGCGTTGGATAGTCTTTTGATCCTCCTCGGCCCCTATCCTGTGGTGACGTCACCCGCCCTTCCATCCCCACTTCCAATTTACCCTGTCCTCACTAACGGGCTTCGAGTCTGCAGCAACCGCTCTACTCTGACTCCAGCACGACGCAGTGCGGGAGGTAACTGATCTCTGGGGAGGACGCTCCCCTGCTTGATCGCCTACCCGGCACTTGTGTACATCCACACGCGCTCCGTTACTTCTGTCATCTCATGAAGAGTTGGGTTTATGTTTTTTTGTTTTTTTGTCACGTGTCGCCATACACTGGATTCAAGTAAGTTTCTCAGCACTTTATTTATTACATGTGGTTTTTCCTTTACCAGCATTTCAGTTTTATTATCTGATGGATATAGCATTTTGGCATTATCATTTATGAGCAACTTTGGAGGCGCAGGGGTCTATTTGTTTACAATCCTATGATGCTGCAAAGTAAAGAAGAGTTCATTTATTCAAGAGGAATGAAATTCTACTCAAGTTCTCAAAAAATACTCATTCTAGCAAATACAAATTTTTGTTAATCGCTCCAGAAAGTGCAACAAAATGGTAGCCATATGCAGCCTTATGTTTTTGAATGGTAGATGGTTGACAATAGATTAAAGTGAAAAAAAAGAATTTTCACCTCAACACTCATCTCTCAGGCTGACCCCGCTGATCACTGATTGCTGTCCAGCCTTCCAGTCTTTCGATGCACCATACCTCTGGCCCAGTATTCACTTTAGGCCTGGGGCTTCTGGCAATTAGCAAGTCACAGAGTTTACAGGCCATGCTTTAGGACATACTCACAACTGAATTTATTAGTCTAGTGAGAACACCAGGCTGAAGATGCTGCAAATCGGAGGCACTGAGGACGGACAGCATGCATGGAATAGCTTGAGTGGTCAGAAACATCGGGAAATACGTTTTTTTTAAACTTTTTTCTCAGTGCTCAACTCTTCGAACACCCCACACTTCTCTCTGCCCGCTGTCCACTCTTTTGCTGCAACTTTAGGTTGGGTATTCTGGCACTGGACATCATTGCTCATACAGAAGTAGGGAAGCAGAGGAGTGATACATTCCTAAAGACTCATCATGAAAATAAATCTTTAAGTATTTAATATGATATAAAAATTATAGTAAGCATCAATATTTTGCTAAAAATACACTTGATGACAACATTCTGATTATTTCTTCTTAGGAATCTATCTTCTCACTATAAAAATTCAATGTACTATTGAGACAGGCTATAAAAAAACTCTTGATAGGCAATCATCTACATCACAACCATTAATAAACATTTCGTGATGACATGGAAAAATCATATTTGTTTAAGACTGGTCATCCTGGGCCACTCATCTTTTGGCAACTGGGAGTCTGCTTATTACCCACTCTTTCAATTGCATCGACACCTTCATATCTTCTATTTGCTGCCTCATTTATCAATAATTAGCATTTTAATTCACATTATAATAGATGCATTAAATGCTCTGAAACAGACCACTTAAAGAGATGCAACTTTCCTAGGTTTGTTTCCCTTGTCCAGCACTATCATTTTTAGCTTAATTGATAGCTCACTGTCAGTGTGACATCAGAAGCCAGGAAGGAAATCAAACATTGAGCTATAAATCAAGCTAAAGAGATTGATTCTGAGTGGAAACACATCTTGGGATGTAGATGCTCAGGAAGTGCTTTGTCACTCCCAGTTTTGATACAGGAAAGATGTTTCTGTGCTGTGTTGTGTATAAATATGTGATTCTTCAGATGTTGTATTAGTCTTTGCCCGATGAAGAGACCTGAGTAGTCTCGAAAGCTTGCAATTTGTTACCATCTTTTCAGTTAGCCATTAAAAGGTATCAACAACTGAGGACTCTCAATTCTAAATATTTGTCACTCCCAGGGCACTTATGATTTAATTTGCATATGTATTAAGAGCTAATACATAGAAAGGCAGAAACAGGATGGAAAGGCAGATAGAAAATGTAAAAGTGAGGATGGATTAAAATTTCAAAGGCCTGAATACCATTTGATTGCATTGATCTTATTGCCAGATTTCCTTTAAGAGGTAAATGTAATTCATTTGATCTGCTCAGGAATCCTCCTTTCCGTACTTGGTCTCTAATTTACTGGCCCTTTCTATGACTTATCAATTAGTCTTTCTTTGTGACTTGGTCAGTTCAATCAGCAGGAGCCATCTCCGAAACACCAAAATACAATGAATGTTAGGCATCTGTTACAAACAATTATTACCATTCTAATTTCACGTGCAAGAATATTAGTGACATCCACATGACTCTGCTTTGTCATATAGGCTATGAATGCTACAGAGTGAACACTGAAGAAAGTCTCGGTCTACTAAACTCTTCCTTCCTCTAGGTTGCACTTACCCCATCGCTCTTAAATATTTACCTAAGTAATGCCAAGCCACCGTGAGAGAAGAATCCTAATTACCAATCTTCACCTAATTACCAATCACCACCAATAAATTCTATGCAATTCTATCACTGTTTACTCTAAGGCCGGGATCACACATGTGAGAAACTCGCACGATTCTCGTACGAGTCTCTCGATGAACACCCAACACTGCTTCCGGTACTCGGACCGGAACGTGCGGCTGCATAGAAATACATGCAGTCGCGCGCTCCAGTTCGAGTGCCAGCGGCAGCGCCCGGTGTTTATGCGAGGGACTCGCACGAGAATCATGCAACTTTCTTGCATGTGTGATCCCGGCATCACAGTTAAAAGTGAAATGAGCCCTTGGTAGTGGATCTGTGACCCTGTTAACCCCTTCGCCCACAATCGATTTTCCATTTTTTTCTCCCCTTTTCCAAGAGCCTTATTGTTTTTATTTTTTGAGACATTTATCCATATGAGGGCTTGTTTTTCGTGGAACGAGTTGTACTTAGAATTACATCATTGACTCTTATCCATAGTGTACTGGAAAAGGGCATGTGTAACAGACTGCAGCGATTGCTGTATGTTCAGATATGTAAATGTCCTGTCATCTACATTAGGCATTGATATGTTTCAGATGCTGTCTGCAATGGATGATATTTACATGAAAAGCTATCCATTTTAACACTTATCTCATTACAGCCCTATTACAGAAAAGTGAATGATGAAGTGTAATGAATGCATCATATATTCTATATAGATTTCTCATGAAGACACTTCTGCCATGTAAAAGACGTCAAATATCCTAAAGACAAACCACTTAGTGAAAAAAAAACACAGAGGTTACCCGGTTGTGATTGAACAATATGAATAAACAGCATTTTAAATTCCATCTCTGATTAGTAAATGCTGAATTTATTGACCCATATATTTTTAATATGGATATTATATACGGGTAGTAGAGATGGGCAAATTAATTTGATGTGTAAGTAAATTCAAACTGTAAATGTTTTCATTGGTTTAAATTACTAAAAATCCCACTGAAGAATGGATGAAGCAAAAAAAGCTCACGTGACCTCAGGTGTGGCTGTACAGGCTTCCCTAAAATGCCTTGCTCGTATCACATCACAAGATGTACAGCCTGTATAAAAGCAGAGGTAGGGAATGCAGCTTTTCAATGAATCTAGGCAACAACAAGATGTCGCAGCCAACAGCTTAGCAATAGAGATAGCAAGAGAAATCTAATCTGAAACAGTGAATTTTACATAGCAGGTAGTGACAGAAGAGCAGTGATAAACAGCTACCATCTCTTTACTTATAGCCTTATATGTTGAAGTCACTTGGACATTTTTAAAGGTTTATTGGTTGAATCCAGTGGATATTTCTCATGCACTAATGACCGCTCTGTGCAGACTTGGGTGAAACCCTGCAAATTCCAAAGCAACATGATTTCAGAAAGATCCAAGGCACCAGTGAATTCTCATAGGAATAAAATGTAGGTTTTATTCCATTTTTTAAAAACACTTACAAAATTACAAAAATGAGGTAGAAAAGGCGATGTGCCATAAAAGGCCTTTTTCAAACCAGAAATGCAGACAATAAAAATTCAGCCATTCACAAAGCTGTATGTGGTGTATCTAATTATTTGTACTAAATGTCCAACTGGGGGTCTGTATGTGGGGGGAGACCGGACCAATCTGAGAATAAGGATGAATTCTCATCGCCATACAATAAGAGAAAAAAGAATGGATCTGCCAGTGGCAAAATATTTTTGTATCCCCGGTTATAGCATGATGGACATTAAAGTACTTGTTTTAAAAGGTAACTTCAAGTCTCAGAGAGACAGAAAGGTCTGAGAGTATAAACTCATGACAACTTTTGACACACTTAGTGCAGGAATCAATGTGTCGCATGGATTTATGTCTTTTTACATCAATTAAGAAATTTGCTCTTGAGACCTTCTGGTGCATCATAACACAGAACCAGACCCCAATCAGAGGGCAATAAAGCTTTCACACTCCTTATCTATGAACTGTTCCAATATTTATGTTCATCTCTCACCCATAATGACAGTTCTGCTTCACTTCACTTGTCTTATCTATTGCATTACTTCTGTGCTGTGTTGTGTATAAATATGTGATTCTTCAGATTTTCTATTAGTCTTTGCCTGATGAAGAGACCTGAGTAGTCTCGAAAGCTTGCAATTTGTTACCATCATTTCAGTTAGCCAGTAAAAAGAAAGCATTTAAACTACTAAAGCAGGATGGCACCGTTGAAGTTCTAAAAAATTATAGGGAGAAAAATACTTAATTTTAAAAACTAATTAAAGCTGCCAAAAAGGAAACAGAGAAGCACATTGCTAAGGAGAGTAAAACTAATCCCAAACTTTTCTTCATGATATCAATAGTAAAAAAAACAAAAGTAAAGATTAGGGCCCCTTAAAAAAAAAAGTGAGAAATAATGGTTAGATATAGGGGGAAAGCTAATAAAACCCACGGTATCCACGGGGGAAAAAAAAAAACAGGTGAAATCGGGAACAAAGAAAACCTATATTAAAGGGGCACCAAAAACCCCAGAATAAGGGGGAAACGCAAAAAAGGGTGAAAATAATAAAACCCGGGTGGGATGCAAGCCGAGTACAAAAAAGCTAAGTAATTTAAAAACAAACCCTTATTTTTTTGTTTCTTATATTTAGGGAGTCTAAGCGACACGTCAGTTTCCCCAGAATGGGCATACAAATGGGTACCCAAAATTCAAAAAAGGCCCGGAAATTTAAACCTTAAGTCAACCTCTATTGTTGAAAATTGAAGGATTTTTTTTAGGGGTTATTCTGGGTTATTCAAGAAATAACGTTTAACCTATTACATGGGTTTTGAGGGAAACGCCCTGTCAAACCAATCTAACCAGTTTTTAAAAAAGGGGAACTATAATTGGACCAAGTAGTCATTGGGCTGGGAGATCTTATTTTTCCAAATGTTTTATACCGTGCCAACAAGAGGTTAAAACATTGGGCTCTCCGGGGAGAACAAAAAAGGGGCTTTTGGGAAAATACCTTTTTATGGGTAACAAAAAATAGTGAAAAATATTACAGGGAACTTTGACACGCTTACTCTCTTCTCAGCTGGTGTAAAAAAATATTTGAAAAAAAACAATTATATAAAGTGGGAAAAAAAAGGATGAGTACAGGCATTTAAATAAAAAAACACTGAGCTTAAAAAGGGGAATCCTTATTAGGGAAGATTAATAAGTGGGGTGAAAGTTTTAGACCCCAAAAGGGTGTAATCAAAGGGCGGTTGTTTTCTTGTTTTTGGGGAAGTTGCCAGTTGGTAGT
>JARQOD010000002.1:613701008-613754328 GCA_033576555.1 Oophaga sylvatica
CAGGAGTCAGTACCCCTGCCAATTACTTACGAGCAACAAATGGCGGTGTTGTAGCCCAGGGAGTAGAGTTCAGGTGGTAGAAAGATGAACATAACAGGAGACATGGAAAACGTTGCCAAACAGTTATTTAATCTGAAAACGGACAGGCAAATTCAGGTGAGATCCATGCCTTGTTCATTTTCAGAAAAGTAAGCCGGTCTACATTCTCTGAGGATAGTCGCATGCGATGGTCTGTTACTACACCACCTGCAGCACTAAAGACACGCTCAGATAATACACTGGCAG
This sequence comes from Oophaga sylvatica, assembly GCA_033576555.1. Taxonomy (NCBI): domain Eukaryota; kingdom Metazoa; phylum Chordata; class Amphibia; order Anura; family Dendrobatidae; genus Oophaga; species Oophaga sylvatica. The sequence goes on from JARQOD010000002.1 coordinate 613,701,294, forward strand.
CAGGGCAAGCCAGCACCTCCAATGCATACTGGCTAAGCTCTGGCCATGTATCCAACTTAGAGACCCAAAATTTGAAAGGGGAAGAGGCATCTGGGAGTACACTTAGAGGGAAAGCCAAGTAGTCTGTCACCATCTTACGGAAACGTTTCTTCCTGGTGACTGGAGCCGTCTCGGATGTGTAGACCTTGCTGGCGCTGTCACAAAACTTTGCCACATTTGTAACATACAGCTCTTGCCCTGTGCAGAGGCGCTGCTTCTGCTCCCTCTTGTTGTAGAGGTGTCTACACTGCCTCGACGCACAGAGCTGCTTTGTAAAGCAGTAGCAGCAGCAGCAGCTCTCTCGGCTGGAATGTACAACAGTATGGATTGCACCAGTGTGTCTTGGTACTCCTGCATTTTACGGTCCCGGTTCACCGGTGTGATGAGGGTTTGAAGTTGTCCCGGTAGCGAGGGTCTAGGAGGGTGTACACCCAATAATCTGACGTGGTGAGAATGTGGGCGATGCGGCGGTCGTTTCTCAGGCACTGAAGCATGAAATCAACCATGTGCTGCAGACTCCCAACTGGCCAACAAAGGCTGTCCTCTGGAAGAGGCGTCATCTCTGCCTCCTCTGCATCACCCCACCCTCGCTCTACATACTGACTAGAGCGTTGTGTACCTCCCTCTGTAGGGATTTCTTCCTCCTCCATTGACTCCTCCTCCTCCTCATCCTCCTCACAAAGTGAGCCCTGCCCAGCCCTTTGTGAGGAACCACGTTGCGCTGACTGTCCTGAAGGTAATTGAATTTGTGACTCCTCATCCTCCACCTCTTCCAAAACCTCTTCCTTTAGTGCTTTCAGTGATTTCTGAAGCAGGCAGATAAGGGGGACAGTCATGCTGACTAGTGCATCATCTGCACTCGCCATCCGCGTTGAGACATCAAACGCACGCAAAACGTCGCAGATGTCCTTCATAGAGGCCCACTCAGTAGTGGTGAAGTGTGAACGGCGCAAATTGCGAGTTGATTGCGCCTGTTGCAGCTGATACTCCATTACTGCTGGCTGCTGCTCACACAACCGCTCCAACATATGTAACGTGGAATTCCACCTGGTGGGTACATCACATATGATGCGATGTTCAGGAAGGCGAAATCTGACTTGCAGAGCTGCAATGCGCGATCTGGCCATGCTGGAAGTCGCAAGTGAGCGCACTCTAGGCGGACCTTGTGCAGCAGTGCATCAAGATCCGGATAGTCCCTCAAAAAACTCTGCACGACCAAGTTGAGCACATGTGACAGACATGGTATGTGAGTGAGGTTGCCAAGGCCCAGAGCTGCCACCAGATTTCGGCCATTGTCACACACTACCAAGCCTGGCTGGAGATTAGCTGACAAAAACCACACGTCGCTCTCCTGCTTGATGGCATCCCAGAGCTCCTGCGCTGTGTGGCTTCGATTCCCCATGGAAATTAATTTCAGGACGGCCTGTTGACGTTTGGCCACGGCTGTGCTCATATCGGTCGCAACAGGTAAGCGTTCACGGGTCCATGTGGAGGTATACCGTAACGGCTCGTGCAGCGATGATTCTGAGGAACTGGAGTAGGAGGAGGAATCAATGTGTACAGACTGGATTCCTGCAATCCTTGGAGTTGGCAGAACACGTACAGCGCCACTGGCAAGATCTGTACCCGGCTCCACAACATTGACCCAATGGGCAGTGAGGGAAAGGTATCGTCCCTGGCCATGGGTACTGGTCCACGCATCGGTGGTCAGGTGGACCCTGCTACTGACGGCGTTTAGTAGCGCATGTTTAATGTTTCCCTCAACATGTTTTTGCAGAGCAGGGACAGCTTGCCTGCTGAAATAAAATCGGCTTGGCACATTATATTGTGGGACTGCCAATGCCATAAAGTTCCTGAAACTGTCAGTCTCCACCAGCCTGAATGACAGCATTTCAAGGGACAGGAGTTTTGCAATGCCAGCATTCAGAGCCTGTGCTCTTGGATGGTTTGCCGAGTATGGCCGTCTTTTATCCCATGCCTGTGGTACCGATGGCTGTTTTGTGGTCTGGGAGTGTGACGATGACTGTGAACTTGCTGCTGTGGGTGGAATAACAGTTTGTCTATGGACAACAGTGACCGAGGTTCTTCCATGGAGATCCTGTGAGGAAGCCGAACCAGGTGTGTGTGAGCTGGAGGTAGAGACTCCAACACGACCTGAAGATGTAGGTGCTGCTGTAGGTTGGCCTACATCTCCAGTGTGTCTTTGTAACTCAGCTACGTGCTTTGTCGTACATGTTTCCACATATTTGTGGTATTCAGGTTACTGATATTTTTACCTCTTTTAACTTTTTGCTTACACAGCTTGCATTGAACATAGCAAATATCATCTACAAGTCTGTCAAAAAAGGACCACGCAGTGCAAGTCATGGGAGCGCCAATTTTGACATTTCTAAGAGAACTGCTCCCAACAGGTGCCAAACTGGAGGCTACAGGCAAGCGAGTCTGCAGCCTACCTCTCCCTCCTCTTTGTACCGTTGGGACAATCTCTTCCTCAGAGCTGCTCCCACCACCTTCCTGTTGCTCACGCCATGTTGGGTCTCGGACTTCATCATCTCCACTACCCTCTTCCAACACCTGCTGCTGTTGGATGGTCTGGGCAGCACCATGCTCCACAAAACCTGGCACCTGAGTCTCATCATCATCATAAGATGCGTTCTGCGGTGTGCTGTCCATCGGCACTGGCTCACCCGCCTCTTCAGATTGAGAGAGACACAGCTGTTGCGCATCACTGCATACTCCCTCTTCTTCAAATTGCAGAATGCTGCTTGCCTGTGCCCGTGTTTGCGAGCCAACAGATTCTGAGAACAGAAGCAGAGACTCAGCTGGCTCCTGTACAGAACTCTCTGACTGCCTGGGCAATTTGACAGGCGGTGAACAGACAGATGGTTGCTCAACAGTGTTGTGTTCCTGAGAGGAGGTGGAAAGAATTGAAGTCGATGCATTGGCTGCCATCCAACCAACAATGGCTTCAATTTGTTCTTCCCGCAGCAGGGGGGCACGCCGAGCTCCTACCAAAGTGCGCATAAAGGAACGCTCATGGGTAAAACTGGTGGATGCTGTGTCACTGAGGGCGGCAGCAGCCACAGAATCCCCACGTCCTCTCCCTGCTGAAACTCCACGGCCACGACCACGTGCCTTACTCACTGCCTTCTTCATCTTGGTAGATTGATAAAGAAAGTCAAAAAGTTATAAGCCTAAGTGTGGTTATACGCAGAGACTGAAGTGACACTGAAACACACTTCAAGATCTGTGAAAGGCTACTCTTTGTCTACTTCTATAGTGTTTGCAACCAATGTATTGGATACGGATGAAGCGCGTCACACTAATAGATTATATTTAATGGAATGGAGCAGAACCAATTGGAGATAATGAAAAGGATGAGGCACTGAGACACGCTCAGCAGAGTACAAGCAGCAGTGATTGAACAAGTAACTGGAGCGTGATGTGCACTCAAAAATAAAAACACAGACTGAAGTGAACACTGAAACACAACTGTCACAATCTGTGAAAGGCTACTCCTTTGTCTACTTCTATAGTGTTTGCAACCAATGTATTGGATACGGATGGAAGCGCGTCACACTAATAGATTATATTTTAAATGGAATGGAGCAGAACCAATTGGAGATAAATGAAAAGGATGAGGCACTGAGACACGCTCAGCAGAGTACAAGCAGCAGTGCTTGAACAAGTAACTGGAGCGTGATGTGCACTCAAAAAATAAAAAACACAGACTGAAGTGAACACTGAAACACAACTGTTCACAATCTGTGAAAGGCTACTCCTTTGTCTACTTCTATAGTGTTTGCAACCAATGTATTGGATATGGATGGAAGCGCGTCACACTAATAGATTATATTTTAAATGGAATGGAGCAGAACCAATTGGAGATAAATGAAAAGGATGAGGCACTGAGACACGCTCAGCAGAGTACAAGCAGCAGTGCTTGAACAAGTAACTGGAGCGTGATGTGCACTCAAAAAATAAAAAACACAGACTGAAGTGAACACTGAAACACAACTGTTCACAATCTGTGAAAGGCTACTCCTTTGTCTACTTCTATAGTGTTTGCAACCAATGTATTGGATACGGATGGAAGCGCGTCACACTAATAGTTAAATTGCATGGAGCTGCAAGAATTACACTGAAGAAAAAAAAAAGAGTCTGTGAGTGACACGTGCAGATGCCTACAGACAGCGTTGCATGCAGAGCAAACTGCAGCGTCACTTACACTCACACACACACCTTGCAGAGCTGTTAAAACAACACTGCAGGCAAAAGGAAGCTTTACACAGCGGTTGGTGCTAGCCTGCCTACAGCACAGTACACTAAATCGCAATCTCTAACTGTCCCTCAGAGTCAGCACAGCAGCGTTCTGTCCCTTACTGAATTCACAGCACAGTGACGCTAAAATGGCGGTGGCGCCTTTTATAGTGCATTCTGACATCATTTCAGCATCCAATCACAGCCATGCCATTAGTTAACATGACCGCAGCAGTACAGGATGTGCCCACACTTCTTAGGATTCCTCATTGGCTGACTAAAATCACATTGCCTCTCAAAGAATTATGGGAACTTCCGATTCCGGTATACGATATATGGAAAATATCGAAACTAAGTATCGAAAGGCCGAAACAGCTAATATCGGCCGATACCCGATACTTGCGGTATCGTATCGCTCAACACTAGAGGGGATATTTTCCTGCCTCCTGCGATCTCACTCCACCACTGCCCCCTGCCCCCCTCCCCACATGTTACAGTCCGACCATAAGAAGCACCCACACTACCCTCCCAAATTTGGAGGAAAAAAAGTATGTCTTATGGTCCGAAAAATATGGTAATATATGCAGTGACAGACAGACATCAGGGCCGGCATCAGCAGCCGGCATACCCGGGCAAGTGCCGGGGCCCTGAGCAGGTGGGGGGCCCACTCGCCGTCGGGCACCCCGGCACCCGCTATCGAATGAGAGCTGCACCAGCGCCGCCACTGGGCCCCCCCGCTTGCTCAGGGCCCCGGCAGCAGCCGGCGCAATACTTACCTCTCCCCATGCCTCCATTGCCGCAGCTCCGGGCTCCAGGGGGCGCCTGTGCTTCCTCTCACAGCAGCGCCGCTGAATGAAATCATCATTCAGCGGCCGGCTGTGGCAGAGAGAGCGTGGACGCCGGACAGGTGAGATGTGAGGTGTATGTGTCTGTGTGTCTGTGTGTATCAGTGAGTGTGTATGTAGTGCGGTGCTTTGTGTGTGTGTATGTGAGAGTGCTGTGGTGCTGTCTGTGTGTGGTGCTGTATGTATGATGGTGGTGGGGGGAGGCAGTGATGGTGGTGAGGAGGCAATGATGATGATGTTGGGGAGGCGATGATGATGATGATGGGGAGGCAATGATGATGATGGGGAATCAATGATGATAATGATGATGGGGAGCCAATGATGATGATAATGATGATGGGGAGGCAATGATGATGATGATGATGATGGGGATGCAATGATGATGATGATGATGATGATGGGGAGGCAATGATGATGATGATGATGATGGGGAGGCAATGATGATAATGATGGGGAGGCAATGATGATGATAATGATGATGGGGAGGCAATGATGATGATGATGGGGAGGCAATGATGATAATGATGGGAGGCAATGATGATGATGTTGATGGGAGGCAATGATGATGATGATGATGGGAGGCAATGATGATGGGGAGGCAATGATGATGATGATGATGGGGAGGCAATGATGATGATGATGGGCAGGCAATGATGATGATAATGGGGAGTCTTTCCACAGCACCCTTTCCTGAGCTGTAACAGTGCAGAATGCAGCACAGTGCAGAGGATAGCACCATATTTTGTATGGAGCATCATATGGGGACAAGTATCCTGTATGGAGCATTATATTGGGTCCAGTATTCTGTTTGGAGCATTATATTTGGTCCAGTATTCTGTATGGACCATTATATGGGGGATGGGGGGTGACATCCTGCATGGGGTATTATATGGGTGATGAGGGGGAAACTATGTGGTGCCCATAATATTGTATGGAGGACTGTACTGTCCAGTCTGTACTGTGCGCTGTGAGGATTTGGCGGTTTTTGAGCTATTGTAGAATTTACAATAGATATCACTCATGTAATGGAAGAAGAGAAGTATTTGTCATTGTACTATACACATATTTCTCTGCAGTATCTGTGTATCATAAATCGTGGTCTGTGTTAATGGGGTCCACTGAGACTCTTTCGCCCGGGGCCCATAAAAACCTGGAGCCGGCCCTGACAGACATGAACAAATTATATAACTAGGTGCAGGCCTAGGCAACAAGATACACTGAAAACTAGACAGCCACAACCATCAGATTCATATTTCATGTTTCACCTTCATTTGTGATTGGCTACCTGATTACTGGCAAATGTATTTTAAAAGTCTAACAACTAATATGAACCAACATTTAAATTGTAATACTATTAAGATAATAATGTCAAGGATGACTCTTGCTTCTCTTTTGCCTGACACAAGAACTGAAATAGAACCACCCATAAAAAATTGTTATTTAAAAAGCAAACCTCCTTGACACACCCATAGTAATCATTATGTGCAGTAATCATTATACCCTATCAATAACCATAATGTGCATAGAGGGGTAATTATCATGTCTCCTGCCACTACCCATAAACATACATTATTTGATTTATTAAGATCAAGTATGAGCGTCACATTCAAAAATATTAACACGCCTTGGATGCTGTTTTTGAGATTATTAGTTGTCTGACGAAAGTTCTGCCACACTAAATGTGTTTGGGCTTGTAAACCATCAAGATCCACTACTGGCAGCTCCTTTTTTCAATTTTTAACCAATGATGTCCCAGACATCTAGAGATGCTGCAGGCAATGCTAACACGTTCTGGCTATGCAACCTGCATACAATAACTTGAGCAACATGCAGCCTGGTATTTTCATGTTATAAAATGAATCCTGGATACAGTAGGAGAGCTGGGGAGCAAATGGGTCATTATGTTAGTAATCAGCTGCTGCAGATCCACAGGTCACCAGACCAATTACAATTTAGAAGGAAAAAGTTGATGGATTGTTCCACGCTGTTGAAGGAATGAAGAGAATCTGGTACCAATGGATGTATCAATGCAGTTATATTCTACACGCATCATAGTATAACACACTTCTTCCTCAAGAAAAAACCTCACAACTATAGTTAATAATTATTGTGTTTTTTATTCAACACATTTCAAAATATAACACACTTCTTTTTTCCTGAGGAAGAAGTGTATTATACTTCAAAATGCTTTAAATAAAAACCACATTAGTAAAGCTATTGGTACTGGATTCTCTTATTTCCTTCAGCAACGCAATAATCATGTAAAAGCTGCATTTTGCTACTACTCACATTTTTTTCTCATATTAAAATTAGATAGATAATCTGAAACATGACAAATCAGTGAAAAATAGTGAGGGGCATATATTTTTTCACTTTTTTCATAGAACCATACAAAGATTAGCATAGTCATCAGATCCTAAATGGGTACCTTCTGCAGGCTAATGGAAGAATGGAGTTATTTCTGGAAATTTAAGGCAAACGCTGTTTTATATCTTCTACAATTATTTTAATACTAAGTTTACACCGGCAGAGTATATCCCCAAACCCCAAAAAAGAAACAGACAATTTTCTAATTATATAATATTGTACAAATTAATAAAATAAATAAGTAGACACAAATGTAATTGTACTGGCCTACACCCAGTCAATGCAGCATCACGAAGAGAGAAATAGAAATGTCTGATGTCGATAGAAAAGTATTGCATTACTAGAGATTTTGGGAAACCTCAAAGAAATACTATATTTACTATAAAAAAAATCTCAGAAATTCAATTTCTCTACACATAACTTATTTCATGTTGATGGTGAGATGATCAAAGCAAACACCTGTTAGTTTTTATATTTTCAGCCCAGTTACATGAGTTACCTAGAGTGAATGTGCATTGTTGCAAGCTGATTAAATCCCATAACGTAGTGGGGCAACTGTATATAAAATCCTTTCTTTTGGAAGAGAATCAATATCAGGTTTATGACAATTCAGTATGAAAAATAAAAGTTATATTTTAAAAAAAATCAATAAAGTTGGGCAAAGTAATATCTTTTAAGAAATGATTGTCTTTGTTTCACAGTAAGTTCCAAAGAATGACAGAACAGGCAAATCTAACGAGTACATAATAAAAGCGAGTTTGTAAAACTCTGCACTGTCAGCGGAATTGGACGAATCTACACAAAACTAATTTTTGGAGATTTGCTCATCTCTATCACTATTATAAGTAGTATATAAAGGGAGGATACTTCTTTCAGCCAAGTAATTTACTTAAAACTATGTTGTCCAGGATTGGGTTCAAGTCTGTAGTCACTTTATGTCACTGAAGTAACATAAATGACTGCAGACTTAAGCCCTAAGCTTGAACAAACCATTTAAGGTGCAGTTTTATTTTTGGGCTATTTTTTTACAATTTTTCCATAATGATCCCCTTAGAATTACTGTCAATTCTCAGTAGGGTTTATTTCCCATAGGTTGACTCACAAATAGCCTATTATATATTACTATGGTAATGTTCTGTGTGTTCAAAAGCAACAATAACGTTTTCGATGCAATTAAGAAGAATCAGCAATCCAAAAAATAATTTTACAAATTTATTAAAAACTAAAAAAATGCAAATTTATGAAACATTATTTGGAAATTTATCAGAAATTCAGAAATATACTTTTTTCTTCTCTTCCGCTACATCTTATCTGCCCCCTTCCTTCTGAATGTATCCTTCACTCTTAAAAACATTTTGAATCTATTTGCCTATGGACTTGCACTCATAAAATCATAGAATCATAGAATGTTAAAGTTAAAAGGGATCTCCAGGGTCAGAGTGTCCAACCCCCTGTTCAATGCAGGATTCACTAAACATCTCAGACAAATGTCTGTCCAGCCTTGGTTTGAACACTTCCTTTCAAGGAGAACCCACCACCTCTCATGGCAGCCTGTTCACACTCATTGATCATACTTATTGTCAAAAGGTTTATTCTAATATCTAATCTGTATCTTCTCCCTTTCAATTTCATTATATTGCTTTTCATGTTACCATGTCAAGTGAGAATAAGGATGAACCTCTACGCAGTGACATCCCTTCAGATATTTGTAGGCAGCTATTAAGTCTTCTCTTAAGGTACTGCCACACTACACGATCCCGCTAACGATCTCGTTACGTCGCATACTAATGAGATCGCTAGCGGGATCGTTTACAATATCGCTATTGTCGGCCACATTTAGCGATGTCGTTAAGGACGCTATCGCGGTTAGCGATCTCCTTAACGACTTTAGCGGTACAAAAGTACCGCTAAATCGCTAAGAAAAGGTGCCACACAGCGATAATACTTACCCAGCGGGAGCGCCGACGATAAAATAGGGTCCGGAACGATTCCAGCGACGAGCGAGATCACAGCAGGATCTCAGCAGGGAGCTCGTCGCTGACAGATGCCGCACACAACAACATCGCTAACGGGATCGCTAAATAGTGACGTTTTTTAGGATCCCGTTAGCGATGTTGTTTAGTGTGGCATACCCTTTAGCCTTCTTTTTTGCAAGCTAAACAATCTCAGATCCTTTAATTGTTCCTGGAAAGACATACTTTCCACTCCGCTCATCTTCCTGGTAGCTCTTCTCTGAACATGCTCCAGTTTTTCAATGTCTTTTCAAAAATGTGGTGCCCAGAATTAGACAAAGTATTCCAGATGAGGCCTGACCAAACAGGAGTAGAGGGGGATAATTACTTCATGTGATCTAGATTCTATGCTTATTTTAATACATCCTAGAACTGTGTTTACGTTTTCTGCTGCTGCATCACACTGATGACTCATGTGCAGGCTGTGATCTATTAGTTTATCCAAGTATTTTTCTCTCTGACTGATTGACTAATGTTCAGCTGCTTATTAATGTCTGTGAAGAAAAGGGGCATAAAGTGAGAGAGACAGAGAGCTAGATAATGCTGCTTTTCTCTCAGCACTAGATTCACAGTTATCCTGCTTAGTACTGCTGTATAAATTCTTCCATGCTCCTGCTTCTTCAGAACATGTGCTTTATAGACACAAGGGAGCAGGAATCCCTTGTGTCATATTGTGAGGCATTAAGGCAGCTAGTGTCCTCCCGCAAGCTCAGAGGTACAGTAACTAAAATTTTGAGCCATTGCATTCATTGGGGAAAGCTGGTGAAAAATTCAGTGTACAGTGAGTAACAATTATTTGCTTTCAGGATAAGATAAAATGGTCAACAGTCAAGTTTCTAGCTAAGTGTTTAGGACTAGAGATAAGTGAATTTGTTCCGATTTGGTTCCGAATACGATTGGATTCATTAGAGTCAGTAGAAGTAGAAATTACCGAATATGTTCAGAACGAACATAAGACATACAATCAGCACCATTAGTGTTCGAATATGGCCCGAATATGTCAAAATCAGATTCGGGGCCAAAATCTGAACAAATTATTAAACTTTGAAAAAATGTACAAAGTGTTGTATTCTGTTTCTTAGGATAAGGCCCTATAATGGCATATTTTCATATAAAACCATATATATATACAGTACAGACCAAAAGTTTGGACACATCTTCTCATTCAAAGATTTTTCTGTATTTTCATGACTTATATTCTAGGTTCTTCAAAGTAGCCACCTTTTGCTTTGATTACTGCTTTGCACGCAGAAAAGGTGAACGAATGGACTCTACATGCCTGGTTCCCACCGTGAAGCATGGAGGAGGTGGTGTGATGGTGTGGGGGTGCTTTGCTGGTGACACTGTTGGGGATTATTCAAAATTGAAGCGGTGAGCAGTCCAGCTCACCCCAAACCATCTCGATTGGGTTCAGGTCTGGTGACTGTGGAGGCCAGGTCATCTGGTGTAGCACCCCAATACTCTCCTTCTTGGTCAAATAGCCTTACACAATCTGGAGGTGTGTTTGGGGTCATTGTCCTGTTGAAAAATAAATGATGGTCCAACTAAACACAAACTGGATGGAATAGCATGCTGCTGCAAGATGCTGTAGTAGCCATTCTGGTTCACTATGCCTTCAATTTTGAATAAATCCCCAACAGTGTCACCAGCAAAGCACCCCCACACCATCACACCTCCTCCTCCATGCTTCACGGTGGGAACCAGGCATGTAGAATCCATCCGTTCACCTTTTCTGCGTCAAAGCAGTAATCAAAGCAAAAGGTGGCTACTTTGAAGAACCTAGAATATAAGACATATTTTCAGTTGTTTCACACTTTTTTGTAAAGTGTAATGTATAATTCCACATGTGTTAATTCATAGTTTTGATGCCTTCAGTGTGATTCTACAATTTTCATAGCCATGAACATACAGAAAAATCTTTGAATGAGAAGGTGTGTCCAAACTTTTGGTCTGTACTGTATATTTACAAATAGCAATTTATCGTAAGATATAAACAGTTTTAAACAAGCCAGCTGCGATGAAAAAAAGCATATTAGCATATTGTTTTTCTGCTGCATTTTTTCATTACCTTAGCAATAAGGTGGAAGCATTTAAAGAAACAATGTGTTAGTTTAGAAGATGCCAAGAAAATTATCTAAAAACAAAATGAAGTGAATAATCAGAAGAATAAACAAAAATAATCTTTTATTGTAAAAAAAGCATTCACTTTCTCCCTAATTAACATGCAGACAGATCAGAAAGGCAATGTGTTTTCAGTTACTGCTCTGACTTGTGTAAATTGAGAATAAAAAGCCCAGAACACTTAAAACGAAAGATCTGCATGTCTCTGCATACCAAGTATATGTCATATTAGAAGAATCGCAGAATTTACAGTAGACAATATTAATAATAAATGTTAGAAGGTTTGTGAAGGCCACAGTGTCTGGCCTGGAAAGACACTTATATAGCTACCATAATAAATTCACAAAGGAACCAGAGACCAGTTCCTATAAATCACTTGCGGTAATAACCGATCTCTCACTGGGTGAGGTGAGAAGTCATTGTGAAACACTGAGAAGAAAGGTGAGAGTGATGACAGGAGGTCAATATTTTTATGATTCAAAACTAAATAGAAAAATGTTGAAGCCTCTAGACACATTTTGCCTGAAACTATAAAAATACAAAATGACTTGAAATTTTAATTTCTAATTATCTTTAGTTTTTCAAGGTACATTGAAAAATTATTTTTTAAAGAACAAGATTTAAGTTTGATATAAAAGTATTGTGAATATAAAGTGTACATTGTAGAGCAAACTGTGAAGATTCTACAATGGAACACAGTACTTACTTTTCAATGCTTTTCAATCTTCGGTTGGCACATGTTCTCCATGTGCTGTCATATGGTGCTTTATTGGCAGCTGAGCTGTTAGTGATAGATATTCCCCCATTACAGCACTACTTCAATTACATCCAAAGAAATTGCACCATAATAAGGTACAGTAGGGTCCCACAATCCTCTAAGTGTGCCCTATTATGACTCCATAAAACATTGATTCAGAAAAAAACTAAATGCTTTAAGAATTTATATTCATTTTCTATTTTTATGTACTTTGTCCATTGAGCCAAAAAAATGACAACTCATGTGTCTTAGAGTGTCTAAACACAGACTTGCAAATCCTCCTGGAACTAAGGGAGGCATTCATAAAAAGAGAATACATCCTGGACTCCGGAGGATTGGAAAATTGTATGAGTACTGGAAAAGACCAATAAAAAGCAGGAAAAGAGCAGGCATAAGTACATGGTAAGGATATGGGCTGCAAAAGTTTTTTTTTAATTTTGTACAATGCACCCCACTTTCTCTTACACAGAAATTTTAAGTCAAGAAATTTATCAATAGGGAGATTTTAATGAATAGAACATATTTTCCCTGCAGAACTATAAAGAAATTCCTACTCTATACAAAGCTGCTCCAAAAGAAAATGCTTGCACAATATGAGAGGCTTTCTTTAAGATTCTTTATGATTTTGAGAAATAAATATATTTGATCCATTACAACTAGAGAAGAGACAACCTTTTTAAATTAGAATTTGTTGACTTCGACAAATTTTACCCCAAAATTTGATTTGCGGCAAACAAATTTGCACAAATTTCAACACTAGAAAGCTTGTAGTTGCTCATAAAAAACACATGAGGGAGAGGAGATAAAGAGAGAAAAACTCGCTGACTGTAAAAGCTTACAGTTTACAGGCAAGAAAGACTGGAACCCACTGACCATATGAGCTTACATTTTACAGGAGAAAGAAAGGACACTGATGACCATAAGAGCTTACACTCTGCAAGAGAGAGAGAGAGGACCCCACAAACCATAATAGCTTACATTTTACAGATGAGAGAAAGGACCCTACTGACCATAAGACCTTACACTCCACAGAGAGGAGACAGAGACTTACCAGTGACAATGGAGATGGAAAATGACTGCCATACAAACTGTGCAGCACTGGGAAACACTAATCTGTGTTACTGACCACCACTGTAAAAGGTACTATAATAAATAAAACGTGAAAATTGGAGGGCATTATGGGCAAGTCAGCAAAGCAAAGAAAAATTACATTAGCTCATTCTCTGATGCTTCAGCAGTGTGGGAAATGGTTCCAGTAAAGATATTTCTTTTGTCTTGTAAACTGTAAATCAAATCTCAAAATGTTCAACTTCGCATGAAACCACAAATTTCAAGAAATTCTTCCTTAAATTTATCCTCTGAAAATCGATCCGCTCAAATCTAATAACAACCATTTAACTGTAATGGTTGTAAATTGTATGCTGCTTTGTTCATCTTGAAAGGTCAACTGAAATTCATTTGTACAGGTTGTTTGTTCAGAATGACCTAGTAGAGGTTCCTTCCTACATCATGTAGCATTCTATACCAGACAAAAATCACCATTTTAAAAGAGTTTAGGGTGCCTTTGATGTTTAGATAGTTAAATAAATGTAATTTATTATTATTTTCATAACATTTTCTATCTAGAAAGGAAATTTAAGAAATATACCCCGTGTTAAATAAAAGTTACACAAGGTTTAACCAATGAAGTAACAACTTCTGGGAATATAAAAGTAGCAAACATCAAGCAAATAAAATCAATATTTTATTTTAAGCTCTTTTCATTCTTCTCACTGTAATAATAGATCTTCTATATGTGAAAAAGTAATTTCATAGTTGAATATTACTCCTAATAGCAGTGTATGGCACCAGGAAAACAAAAAAAGATGAACTTTACAATGTTTAAAATTGAAAAGACATAATCTGGTCTTTGTGCATTTGTTGTATTTATTTTAGCTATGTAAAATATAGCAGCTTAGGATAAATACACTTGTGTGTAAGTAAAGTCTTTATTCTGCCCACTCTTCTATAAAGGCCACTTCTATGGAGTGTATGGCTTATTGTGGTCGTATGCACAGTCTCTGCTTGGGATCTCTGCAGCTCCTTCAGGGTTACCTTTGGTCTCTGTGCTGCCTCTCTGATTAATGCTTTCCTTTCCAAGGCTGAGAGTTTTGGTGGGTGGACCTCTCTTGGCTGGTTTGTTGTGGTACCATGTTCTTTCCATTTGATGATAATGGATTTGATGGTGCTTCGGGGGATCATCAGCGATTGGGATTTTATTTTATAACCCAACCCAGACTTGCACTTCTTAACAACCTTGTCACTGACTTGTTTGGAGATTTCCTTGGGCTTCATGGTGTTATTTGGTTAGTGGTGCCTATTGTTAATGGTGTTGCAGCCTCTGTTGCCTTTCTGAAAAAGTGTGTATATACTGACAGACGTGTGACACTTAAACTGCATACAGTTGGACTTCCTTTAAAGTATGTGTCTTATGAAAGTAAATACTTGTGTCAGAAATTTTTAGGGGTTTCCTATGCACATGCCAATTTTCAATTTTTTGATCTCATAAATTTAATTTATGTCTATATTTCTCTCACTTCACTTCAACAACTTAAACTATTTAGTACTGATGTGTCACGCACAAGTCGGATTACAAAAATTTTAAGCACAGGTTGTAATGTAACAAAATAGGTAAAATAAGTAAAATGCCAAGGGTGTGAATACTTTTTCGCAAGCCAATATATGCGGTCCCTTTATAGATTTTCAAAAATATTAAATTGTAAAAGAAAATGTTTCGTCAAATTGAAATGTTTTATGTTTTTCACACTTCTTGCCAGAAAGCTGCATCTTAGTAGCCACAGTGGTACAACATTTAAAAGGTAACTTAACTTTCATATTTTCTTCTGCTAATTCTATCCAGCATCAAAAAGATTTTTAAACCTCTATCCATGGAGGTACCCAGAGTTCTCCTGATGTACCATTACCACTACATTGTACATGGTACTTGAAACATGAAACAGACAAGTTTTTTGAATACAGAACCCTGTTTCATAATTTGAAAAACTTGAAATAATAGCTAACAATGGGTTTCTACAACTAGACTATTGTAGATCCACCTTTGCATGTCTTTAGAATGCCATGGTGATGTAGCCATTAGCAGAGAGGTGGTTGTACATGTGGGTAACCCCCCTCCTGTAGAAGTGATAGAGAGTGCTGGTGTTAAAACTTGGGTTGAGGCTTGGAGCGGGGTAAGCTATATACTTACCTGCTGCTGGTATTTCCTGCTGGAGATTGTTTCATTTAAGCCAGTCAGTGAAAGGCAAGATATGGTTTATCTCAGTGCTGTTTATGTTCTTTATTCTGTACTTATCTTCTGTTTCTTTTTAGGAAGTAGGCGGTAAATTCTCTCTTAGTAGGTACTTAGTCCTTTATTTTATATTTTGTAATTTTTTTTTATTCACTCTGGGATCTCTTTCTATTTCAGCACACTTTCCCTTCTGCAGGTAATTTGCCCTCTGCTTTGCCCTCTAGTTTTTTATGAGGAATGTGTAGCCCTCACCGGCCTTTCGGACAGTATAGGTCTGTGTTGCCATTGTCTTGTCTGTGGTTAGGGCTAGCTCAGCTCATGCAGGAACTATTAGGGACTGAGGGGTCCTGATCTCTATTCTGTACAGGAACTGGCAGAGTCAGCTGCAGTTTTGAGTGTGTTACCCTTTTTCCCAAATGTGTTGCTACACTATCATAATGGAAAGATAAAGGCAAAATGAGCAACTGTAAGTAAACAGTGCTATATAATATAATGATTGCAATTATATGAAGAGGATAACAACTTTGGTATGAGTGCTTTTTTAATGGTTGGAATACATATTTACAGATTGCCTTTCTCTGATTTTAATTTTTGACCAAATATTACAATTAAATTGACTATTTTAAGTGTACTTTTTATTATGTTCCCAAATCTTATTTACTTTATTTATAAAGTTTTTTTTAAGATTCTTTATTTTTTATAGATCTTTAAAAATAATTTTGACTGTATCTTTCATTTACTCAATTAATTTTGCAAAAATACTGCATTTACGTTATTCTTTCTCACTCTAATATCGCTATGAATAATGCACTCAAGCATCACAGCTCCTCTAAGAAACATAGAACACTTTGATGTAATGTGATTGCCAGCTCATTCTAAACAACCCTGTTAACTTCTAGAAATAAAACGCTTAAATAATATTTCATTGATCACACTAGCAAAACATTTTGGAAAATAAGCACAGTATAAGTTAATAATTTTTAAAGCAGCATTTTAGCCAGTCATTTTTAGAATATTGATTTAACATGTCTTTGTGCTAATATTTTCTTTTGTGCTGCAGTCATTGCTAATTTTGCTGCTGCATTGATTATAACCAACAGTTTAATAACCTGTGATTTTTAATAGGCTATTTTACAGGTTTTTAACAGTCTTTAACATCTATGGGTAGTTTTAACAATTTTTAATTAGTTAATCTTATTTTTGGTCTTCAGGAGTGCTGGGGCAGTATTCTCCTAATGAATGACATTTCAAAGCACTGGCATAGCTATGTCACTAGCCCAACTTGTGCACTCGCCGGTGATGCTGCTAGAGACGCATTTGCCTTTGCAGCATTGGAGGAGGGCAGACTAATTGAAGCTGGCCATATTGCCTATAACACAGAGCTTGCAAGCAAGTGCTCCATGGCTAAATTCAAATAGCCAGCTTATGTGAAAAATATAGAACCATAAAGAGAATAAAAGAGCTGCTGATATGGTAAGTATATACAAATCATTGTAGAATTCAACAAGTGGATTATAAAGACTCATCTTGCAATATAATTGTTTGATGTTAACCCCTCTCTGACATTAGACGTACTATCCCGTCCATAAAACCCGTGCCATTCTGCCCATGGACGGGATAGTACATCATAGGCGATCAGCTGCGCTCCTGAGGGGAGCGCAGCTAATCGCCGCCGGGTGTCAGCTGATTATCACAGCTGACACCCGTGACTGTGTGTCAGGAGCGGTCACGGACCGCTCCCGGCACATTAACCCCTAGCACACCGCGATCAAACATGATCGCGGTGTACTGGGGGCACAGGGAAGCATGCGCAGGGAGTGGGCTCCCTGCGCGCCCCCCTGAGACCCTCAGACCAGCGCGATGTGATTGCGCTGTTCTGAGGGCTTCCTCCCTCCCAGGACCCGGATCCAAGATGGCGCCGGGGTCCTGGAGGGAGGCGGCTTCCTCAGTGCCTGCTGAGAGCAGGCACTGAGAAGCCTGCTGCACTGCCTGAGCGATCGCTGGTGTGACAGTGTGCTGTGCACACTGTCACACCAGCGATTTGATAAAATACAGTGATGTCCCACTCTGGGACAAAGTAAAAAAGTTAAAAAAATAAAAATAAACATGTTATAAAAAAAAATCCAAAATAAATAAAAAAAAATATATATATTCCCCAATAAATTCATTTCTTCCTGTAAATAAAAAAACCAAAACAATAAAAGTACACATATTTAGTATCGCCGCGTCTGTAACGACCCCCCTATAAAACTGTCCCACTAGTTAACCCCTTTAGTGAACCCCTTAAAAAAAAAAAAAAACGAAGCAAAAAATCAATGCTTTATCATCATACCGCCGAACAAAAAGTGGAATAACGCGCGATCAAAAAGACCTATATAAATAAACATGGTACCGCTGAAAACGTCATCTTGTCCCGCAAAAAACGAGCCGCCATACATCATCATCAGCGAAAAAATAAAAAAGTTATAGCTCGCAGAATAAAGCGATGCAAAAATAATTATTTTTTATATAAAATTGTTTTTATTCTATAAAAGCGCCAAAACATAAAAAAATGATATAAATGAGGTATCGCCATAATCGTACTGACCCGAAGAATAAAACTGCTTTATCAATTTTACCACACGCGGAACATAAAACGCCTCCCCCAAAAGAAATTCATGAATTGCTGATTTTTGTTCATTCTAACCTCCCAAAAATCGAAATAAAACGCGATCAAAAAATGTCACCTGCTCAAAAATGGTACAAATAAAAACGTCAACTCGTACCGCAAAAAATAAGACCTCACATGACTCTGTGGGCCAAAATATGCAAAAATTATAGCTCTCAAAATGTGGCGATGCAAAAAACTATTTTTGCAATAAAAAGCGTCTTTTAGCGTGACAGCTGCCAATCATAAAAACCCGCTATAAATAGTAAATCAAACCCCCCTTTATCATCCCCTTAGTTAGGGAAAAATAATAAAATTAAAAAAATGTATTTATTTCCATTTTCCTATTAGGGTTAGGGTTAGGGTTGCGGCTAAAGTTAGGGTTAGGGTTGGCGCTAAAGTTAGGATTAGGGTTAGGGTTGGGATTAGGGGTGTGTTAGGGTTAGGTTTGTGGTTAGGGTTGGGACTAGGGTTAGGGGTGTGTTGGAGTTAGGGTTGGAGTTAGAATTGGGGGGTTTCCGCTGTTTAGGCACATCAGGGGCTCTCCAAATGTGACATGGCGTCTGATCTCAATTCCAGCCAATTCTGCGTTGAAAAAGTCAAACGGTGCTCCTTCACTTCTGAGCTCTGCCATGCGTCCAAACAGTAGTTTATCCCCACATATGGGGTATCAGCGTACTCTTGACCCCAAGAGTTATTGTGCAATTTGTCCTATTTCTTCTGTTACCCTTAGGAAAATAAAAAACTGGGGGCGAAAATATCATTTTTGTACAAAAAAAATTATTTTTTTGTTTTTACGGCTGTATATTATAAACTTCTGTGAAGCACTTGGGGCTTCATAGCGCTCACCACACACCTAGATAAGTTCCTTGTGGGGTCTATTTTCCAAAATGGGGTCACTTGTTGGGGATTTCCACTATTTAGGCGCATCAGGGGCTCTCCAAATGCGACATGACGCCCCCAGACCATTCCATCAAAGTCTGCAATCCAAAACGTCACTACTTCCCTTCCGAGCCCCAACGTGTACCCATACAGTAGTTTTCTCCCACATATTGGGTATCAGCGTACTCAGGACAAATTGGACAACAACTTTTGGGTCCTAATTTCTCCTGTTACCCTTGTGAAAATAAAATATTGGGGGCGAAAAAATCATTTTTGTAAAAAAAAAAGATTTTTTATTTTTACGGCTGTGCGTTATAAACTTCTGTGAAGCACTTCGGGGTTCAACGTGCTCACCACACATCTAGATAAGTTCCTTGTGGGGTCTATTTGCCAAAATGGGGTCACGTGTGGGGGGTTTCCACTGTTTAGGTGCATCAGGGCTCTCCAAATGTGACATGACGCCCCCAGACCATTCCATCAAAGTCTGCAATCCAAAACGTCATTACTTCCCTTCCGAGCCCCGACGTGTGCCCATACAGTAGTTTTCGCCCACATATTGGGTATCAGTGTACTCAGGACAAATTGGACAACAACTTTTGGGTTCCAATTTCTTCTGTTACCCTTGTGAAAATAAAATATTGGGGGCGAAAAAATCATTTTTGTAAAAAAAAAAAAAGATTTTTTATTTTACAGCTGTACGTTATAAACTTTAGTGAAACATCTGGGGTTCAAAGTTCTCACCACACATCTAGATAAGTTCCTTGAGGGGTCTAGTTTCCAAAATGGTGTCATTTATGGGGATTTCCACTGTTTAGGCAGATCAGGAGCTCTCCAAACACGACATGGCGTCCAGCCAATTCTGACGTTGAAAAAGTCAGACGGCGCTCCTTCCCTTCCAAACTCTGCCATGCACCCAAACATGGTTTACCCCCACATATGGGGTATCAGCGCACTCAGGACAAATTGCACAATAACTTTTGGAGTCTTGTTACCCTTGGAAAAATAAAAATTGGGGTGAAAAGATCATTTTTGGGAAAAATATGATTTTTAAATTTTACGGCTCTACGTTATAAACTTGTGTGAAGCACTTGGGGGTTCAAATTGCTCATCAAAAATCTAGATAAGTTCCTTAGGGGGTCTAGTTTCCCAAATGGGGTCATTTGTGGGGGGTTTCCACTGTTTAGGCACATCAGGGGCTCTCCAAATGCAACATGGCATCCAAACTCAATTCCAGCCAATTTTGGTTGGAAAAAGTCAAATGGTGCTCCTTCCATTCCGAGCTCTGCCGTGCGCCCAAACAGTGGTTCCCCCCCACATATGGGGTATCAGCGTACTCAGGACAAATTGTACAACAACTTATGTGGTCCAATTTCTCCTGTTACCCTTGGGAAAATAAAAAATTGGTGACTAAAAGATAATTTTTGTGGAAAAAAATAGGATTTTTTATTTTCATGCCCGGGCATTATAAACTTGTGTGAAGCACTTGGGGGTTCAAAGTGCTCACCAAAGATCTAGATAAGTTCCTTAGGGGTCTAGTTTCCAAAATGGGGTCACTTGTGGGGGGTTTCCACTGTTTAGGCTCATCTGGGGCACTGCAAACGGAACATGACCCCCATTAACGTCTGCATTCCAAAACGTTACTACTTCCTTTCCAAGCCCTGCCGTGCGCCCAAACAGTTTCCCCCCCCACATATGGGGTATCAGCGTACTCAGGACAAATTGGACAACAACTTTTGGGGTCCAATTTCCTTGGGAAAATTCAAAAATTTGGGACTAAAAAATCATTTTTGTGGAAAATTATTTTTTTGTTTTTTTCACACCCAGGCTTTATAAACTTTTGTGAAACTCTTGAGGGTAAAAAGTGCTCACAACAGATCTAGATAAGTACCTTAGGGGTCTAGTTTCCAAAATGGTGTCACTTGTGGGGGTTTCCACTGTTTAGGCGCATCAGGGGCTTTCCAAACGCAACATGGCATCCAATCTAAATTCCAGCCAATTTTAGTTTGAAAAAGTCAAACGTCGCTCCTTCCCTTACGAGCTCTGCCGTGTGCCCAAACAGTGGTTTTTTACCCTTGTGAAAATAAAAAAAAAGTTTGTAAAAGATAATTTTTGTGGCTAAAAAGTAAAATATTCATTTTTTCCTTCCACGTTGCTTTAGTTACTGTGAAGCACCTGAAGGGTTAATAAACTTCTTGAATGTGGTTTTGAGTACCTTGAGGGGTGCAGTTTTTAGAATGGTGTCACTTTTGGGTATTTTCTGCCATATAGACCCCTCAAAGTGACTTCAAATGTGAGGTGGTCCCTAAAAAAAATGGCTTTGTAAATTTTGTTGTAAAAATGAGAAATCGCTGGTCAACTTTAACCCTTATAACTTCCTAACAAAAAAAAAATTTTGGTTCCAAAATTGTGCTGATGTAAAGTAGACATGTGGGAAATGTTATTTCTTAACTATTTTTTGTGATATATTTCTCTGTTTTAAGGGAATAAAAATTCAAAGTTTGAAAATTGCAAAATTTTAAAAATTTTCGCCATATTTGCATTTTTTTCAAAATAAACGCAAGTTATATCGAAGAAATTTTACCACTAACATGAAGTACAATATGTCACGAGAAAACAATCTCAGAATCGCGAAGATCCGTTGAAGCGTTCCAGAGTTATAAGCACATAAAGAGACAGTGGTCAGAATTGTAAAAATTGGCCCGTCATTAACGTGCAAACCACCCTTGGGGGTGAAGGGGTTAAGAAAGGCATCTTCATTCTTTAAACTGATGTGGCTGAGATGCTACTCCAGAGTAGAAATGGATTAACAATTTTCCCAAAGGAAAAAAACACATCAAATTGAGACTTAATATTTTGTTCTTCAAAAGGATGGTCCCACATAAAAGATAATTTTCCTTCCTTGTCTATTTAATGCCACAATCTAAACTATTTTCGAATACACTTGAATAAAAAATTCCATATCCTTCCCTAATTACACTAACTGCACTCCTCTTTTTTTTATACTTCCTCTTTGATGACATTTAGTTTGAAAATCCCAATGCTTCCTTAGTGAAGCTTGATTCAAGGGCTGTGCTTGTCCCAGCATGATGTGCCATTTACACAATGACTGTGGATTCTCTGTTGCCAGCCCAGATCACCAGTAATGAGCTAGCTCCACATCACAATGTTAATGGATGGTGTCAGAATACTTAAGAGTGCAGAGATCACCGCCACCTCTGCAAGTGCCATCACTTATGGGAGTGCCGCTAGTCTCTGCAAGTTGGGTAGTCTTAGAACACACAATAACAGTGTGCCTTTATGACAGCTAGATTTTGGCTAATTTTGAAATTTGAATTTTTCAGGTTTGGTGAATTTTTCCAAAATTTTCAATTTGTGGTAAATTTATTTGAAGCAAATTTCAAATAATCCAGTTGCTTGTAACGATGTACAGAAAAGTTGCCATTTCTCAATGCTGTATCCAATCTGTTTCATTGTTAATTTAAGAGAGAGAGAAACCCTTTTTTGAACTGTGAAAAGGAAAAAATATGCTTATATTTTAAATTTCACTGACACTATTGCTGTCTGCTGTATTATGCTCTCCCAAGTGATGCAGGTAAATGTTCTTCAAGGCCAGTGCCTTTTCCTGTCCCTATGTGGAATAAACTGTGTACTCTCACCTCTATCCCTATGCTGTAAAAGCATACAATGGCTTTGCTTGGCCATCCCCAGCTTGTATAGGCTGTGATCATCCCCCATAATTGGCTGCGCTAGACAATGGGGTGTGACAGCTACAGCGCATTGTGTGGAAGCCTACCAAGCTGTGTCTGTCATCATTAACCTGTTCTGTGACTCTTCAGCAGTAGAGGAAATTTCTTATTCATGTGAATATAATTGCAAACTCATTGAATATGTGCCGACAAGTAAATTTCAGGAAATTCAACAAACTTCATTTTCATTGGATAGATATGTATATCTCTAACTTGTATATTTTAGCATGTTATATAGAAATGAGATGTCTAGTGCTGAACTCCGAACAAGGACTTCTCCTGGAAGTCCATTTAAAAGTCGGGTGATCGGGAGTTCAGAGAAAGACACAGAGATTTACCAGACCCAATGTTCAGGTCTCCATTGATTTATATGGGTTCAGGTTCAAATTTGGGTACAGTTTTGGCACTTGGACCAAACTTTGGACTAAAGTTCGATCAAACCGGGCAAACCCGAATGTCCATGGGTCCACTCATCCCTACTTGTTTTATTAACTTTACCGATTAACTGTATAATATTGTTAGATCAAAATGCTAATGAAATATTAATTACATTTAGCATTAATAGCAAAATTGATGACACCCTAATTAATTTTCTGTTTAGCTTTTTTAACTAATTGTTAGACTTACATGTGTAATTTTGCTTGACTCAAAATAAGATAAAAACAATCTTTACTGATTAACATCAGGCAACTTACACTCTTCTTAATTATTTAAATATATATTTAATATTCCGAATACTCATACTGGCTGTAACCAGCATTGGCATCAATCTCAAGGTTTCCACAAATTATCACAGTGCATGCCTACAAATTCCAAAAAATATATATAAACAAACCAGAGTAAATGAATAAAATCACTATCACTCATAAAAACAAAAAAGAGGGCGTACTCCAGAATATAATTATATACAAGCGACAAAAGGAGTGAAAGAGCCAATGTTAAAGTATAACAATTGTTTATTAATACAATATAAAATTACCACGTACAAAATAGTTAATTTTAAAAGAGATTCTAGACAAAGATATATTGATGTGAAGGACACAAACAGAAAAATAGATCTGACACATTTGCAGATAATTGGACCGGGAATCAGAGACATTAAAAATCAAATAACATAGTGAGGTTAAAATAATACAAAAAAAGAAACCTCATAATACCAGGTAAGTATAAGGACGTAACCAGTGTAACTAGAACCATTACTGGCATATAACCGACATATTGATAGTCCAGTAAATGCCCAAGGTGAATATCACAATGCCCAGTATTAGTAATCAAGTCTCACCCAAATGTGTCCCTGGAAACGGTAAGATCATGCAGCCCCTACGCGCGTTTCGCGTGGGCTTCCGCAAGGGGCTGTGCATAAGTTTGTGTGTTTGACTGGAATATATAGCCCAAATATAGCTGGTCCCAATGCGGGGCTGATTGTCGGCGCATGTAAATAAAAAGCGCAGAGCAGGACATGACGTCTCCCCGTGGCCTCCAATGCGATGCACGCAAGCACGAGCCGCCACCATAGCAAACCAGGCCAGCATGCACCACACTACGGATGCCGGAAGTGACGTTCCCGCCCCCACGCATCATAGACATGTGCACAAGTCCCGCATTACCTACCCAGCGCCATGACAACGTATACCTCCCAATTGCTGGAAGTGACGCAACCACTGGGTTCCTGCCAGAAGAGCCGGGAGCCTAAGATCACCAAGGAGACCCAGACTCTGAACTAATCCAATCAGGGAACAAGGAGAAGCGCTCCAGCAACTAAAAAGAGCATTGCACATACATAACAATCATGGATTAAGGAATGGAGAGGGCATTACCGGACCAAATAGTTAAATATAAATAAAGTACTATAGTGAAATTATTAACAAAGATGTAAATGCAAAAATTGCATCTCATATAAAGTGATAAGTGTAATAGTGTAATTATATATATGTAAATATATTATTAATATCACATATAACACATAGCCATACCTAAGTGAAAAACATTATAATAAATAAGTGTAAAATCATAATTCACAAACATGCAATACATGTACAATATTAGTAGAAGCATTGTGATTCAATCTTGGTCCATATATAAGGTAAGTATCTTCATTCAGCCCAAATCCAATATTTCATTTAAATATAAAGATGTCCACTGATGTTGCGTCATGAGGCATCAGATATTCAATCGGAAACCAGTATCAGGGCATATATAACATACGATTCTAGAGTATAAATTAATTAAATAAAAATAAAAGTTAAAACACAGACACAAAAACAAAAGCAAAAAAAAAGCAAATCCATTTTACAGGTATGAAGCAAAGCTAAGTTGTACATTTAGACCATTTGTGACCATGGTTCCTAGAGTTGCAATCCACTTGCACTCTCTTTGAGCCAAACTGCGTTTATAGTCACCTCCTCTGATCCCTAATCGAATCCTATCAATTCCAAAGATTTTTAATTCCTTTGGATTACAATTATGTTTTTCCCTAAAATGCCTAGGGAGAGTCTTAAGGGTACTCACATCCTCCACATTGACAGCTGCCATGATATCTCTCACGTGTTCACGTATTCTGATATGAAGTTCTCTTGTGGTCAAACACACATACACCAAAGAGCACGTACACTGAGCATAATACTCCACACGAGTAGTGTTGCATGTAATATGCTCTCGGATTTTGAATTAACGGGAACCATCACTTCAAGTGAAGGATGTGGCCCTAACCAAATTATTGCAGGCCAGACAATTACCACATGGGAAGAAACCTACCCTAGGTGCTCCCATTCCAAAATGATCCATTGGCTTGGCTGCATAATGGCTATTGACCAATATGTCTTTCAGATTCCTAGACCTTCTAGCTGTCATCATTGGTCTCTCAGATAGACAAGTTGCAAGAACAGGATCTGTCCTCAATATTGGCCAATGTTTAGATATAATTGCCCTCATATTCTCCCACTGAAGATTATAAGTGGAAATAAATCTGGTGACTGCCAGTTTATCATCCTTCCTATCCCTTCGCATAGATTTATGGCACGAGAGAAGGGAACCCCCTATCCGTCTTCTTGGCTCTTTCATATCCATTTTTAATGCTCCTTTTACTGTACCCACGCTCCAAAAATCTCCCCGCAAGATCCGATGCTTGTCTTTCAAAGGAATCTAAAGAGGTACAGATCCTCCGCATGCAAAGGAACTGTCCAGTAGGTATAGCTCTAATAGTAGACTAGATATGTGCTGACAACGCATGAAGCAGAGCGTTGACTGATGTTTCCTTCCTGAATACATCCGTACAAATAGAACTATCTTCTTGGACCTGTATCATGATGTCCAGAAAGGAAACTTCCCGATAATGGTAGTAGTACGTGAGTCTAATGTTTGAGTCGTTACGATTTAAATCTGTCATAAAAAGATCTAGCTCCTCCATTGTACCTTGCCAAATAAAAAGAATATCACCAATAAAGCGGAACCATCCAATAATCTGGGAGGCGGCATGTGCGCCATCTGGAAAAATAGTTCTCTACTAGGAGCCCAAAAATAGATTTGCATAAGCTGGCGCACATGCCGCCCCATTGCGATTCCGCGTTGCTGTAAATAAAACCGATCCTTAAAAGAAAAAATATTGTGTGTGAGGATAAATCGCAACAACTGAAGCACAAGACCCCGCACATCAGGATCCAGATTACTGGCTTCCAAGAAAAATTGTGACGCCATCAAGCCTTTTTCGTGATCAAAAACGTATAGAGCGACTCTACATCTGCTGTCACAAGCAACATATCGGGTTCAAGATATATTCCATCTAGTCTCCTCAGGACGTCCGTTGTGTCCCTGACATAGGAGGGCAATGTTTCAACTTGTGATCTTAAATAATAGTCCACATATTTACATATTGAATCACAAAGCCCCCCTATGCCAGAGACAATCGGACGCCCAGGTGGATTAACAGCATCTTTGTGGATCTTAGGGAGAAGATAGAATGTGGGTACCTTAGGGAACTGAATGAGGAGCCCATCTCGAATTTTCTTCGAGATAATCCCCCTCTCACGTGCCATATCAAGTATATTCTCAATACTATTTTGGAATTTCCTCATAGGATTCTCCTGGAGTGGAGTGTATGTATTTCTATCACGTAATTGCCTGAATACCTCCTTTTCATATTTCTCGACCGGCCAAAATTCCAACAATATCTTTGGTTGCCAGGCTCCATGACATATGCTTTTAGACATGCAGGGATTTTAATTATAGCGATCCACTAAGTTTGAGTGATTGGCATCTCAATTATCTGGTTGTTACCTTGTTATTCCAACTGTGATTTAAAGTAACAACTGTTCCTGATGATTTAAGTACACATTTTTATTAAAGCATATTTTCTCTTTCTTATAAATTTATTATTTAATGGCCTTCGGTTCAGTCTTGAGCCTTGGCAAATTTATGGATGAACACCCTATAGGAAAATAGATCTTGAACAAGTCTACATATGTCCACCAGGGTCTCCACCGCCGTTATCTTGATAGTGTTATTCCTTTGAGTTGCAGATCTTCCTCTTCATCTTATTCCTTATATTTTTATGACCATGATGTCCTGCTCCAGTGATTACTTTTTTTGTATGATGTGTTCAAACAAGGCAAGTTGTAGTATAATGACCCATACTTCGAATGACATGTCTGGCTTTTTTTGTTCCAAAGTTGATTTGTTTGTTTTTCTTGTCATCCATGGTATTCATAACATCATTCTCTAGCACCACATTTGACGGTGTTGATTCTTCTTCTGTTTTGTTTCTTTATTGTCCAGGTTTTGCATCCATACTCTACCACAGAAAACATCAAACTGTATGAATTAGATCTTCACAAATAAAATGTTCCTCAATTTGAAAACCTTGTCCAGTGATTTCATAGTTGATTTGCCCATAGCTCTTCTCCTATTGACTTCCAGTGTCATTGCTGCATCCTTAGTTATCATCGTTCCAAGTAAGTTGAAGCCCTTTGCAACCTCCAATTCATTGTTGTCCATCTCAAATATGTCCCAGTCATACCTGGCAATAGTCAATATTTTTAGGTTAAGTGTCTTAAAATATCTGTAATTAACATTGAGTTAATTGAATTAAGGAATTTTGATGTTTTAACTCTATACAATAATGTGTAATTGTAGTCGGACTCAGCATGTCGAAGATCACACTTATGGCTTAATGATTTATAACAATATTGTTTGAGATAGGATTCAATAGCTCTGAAACGTAACATATTTTAGACTTTATAATCTCTTACCAATAAAGATTCATATTCTTCAAAGAATGTCTGAGAGGTTTAAACTTCATTGGATGTGTCTATACAGACGTCTATTTTTATCTCTTCAGAAAACTGATCATACATATCTTCTCCATGGCTATGAAACAAGTGATTGTTGATGGACTGCAAAGTTGACTGGAAATCTAATCAGCGAGCAATGCACTAGAGAACTAAAAATACATCAATTTTGGAGAAATGAAAGAATTTTTTAATTAATCCCTAAGTGACGGAGCCAATTTGCAGCTTAATGACTAGGCCAATTTTTACAATTCTGACTACTGTAAATTTATAAGGTTATAACTCTGGAACGCATTAACGGATCCCGCTGATACTGAGACTGTTTTTTTTACATATTGTACTTCATGGTAGTGGTAAAATTCCTTTGATATGACATGCGATTATTTATGAAAAAATGAACATATGGCAAACATTTTTAAAATGTTGCAATTTTCAAACTTTTAATTTTCATGCCCTTAAGTCAGAGAGATACAGTATGTCACATAAAATACTTAATAAATAACATTTCCACATGTCTACTTTACATCAGCACAATTTTGGATACAAATTTTTTTTTGTTAGAAGTTATAAGGCTTAAAAGTTGACAAGCGATTTCAAATTTTTACAACAAAATTTACAAAACCATTTTTTTAGGGACCATATCACATTTAAAGTCACTTTGAGAGGTGTAAATGACAGAAAATGCCCAAAAATGACACCTTTATAAAAACTGCACCCCTCAAGGTGCTCAAAACCACATTAAAGAAGTTTATTAACCCTTTACGTGCTTCATAGGAACTGAAGCAATGTGGATGAAAAAAATTAACATTTTACTTTTGTTTTACAAACATTTTACATCAGAACCATTTTTTTATTTTCACAAGTGTAAAAAGAGAAAATGAATCACAAAATTTGTTGTGAAATTTCTTGTAAAAGCGCCGCTTCCCCATATGTGGGGGTAAACCACTGTTTGGGAGTACGGCAGAGCTTGCAAGGGAAGGAGCGGAGTTTGACTTTTTCAATGCAGAATTGGCTGGAATTGACATCGGACACCATGTCGCGTTTGGAGAGCCCCTGATGTGCCTAAATAGTGGAAACCCCCCACGAGTGATGACATTTTGGAAACTAGACCCCTGAAGGAACTTATCTAGATGTGTGTTGAGCACTTTGAACTCCAAGGTGCTTCACAGAAGTTTATAATGCAGAGCTATGAAAATAAAAAATCATTTTTTTTCCATAAAAATGATCTTTTCACCAAATTTTTACTTTCACAAGGGTACCAGAAGACATTGGACCTCAAACGCTGTTGTCCAGTTTGTTCTGAATATGCTGGTGCCATATGGTCGGGGGAAACCACTGTTTGGGCACACATCGGGGCTTAGAAGGGAAGTAATGACGTTTTGAAATGCAGACTTTGGTAGAATGTTCTGTGGGCATCATGCTGCATTTGCAGAGCCCCTGATGTGCCTAAACAGTAGAAATCCCCCACAAGTGACCCCATTTTGGAAGCTAAACCCCCCAAGGAGCATATCTAGATGTGTTATCTATAACGCACAGCCGTGAAAATAAAAAATCTTTTTTTTCCACAAAAATGATCTTTTCACCCCTAAATTTTTACTTTCACAAGGGTACCAGGAGAAATTGGACCCCAAAGTTGTTGTCCAAATTGTCCTGAGTATGCTGATACCCCATATGTGGGGGAACCACTGCTTGGGCGCATGGCAGAGCTTGGATGGGAAGGAGTGAAATTTTGGAATGCAGACTTCGATGGAATGGTCTGCGGGCGTCATGTTGCATTTGCAGAGCCCCTGATGTGCTTAAACAGTTGAAATTCCCCACAAGTGACCCCATTTTGGAAATTAGGCCCTCCAAGGAGCTTATTTAGATGTGTGGTGAGCACTCTGAACCTGAAACCGCCTAGTGCTTCACAGAAGTTTGTAACGCAGAGCCGTGAAAAAAAAATAATTTTTTTTCACAAAAATTATATTTTTACCCCCAAATTTATACTTTCGCAAAGGAAACAGGAGAAATTGTACCCCAATAGTTGTTGCCCAATTTGTCCTGAGTACACTGATACCCCATATCTGGGAGAAACCACTGTTTGGGTGCATGGCAGAGCTCGGAAAGGAGGGAGCGCCATTTTGGAATGCAGACTTTGATGGAATGGTCTGCAGGCGTCATGCTGCGTTTGCAGAGCCCTTGATATACCTAAACAGTAGAAACCCCTAACAAGTGACACCATTTTGGAAACTAGACCCCCAAAGGGGGTCTAGTTGTGTGGTGAGCACTTTGAAGCTCCAAGTGCTTCACAGAAGTTTATAATGCAGAGCCGTAAAAACAAAAATTCTTTTTTTTTTCACAAAAATCTTTGTTTTCCACAAAAATGAGTTTTAGCTACCATTTTTTATTTTCATTCACTTTTATAAAAATGAGAAAATAAAAAAAAGGAAAGGTCCTATAATATATTATGGTTCTCATGACAATTCAGGCAAATATTGTTAAACAACAATGTCTGACATATCCCATGGACAAGAGTGACTTTGTGTTTGATACAATGCTCCAGCCTAAGAACAAGCAAGCATTGGCAAATTAATGGACTTGATCGAGGGCTTTAATCATGCACAATTATGAAATTCAAGAGTTGGTATTAAACCTCATGCAATTTAGACTAGGACTTTGAGGAGAAGATGAAACAAACATAAGAAGAAAAAAAATTAAATATAAAAATTAAGTTAGACAATTCACTATTTTCTACAGCAGTGAATTAGATCAAATGGGTTTTCTAAGTTAATTTATCAATTGGAACCAAGTTGTCTCCATGTAATGTCAGAGGTAGAGTGAATTAATCAACAGTCACTGTTGTTCCATTGAATATAGCATGCAAGCCCTTAAATAACATTAACTATTTTTTATCTATGTCAGTTTGTTTTGACGCAAGTACTATATCATTATTTATCTTCAGATTCTCACAAAGAACTTTTGAGTACACCTCTACATCTTACAGATCTAAAAAATGCGTTTCATAACGCTCTTTTTATATTCAATGTAGTCAAAACATAATTATAACCTATTTCAACATATAGATTTTACTTTTACTCATTCTAAGTAAAGGCGTAAAAAAATGAAAAATGTACAAACCTGAAATGATAAAATGTTATTAATAAATACAACAGTAGTACAACCTTAAATTTATGATATTGTGTCATTATGAGACTTATTTTGACTTTTATTTCCTTTCACTTCAGCTTTCATATTTTTTAATATTTGATTCACAGAAAATTGATTCTTTATAATTTTTTTTTCTAATGATCTAAAGCTCAATCTCAAGCCATGGCACTTTAAAGGATGAATCATCTGTAGGAAGATCGATCTTGTGCAAAAATAGATAGGCCCACCAGGGTCTTCTCCATTACTTTTATAGTATCAAACAATCAGGCTGCTGGTCTTGCTCTTTGACTTGTTCCTTCTATTTTTCCAACCATGATGTCCTCTTCCAGTGCTTGCTTTCCTTGTATGATGTGTCCAAAGTAGGCAAGTCCTAGCTTGGTGCTCCTTGCTTGGAGTGACATGTCTGGCTTGATTTGTTACAATATTTCCAAGTCTCTAATTGCCTTGAAAATACATGTCTAACACTCCTAGATCTCTTAGAACTGTATTAAACCTCTTTCAAATTCTTTTCAAAGAAAGTGCTCACCACACATCTAGATAAGCTCCTTGGGGGGGTCTAGTTTCCAAAATGGTGTCACTTGCGGGGCGTTTCTACTGTTTAGGCAGATCAAGGGCTCTGCAAACACAACATGATGCCCGCAGAACATTCCATCAAAGTCTGCATTACAAAATGGCGCTCCTTCTCTTCCAAGCTCTCCCATGCGCCCAAATAGTGGTTCCCCACATATGGGGTATCAGTTTACTCAGAATAAATTGCACAACAACTTTTGTGGTCCAATTTCTCCTGTTACCCTTGGGAAAATAAAAATAACAGGCTAAAAAAAATCATTTTTGAAGAAAAAAAAAATCGATTTTATATTTTCACAGCTCTACGTTATAAACTTCTGTGAAGCACTTGGGGGTTCAAAGTGCTCACCACACATCTAGATAAGTTCCTTGGGGGTCTAGTTTCCAAAATGGGGTCACTTGTTGGGGTATCCACGGTTTATGCACATCAGGTGCTCTCTAAACGTGACATGGCGCCCAGCCTCCTTCCTTTGCGACCTCTGCACCCAAAAAGTGGTTTACCCCCACATATGGGGTATCGGCGTATTCAAGAGAAATTGCACTACAAATTTTGTGGTTCATTTTCTATTTTAACACTTGTGAAAATAAAAAAAATTGGTTCTGAAGTAAATTTTTTGCAAAAAAGGTTAAATGTTTATTTTTTCCTTCCACATTGCTTCAGTTCCTGTGAAGCACGTAAATGGTTAATAAACTTTTTGAATGTGGTTTTGAACACCTTGAGGGGTGAAGTTTTTAGAATATTGTCACTTTTGGGTATTTTCTATAATATAGACCCCTCAAAGTGACTTCAAATGTGATGTGGTCCCTCCCTAAAAAAAATGGTGTTGTAAAAATGATGAAATCACTGGTCAACTTTTAACCCTTATAACTTCGTAACAAAAAAAAATTGCTTCCAAAATTGTACTGATGTAAAGTAGACATGTGGGAAATGTTATTTATTAAGAAATTTGTGTGACATATCTCTCTGATTTAAGGGCAAAAAAATTAAAGTTTGAAAGTTGCTAAATTTTCAAAATTTCCCCATATTTCCATTTTTTTCATATATAAACGAAAGTCATATAAAAAAAATACCACTAACGTGAAGTACAATATGTCATGAAAAAACAGTCTCAGAATCAGCGGGATTCGTTAAAGCGTTCCTGAGTTATAACCTAATAAAGTGACAGTGGTCAGAATTGTAAAAATTGGCCCGGTCATTAAGCTGCAAATTAGCTCTGTCACTAAGGGTTAAGCATCTCCCACATTTCTGGAAAGGTACATTTATTCAGTCTCTTGCACCTCCTAATGATATCCAGCAAGCCATTCATTTGGACTGGTGTGCACAATGCCAGTCGTAATGAATCAGTCCTTTTATGTTCTTCAATATTGAGAAAGTGCAAGATTTTAGAGTAAGCATTTTGTAACAAATAATTGATTTTATTGTTAAATTTAGTTCAACTGTTATCCCCATTTTTTTACTTCTACATGAAAATCATAAACCTCCTGTTTTTGAATATGTTTTTTTATGAACAGTAAAAAACACTTTAAAGAATAGATTGTTACTTTTTAGAACAGTTACTTTGTTGTTAAGGAGCTATGGAAAGGTCAGTTAGCTCTTATGCTGTCATTTTTAGAAACAAAGGTTTGTCCATGCACTTCCCAGAAAACTAAATAAAAAAATAACTAGAACTACTTTTCATTTACAAATACAATCTTGTGTGACAGTGTACAATTTTATAGTCAGTATTATTATTATTGCTCATTTTAAGGTGTCCTTAATTCCAGGATGCTTTAAATATAAAAAAAGGTGCAAACATAGTTTACAGAACACAATATGCATATAACAAGTCATTACAAAACATTGCATTTTCCTCTCTATGGCTCTAATTATAGCACACATTATTTTATCAAAAGTAACTCGTAAAACAATAATGTATGTACATTTTACACTATTATATAACAAAATAAACAATGAAACGATAATAACATAAATGAAAATTACTGCTAATTATGAATAAAATTAATTATTTCAGTAACATTCTTTCATTAATCAGTCTTCAATGATTGTACATATTTAGTGATTTTGTGCAAGTGATGGTTTAAGCATACCTTAATGTACAGTGTGTTTTAGAATATTTTCCAGATGCTTGAAGTCAATAGAAAATCATGAAATGCAGGTCACAGACTGCCATTATTCAGTTAAAATTTTTTTTCAGACTTGCATTTCACAAGTTTGCTCTATTCTAGTGTAAAAAAACATCTGGTATGGTCTAGTTTTAGCAGATTTCCTGCTAAGGCCCCAGTCACTAGAGTTGAGCGATACTTTCCGATATCCAAAAGTATCGGAATCGGAATGGTATCGCCGATACCCCAAAAATATCGGCGATACCAGATACCGATACCGGAAATCCAATGTAAGTCTATGGGAGCAAAATATCGGAATTAAAAAAACCCCATTCTTGCCTTGTTGGTTAATTGTACATGAAGGAAAACAACAAAGAGTAATGTAGAATGTATTGGGGAAGGTTGAGGAGACATTAAATGCATAGATGTTTAACCCAATCAAATGGAATAGCATAAATATTTTTTTTTTTAAAGATGTTCGGATTGACGAAGAAATTGACAATGTTGTTAACGTTTTTTCTATTTTGGCAAATATGTATATTTCACAACTTCCATGCTCTTCACCTTTTTAACTTTTGACACACTTTCTCCTTCATAATCTTCAGCAGCATCATCTTTTTCATCAAATTATTCTTCATCTTCACCTTCTTTATCTTCTTCTTAAACTTCTTGCTATTCATCTTTTTGTTAACATTACTCATATTCTTCTTATTAAACTATTATTCTTCATATTGTACTTCATCTTCTTCATCATATTCTTATTTGTGACAGAGATTCCTGTACTTGTAATCTGTCAAAGTATGAATTTTTCATCCTTCCGTTCTTGCTGTCACAAAAGATTTAAATTACAACAGTATTTGTCCGTGTTCAGTTTAGCCTGCAGCAGCAGGCATTTTCCAGGGGCACCACGAGGAGGAACGGACTCACCCCCATACACTGCTTAGTCTTCTTCTGCTTATAATTTACAGCATATATTTTGCTCTTCATTTTGGTCTTATTTTTCATGTTCTTCTGCTTTTTGATCTTCTGCTTATTGTTCTTCTGTCTCTTGTTCTGTATCTTGTAGTTTGTCTTAACCTTCTTTGTCCTGTTGGTGATCTTCTTCTGGGTAATCTTTTATTTCCTCTTTGTGATGGTGTTCAGGCTGGTTGGCTTGATGCTCGTCGTCCTTGGGGTTGTCATCTTCTTCGGGGTGGTCTTTACGGTTGTCTAACTTCCGAGAACCAGCTGATGTTACTGGAACCCGGACGGGTATCAGATGGTACAACAGACAATGGAAGTAACGAGGACCAGCTGACTGTGCTGGAACCTGGAGAGGCAGCAGAAGGAAAAGAGCCAATGGCACAACCGAGGACCAGCTGACGTTACTGGGACACGATTAATTATATAGAAATTTGTCCAAAAGAGAAATATTTCCTACGGCACTTCATATATAAATGTTATATCATATTGGAGTATAATTCACACCAAAACGAAGAGATCCGAGATAAAATACAATTTTTATTTCAATATTTAAAACAGACAACAATAAAAAACAGATTTGTCTCAAAAAAGGGACCACCACTATTATATAAATCAGATCATGTGAAAGCAAAGATTTTAGCACTAATCACATGACAATCATGATATGCACAAAGCCAGGAGAGTACAATAATATGCAGCAAGAGTAAGAGTAGATGTACTAATACTTATATAAAAAATTACCAATATAGCAATATTGCCAAATTATTCAAACCAATCTATTTCATGTTGATTTCCAAAATATATATATATAGATAGTAAATAATCATATCAAAATTGGTACTGGATCAACAGAAAAGAAGGAACGATATGTAAACTGAATTCAGCCCTAAATAATAATGTCCAGCATATATATCAATGGGCACCCAGTCACAGTGTTCCAATTGCACAAATACCGTTACAAGCCGTGCAAGGACAGAATTAAGCGCTGCATAATAATGGCAGCATTATTGTAAGTAATAAAGGATAGACATGTTACCTGGCAGTGCGCTATGTGCAGCAGTGCAAACGTGGCGTCCGCTCACCCCGACGCGCGTCGGGCGAAACCACGCCATTTTTTTTCGAGGGGATCCCCTATTTTTGTTAACCAGCCAAGATAAGCAGACTGCTGTGGCCTGGTATTATCAGGCTTGCAAGGTCCATGGATATTGGCTCCTTAACAGCCTGAAAAACCAGGCCTCAGTAGTCTGCTTCATCAGGCTGGTTAACAAAAATAGAGGGGGACCCCACGCCATTTTTTTTTCGAGTGGATCCCTATTTTTGTTAATCAGTTCACTTCAGGTCAGCCGGGATTCCCTCTGACGTTACTGATGCTGTGCGGTGTCCCTGGCTGACCTGAAGTGAAAGTGGGAAGCAATCAGTAATGCTAACACTTCCTCTCCTGTCAGCCAGGAGAGGAGATGATTCCTTCGGGGGTTTACTGTCTGCATTAGCTGCGGTCCCTGCAGTAAACATTAACCCTTTCAGAAGGATTACATCGGGGGACCTGACTAAACATCGGATAGGTAAGAATAATGTTGCTATATTATTTTATTTTTATTACAGGTGAACAGGGGCTTCGCAAGGAATGGCAGTAAAATAAAATATGGTCAAAACTGTGTGTTTATTTCATTAAAATGATTTTTAATTAAAGTGTGTGTGTTTTATTTTTATTTCATACAATAGGATTCATAATTGATAGTTGTCTAATTGACAGCTCTCAATTATTAACCTGGCTTAAAGTCACCTTTCAATAGCAAGGTGGCTTTAACCCTTATTAACCCAGTTGCCACCGCTACAGGGCAATGGGAATAGACGGGCAAAGTGCCAGAAAGGGCGAATCTAATTATAGATTTGACTTTTCTGGGGTGTCTGGGGGCAGATGTTAGTAGCAGGGGGGGCAAAAATAATGGTCCCTCTCTGGGCTATTATTATCTGCCCCACTCGCTGGCTTTGTCTGTCTGGTTCCCATGCAGACAGACTTTTCTAAAGCGAGGATAGGCATTAGTTAGGGACCTGATATACGAGAAGAGCCTTGACGTGGCTATCAGGCTCACATAATTTGGCCATCTTATGCGCTAAGACTTCTCAATTTTTCATATTTCTAAGGTAATGATGTAATTCATTTTTCATATTTTCATATTTTTCATATTTCGTGTTTGCAAGCTATAGCGCTACAGTGTGCTACCTTTTCTTCTTGTATGTATATGAGTTGGTGACTCTAGGTTTAGCACCTGTTCACACTGAATCTAAGTTTGGATGTGCCGGTCAGTTTTTTGATATGTATTCATTTACCTTCTGCCTGAGCACTCCACCTGGTGGTCACAGGCCTTTTAATTACAGCAGGTTCATCACCCCTCCACAGAGATGTAGATTTTAGTCTGAAAAGGGATTCATAGGTTCCCATGCAGACAGACTTTTCTAAAGCGAGGATAGGCATTAGTTAGGGACCTGATATACGAGAAGAGCCTTGACGTGGATATCAGGCTCACATTAATTTGGCCATCTTATGCGCTAAGACTTCTCAATTTTTCATATTTCTAAGGTAATGATGTAATTAATTTTTCATATTTTTCATATTTCGTGTTTGCAAGCTATAGCGCTACAGTGTGCTACCTTTTCTTCTTGTATGTATATAGTTGGTGACTCTAGGTTTAGCACCTGTTCACACTGAATCTAAGTTTGGATGTGCCGGTCAGTTTTTTGATATGTATTCATTTACCTTCTGCCTGAGCACTCCACCTGGTGTCACAGGCCTTTTAATTACAGCAGGTTCATCACCCCTCCACAGAGATGTAGATTTTAGTCTGAAAAGAGGATTCATAGGTTCCCATGCAGACAGACTTTTCTAAAGCGAGGATAGGCATTAGTTAGGGACCTGATATGCGAGAAGAGCCTTGACGTGGCTATCAGGCTCACATAATTAATTTATATAGCGCCATCATATTACGCATCGCTTTACAGTTTTGCAGTTTAAGAACACAAGTCATAAGTAACAACGTTAACAATACAATAATTTAAGCTAAATAAGTCGCCCCTGCTCGTGACAGCTTACAATGTACAATGAGGTGGGGGAGATACAAAGTATAGGTGTTTATTACAATGGTGCATTTACAATTATGGTCCAGGCATCTTAAGGGAGTGAGGGATGGAGATAGTGAATGGGCTAGAGACACACACACACACATACACACTTACACAGAATACATAGAATGACTTTGATTAGTGAATTGATAGGCCGCTCTGAACAAATGTGTTTTGAGGAGGCCTGAAACCATGCAAATTGTGGATAGTCCTATTTCTTGGGGTACAGCATTCCAGAGGATTGGCGTAGCGCGGGAGAAGTCTTGGAGTCGGGAGTGGGAGGTACGTATTAGTGCAGAGGTTAGTCGAAAGTCGTTTGCAGAGCGCAGCAGTCGGTTAGGCCGATAGATAGAAATGAGGGAGGAGATGTAGGAGGGGTGCTGCACTGTGGATAGCTTTGTGGCTGAGAACCAGTATTTTGGTTGAAAGCTGGGAGAGGCCTAGAGAAGTGGTTAGTGATAGAAGGAAGATAGAGGAAGACATTGCCCCAACGGTACAAACAGGAGGGAGAGTTAGGCTGCAGACTCGGTTGCCTGTAGCCTCCAGTTTGGCACCTGTTCGGAGCAGTTGTCTTCCAAAAGTCAAAACGTGCGCTCTCAGGACTTGCACTGCGTGGTCCTTTTTTCACACACTTGCACATGATATTTGCTATGTCAAAAAAAAGCTGTGTAATCAAAAATTAAAAATAGCTAAAAGTGTCAGTCACCTCAATACCACAAATATGTGGAAACATGTGCGGACAAAGCACGTGGTTGAGTTACAAAGACACACTGGAGATGTAGGCCAACCTACAGCAGCACCTACATCTTCAGGTTGTGTTGAAGCCTCTTCATCGAGCTCACACACAGCTGGTTCTGCTTCCTCACAGGATCACCATGGAAGAACCTCGGTCACTGTTGTACAGAGACAAAGTGTTATTCCACACACAGCAGCAAGTTCCCTGTCATCCTCACACTCCCAGGCCACAAAACAGCCATCGGTAGCACAGGCATGGGATAAAAGACGGCCATACTCCGCAAACCATGCACGAGCACAGGCTCTGAATGCTGGCATTGCAAAACTCCTGTCCCTTGAAATGCTGTCATTCAGGCTGGTGGAGACAGACAGTTTCCGTAACTGAATATCATTGTCAGTCCCACAATACAATGTGCCAAGCCGATTTCATTTCAGCAGGCAAGCCATCCCTGGTCTGCAAAAGCATGTTGAGGGAAAATTAAACATGCGCTACTAAACGCCCTCAGTAGCAAGGTCCACCTGACCACCGATGCGTGGACCAGTACCCATTGTTATGATCTGCTACAACCAGTAAGGAAAGAAGGGAATTCTGTCCCTACAATACAACTAAGCTGAATCCCTACGATGTAGGGAACCTGATCCTGCGACAAGACCCGCTAAAGTCCTCATCTAGTGTGAACGAAGACCTATAGTTGCGAGGGAGGAATCCCTACAAGATCTAGGGACTGGGAGAAAAGGTGGACACCTCCTAACATAAATTGTAGCATGGATAATTAAACAGGAAAAAAATTACTTTGCGATCCTAACATCAAGCAAAACTGACAGATTAAGGCACCTAAGCACCCGGCTAGCTTAACAGTAGATAATACAATGAAGTCAAGCAAAGCCAGAAGGGCGGAGCCAGACTAAATAGGGAAAAAAGGTCATGTGACCAGCAAACTGAAACAAAACCTAACAAGAGGGTTCTAACACCCATGGCCAGGGACAATACCTTTCCCTCAATGTTGTGTAGCCGGGTACTGATCTTGCGAGTGGCGCTGTACGTGTTCTGCCAACTCCAAGGATTGCAGGAATCAAGTCTGTACACATTGACTCCTCCTCCTACTCCAGTTCCTCAGAATCATCGCTGCAGGAGCCGTCACGGTCTACCTCCACATGGACCCGTGAACGTTTACCTGTTGCGACCGATATGAGCACAGCCGTGTCCAAATGTCAACAGGCCGTCCTGAAATTAATTTCCATGGGGAATCTTAGCCACACAGTGCAGGAGCTCTGTAATGCCATAAAGCAGGAGAGCGACGTGTGGTTTTTGGAAGCGAATCTACAGGCAGGCTTGGTAGTGTGTGACAATGGCCGAAATCTGGTGGCAGCTCTGGGCCTTGGCAACCTCACTCACATACCAAAGTCTGTCATATGTGCTCAACTTGGTTGTGCAGAGTTTTTTGAGGGACTATCCGGATCTTGATGCACTGCTGCACAAGGTCCGCCTAGAGTGCGCTCACTTGCGACGTTCCAGCATGGTCAGATCGCTGATTGCAGCTCTGCAACGCAGATTTCGCCTTCATGAACATCGCATCATATGTGACGTACCCACCAGGTGTAATTCCCGTTACATATGTTGGAGCGGTTGTGTGAGCAGCAGCCAATAGTAATGGAGTATCAGCTGCATCAGGCGCAATCAACTCGCAATTTGCGCCGTTCACACTTCACCACTACTGAGTGGGCCTCTATAATAATAATAATAATAATCTTTATTTATATAGCGCCATAATATTCCGCAGTGCTTTACAGTTTAACAGTTTCAAAACACAAGTCATAAGTAACAACGTTAACAATACAATAATTAAAGCAAAATCAGCTGCCCCTGCTGGTGAAAGCTTACAATCTACAATGAGGTGGGGGAGATACAAAGTACAGGTGTTTATACACAATGGTGTTTTTACAATGATGGTCCAGCCATTTTAAGGGAGTGAGGGATGCATGGAGATAGTGAATGGGCTACACACACAGACTTACACATAGAATGACTTTGATTAGTGAATGTGATAGGCCACTGTGAACAAATGTGTTTTGAGGGAGCGCCTGCAACCATCCAAATTGCGGATAGTCCTAATTTCTTGGGGTAGAGCATTCCAGAGGATTGTCGCAGCGCGGGAGAAGTCTTGGAGTTGGGAGTGGGAGGTACGGATTAGTGCAGAGGTTAGTCGAAGGTCGTTTGCAGAGTGCAGCAGTCGGTTAGGCCGATAAATATAAATGAGGGAGGAGATGTAGGGGGGTGCTGCACTGTGGAGAGCTTTGTTGGTGAGAACCAGTAATTAGAACTGGATCCTATAATGAATGGGAAGCCAGTGTAATGAGTGGCGAAGGACTCCATGAAGGACATCTGCCACGTTTTGCGTGCGTTTGATGAGTCAACGCGGATGGCGAGTGCAGATGATGCACTAGTCAGCCTGACTGTCCACCTTATCTGCCTGCTTCAAAAAACACTGCAAGCACTAAGGCATGAGGTTTTGGAAGAGGTGGAGGATGAGGAGTCACAAATTCCATCACTTTCTGGACAGTCAGCGCAACGTGGTTCCTCACAAAGGGCTGGAGGACTTTCAAAGTACCATGCTGTATCAACAATTGAACCTCCAGAGTCGCTGTCTATATTTTCATAACCATTCCAAACTTTTAATGTATTTACAAAGCACATAATGTACAGTTTTTGTCTATCCTTTTGTAATGCTATTGTGTTTCCATAAACTGATGTTACAGAATTATGATACAATGTTTTTAAATTTTGAGTTTTAAATTTTGTAAATTTTTATGTATTTGAAGGACTTTGTGAGGAGGATGAGGAGGAGTCAATGGAGGAGGAAGACATCGCTCCAGAGGTAGGTAGACAATGCTCTAGTCAGTATGTAGACCAAGGGTGGGGTGATGCACAGCAGGCAGAGATGACGCCTCTTGCAGGGGACAATGTTTCTTGGCCAGTTGGGAGTCTGCAGCACATGTTGATTTCATGCTGCAGTGCCTGAGAAACGACCGCCGCATCGAACACATTCACACCACGTCTGATTATTGGGTGTACACCCTCCTAGACCCTCGCTACCGGGACAACTTACAAAGCCTCATCACACCGTTGAACCGGGAGCGTAAAATGCGGAAGTACCAAGACACACTGGTGCAATCCATAATGTTCTCCATTCCAGCCGAGAGCACTGCTGCTGCTACTGCTTTACAAAGCAGCTCTGTGCGTCGAGGCAGTGGAGACAGCTCTGCAACAAGAGGGAGCACAAGCAGCGCCTCTGCAAAGGGCAAGAACAGTATGTTCCAAATGTGGCGAAGTTTTGTGGCAGCGCCACCAATGTCTACACCATCCGAGACGGCTCCAGTCAGCAGGAGGCAACATTTCCGTAAGATGGTGACAGACTACATGTCTTGCCCTCTCAGTGTACTCCCAGATGGCTCTTCCCCATTCAAGTTTTGTGTCTCTAAGCTGGATACATGGCCAGAGCTTAGCCAGTATGCATTGGAGGTGCTGGCTTGCCCTGCTGCCAGTGTATTATTGGAGCTCGTCTCTACTGCTGCAGGTGGTGTACTAACAGACCGTTGCATGCGACTATCCTCCGATAATGTAGAACGGCTTACTTTTCTGAAAATGAACTAGGCATGGATCTTGCCTGAATTTGCCTGTCCGGTTTCAGATTAACTAACTGGTTGGCAACGTTTTCCATGTCTCCTGTTATGTTCATCTTTCTACCACCTGAGCTATACTCCCTGGGCTACAACACTGCCAGTTGCTGCTCAGAAGTGTCGTGTCCACAGACCAATACACAAGCTATAGTGATAGTGGGGTTCAGTAACGCCTGCTGTTCCCTGCTGTGTGTCTGACAAAAATTAATGCTGCTAACTCCAAATTAAAGTTCAAATTAAAGTTCAAACATCTCATACTAGGCCTCAGCCTACACCCTCCTTGACCCTGGGCTCAGAAGTGCTGGATGCACAGATCAAAACAATCGATGATGTGTTTGTGGGGTTCAGTAACGCCTTCTGTTCCCTGCTGTTGTCCGGCAAAAATTACTGCTACCTAGCTACACATGTTGAAAAAAACATGACATGTTAAAGTGGCTAGTGCTACACATAGATATCAGGCTACACCTTATTTCTAAGCTGTAAACAAGTGAAACGTCACATTTAAAACCATTCAATGATTACTGTTGGTAACAAATCTGTAACAATAATTGTGACATATTATGGCAGATATCCACATGTCTAACACAAATGCTAACACAAAAGCATACTTATGCTATAGGGTACTGATGGTGAACCTTGTCACTCCATAACTTTGACAAATCCAACTCACATCATGCCTCAAATGCTGCAATGTTGGAA
This sequence comes from Oophaga sylvatica, assembly GCA_033576555.1. Taxonomy (NCBI): domain Eukaryota; kingdom Metazoa; phylum Chordata; class Amphibia; order Anura; family Dendrobatidae; genus Oophaga; species Oophaga sylvatica. Next base: position 613,744,550 of record JARQOD010000002.1, read on the forward strand.
GTGCATAATGTGGGTTGAACTTTGACAACAGCTGCAGTGCGAAGGTTATCCTTCTGTGTTCTTGGCTTTTAAATAAAAGCATACAAGTAAATATAATAATACATTGTTGATTAAGGGACGTGATGTACACCTGTAATATTGTGCAAACAATGGATGTAGGACTATTCCTCTTCAACATTACTTATATTTGTGTCATTTGAAAAAATACATATTTTAGTTAAAAATTAAAAACCCATGTTCACTAGCTGTGAAAGGCCCTTTGTGTACTGCTATAGTGTTTGAAACCAATGTATTGTATACGGATGGAAGCACGTCACAGTAATAGATTTGAATTATTTGAAATAGAATGTAGCAGCACCAATTCGAGAAAAATGTGAAGGATGAGGCAGTGAGACACGCTCAGCAGAGTACAAGCAACAGTGGTTGAAGAACTAACTGGAGCGGGATCTGCACTACAAAAATGAAAACCTCTGACTACAGTAAACAGTGCACACAACTGTTCAGTAGCTGTGAAAGGCCCGTTTGTGTACTTCTATATTGTTTGAAACCAATGTATTGTATACGGATGGAAGCACTCACAGTAATAGATTTGAATTATTTGAAATAGAATATAGCAGCACCAATTCGAGAAAAATGTGAAGGATGAGGCAGTGAGACACGCTCAGCAGAGTACACGCAGCGGTGGTTGAAGTAAGTTGAGCGGGATCTACACTCCTACCAAAAATTTAAACCTCAGACTAGAGTGAACAGTGAACACAACTGTTCACTTGCTGTGAAAGGTCTTTTTGTGGACTTCTATTATGTTTGCAAGCAATGTATTGTATTTTGATGGAAGAGCGTCACACTAATAGATTTTAGTAAATTGAAAATAGAATAAAGCAGCACCAATTTTAGAAAAATGACAAGGATGAGCCAGTGACAGACACTCAGCAGAGTACACGCAGCGGTGGTTGAAGTAAGTGGAGCGGGATCTACACTCCTACCAAAAATTTAAACCTCAGACTAGAGTGAACAGTGAACACAACTGTTCACTTGCTGTGAAAGGCCTTTTTGTGGACTTCTATTATGTTTGCAAGCAATGTATCGTATTTTGATGGAAGAGCGTCACACTAATAGATTTTAGTAAATTGAAAATAGAATAAAGCAGCACCAATTTTAGAAAAATGACAAGGATGAGCCAGTGACAGACACTCAGCAGAGTACACGCAGCGGTGGTTGAAGTAAGTGGAGCGGGATCTACACTCCTACCAAAAATTTAAACCTCAGACTAGAGTGAACAGTGAACACAACTGTTCACTTGCTGTGAAAGGCCTTTTTGTGGACTTCTATTATGTTTGCAAGCAATGTATTTTATTTTGATGGAAGAGCGTCACACTAATAGATTTTAGTAAATTGAAAATAGAATAAAGCAGCACCAATTTTAGAAAAATGACAATGATGAGCCAGTGACACACTCAGCAGAGTACACGCAGCGGTGGTTGAAGTAAGTGGAGCGGGATCTACACTCCTACCAAAAATTTAAACCTCAGACTAGAGTGAACAGTGAACACAACTGTTCACTTGCTGTGAAAGGCCTTTTTGTGGACTTCTATTATGTTTGCAAGCAATGTATTGTATTTTGATGGAAGAGCGTCACACTAATAGATTTTAGTAAATTGAAAATAGAATAAAGCAGCACCAATTTTAGAAAAATGACAAGGATCAGCCAGTGACAGACACTCAGCAGAGTACACGCAGCGGTGGTTGAAGTAAGTGGAGCGGGATCTACACTCCTACCAAAAATTTAAACCTCAGACTAGAGTGAACAGTGAACACAACTGTTCACTTGCTGTGAAAGGCCTTTTTGTGGACTTCTATTATGTTGCAAGCAATGTATTGTATTTTGATGGAAGAGCGTCACACTAATAGATTTTAGTAAATTGAAAAATAGAATAAAGCAGCACCAATTTTAGAAAAATGACAAGGATGAGCCAGTGACAGACACTCAGCAGAGTACACGCAGCGGTGGTTGAAGTAAGTGGAGCGGGATCTACACTCCTACCAAAAATTTAAACCTCAGACTAGAGTGAACAGTGAACACAACTGTTCACTTGCTGTGAAAGGCCTTTTTGTGGACTTCTATTATGTTTGCAAGTAATGTATTTTATTTTGATGAAAGAGCGTCACACTAATAGATTTTAGTAAATTGAAAATAGAATAAAGCAGCACCAATTTTAGAAAAATGACAAGGATGAGCCAGTGACACACTCAGCAGAGTACACGCAGCGGTGGTTGAAGATGTAACTGGAGCGTGATCTGCATTTAAAAAAAAAAAATACCTCACAGACTGCAGTGAACACTGAAACACAACTGTTCACTATCTGTGAAAGGCTCCTTTCTGTACTTCTATAGTGTTTGCAACCAATGTATTGTATACGGATGAAAGCGCATCACACTATAATTTCTATTGAATGGAGCAGCTAGAATTACACTAAGAAAAAAAAAAAGAGTCTGTGAGTGACACGTGCAGATGCCTACAGACAGCGTTGGATGCAGAGCAAACTGCAGCGTCACCTGCACTCTCACACACACACCTTGCACAGAGCTGTTAAAACAACACTGCAAGGCAAAAGGAAGCTTTACACAGCGGTTGATAAACTAGCCTGCCTAAAGCAAAGTACACAAAATCGCAATCTCTAACTGTCCCTCAGAGTCAGCAGAGCAGCGTTTTGTCCCTATCTGAATTCACAGCACAGTGACGCTAAAATGGCGGCGACGCCTTTTATAGTGCATTCTGACATCATTTCAGCAGCCAATCACAGCCATGCCATTAGTTAAGATGACCGCAGCATTACAGGATGTGCCCACACTTCTAGGATTCCTCATTGGCTGACTAAAATCACACTGCCTCTCAAAGAATTATGGGAACTTCCGATTCCGGTATACGATATAGGAAAAATATCGGAACTAAGTATTGGAATTCCGATACAGCGAATATCGGCCGATACCCGATACTTGTGGTATCGGAATGCTCAACACTACCAGTCACACATCCATGTTTAAACACCTATGTGAAAAAATGATATACTGTAGATGTCATTAGTATTTTAAATCAGTGTGTAATTTGCGTGTCCTTCTTAACCATCAGTATGTCATCAGTGTTTGAATCATTATGTCATTAGGTTACGGTCCTGTTCTTTTTTCCCATCAGTGTGTCATCAGTGTTTTGCTTCAGTGTGTCATCAAGTTTGGTCCTTGTCCTTTCTTACCATCAGTAAGTCATCAGTGTTTGGTCCGTGACCTTTTTTACCTTCAGTGTGTTGTTAGTATTTTGGATCAGTGAGTCATCAGTGTTTCGTCCGTTTCCTTTTTACTTTCAGTGTGTCACCACTGTTTTAGATCAGTGAGACATCAGTGTAATGTCCATATCCATTTTTACCATCAGTGTGTCATCAGTGTTTTGTATCAGTGAGTCATCAGTGTTTGATCCGTGTATCCGTTTTTACCATCAATGCCATGGGTGTTTTTCAAGTGTGGGTAAAAAATCATTCACAAAGCCTCATATATGCTATGCAATGTTAAATACGGACTGTACACTGATCCGTGTGCTGTACTTGTTTTTCACAGTCCCATAGACTTATATGACTTGACTTATATATGCTTTATTCATCAGTGATGAAAACGGACATGTATCAGTGAATTTTGCATGAGCTCACAGTCAGGGAAAAAATACTTAAACATCGCAATAGCACAGCGGTTCTCAACCTGTGGGTCGCGACCCCCGCGGGGGTCGAACGACCAAAACACAGGGGTCGCTTAAAGGAGCCGGCGGCTGCAGTACTGTAGTGACAGCTGCAGCCGCCGGCTTCATTAGACATCCATACTTACCCTCCTCGCTCCGTCGCTGCAGGTCCCTGCATCTCTGTCGGCGGCGTCAGCTTCCTCCTGGCACTGCGGTGACGTAGTACCGCTCATTAAGGTAATGAATATGGACGAAATGCCACTCCCATAGGTGTGGCGTCCATATTCATGTCCTTAATGAGCTGTATTACGTCACCGCTGCGCACAGGAGGAAGCTGACGCTGCCGACAGAGATGCAGGGACCTTCAGCGACGGAGCGAGGTGGGTAAGTATGATGGGGGGGAAGACGGGGGAGCGGAGCCATGTATACAGGATGGGAGGATGGGATCGGAGCCATGTATACAGGACGGGAGGGGGAGCGGAGCCATATATACAGGATGGGAGGATGGGAGCGTAGCCATGTATACAGGATGGGAGGATTGGAGCGGAGCAATGTATATAGGATGGGAGGGGTAGCGGAGCCATGTATACAGGATGGGAGGATGGGAGCGGAGCCATGTATATAGGATGGGAGGGGGAAGCGGAGCCATGTATACAGGATGGGAGGATGGGAGCGGAGTCATGTATACAGGATGGGAGGGGGAGCGGAGCCATATATACAGGATGGGAGGGTGGGAGCGGAGTCATGTATACAGGATGGGAGGATGGGAGCGGAGCCATATATACAGGATGGGAGGATGGGAGCGGAGCCATATATACAGGATGGGAGGGTGGGAGCGGAGCCATGTACACAGGATGGGAGGATGGGAGCAGAGCCATATATACAGGATGGGAGGGGGGAGCGGAGCCATGTATATAGGATGGGAGGGGGAGCGGAGCCATATATACAGGATGGGAGGGGAGCGGAGCCATGTATATAGTATGGCAGGGGGAGCAGAGTCATGTATACAGGATGGGAGGATGGGAGCGGAGCCATGTATACAGGATGGGAGGGGGAGCGGAGCCATGTATACAGGATGGGAGGATGCAAGCGGAGCCATGTATATAGGATGGGAGGATGGGAGCGGAGCCATATATACAGGATGGGAGGATGGGAGCAGAGCCATGTATATAGGATGGAGGGTGGGAGCGGAGCCGTGATACAGAATGGGGGGGGAGCGGAGCCATATATAACAGGATGGGAGGGTGGGAGCGGAGACATATATACAGGATGGGAGGATGGGAGCGGGGCCATGTATACAGGATGGGAGGATGGGAGCGGAGCCATGTATATAGGATGGGAGGGGGAGCGGAGCCATGTATACAGGATGGGAGGATGGGAGCGGAGCCATGTATACAGGATGGGAGGATGGGAGCGGAGCCATGTATATAGGATGGGAGGGGAGCGGAGCCATGTATACAGGATGGGAGGATGGGAGCGGAGCCATGTATAAAAGGATGGGAGGGGGAGCGGAGCCATATATACAGGATGTGAGGATGGGAGCGGAGCCATGTATATAGGATGGGAGGATGGGAGCGGAGCCATATATACAGGATGGAGGATGGGAGCAGAGCCATGTATATAGGATGGGAGGGTGGGAGCAGAGCCGTGATACAGAATGGGAGGGGGGAGCGGAGCCATATATACAGGATGGGAGGGTGGGAGCGGAGCCATATATACAGGCTGGGAGGATGGGAGCGGAGCCATATATACAGGATGGGAGGATGGGAGCGGAGCCATATATACAGGATGGGAGGGTGGAGGGGAGCCATATATACAGGATGGGAGGGTGGGAGCGGAGCCATGTATATAGGATGGGAGGGTGGGAGCAGAGCCATATATACAGGATGGGAGGATGGGAGCGGAGCCATATATACAGGATGGGAGGGGGGAGCTGAGCCATGTATATAGGATGGGAGGGTGGGAGCGGAGCCATGTATACAGGATGGGAGGATGGGAGCGGAGCCATTATACAGGATGGGAGGGGGGAGCAGAGCCATATATACAGGATGGGAGGATGGGAGCGGAGCCATGTATACAGGATGGGAGGGGGAGCAGAGCCATATATACAGGATGGGAGGATGGGAGCAGAGCCATATATACAGGATGGGAGGATGGGAGCGGAGCCATATATACAGGATGGTAGGGGGGGAGCGGAGCCATGTATACAGGATGGGAGGTGTGGGAACGGATCCATGTATACAGGATGGGAGGGGGTAGCGGAGCCATGTATACAGGATGGGAGGGGGAGCGGAGCCATATATACAGAATGGGAGTGGGGAGAGGAGCCATGTATATAGGATGGGAGGGGGAGCGGAGCCATGTATACAGGATGGGAGGGGGAGCAGAGCCATATATACAGGATGGGAGGATGGGAGCGGAGCCATGTATACAGGAGGGAGGGGGAGCGGAGCCATATATACAGGATGGGAGGATGGGAGCGGAGCCATATATACAAGGATGGGAGGGGGAGCGGAGCCATATATACAGGATGGGAGCGGAGCCATGTATACCAGATGGGAGGATGGGAGAGGAGCCATGTATACAGGATGGGAGGGGGGAGCGGAGCCATATATACAGGATGGGAGGATGGGAGCGGAGCCATGTATACAGGATGGGAGGGGGAGCAGAGCCATGTATACAGGATGGGAGGGAGAGCGGAGCCATATATACAGGATGGGAGGATGGGAGCGGAGCCATATATACAGCATTTTCCGATGGCTTTAGCCCAGTGGCATAGCAGGGGCATAGCGTGGGCGGGCGTAGGGTGCGGGCGTAGCGTGGGCGGGCGGTGGGCGGTCCACCCCAGCAGCACGTGTGTGGGGCGGCGTGGCAGCAGCAGCAATTCCTCCTCCCACAGAGTCACAGTGCAGCGGCCCGGGACCCTCCGGAGCTGAGCAGCGGGTCGGTGAGTCCACTGTGCAGGGAGAGTGGGGACCCGGCCTGAGCAGGCGGCGTAATACTTACCTCTCCCCATGCTCTGTAGCTGCGGGCTCCAGGGGGCGCCTGCAGGGGCCGGCGCTTCCTGTCACAGCAGCGCCACAGGATGACATCATCATTCAGCGGCCGGCTGTGGCAGAGAGCGCGGGCGCCGGACAGGTGAGATGTGAGGTGTATGTGTCTGTGTGTATCAGTGTGTGTGTGTGTGTCTGCCTGCGTGTGTGTATGTGAGAGAGTGCTGCGGTGCTGTCTGTGTGTGGTGCTGTATGTGTGATGGTGATGGGGGGAGGCAGTGATGGTGGTGAGGAGGCAACGATGATGATGGGGAGCCAATGATGATGGGCAGGCAAAGATGATGATGATGGGGAGGCGATGATGATAGGCAGGCAATGATGATGATGATGATGGGGAGGCGATGATGATGGGGAGCCAATGATGATGAGCAGGCAATGATCATGATGATGAGGAGCCAATGATGATGGGCAGGCAATGATGATGATGATGATGGGGAGGCGATGATGATGGGGAGCCAATGATGATGGGCAGGCAATGATGATGATGATGGGGAGACAATGATGATGGGCAGACAATGATGATGATGATGGGGAGGCAATGATAATGATCATGGGGAGACAATGATGATGGGGAGGCGATGATGATGATGGGGAGGCAATGATGATGATAATGGGGAGTCTTTCCACAGTGCCCTTTCCTGAGCGGCAACAGTGCAGAACGCAACACAGTGCAGAGGAGAGCTCCATATTTTGTATGGAGCATTATATGGGGACCAGTATTCTTTATGGAGCATTATATTTGGCCCAATATACTGTATGGAGGACTATGTGGTGCCCATAATATTGTATGGAGGACTGTAATTATTTTTTGGTTTGGGGGTCACCGCAACATGAGGAACTGTATTGCGGGGTCACGGCATTAGAAAGGTTGAGAACCACTGCAATAGCAGCATCGATTACGACATGATCTATCCAAGAATAAAACATACTGTAGAAACGTAAGAGCAACATGGAGCTCTGAATGATGCCTAACTGTGGTTTTCTTTTCAAAGACCTCCATTGCTTTTCATTTAATTTGTATAAACACAGTTATTAATGTGTCTTGATTTTTTTTCCCCATTTATGGTTGCATTTTTCACATTATAATTCATTATTATTTAAGAACCAGGAATCATATAATCATTCAATTATGACTTTTAGTGAAAAAACACATATAAGGTTTATTTGGCAATTAAATAAAAATATAAGCCAAAAATGTTACATTTACAAAAAAAATACAAAAATATTACCATAAAAAAAAATCAAGATTTGAGATATGACATGATTGCAGTTACCTTGCCAGAACCAGGTGTGCGCAAACCATTCTGGTAAGCATTGGTCTATTCTGAAAAAAAACTTAACGTTATCTTTTCTTTTGTGACATTTAGTGTGCATTTAATGTCGTAAATATTTGACAGTGGAAAATGCAATATATACTTTATATCCTGCATATTAGCTGTGACAAAACAGCATTTAATCTTAATTATCCAGACATCTATTTTCAGTAAGCCGGAGGCATAGACTGTCATCTTTATGTTGAATTTTGAATTTATTTGTTTTTTTTCCTTTGGTTGATCAAGAAACACAGACTATTGTTAATATGAGCCTTTAATATTGACTTTTGTTATAACTTATCGTCTGCTATCTTTACAAGTCAGGGTCGCAGGTTCATTGAACAATGGATGTTTGCTAAATATGTTAATTGACCATTGTGTGGGTCCTGTAGCTTGTTGTCCAGTAAAACAGAAAAGAAAGAACTATGCAGAAGGGTTAAATGCTCAAGCAATGTGAGTTAATCTTATCAAACCTTCCCTTTGACCCTGAATGATGGTTTGAAAGACAAAATAAAAGGGATTTGCTTTTATAACAGGTAAATTAAGAGACTTTACAAAACCACAGCCAGGAACTGTCATGATCCAGTCCGGGGTTTGTTTTCTGCTATCCTCTCCCTGATCTGGTCATGCGAGGGTTAACCTTCTCTACCTCGTTTTGGGTTCTGTGGGGCTATTTCAGTCTGCTGTGGCCTGCTGACCAATGTCAGTGATAGTTCATGCTTCCAGGCTAGAGCAGCTGACCCGTATATCCTAGTGATCCTTCTGCCTCTGACTTCCCGTATTTGTGTGTTCTCTATCCCTGACTTTTTGTACGTTTTGTGGTTTCCCTACAGTGTATGACTCAGCTTCAAAGCTGAACCCCGCCTCCTGTTTATCTGTCTCTGATACTGCGTTGCCAACCGGCTCTTGACTCACTGGCTTGTACCCAACTCCCCTTTCCATCTCACGTTTGGATACTGAGTTCCCATCTGGCTCTGACAACTGGCTTGTCTCTGACCAATGTGCATTGTTGTGACCTCTGGTTTTTTGTCTTCCTGTTTGCTGCTGACCCGGCCTGTCTGACTACTCTGCAGCCTCCTAGTGGCGGCCTGCACATCTTCACTGTGGTGTTACATGGTGAGTGCAACCCTTTTTCCTTACCAGTGCCCCTGTTGGAGGTTGCACGTAACTGACTGAAATAGCCACACAGAACCCAAAATGAGGCAGAGAGGTTAACCTCGCTTGACCAGACCGGGGGAGAGGATAGCAGAAAACAAACCCCGGACTGGATCATGACAGGAACATTTCTACAGGATGTCAGCTTATGTGACTACAGCCCTAGCGGAAATAACAGATATGATCTATTGAACATTGCTGTTCCCTCCGAGACATCTTGAAAAATCCAGGTTGGGGCAATCAAGTCACCAGGTCAAATACCTCACCGCTCTCAGTCAGCTTCCTTGGCTTTGACACTACCTCCTCTCTTTTGGTGACCGCTAGTGTTGAGCATTCCGATACCGCAAGTATCGGGTATCGGCCGATATTCGCTGTATCGGAATTCCGATACTTAGTTCCGATACTTTTCCTATATCGTATACCGGAATCGGAAGTTCCCATAATTCTTTGAGAGGCAGTGTGATTTTTTTTCAGCTAACGAATGCAGGTGACGCTGGCAGTTGCTCTGGCATCCAACGCTATTTGTAGTCATCTGCA
>JARQOD010000002.1:613754428-613831633 GCA_033576555.1 Oophaga sylvatica
ATCAGACTAGAGTTGAGCGATACTTTCCGATATCCTAAGTATCGGAATCGGAATGGTATCGCCGATATCACTAAAATATCGGCGATACCCGATACGATACCGGAAGTCCCATGTAAGTCTATGGGAACAAAATATCGAAATTAAAAAAAACCCATTCTTGCCTTGTTGGTTAATTGTACATGAAGGAAAACAAGAAAGAGTAATGTAGAATGTATTGGGGAAGGTTGAGGAGACATTAAAGGCATAGATGTTTAACCCAATCAAATGGAATAGCATAAATATTTTTTTTTTTAAAATGTTCGGATTGACGAAGAAATTGACAATGTTAACGTTTTTTATATTTTGGCAAATATGTATATTACACAACTTCCATGCTCTTCATCTTCACCTTTTTAACTTTTCACACACTTTCTCCTTCATAATCTTCTGCAGCATCATCTTTTTCATCAAATTATTCTTCATCTTCACCTTCTTTATCTTCTTCTTAAACTTCTTGCTATTCATCTTTGTTAACATTACTCATATTCTTCTTATTAAACTATTATTCTTATTCATATTCTGCTTCATCTTCTTCATCATATTCTTATTTGTGACAGAGAATCCTGTACTTGTAATCTGTCAAAGTATGAATTTTTCATCCTTCCGTTCTTGCTGTCACAAAAGATTTAAATTACAACAGTATTTGTCCGTGTTCAGTTTAGCCTGCAGCAGCAGGCATTTTCCAGGGGCACCACGAGGAGGAACGGACTCACCCCCATACACTGCTTAGTCTTCTTCTGCTTAGAATTTAGAGCATATATTTTGCTCTTCATTTTGGTCTTATACTTCATGTTCTTCTGCTTTTAGATCTTCTGCTTATTGTTCTTGTGTCTCTTGTTCCGTATCTTGTATTTGTAGCACAATCTTGTACCAGCTGATGTTACTGGGACACGGTTACTAAGCAGGAGGTACCTGTGCTCCAAAGCACTACCAAGGACCAGCAGACGTTGCTGGAACTCGGATACCGAGATGGAGGCACCTAGGCCAAAGGCACTGCGGAGAACCAGTTGACGGTACTGGAACCCGGAGGGGCAGCAGAAGGAAAAGAGCCAATGGCACAACCGAGGACCAGCTGACGTTACTGGGACACGGTTACTAAGCAGGAGGTACCTGTGCTCCAAAGCACTACCAAGGACCAGCAGACGTTGCTGGAACTCGGATACCGAGATGGAGGCACCTAGGCCAAAGGCACTGCGGAAACCAGTGACGTACTGGAACCGAGGTAGCAAGGTACAAGGCCAATGCAAGCGAGGACCAGCTGACTGTCTGGAACCCGGAGGGGCAGCAGAAGGAAAAGAGCCAATGGCACAACCGAGGACCAGCTGACGTTACTGAACCCCAGTAACACAGGAGCAAGTGTTGACTGTGCTAACAGCACTTCCGAGCAACAACTGGCGGTGTTGGAGCCCAGGGTCAAGGAGGATGTTTAAATACTAGATCAAGTAATTTCCTTGTTACCTGTCAATTTTAAATGTCTATACTTCAAACAAGAGAAAGATAACCTTTACTACCATAAGATGATGATTTCATTTAAACTAATATCTAGATAAATAAAGAATTGACAAACATAAACACATACATTAACATGTTGAACAGCAATGCAAACCACAAAATAAATTAGTTAAGGAATCTGCTATACGGTTGTACATAAAAGCATACAAGTACATATCTGAATCCATTAATGATGGATAAGTAACAGTATGTACACCATTTTTATTGTATAGACAATGAATGTCTGACTTCAAAACATCATCAGCATTACAAGTTATCTGTGACATTACTAAAATGTTACATTTGCTGAATAATGTCACTAAACAGTTTATACAAAATTATACAATTTCCATCATGTAATACTCATAATATGTGGCAATAATCATGTTTATTAACAAACATAACCTTTAAAAAGTGCATAGTGCATAGTGAAAATTGCTATTTATGCCTGACTGTCGACTTGCAAGCATGACAACGGATAGATAAGGTATATATAGATGAGACTGCATAGCCACAGATGGTGAATGGCGATGTAATACTGTACCTCAATAAAGTGTGCGTCACTACTACATAATTTTTTTTATATAGCTTTATAAACAGGGTACGTGGATGTATGCTTGCGCCTTTGTTTTGACGCACAGACTGCCTTCCTGCTGAGACGCGTTGGGTAGTGAACAGTTGTGTGCAGTGTTCACTGTAGTCTGAGGTTTTCCTTTTTGGAGTGCAGATCACGCTCCAGTTAGTTCTTCAACCACTGCTGGTTGTAGTCTGCTGAGCGTGTGTCACTGGCACATCCTTGAAATTTTTCTCTAATTGTTGCTGCTCCACTCTATTACAAATAAATAAAATCTATTAGTGTGACGCGCTTCCATCCGTATACAATACATTGGTTGCAAACACTATAGAAGTACACAAAGGGGCCTTTCACACCTACTGAACAGTTGTGTGCAGTGTTCACTGCAGTCTCTGCGGAATAACCACACTTAGGCCTTATAACTTTTCAGACTTTCTTTATCAATCTACCAAGATGAAGAAGGCAGGGAGTAAGGCACGTGGTCGTGGAGTTTCTTCAGGGAGAGGACGTGGGGATTCTGTGGCTGCTGCGGCCCCCAGTGACACAGCATCCACCAGTTTTCCCCGGGCCGTGAGCGTTCCTTTATGCGCACTTTTGTAGGAGCTCGGAGTACCCCCCTGCTGCGGGAAGAACAAATTGAAGCCGTTGTTGTTTGGATCTCAGCCAATGCATCGACTTCAATTGCTTCCACCTCCTCTCAGGACCACAGCACTGTTGGGCAACCATCTGTCTCTTCACCGCCTGGCAAATTGCCCAGGCAGTCAGAGAGTTCTGTACAGGAGCCAGCTGAGTGTCTGCTTCTGTTCTCAGAATCTATTGGCTTGCAAACAGGGGCCCAGCCAAGCAGCATTCTGTAATGTGAAGAAGAGGGAGTATGCAGTGATGCGCAACAGCTGTGTCTCTCTGAATCTGAAGAGGCGGGTGAGACAGTGCCGATGGTCAGCACACCGCAGAACGCATCTGATGATGATGATGAGACCCAGGTGCCAGTTTCTGTTGAGCATGGTGCTGGCCAGACCACCCAACAGCAGGTGTTGGAAGAGGGTAGTGGAGATGATGAGGTCCAATACCCAACATGGCATGAAGAACAGGAAGGTGGTGGGAGCAGCTCAGAGGAATAATAATAATATTTATTTATATAGCGCCATCATATTCCGCAGCGCTTTACAGTTTAGCAGTTTCAGAACACAAGTCATAAGTAACAACGTTAACAATACAATAATTTAAGCTAAATAAGTCGCCCCTGCTCGTGACAGCTTACAATGTACAATGAGATGGGGGAGATACAAAGTATAGGTGTTTATATACAATGGTGCATTTACAATGATGTTCCAGCCATCTTAAGGGACTGAGGGATGGAGATAGTGAATGGGCTAGAGACACACACACACTTACACAGAATACATAGAATGACTTTGATTAGTGAATGTGATAGGCCGCTCTGAACAAATGTGTTTTGAGGGAGCGCCTGAAACCATGCAAATTGTGGATAGTCCTAATTTCTTGGGGTACAGCATTCCAGAGGATTGGCGTAGAGCAGGAGAAGTCTTGGAGTCGGGAGTGGGAGGTACGTATTAGTGCAGAGGTTAGTCGAAAGTCGTTTGCAGAGCGCAGCAGTCGGTTAGGCCGATAGATAGAAATGAGGGAGGAGATGTAGGAGGGGTGCTGCACTGTGGAGAGCTTTGTGGGTGAGAACCAGTACTTTGGTTGAAAGCTGGGAGAGGCCTAGAGAAATGGTTAGTGATAGAAGGAAGATAGAGGAAGACATTGCCCCAACGGTACAAACAGGAGGGAGAGTTAGGCTGCAGACTCGGTTGCCTGTAGCCTCCAGTTTGGCACCTGTTCGGAGCAGTTGTCTTCCAAAAGTCAAAACGTGCGCTCCCAGGACTTGCACTGCGTGGTCCTTTTTTCACACACTTGCACATGATATTTGCTATGTGAAATGCAAGCTGTGTAATCAAAAATTAAAAATAGCTAAAAGTGTCAGTCACCTCAATACCACAAATATGTGGAAACATGTGCGGACAAAGCACGTAGTTGAGTTACAAAGACACACTGGAGATGTAGGCCAACCTACAGCAGCACCTACATCTTCAGGTTGTGTTGAAGCCTCTTCATCGAGCTCACACACAGCTGGTTATGCTTCCTCACAGGATCGCCATGGAAGAACCTCGGCCACTGTTGTCCAGAGACAAACTGTTATTCCACACACAGCAGCAAGTTCCCTGTCATCCTCACACTCCCAGGCCACAAAACAGCCAGCGGTAGCACAGGCATGGGATAAAAACGGCCATACTCCGCAAACCATGCACGAGCACAGGCTCTGAATGCTGGCATTGCAAAACTCCTGTCCCTTGAAATGCTGTGATTCAGGCTGGTGGAGACAGACAGTTTCCGTAACTGAATATCATTGTCAATCCCACAATACAATGTGCCAAGCCGATTTCATTTCAGCAGGCAAGCCGTCCCTGGTCTGCAAAAGCATGTTGAGGGAAAAATTAAACATGCGCTACTAAAAGCCCTCAGTAGCAAGGTCCACCTGACCACCGATGCGTGGACCAGTACCCATTGTTATGATCTGCTACAACCAGTAAGGAAAGAAGGGAATTCTGTCCCTACAATACAACTAAGCTGAATCCCTACGATGTAACGGGGAACCTGATCCTGCGACCAGACCCGCTAAAGTCCTCATCTAGTGTGAACGAAGACCTATAGTTGCGAGGGAGTAATCCCTACAAGATCTAGGGACTGGGAGAAAAGGTGGACACCTCCTAACATAAATTGTAGCATGGATAATTAAACAGAAAAATAAATACTTTGTGATCCTAACATCAAGCAAAACTCACAGATTAAGGCACCTAAGCACCGGCTAGCTTAACAGTAGATAATACAATGAAGTCAAGCAAAGCCAGAAGGGCGGAGCCAGACTAAATAGGGAAAAAAGGTCATGTGACCAGCAAACTGAAACAAAACCTAACAAGAGGGTTCTAACACCCATGGCCAGGGACAATACCTTTCCCTCACTGCCATTGGGTCAATGTTGTGCAGCCGGGTACTGATCTTGCGAGTGGCGCTGTACGTGTTCTGCCAACTCCAAGGATTGCAGGAATCAAGTCTGTACACATTGATTCCTCCTCCTATTCCAGTTCCTCAGAATCATCGCTGCAGGAGCCGTCACGGTCTACCTCCACATGGACCCTGAACGTTTACCTGTTGCGACCGATATGAGCACAGCCGTGTCCAAATGTCAACAGGCCATCCTGAAATTAATTTCCATGGGGAATCTTAGCCACACAGCGCAGGAGCTCTGTAATGCCATAAAGCAGGAGAGCGACGTGTGGTTTTTGGAAGAGAATCTACAGGCAGGCTTGGTAGTGTGTGACAATGGCCGAAATCTGGTGTCAGCTCTGGGCCTTGGCAACCTCACTCACATACCATGTCTGTCATATGTGCTCAACTTGGTCGTGCAGAGTTTTTTGAGGGACTATCCGGATCTTGATGCACTGCTGCACAAGGTCCGCCTAGAGTGCGCTCACTTGCGACGTTCCAGCATGGCCAGATCGCTGATTGCAGCTCTGCAACGCAGATTTCACCTTCATGAACATCGCATTATATGTGACGTACCCACCAGGTGGAATTCCTCGTTACATATGTTGGAGCGGTTGTGTGAGCAGCAGCCAACAGTAATGGAGTATCAGCTGCATCAGGCGCAGTCAACTCGCAATTTGCGGCGTTCACACTTCACCACTACTGAGTGGGCCTCTATAATAAGAATAATAATATTATTTATTTATATAGCGCCATAATATTCCGCAGTGCTTTACAGTTTAACAGTTTCAAAACACGAGTCATAAGTAACAACGTTAACAATACAATAATTAAAGCAAAATCAGCCGCCCCTGCTGGTGAAAGCTTACAATCTACAATGAGGTGTGGGAGATACAAAGTACAGGTGTTTATATACAATGGTGTTTTTACAATGATGGTCCAGCCATTTTAAGGAAGTGAGGGATGCATGGAGATAGTGAATGGGCTACACACACAGAATTACACATAGAATGACTTTGATTAGTGAATGTGATAGGCCACTGTGAACAAATGTGTTTTGAGGGAGCGCCTGAAACCATCCAAATTGCGGATAGTCCTAATTTCTTGGGGTAGAGCATTCCAGAGGATTGGCGCAGCGCGGGTGAAGTCTTGGAGTTGGGAGTGGGAGGTACGGATTAGTGCAGAGGTTAGTCGAAGGTCGTTTGCAGAGTGCAGCAGTCGGTTAGGCCGATAAATATAAATAAGGGAGGAGATGTAGGGGGGTGCTGCGCTGTGGAGAGCTATGTTGGTGAGAACCAGTAATTAGAATTGGATCCTATAATGAATGGGCAGCCACTGCCAGTGTAATGAGTGGCGAATAACTCTATGAAGGATATCTGCCACGTTTTGCGTGCGTTTGATGAGTCAACGCGGATGGCGAGTGCAGATGATGCACTAGTCAGCCTGACTGTCCCCCTTATCTGCCTGCTTCAAAAAACACTGCAAGCACTAAGGCATGAGGTTTTGGAAGAGGTGGAGGATGAGGAGTCACAAATTCCATCACCTTCTGGACAGTCAGCGCAACGTGGTTCCTCACAAAGGGCTGGAGGACTTTCAAAGTACCATGCTGTATCAACAATTGAACCTCCAGAGTCGCTGTCTATATTTTCATAACCATTACAAACTTTTAATGTATTTACAAAGCACATAATGTACATTTTTTGTCTATCCTTTTGTAATGCTATTGTGTTTCCATAAACTGATGTTACAGAATTATGATACAAAGTTTTTAAATTTTGAGTTTTAAATTTTGTAAATTTATATGTATTTGAAGGACTTTGTGAGGAGGATGAGGAGGAGTCAATGGAGGAGGAAGACATCGCTCCAGAGGGAGGTAGACAATGCTCTAGTCAGTATGTAGACCAAGGGTGGGGTGATGCACAGCAGGCGGAGATGACGCCTCTTGCAGGGGACAACGTTTCTTGGCCAGTTGGGAGTCTGCAGCACATGGTTGATTTCATGCTGCAGTGGCTGAGAAACGACCGCCGCATCGAACACATTCACACCACGTCTGATTATTGGGTGTACACCCTCCTAGACCCTCGCTACCGGGACAACTTACAAAGCCTCATCACACCGTTGAACCGGGAGCGTAAAATGCGGAAGTACCAAGACACACTGGTGCAATCCATAATGTTCTCCATTCCAGCCGAGAGCACTGCTGCTGCTACTGATTTACAAAGCAGCTCTGTGCGTCGAGGCAGTGGAGACAGCTCTGCAACAAGAGGGAGCACAAGCAGCGCCTCTGCACAGGGCAAGAACAGTATGTTCCAAATGTGTCGAAGTTTTGTGGCAGCGCCACCAATGTCTACACCATCCGAGACGGCTCCAGTCAGCAGGAGGCAACATTTCCGTAAGATGGTGACAGACTACATGTCTTGCCCTCTCAGTGTACTCCCAGATGGCTCTTCCCCATTCAAGTTTTGTGTCTCTAAGCTGGATACATGGCCAGAGCTTAGCCAGTATGCATTGGAGGTGCTGGCTTGATCTGCTGGCAGTGTATTATCGGAGCGCGTCTTTACTGCTGCAGGTGGTGTACTAACAGACCGTTGCATGCGACTATCCTACGATAATGTAGAACGGCTTACTTTTCTGAAAATGAACTAGGCATGGATCTCGCCTGAATTTGCCTGTCCGGTTTCAGATTAACTAACTGGTTGACAACGTTTTCCATGTCTCCTGTTATGTTCATCTTTCTACCACCTGAGCTATACTCCCTGGGCTACAACACTGCCAGTTGCTGCTCAGAAGTGTCGTGTCCACAGACCAATACACAAGCTATAGTGATAGTGGGGTTCAGTAACGCCTGCTGTTCCCCTGCTGTGTGTCCGGCAAAAATTACTGCTACCTAGCTACACATGTTTAAAAAAACATGACATGTTAAAGTGGCTAGTGCTACACATAGATATCAGGCTACACCCTTATTTCTAAGCTGTAAACAAGTGAAACGTCAAATTTAAAACCATTCAATGATTAGTGTTGGTAACAAATCTGTAACTAAATAATTGTGACATATTATGGCAGATATCCACATGTCTAACACAAATGCTAACACAAAAGCATACTTATGCTATAGGGTACTGATGGTGAACCTTCTCACTCCATAACTTTGACCAATCCAACTCACATCATGCCTCAAATGCTGCAATGTTGGAAGTGCATAATGTGGGTTGAACTTTGACAACAGCTGCAGTGCGAAGGTTATCCTTCTGTGTTCTTGGCTTTTAAATAAAAGCATACAAGTAAATATAATAATACATTGTTGATTAAGGGACATGATGTACACCT
This sequence comes from Oophaga sylvatica, assembly GCA_033576555.1. Classification (NCBI taxonomy): domain Eukaryota; kingdom Metazoa; phylum Chordata; class Amphibia; order Anura; family Dendrobatidae; genus Oophaga; species Oophaga sylvatica. The sequence goes on from JARQOD010000002.1 coordinate 613,762,908, forward strand.
GTAATATTGTGCAAACAATGGATGTAGGACTATTCCTCTTCAACATTACTTATATTTGTGTCATTTGAAAAAATACATATTTTAGTTAAAAATTAAAAACCCATGTTCAGTAGCTGTGAAAGGCCCGTTTGTGTACTTCTATATTGTTTGCAACCAATGTATTGTATACGGATGGAAGCGCGTCACACTAATAGATTAGATTTATTTTAAATGGAATGTAGCAGAACCAATTGGAGATAAATGAAAAGGATGAGCCACTGAGACACGCTCAGCAGAGTACAAGCAGCAGTGCTTGAACATGTAACTGGAGCGTGATCTGCACTCAAAAAAGTAAAAAACACAGACTGAAGTGAACACTGAAACACAACTGTCCACAATCTGTGAAAAGCTCCTTTCTGTACTTCTATAGTGTTTGCAACCAATGTATTGTATACGGATGGAAGCGCGTCACACTAATAGATTAGATTTATTTTAAATGGAATGTAGCAGAACCAATTGGAGATAAATGAAAAGGATGAGCCACTGAGACACGCTCAGCAGAGTACAAGCAGCAGTGCTTGAACATGTAACTGGAGCGTGATCTGCACTAAAAAAAGTAAAAAACACAGACTGAAGTGAACACTGAAACACAACTGTCCACAATCTGTGAAAAGCTCCTTTCTGTACTTCTATAGTGTTTGCAACCAATGTATTGTATACGGATGGAAGCGCGTCACACTAATAGATTAGATTTATTTTAAATGGAATGTAGCAGAACCAATTGGAGATAAATGAAAAGGATGAGCCACTGAGACACGCTCAGCAGAGTACAAGCAGCAGTGCTTGAACATGTAACTGGAGCGTGATCTGCACTCAAAAAAGTAAAAAACACAGACTGAAGTGAACACTGAAACACAACTGTCCACAATCTGTGAAAAGCTCCTTTCTGTACTTCTATAGTGTTTGCAACCAATGTATTGTATACGGATGGAAGCGCGTCACACTAATAGATTAGATTTATTTTAAATGGAATGTAGCAGAACCAATTGGAGATAAATGAAAAGGATGAGCCACTGAGACACGCTCAGCAGAGTACAAGCAGCAGTGCTTGAACATGTAACTGGAGCGTGATCTGCACTAAAAAAAGTAAAAAACACAGACTGAAGTGAACACTGAAACACAACTGTCCACAATCTGTGAAAAGCTCCTTTCTGTACTTCTATAGTGTTTGCAACCAATGTATTGTATACGGATGGAAGCACGTCACACTAATAGATTTGATTTTTTTCTAATATAATGGAGCTGCACCAATTCCACTAAATAAAATATAAAAAAAAAAAAAAAAGTGACACGTGCAGATGCCTACAAACAGCGGTGGATGCAGAGCAAACTGCAGCGTCACCTGCACTGTCACACACACACCTTGCACAGAGCTGTTAAAACAACACTGGCAAAATGAAGCTTTACACAGCGGTTGGTAAACTAGCCTGCCTCAAGCACAGTAGTACACAAAATCGCAATATCTAACTGTCCCTCAGAGTCAGCACAGCAGCGTTCTGTCCCTAACTGAGTTCACAGCACAGTGACGCTAAAATGGCTGCGGCGCCTTTTATAGTGCATTCTGACATCATTTCAGCAGCCAATCACAGCCATGCCATTAGTTAAGATGACCGCATCATTACAGGATGTGCCCACACTTCGTAGGATTCCTCATTGGCTGACTAAAATCACATTGCCTCTCAAAGAATTATGGGAACTTCCGATTCCGGTATACGATATGGAAAAAGTATCGGAATTAAGTATCGGAATTCCGATAACGCGAATATCGGCCGATACCCGATACTTGCGGTATCGGAATGCTCAACACTAAATCAGACGTGAAGGGCAGAAGCTTTGTTTGGATAAGTTCTCACAATAATTGTCCACGCACCGGGAGGCCATCCCAGTCAAATCAGACGTGGATAGTGAGAATTTTGATGAAGGCTATTGCAGATTACTGTGACCGGCGCACAGAGCGATAGAACCTTGAGCCTCACCGCGCTCAGTGCAATTGGTGAGTTATCAGTTACCAGAGCAGCTTGTATGTGTCACAGATCATCAAAAGAGGGATTCGTATTCTCCCGGGTGTCTGTCTCATTGTCTGTATCAGGTACTGTCGCTTTAAATCACATCTCCGTGCGCTCTGTCAGTAACTCATTCAGAGCAGTGTGCTGGCTGCAGCAGCGAGAAAACCCCTTTGACCCCCCCTCCTCTGCTAATCACGTTATCAGGCATTCTGTTTCTTGGCTTTGATTTTTATTTTTTTAAGCTAGTTTTTTGGCTACAGGTTTTAACGTGGGAATTATCAGGCATTCAGACTGAACTATATTCATTTTTTGCTATTCTGAGGAATAATAATTTTTTATTTTTTTTTTGTTACGTGATTTCAGTGCCTATAGAGACAGCAAGCAGAGATATAAGGAAGGGAGGGGGTAAGCAGCCAGGTGACATTCCAGAGATTTTTAATTAGCTGTTTTAGTAACAAGGGTTGTTTTTCAGAGTTTTATGATTAATACGGTTTTTTCTTTTCTCCCCTTTTTGGTGAATTTATTTTTTTTTTTATGTTTACTTTTTCTAGAGTTTTTTACTAAATCTAACTTTTTGTTTTTTTAAAAAAAAAATTTTCTTTTAAGTACATTTTTGAATGATTTTGGAGAGATTTTTTCTCTAAGCAATTTATTTTAGAGCTTTATTTCTCCAGCCATTTTTTTTTTCTACAAGCTTGCCTTAGAACAAGGTCACATAGATAAGGAGAATTACAGGCTGAGGGAGAGAGCAGACACAAACTACGCAGTTTTTTTTTTTGTTTTTTTTTAAAAATGGGGAACAAGATGGGCAAGCAGGAGAGTCTTATGCTCCCTGGAGAGAAAACTGCCCCCCAGCTAGTAGCTGAACAAGAAGGAGTAAAGTATGTAAAAAATTACAGACAGCTCATGAAAGTGTGTGAAATCCATAAGAAGGGCAGACTCCAAGCTGCGGAATGGCAGGATGTATTGAAAAATAGAAAAGGGAAGCTAGTAGATTCAAAATTGCTGACTGATGCAAATGCATGGTACAAAGTGGCAGTAAACTTGCATCGTTTAGGAAGTCCAGAAAGATATGTGAACAAGCCAGGATATGATTTTTATGTGTACAAGATAGAGAAAGATGCTAAGCCATCACCACCCCCATATGGTGAAGGGAAATATTGGACATGTTCAGTCTGTTCTCAACAGAATCCATGGTACAGGGACACTTGTGTAGCATGCGGTGCCCCCCACCTCTCCCTAGTCATTATATCAGGAGAAGAAAGTGCAAATCTCCCTACACAAAACGCTACATGTAGCCCCCAGACACAACAGTCCACAGCTAGGGCTTGCTTCACAGGGGGGTGGTATAGCTACAGGGCTGCTAGCATGGAACCATGACACTGATCCACTGCAGCCTCAGCAAGGAAGTGGGAAATCCCCATGCAGCAAGACAACTTTAAAGCCCAAATCTCACCCAGTGTATGCACCAAGTACACCATGTCACTTCTTATCTGATGAAGATGAAGATGCAACGTCACACATGCTGCCCAATACTAGGGAAGAAAACACACAAGCACCAATAGAGCAGGGACAGGTAGAGGCACCATCCTATGAGCCCTTCATCCCAAGCCAGGTGATCAGTATGCTGCCAGACCCAGGGATACACCCCATGCCATTTTGCCAAAAAATGCAGCAGATCCAGCGAACGTATGCAGCAGCCTGGACTGATCTCTGGACCGTAATGGAAATAAAAGCAGGTGATGCATTCTGGCCAATTATGAGAGAACACTTCAAGCTTCCAACAGAGTTAGATGCGTATGCCTGGGAGACAGGACCAAAGCTAATTGAGCAACTCAGAGAATGGGCCAAAAGCAGACTGACAGGACAAACTCTCAGCCTACATGTCACGAGTTAAGACAAGACAGAGTCTGTGGAGAAGTTCCATGACAGAGTAATGCAAGTGTTTCAAGATTTGGGCCTCATTACCCATGATCAGACACACAGACGGATGTTGGCACAGGCTTTTGTGCATGGACTGAGAGAACCAATCAGGAAACCACTGGTAGCAGCCAGGCCTGAGTACACGTCAATAGCAATGGACACCCTTCTCACAGTCGCAAAAGGGATAGAATCCCAGCCAGGAGTGCGCAAAACAGCTCCCTGATGGTGTCTCAGAGCAGATGGCAACCACGTTTTAAAGACAGAAGAAATGTCAAGTGTTACAAATGTGGCAAGCTTGGCCATTACCGGAACCGCTGCAGAGAACCCCTACGACCCACCACTTTGTCTAGAGAAGCAAGCCAAGGAAGAAACACAGAAAGCAGTGAAGAACCCCGTCCATAGGACAAGAGCACACCAAGTCCACAAGGAACCCCACCAGTGGGACCAATATCCTGAGAGTGGATGGCGTAGTCATATCTTTTCTTGTGGAACTCCGCAACCTCACCTACCTATCAGAATCTTCTGCTTCCTGCATGGGAATTGATGGTCAAGTCAGATATTTCCAGATTATGAAGCCCCTGAGCGTGTGGACTCAGCCAGAACACTCCATCATGTCCCAGTTTGTTGTGTAAAAAACCTGCACCCTCAACCTATTGGGAGTGGACCTACTGCAGAAGCTGAAAGCGACCAGAGTGTTCCAGGAAGATGGGACCATGACACTTTCTTCACCCCTGACCCAAGAAGAAACAGGAACCTCAAACAACCACACTGCAGACCTATCACAGGAGGTGCTGGACATAGTACCAGAAAAAACCACTCCATCACCCAGGGTCAAGATGTCTCTGACCAACTGAAGGTCTAAGTGAGCTCGCCTAAGAAGACGGCCTGAGAACTTTGACATTGGCCAGGATATTCAACTCAAGAAGGACTCTACTCGCTTCATGGAATGGCAACACCTCATCCAGCTCTAACACCAGAGGTTCATCTTTTGCAAGCACCAGGAGGTGCCCCCTGCAATCAACCAGTTCACCCAGGCCCTAGACCGGAAAAAGGCCACTCAGCTCTTCAAACTTGTGCACAAATACTGACCTGAGACCAAGCTGGAGAAAAAGAAACTACTGATGGCCCGTGCTGAGAAAAAAAGCAGCCGTTTAAGGAGACGTCCCAACAAGAAGACCCCCTGTGACCAGAACAGGTGCTAACACAGTAACTGTCTTGGTGGAGAACAAGAAAGCCAGCTGGTCGTCATCTCTCATGATGTGGATCCTAGTAGACGGCTTGTTTTCCCGCCAGCTCTGCACCAGCAGATGGGAGTCCCCTGCCGCATACTGAAGGACAAGGCCAAACTGGGCTACCTCGCCCATCGGAATCAATCCCAGCTTTCCACAGTGAAGAAAAAGACTGTAAACCCCACTGAGTTCAGAATGGTGCAAGGCCTGGAGGCCGCGAAAGAGGCTACGGTATTTGAAACCCCAACAGTGCTGAACCATCACACTCTGCTCTCAAGAGTCCCAGTCACCGCAACGGTATTCACGGTGATCAACCTGGCCAGTACCTTCTTCAGTGTTTCCCCTCCACCTGGAGGCCTGCTTTCACGCACCAGTGCAGTGCATATGGACAGTGTTGTCTCAAGGTGCTCAAAACAAGCCCTTTAAGTTTCACCAAGACAATGTCCTCCATCCTCGTCAACTGGATTGCAGAATATGCAAGAGTCACTCTTCTACAACACGTGGATGACCTTCTATTTTGTGTGGTTGACATCAACACCTGCACAGTCTATTCCTTGTCTCTCCTACTCTACCTGGAAGAACAGCAACGCAAGGTCTGGAAGAACAAAGTCCAGTGATGCCAGAAGCAAGTTACATCCCTGGGACACTGTATTGCCCACAAGACGAAACACATGTCAAAAGACTGGAAGACCACTGTGGAGAAGATGGCTCCCCAACAACTCCAAGAATGCTGCAGGCCTTCCCTGGTCTAGTGTCGTATTGCAGAACCTGGATCCCTGATGCCTCAGTCCTAATGCAGCCTCTGTGCGCTTGCATCAACGCAACCCCGATCCTTCTATCAGACGCAGCCTTCAACCCATTCAGGAGATTGGAAGAACTCCACAGTCTCAGCGCCAATACCAGGCCTACCTGACTATGAAAAGTCTTTCCGTCTACCTGATGGAAGAAAGAAGGTCATGCTACTGGAGTCCTGGCACGAATTCATGGGGGAAAACAGAGACTTTTAGGCTGCCTCTCAGCCCGCTTGGATCCAGTTGCAAGAAGAACACCCTCCTGCCTGATGGCAGTATCTGCAGCACACACCCTCCTGGACAAGGTTGCTGACATCACTTTTGGACAGCCACTGGAAACTCTCACTCCACATGACATCTTGGCAATCTTCAATCAAGCTCAACCAACAGTAATCTCTCCACCGCCAGGCATCTTTGTGGCGCATCTATTGCCTTTGTCTCATAATGTCACCGTCTCCAGACCTACAGTCCTCAGCCCGGCCACTCTACTCCCACTCCCAAGGGGGGATACTTGGATGGCTCCAGAAGAAGTTTCAACACAGGAAGTGCAGTGACCAGCAATCAAGAAATCCTGTGGTCCAGAAGTCTGTCACCTAGCCTGTCAGCCCAGGAAGAAGAATTGATAGCGCTGACGAAGGCCTGCCAGATGGCAGAAGGCAAGACTGCAAACATCTACACGGACTACAGGTACTCGCATGGCATAGCACACGACTTCAGACCCATCTGGGCTACAAGGGACTTCATCACAGCAAACGGGACAACCGTGAAGCATCATGGAGCCTTCAGGGACCTACTGGGTATACTCCAACTTCCAAAATGGTGGCAATTTGAAAAATCAAAGTGCATGGAAAACTGAGAACAGAAGAGGCGTGAGACAATAACATGGCGGACATGACAGCCAAAGAAGCAGCCAAAGGAAGACAACATGGAGAAGTGGGAGAGGTCGTAGAGCCGGACGGCTACTACATGACGACTGAAGACAAGAAACCTGACAAAAAGACGTCCTGGGATCTGCTCAAGAAGTTACAAGACCAAGCTCCAAAAGGAGAAGAAGAGCTGAATGCGAAAAAAGCAACACGTGAAGAAGGAAGGCTAACAATAATAGACTTCAAACTCTGCCTACCACAAAGTATGCACCCTAGTGCGTAGTCTGGTGGATCGCTTGAGTCCACGAGTTCGGGGCTGCCCTGTGCTATGTTGATTGGATGTCCGCACTAACTTCAGCATTACTATGGTGGTCCAATGGGTAGATGGACCCACATCCACATATCAAAGACACAAATGAATGATCTGATTGGTGCTTACTGGTTCGCTTCAGGGATCTCCACCCTAACAGCCAAATTCACCAGCAGCTGTCTGACCTGCGGCAAATGCAAGCCTGGACGTGTGGAAGAAAGACCCCCTCACCTCATCTGGAAAGACCACTTTACCAGCTTCAAAGGATCCAGATAGACCACATCCAGATATCGCCAAGTGAAGGATTCAAATACGCCATTGTGGTCAAAAGAAGTATTTTCAAGATGAACAGAAGCCTTCCAAGTCAGCAAAGACTACTGCAAAGAAGCTACTTTCGGAAAATAGTGTGCAGATACGGGGTTCCAGAAATGATAGAAAATGATCAGGGACCCGCATTCACAGCAAATCTGACACACAAGACCCAATTAGCAGTAGGGTCAGATTTAGGCCTACACACTCCTTACCACCCCCAGAGCAGCAGGAAGGTAGAAAAAACTGAACGAAACACTTAAGAATAGAATGCTGAAAAATTTCCTAAGAGACACGCAAACCATGGCATGACAGACTCCTAATTGCACTGTTTAGCGTAAGGCACACACCCAGAGACCCAGAAAAGCTGTTTCGTGCCTGCATCTTCTGCTAACAGATAAGACATTTTCTTCTTTTAGATTTTTGGTGCCTGCATTTTGTCCTGCATTTCTGTGGGGGTCTGCCGGGTCCCCTTCGGGGGGCTTGTGCTCCTCTCAGTTTAGTTCAGCCACTGTTTGTTCATTTGCCTTTTCCAGTTTTTTTCAGTGGTTGCTGTTTAGTTTTTGTTACACCAGAGAACTAATTTAGGTGGTAGAGGTCGTGTGATCTCAGGTGTTTTTGTAATTAGTAGAGTTGGTATTTTTCAGGGTTTTTTTGGGGTTGCAGTAAAGTGCCTTTCCTATCCTTTTCTATTTAGGAAGTTTGGGCCCCAACGTTTGCTCATACTATTTTCTGTCTGTGTCTGTATTTCCTCTTGTCTAACCGCCATTACATGTTTGGGGGCTTCCTATGTTCTTTGGGGATCTGCTCCGGGGCAGATAGCTTTCCTTTTTCTATCTTTAGGTGTAGTTAGCTTCTCAGGCTGTGACGAGGCGTCTAGGACCAACGTAGGAACGCTCCACGGCTGCCTTTAGTTGTGGTGGTTAGTCAGGGTACTGCAATCCCATAGATTCCAACCTCTCTGGTGTATTACTTTTTTTTGCCTGCTCTCCTCAGCTACCAAATCATAACACTTATGTAATTGAATTGGTCAAAAACTAATGTCCATTCTCGAGTTTTTCTCCTCACTGCCAGATTTGATGATCCTGTCCAAGAGCCCCAGATGACATCAACCTCTGTGTAACTAGAGGGAAAGCCTGTTTGAATCCACGTATCGCATTGCAAGGAAGCTCCCATACCAGGAGAGACACCTAAGCCATGAAGGATGTCGTGGATGCTCTGACTGACCAGACAGATGACCAGATGACCTACCTGATGAGTTCAAGGCCAGAGACCAAGTTAAAGCAGGATTTGAGTCACTATTGCCACTAGTAACTATAAAAAAATGTTGATTGGATAAATTACATCTATTATAACCAGCAGAGATTTGTTAACTTCACCATAGATGCTGTAAAAGGTTTGGCAGCACAGTTAGGCCCCACTTCCATTATGGCATTCCAGAATAGAATGGTTTTGGATATGATTCTAGCTGAGAAAGGAGGTGTTTGAATCATAGATATGAATCATAGAATCATAGAATCATAAAAATGGTAGAGTTGGAAGGGACCTCCTGGGTCATCTGGTCCAACCCCCTGCTCAAAGCAGGATTCTCTAAATCATCCCAGACAGATGTCTGTCCAGCCTCTGTTTGAAGACTTCCATTGAAGGAGAACTCACCACCTCTTGTGGCAGCCTGTTCCACTCATTGATCACCCTAACTGTCAAAAAGTTTTTTCTAATATCTAATCTGTGTCTCCTCCCATTCAGTTTCATCCCATTGCTTCTAGTCTTTCCTTGCGCAAATGAGAATAAAGATGATCCTTCTACAATGTGACAGCCCTTGAGATATTTGTAGACAGCTATTAAGTCTCCTCTCAGTCTTCTTTTTTGCAAGCTAAACATTCCCAAATCCTGCAACCGTTCCTCATAGGACATGGTTTGCAGACCGGTCACCATTCTGGTGGCTCTTCTCTGAACTTGCTCCAGTTTGTTGATGTCCTTTTTAAAATGTGGTGCCCAAAACTGGACACAGTATTCCAGATGAGGTCTGACCAAAGAGGAGTAGAGGGCAATAATGACCTCACGTGATCTAGACTGTATGCTTCTGTTGATACATCCTAGAATTGCATTTGCCTTTTTTGCTGCTGCATCACACTGTTGACTCATGTTAAGTCTGTGATCAATTAGTATACCCAAGTCTTTTTCACATGTGCTGTTACTTAGCCCTATTCCTCCCATTTTGTATATGCTTTTTTCATTTTTATTGCCCAGATGTAGTACTTTGCATTTTTCCCTGTTAAAATCCATTCTGTTAGTTGCTGCCCACTGCTCCAGTTTATGTATATCTTTTTGAATCCTCTCTCTCTCTTCTCTAGTATTAGCTACCCCTCCTAGCTTTGTGTCATCAGCAAATTTGATCAGTTTACCCTCAATTCCTTCATCTAAATCATTGATAAAGATGTTGAACAATACAGGGCCCAAAACAGAGCCTTGTGGTACCCCACTTGAGACATTCTTCCAACTGGATGTGCAGCCATTTACAACCACTCTTTGGGTCCGATCACTAAGCCAGTTATGAATCCACCTAACAGTTGCCTTGTCCATTCCATACTTAGTCATTTTTTCAATAAGGATTGTGTGAGATACTTTGTCAAATGCTTTGCTGAAGTCAAGATATACTATATCTACAGCATTTCCCTGATCCACCCAGTCAGTGATTCTGTCATAGAAGGAAATTAAGTTAGTTTGACATGACTTATTAGTTACAAACCCATGCTGACTCTGTTTAATCACTTCATTCTTATCCAGGTACTTGCATACATGTTCTTTAATAATTTGTTCAAAGATCTTTCCTGGTATAGAAGTCAGACTCACCGGCCTGTAGTTCCCTGGGTCCACCTTCTTCCCCTTTTTGAAGATAGGAACAACATTTGCTCTTCTCCAGTCTTCTGGGACTTCTCCTGTTCTCCAAGAATTTTCAAAGATTATGGACAGTGGTTCAAGAATTTCTTCTGCTATCTCCTTCAGTACCCTGGGGTGTAATTCATCTGGACCTGGAGACTTGAATTCATTTAGGTTAGCTAAGTGTTTCCTCACTGTCTTTCTGTTTATAGATATCCTGGATTCTTCTATTCCTTTAATAGGACAGTGAAGATCAGTTGATGTTACATTTCCTTTCTGAGAGAAAACAGATGCAAAATGATCAAAGACACCTGTTGCACCTACATCCCAGACAACACTGGCCCAAATGGTAAAGTCACAATGGCAATACAGAAACTTAATGAGTTATCAGAGGAACTGAAACAGAACTCAGGTGTCACTGACCCATGGGATCGATACTTTGGGTGGATGAGTGGGTGGCAGAAAATGTTGGCACAGGTTGGGACAGCCATTATGGGGGTTCTCATTTTTGCATTAATTACTGGTTGCTGTGTTATTCCTTGTATCCGCAGGATAATGGAAAAAACTGTTCAGGAGACAACCAATTTGATGCCACTTACCATCTTGGACCTCGCACCAGTCCGGATGGAACTGCCTGGCTTGACCAGATCTCCGAACTACCTCCAGACTGAGAATACACATCCTTGATGAAACATCCTATCAACTATGAGATTATGATTGCAAACACATAAACCCCCGACAGGGACAGTCCTCCTGACCGCCCATTTGCGAAAAGTCTGTATTCGGTGGGGGAGGCATGTACTAGGGGTGTCTCAACTCACCGGCAGCACAAAAGAGTTGCAGCGCTTTGGGCCAGGAGCAGGTTTTTAGGGCAAGTGGTATCTAAGGGGGGACTGTCATGGAAATATATATGTCTTCCATATATATTCAAAGTATATTCACATATATGTATTCACAGTTCACAGTTAGATAGATCTCACTTGCTAAAAAACCTTGTGCTCACATATTTCTAGGCCAGATATAATCAGTCGTTTTAAAGAAATCTGACCTTCATAAGACGTTCGTAAAGGAACAAATGCATGAAGTACAAAATGTCCTATTAGATATCTGTTGTTTACATTATAGTTATGCAAGGCAACTAGGTCACAAGAATATAAACAATAATTCTGCAACTTCAGCTCTTTTAATCATGATTATCATAATTATCATATTTACACTAGAACAGCCAATAATCTAGCAGCTTTTAATTGTATGTTAATTGACTAACCAGCCCCTTTTTGTAAATGTATAAAAACTTGAAACAATAATAAATGTATGTCTTTGACGAACTGTTATACTGACACTTTCGTGTGGACAGTCCTCATTTCGTTCTGAGCGCTCAAAAATACATTAAATAGAGATTTGGACATGGCAAGCAGCAAACACAGGATATTTTTATCCTAATTAAATTTCCATATCAAGTGCTCCTCAGGTTTTTACTCGGCTTGACATAGCGCCTGTTTAGGCCATGTGTGCTGCTTAGCACGGGCTGTTTACAGGGCATAGTCAATCCACGTGCTCTGGCACTCACCTTTTGGCACTGCTCTGCTACAGAGGTGGCCAAAAGTATTGGCACTCCTGCAATTATGTCAGATAATACTCAGTTTCTTTCTGAAAATTATTGCAAACACAAATTCTTTGGTATTATTATCTTCATTTAATTTGTCTTCAATGAAAAAGCACAAAAAGAATTGACCTAAAGCCAAATTGGATATAATTCCACACCAAACCTAAAAAAGGGGGTGGACAAAAGTAATGGTACTGTTTGAAAAATCATGTGATGCTTCTCGAATTTGTGTAATCACCCGCATCTGTAACTTACCTGTGGCACCTAACAGGTGTTGGCAATAACTAAATCACACTTGCAGCCAGTTAACATGGATTAAAGTTGACTCAACCTCTGTCCTGTTTCCTTGTGTGTACCACATTGAGCATGGAGAAAAGAAAGAAGACCAAAGAACTGTCTGAGGATTGAAAACCAAATTGTGAGGAATCATGAGCAATCTCAAGGCTACAAGTCCATCTCCAAAGACCTGAATGTTCCTGTGTATCCCGTGCGCAGTGTCATCAAGAAGTTTAAAGCCCATGGCGCTGTGGCTAACCTCCCTAGATGTGGAAGGAAAAGAAAAATTGACGAGAGATTTCAACTCAAGATTGTGCGGATGGTGGATAAAGAACCTCGACTAACATCCAAACAAGTTCAAGTTGCCCTGCAGTCCGAGGGTACAACAGTGTCAACCCGTACTATCCGTCGGCGTCTGAATGAAAAGGAACTGTATGGTAGGATAGCCAGGAAGACCCCACTTCTTACCCCGAGACATAAAAAAGCCTGGCTGGAGTTTGCCAAAACTTACCTGAGAAAGCCTAAAACGTTTGTGGTCAGATGAGACAAAAGTCGAGCTTTTTGGGAAAAAACATCAACATAGAGTGTACAGGAAAAAAAAAGAGGCATTCAAAGAAAAGAACACGGTCCCTACAGTCAAACATGGCGGAGGTTCCCTGATGTTTTGGGGTTGCTTTGCTGCCTCTGGCAATGGACTGCTTGACCGTGTACATGGCATTAAGAAGTCTGAAGACTACCAACAAATTTTGCACCATAATGTAGGGCCCAGTGTGAGAAAGCTGGGTCTCCCTCAGAGGTCATGGGTCTTCCAGCAGGACAATGACCCAAAACACACTTCCAAAAGCACTATAAAATGGTTTGAGAGAAAGCACTGGAGACTTCTAAGGTGGCCAGCAATGAGTCCAGACCTGACTTCCATAGAACACCTGTGGAGAGATCTCAAAATGGCAGTTTGGAGAAGGGACCCTTCAAATATCAGGGACCTTGAGCAGTTTGCCAAAGAAGAATGGTCTACAATTCCAACAGAGCATTGTAAGAAACTCAATGATGGTTACCGGAAGCGGTTGTTCGCAGTTATTTTGGCTAAAGGTTGTGCAACCAAGTATTAGGCTGAGGGTGCCAATACTTTTGTCTGGCCCATTTTTGGAGTTTTGTGTGAAATGATTAAGGATTTGATTTTTGCTTCATTCTCTTTTGTGTTTTTTCCTTGCAAGCAAATTAATGAAGATAAAAATAGAAAATAATCAAACTAAGTATTATCTGACAGAATTGCTGGGTTGCCAATACTTTTGGCCACCAATTTAGTTGAGCTTTTAGGCCTTGTTTTGAAGCTGGCTGTTTTTGCTGCCACTGAGCACCCAGTAGTGGCATCACTAGTGCGACTCCGTGTTCATTGTGGTTTCGGTCAGACTGAAGTCCCTGCATTCTAGAGGTTGAGCCTAGAGACTTCACTTGCACAATATCAGCTGTGTCCTGTGACGTGTAAAAGGGAACAGAGCTCTATTACTTTGTTGCAGCGGCTCTGTGAAGTAACAGAGTTCACCACAGTTCATACCGGGTGTCATGTAACCCGTGTGTTGTCGTCGTTCAACCACCGCCTTGTTCCGCCATGGCTTAGCAGCAGGTTCCATCTCAGCACGGTGGACCCTGGGCTGGAAACGCACCTTATTATTATTATATATATTTGATTTGGTGCGTTCCGCCAACCCTAACATTATACCAGCGCCAGGGTCTGGATAGTAATGGCAGACGAACAGCGACTACAGCGGTACATCTAGCAGCTGGAGGGCAGGTTTTCGGCTCTCGAGCGTACAACCTCAGCTGTGGATTTGACTGCAGTAGCTGTTCAGGCAGCTTATGAGGATGCAGCCCGTATGCCCGCTGCTACCCCTGTTCCGACCTTATCTCACCTCCCGCTGCCTGATAGGTTCTCAGGTGATAGCAAGTCGTGTAGGGGATTCGTGAACCAGTGTGCGATACACCTAGGGCTACTTGCTGCACGTTTTCCCTCAGAGCAGGCTAAAGTAGGGTTTATTTCCCCGCTGTTGGACAGGGCGTTGGAGTAGGCTAAGCCACTGTTGGAGCACGACGATCATGTGTTGCACAGTGCTCTGCAGTTTTTGAGCAATCTGAAGCAGGTCTTCTTAGGACCTTGCTCCAACTGATGACATTGACTCAGGGCTCGTCCATGGTCAGTCAATATACCATCAACCTCTGGACTTTAGCTCCTGAGCTGGAGTGGCTGGAAAAAGTCCTCATCCTGGTCTTTTGTAGGGGGCTTGCTGACCTTGTGAAAGACGCTCTGGCTACTAGGGAGATTCCGGCCACACTGGAGGAGCTAATATCCGTCTCTACTCACATCGACCTTTGTTTCTCCGAGCGAAGGTTGGAGCGAGCCCAGTGTCGACAGATGTTTCAGCTGGCTCCTAACTTCTCCAGAGCTCTTGAATCTCCGGATCAAAAGTCCGAGTTCCAAGAGGCCATGAAGGTTTCTCGAGCGGGATCCAAGTCCCGGATCGTTCGTACACCCATGGTCTGTCATGTCTGCCGGCAGTCAGGACATTTTGCCACCAAATGTCCGCAGCGGTTGGGAAAACAACTGCATCTATTTTCTACAGGAGGAGGCTCACTAGACACAGAGAAGTTTTCTTCCAAATTGTCCTTCAAGGGGACACTCACGATAGGCCCATCCACTCACGCGGTAGAGGTTTGTGTGGATTCCGGTGCGGAGGGCAATTTCATGTCTTCAGCCTTCGTCCAATGGCATGCAATACATCTGGTGATGATCACTAAGCCAGTGACTGTCCGAGTGGTGAATGGGTCGACACTGCCCTCACAGATCACACACCAGACCATCCCACTTACTCTCACCATGTCTCCAGCCCACCAGGCAGGGGCGTAACTACCAGCATCGCAGAGGTCAGCACTGTGACAGGGCCCGGAATGATTAGGGGACCGCTCGGGGTGCAGCCAGCAGGACAGCACAGTCAGGCCACCTAATGCAGTGGTGCGCAGTGTCTCTCCCCGTGGCTGCATTCTGCCACTACTCAGACTGGGAGTCGGCTGTTCCCTGTGCTGGCTGTCAAACTGACAGCCGGCAGAGAGAAGATGCAGCGTGACGGTTCCCAGGGATCAATTGTACTCACATCTTACAGACGCGAGTACAATAGAAGCTATGATGGTATTGACTATAATCGAGTTGATTCTTTGGGGTAATGATGTCACCAGAAGGGGCAGGGAGATCATCACCTCAAAGAATCAACTCCATTCTAGTCCCATAGCAGGAAGCTGCCTTTTGCTGAGGCTACTGGAGAAAAGAAGCTGGAAATGAGGGGCTGCATCATGGAGCTGTGTGAGGAGAGGATTGAGGGGCTGCACCATGGGGCCTTGTGCAAATGGGAATGAGAATACAGGACTTGGTATGAGTGCTCTGAGTAGGTATTTTGGAAAGGGGTTGATGTTACTTGAGTGAGGCTGCATAGGGAAGATGATTATGAAGTGCTGTGTGGAGAATAGGGGGGATGATGAGGAGTTGTGTGAGAAATGGGAGGATGACGAGAGTCTGTGCGAGGAATGGGGGATGATGAGTGGCTGTGGGGAATTGAAGGATGATGAGGGTCTGTGGGGAATGGGGGGATGATGAGAGGCTGTGTGGGGAGAAGGGGAATGATTAGGTGCTGTGGGGAGAATGGGGATGATGAGGGGCTGTGTGGGGAATTGGGGGATGATGAAGGGCTATGTGGGGAATTGGGGAATGATGAGGTGCTGTGTGTGGAATGCGAGATTTAATGTGTGTGGGGAGATTTGGAGAGGGGATTTAATGTGTGGGGAGTGATTTGAGAACACAAAATGAGGAGCAAAGGGGGAGATGCAGGGAATGTATGAGGAAACAGTACAGGAAAATGCAGGTCATGTATGAGGAAGCATTGTGGTGATATGGGGGAATGTATGAGGAAACAGTATAGGAGATGTGTGCAGACAGTATGGGGAGAGAATGGGGGAATATATGTGGACACAGTATGTGAGTAGTGATATGAAAAATGTATGTGGACAGAGTACGGGGAGTGAGGACGATAAGATGTGTGCAGACACAGTGGGGGTACGTGTGAGCAGGCAGTATAGAAAGTGAGGGAGTAAATATAGGAGGAGACAGTATGGTGAACAGGGGGGATGAGAGAGGAGACAGTATAAGGAGGGATTGGAATAGTGTGAGGAGACAGAATGGAGGGAGAAAAGTGAGCTGGCACAGAATAGAAACTAAGTAGAGGGGGCGTAGCATGGGGCGACAGTTAAACGTACAGCCAGGAGGGGACAGTTTACCAGGGAGGGGGTATGTGATGAGAGAGTACAGTAAAAATACTGGGCCCTATAGGGGGGACACGGTATGAGAGGACAATGTGAAGATGTGGGCCAGTATGGAAAAGAGAGATCAGTGTAAAGAGCATGTACCATAAGAGGGACAGTGTGGGAATCATATTTTGTGCAGACAATATAGTGAGGGGCAATTTTTTATTCAGGAGCATTATAATGACAACTCTATCTTTAAGGGCATCAGGTGGAGATTTTCTACAAAAGAGCAGAGAAGATGGAATTCTGCAGAGAAGAGCTGTGGATGAGAAAACTCATCATGGGGTGGGGACAAGGTGAAGAAAAGAAGCAGAACGACTCCAGTGACGACATCTATAAGGTACCTAGATGTAATTGTTATTTGTGATACTAACTCATGTTTTTATTTATGTTCGGAGCATTAAAGGGGTTCTCCAGGTTTGTGATGAGTCTGCAGTCATTCTTTGTGACTGCAGACTTCAGAATTCTCACAGAGCTCACTGAACGCTGTTAGGATTCTCTCGCACTGGTGATTTACATACATGCAATCACGTGCTGACATGCGTGGCCTCACTGAGTACTGAGTGAAAATGTACTGAGTGAGGCCAAGGACGTCTAGTCAGAATGTGGCCAGAAGTATATAAACAACATACTTGTGCTGACATGACTGTCCATTGGCAAGGGAGAATCCTAAAAGTGTGCAGTGCATTAGTTGTGAGAATTGAGAAGCCTGCAATGTCAGGATTCAGCTCTGCAGGTTCCAGTAGTCATCACATGGACACTTCACTCATATGCGATTTTCATACTTATGGTCCTGTTACAATGAGCTTCTCTTCCTGCTTCTCTCAGTTTTTCACTGATCATTGAGAGCATTAAGGAGAGAAGCTCATCGGTACATGACTTAGGCCGGTGTCACACTGGCAAGTGTTATGCGCGAAACTCGCACGAGTTTCTCGCATGAATACCCAGCACTGCCACTGTCACTCGGCCAGGAGCATGAGGCTGCATGTATTTCTATGCAGCCACACGCTCCGGTCTGAGTGCCGGCGGCAGTGACAGATGTTGATGCGAGAAACTTGTACGAGTCTCGTGCGAGTTTCTCGCAAGTGTGACATAGGCCTAAGTGTGTGTGGCGCCCATAAGGGTCCAGTCGCCACAGAGATACTGCAACTCACCCACAGGTGTGGTATCCCACTCTCAGTTAAGGAGGGAGCACTACCCAGGAATCTAACACTCGCACCCAACACACACTAATTCAGTCAGGGCACCTGGGCGTACCCCTAGAGAGGAGGTCCTCATCTCAGGCTGGGCAGGAAAGAGTGTTGGGGTGTGGGTGGAGAAGGAAAAAGAAAGGGGGAGGATCTTAGAGAGCAGAAAGAACAGTGAGTTGTGAGAAGGAAGTGAAGGTGAGCAGACGTGCTGACAAGGAGCTCCCTGTCAGAGGGAGCAAGGAGAAGGAGTGCAGCAGAGAGGCTGCAGAGTCAGAAGGACAGGGGAGCTCAAACTGTTCCTCCTCAATTACGGCCAGCATCCACGTGTACCTGTGCCCATGCCCGTGTCATTCACTGAGTCTAGGATGGCAGACTGGGCGGTGGAGGCAGGTGACATATCGGACCTCACACAGGATGCCATCCGGGCCTACAAGGAGAGAATGAGGGTCTCCACCGATGCGCATCGGCGTCCCGCTCTGACTTTTGCCCCTGGTGATTTAGTGTGGCCCTCTGCCCGTAACATCAGGCTGCGAGTTGAGTCCACTAAAGTTTGCTCTTCGCTACATACAGTGGTGGCCAAAAGTATTGGCACTCCTGCAATTCTGTCAGATAATACTCAGTTTCTTCCTGAAAATGATTGCAATCACAAATTATTTGCTATTTTTATCTTCATTTAATTTGCTTGCAAGGAAAAAACACAAAAGAGAATGAAGCAAAAATCAAATCCTTAATCATTTCACACAAAACTCCAAAAATGGGCAAGACAAAAGTATTGGCACCCTCAGCCTAATACTTGGTTACTCAACCTTTAGCCAAAATAACTGCGAACAACCACTTCCGGTAACCATCAATGAGTTTCTTACAATGCTCTGCTGGAATTGTAGACCATTCTTCTTTGGCAAACTGCTCAAGGTCCCTGATATTTGAAGGGTGCCTTCTCCAAACTGCCATTTTGAGATCTCTCCACAGGTGTTCTATGGGATTCAGGTCTGGAGTCATTGCTGGCCACCTTACAAGTCTCCAGTGCTTTCTCTCAAACCATTTTATAGTGCTTTTGGAAGTGTGTTTTGGGTCATTGTCCTGCTGGAAGACCCATGACCTCTGAGGTAGACCCAGCTTTCTCACACTGGGACCTACATTATGCTGCAAAATTTGTTGGTAGTCTTCAGACTTCACAATGCTATGCACACGGTCAAGCAGTCCAGTGCCAGAGGCAGCAAAGCAACCCCAAAACATCAGGGAACCTCCGCCATGTTTGACTGTAGGGACCGTGTTCTTTTCTTTGAATGCCTCTTTTTTTTCCTGTACAATCTATGTTGATGGTTTTTCCCAAAAAGCTCGACTTTTGTCTCATCTGACCACAGAACATTCTCCCAAAACGTTTTAGGCTTTCTCTGGTAAGTTTTGGCAAACTCCAGCCAGGCTTTTTTATGTCTCGGGGTAAGAAGTGGGGTCTTCCTGGGTATCCTACCATACAGTCCCTTTTCATTCAGACGCCGACGGATAATACAGGTTGACACTGTTGTACCCTCGGACTGCAGGGCAGCTTGAACTTGTTTGGATGTTAGTCGAGGTTCTTTATCCGCCATCCGCACAATCTTGCATTGAAATCTCTTGTCAATTTTTCTTTTCCGTCCACATCTAGGGAGGTTAGCCACAGTGCCATGGGCTTTAAACTTCTTGATGACACTGCGCACGGAAGACACAGGAACATTCAGGTCTTTGGAGATGGACTTGTAGCCTTGAGATTGCTCATACTTCCTCACAATATGGTTTCTCAAGTCCTCAGACAGTTCTTTGTGCTTCTTTCTTTTCTCCATGCTCAATGTGGTACACACAAGGAAACAGGACAGAGGTTGAGTCAACTTTAATCCATGTTAACTGGCTGCAAGTGTGATTTAGTTATTGCCAACACCTGTTAAGTGCCACAGGTAAGTTACAGGTGCTGGTGATTACACGAATTTGAGAAGCATCACATGATTTTTCAAACAGTGCCAATACTTTTGTCGACCCCATTTTTTAGGTTTGGTGTGGAATTATATCCAATTTGGCTTTAGGTCAATTCTTTTTGTGTTTTTTCATTGAAGACAAATTAAATGAAGATAATAATACCAAAGAATTTGTGTTTGCAATCATTTTCAGGAAGAAACTGAGTATTATCTGACAGAATTGCAGGGGTGCCAATACTTTTGGCCACCACTGTAGGTTTCTTCAATGTCCTGGAACAGGTTAACCATGTGGTCTATCGTCTGGCTCTTCCTCCACGCCTAGGTATCACAGACATCTTTCATGTGTCCCTCCTAAAACCCGTTCACATGTCCTGGTATTCTGAGTCATCTGCTGGGATATCAGGTTCGTCCGCGGATGAGTATGAGGTGAACGCCATTGTTGAATTCAAGGTGGTACATAGCAAAAAGTTCTATCTGGTGGACTGGAAGGGTCATGGCCCAGAGGACAGGACCAGGGAACCTATTGAGCACATTCAGGCTCCTCAGCTCATTGTGGCATTTGAGTGCAGCGAGGCCCAAAGGCGGAGGCTCTAGGAGGGGGGGTAATGTTAAGCGTCGAGATTACGCCGTTGCACAAGGGGAATCTCAAGCCATGTCCTGTGCGGTCTCCCATTCTTCTTCAGCCACAGAAGATCCTGCTCAGCAGAGACATGGAACCCAGCGTCTTGCTCAGGCTAATGCTATGCGTTTGGTTGCTGCTGCCACCCCAGGTTCAGCTATAGCAACCAGCATTAGTCAGCAGCGAGCAGATGTTAATGGGACTAATTCCTGCTTTTCTGCATCTGAGCATGCCCATGAGACGACCACTTATTGGTGGTCGGAGGTCACATTCTCAGGTCCTCAAGCAGTTCAGATTGGGCCATCAACAAGGTCCTGGAAGGCTGCAGTTATAAAAAGATTGCAAGGCCGCACGGCCGTGCGCTTGTGTAAACCATGTGGTGTGTGAGCGAGTGGATTCGCTACCACTCTGTGTATGCATGGGTGTTTGAGCCGAGAACCTGCCGCACTGTCGGCGTGTATGATCATCTAGTGTTCCTTAGTCAGGCAGGTTTTTACTCGGCTTGACCTAGCGCCTATCTGGGCCACATGTGCTGCTTAGCAAAAGGCTGTTTACAGGGCACAGTCAATCCACGTGCTCTGGCACACACCTTTTGGTACCGCTCTACAGTCAGTTGAGCTTTTTTCTCTTGTTTATTAGCTAGCTGTGTTTGCTACCACTGAGCGTCAAGTAGTGGCATCGCTAGTGTGACGCCGTGTGCATTGTGGGTCTGGTCTGACACAAGTCCCAGCGTTCTAGGGGTTGAGCCTAGAGATTTCACTCGCACCATATCAGCTGTGTCCTGTGAAGTGTAACAGGGAACATCATTCTATTACTTTGTTGCGGCGGCTCTGTGAAGTAACAGAATTCGCTACTGTTCATACCAGGTGACATCTAACCCGCGTGTAATTGTCGTTCAACAGTCTCCTTGTTCCGCCATTGTTTAGCAGTAGGTTCCGTCTCTGCACGGTGGACCCCAGGTTGCTAACGCACCTTATTATTATTATATACATTTCATTTTGTGAGTTCCACCAACCGTAACATTGAGTGTCTCAGAAAGAAGTATGCTACTTACATTGTGAGACTGGCAAGTCTTTTTTTAATTAAATGACAAAAGAAAATTTTCCATGTTTCATAAATTCAAAAGTGTACAATAATAAATAATATTGTGGTACCGTGTTAGCCAGAAAAATCGATGTGAATACTTTTCCATCCAATTATGACAAGAGCATTCTTAAGGTGATACCTTTATTGGCTAACCAGAAAATTATATGTTCGCAAGCTTTCAGAGCGCAGAGGCTCCTTCTTCAGGCAAGATTACATTTGGAATAATAAGAAAGACACATTAGATGCTTACTATAGTAGGAAATTTGTTCAAGACCTGGGAGGTGTGATGCCTTCAAAAGATAAGCAAAGGAAATCAAATTAGCATTTTCTTACAAATGGAGAGCTAGTGTGAATGTGTTATTGGCTATCTGGAGTCCTTCTGGTGAAGGTGTGAACTGTGTCTATGTAATGAGTCATAAAACCGGGTGTTAAGTTGAGTCCTAGTGTCAAAGTATTGAACATCCTAATAAGTTTGAATTCCCATATTTTTCTCTCCCTGTCATCCTTAAAATGACCTTTTAGTATTAAGACTTTTAAGTCTGTCATACAATGTCCAGTTCCAGAGAAATGTTTTCCCACAGGCGTGTCCATTTCATTCCTGATCGTATGTCTGTGTAGATTCATCCTTGTTTGTAGTTTTTGCATGGTTTCCCCAATATAGATAGCTCCAGGGCACCTTGTACATTGTATCATGTACACCACATTGGAGGATGTACATGAAAAGGAACCCATGACCTTATAGTCCAGATTTGTGTTTGGTACACGGACTGTATTTGTTGGTAATATGTGGGTACAAGTTTTGCATTTTTTGTTGTTACATGGGAATGTGCCAGTCACTGATGGTGACGAAAGGACACTTCTGACAAGGAGATTCCTTAAGTTAGGGGGCTGTTTGTAGGAGAGGAGTGGTAGTTCTGGGAATATGTCTTTCAATTTGTGGTCCCTGTGGAATATGGGTTGGAGATCAGCACCAATTTTCCTTAGGATGCTCATGTGGGGGTTGTATGTGACCACAAGAGGTACCCTGTTGTTGTCCTCTCTCAGTTTGTAATCCAGGAGGTTGCTTCTTGGGATTCTTGTAGCCCTGTGGATCTGTTCATCTATTGCCAGTGGATGGTATCCTTGTTGTAGGAATGTATTCCTCAGAGATAGCAGCTGTAGTTCCCTGTCTTTACTGTCTGAACAGATCCGAATATATCTCAGAGCTTGACTGTAGATGATGGATTTTTTTGTGTGTCTTGGATGAAAGCTGTTCCATCTAAGGTATGTTGGACGTCCTGTGGGCTTATGGTAAATTGATGTTTGTATGGCGTTGTCCTTGATGTATATGGTCAAGTCCAGAAAATGTATTTGAGACTTTGAAAAGTTGAGGGTGAGCTTGATGGTTGGGTGGTATTTGTTGAAGTTATTGTGGAAGGTGAGCAGATCATCTTTTGAGCCTGTCCAGATTATTAGCAGATCATCAATGTAGCGGAAGTATGCAAGAGGTTTAATAGGGCAAGATGACAAAAACTCCTCCTCCAGTTTTGCCATAAATAGGTTGGCATATTGTGGGGACATTTTGCTTCCCATGGCGCTGCCCATGCACTGTTGGTATAAATTGTTCCCAAAAGAAAAATAGTTGTGATGAAGCACAAACCTGATGAATTGCAGTGTTGGTTCTGTGGCCAGATTGTTCTTTTGAAGGAAATATTTACATGCTGTGATTCCATCCTCATGAGGAATGTTGGAATAGAGAGACTCTACGTCCATGGTGGCTAGTATCGTGTCCCTTGGAAGTGGGCCCAGCGCTGACAATTTGCAAAGAATATCCTGGGAGGCCCATCATCTCTGGTATTGGGACTTTAACTGAGAATATCTCCGGCTGGGTGGAGAACATTCTAAAACCCTTGGTGAGGAGCACACCCAGCTATATCCAGGACACCACGGATATTCTTTGCAAATTGTCAGCGCTGGGCCCACTTCCAAGGGACACGATACTAGCCACCATGGACGTAGAGTCTCTCTATTCCAACATTCCTCATGAGGATGGAATCACAGCATGTAAATATTTCCTTCAAAAGAACAATCTGGCCACAGAACCAACACTGCAATTCATCAGGTTTGTGCTTCATCACAACTATTTTTCTTTTGGGAACAATTTATACCAACAGTGCATGGGCAGCGCCATGGGAAGCAAAATGTCCCCACAATATGCCAACCTATTTATGGCAAAACTGGAGGAGGAGTTTTTGTCATCTTGCCCTATTAAACCTCTTGCATACTTCCGCTACATTGATGATCTGCTAATAATCTGGACAGGCTCAAAAGATGATCTGCTCACCTTCCACAATAACTTCAACAAATACCACCCAACCATCAAGCTCACCCTCAACTTTTCAAAGTCTCAAATACATTTTCTGGACTTGACCATATACATCAAGGACAACGCCATACAAACATCAATTTACCATAAGCCCACAGGACGTCCAACATACCTTAGATGGAACAGCTTTCATCCAAGACACACAAAAAAATCCATCATCTACAGTCAAGCTCTGAGATATATTCGGATCTGTTCAGACAGTAAAGACAGGGAACTACAGCTGCTATCTCTGAGGAATACATTCCTACAACAAGGATACCATCCACTGGCAATAGATGAACAGATCCACAGGGCTACAAGAATCCCAAGAAGCAACCTCCTGGATTACAAACTGAGAGAGGACAACAACAGGGTACCTCTTGTGGTCACATACAACCCCCACATGAGCATCCTAAGGAAAATTGGTGCTGATCTCCAACCCATATTCCACAGGGACCACAAATTGAAAGACATATTCCCAGAACTACCACTCCTCTCCTACAAACAGCCCCCTAACTTAAGGAATCTCCTTGTCAGAAGTGTCCTTTCGTCACCATCAGTGACTGGCACATTCCCATGTAACAACAAAAAATGCAAAACTTGTACCCACATATTACCAACAAATACAGTCCGTGTACCAAACACAAATCTGGACTATAAGGTCATGGGTTCCTTTTCATGTACATCCTCCAATGTGGTGTACATGATACAATGTACAAGGTGCCCTGGAGCTATCTATATTGGGGAAACCATGCAAAAACTACAAACAAGGATGAATCTACACAGACATACGATCAGGAATGAAATGGACACGCCTGTGGGAAAACATTTCTCTGGAACTGGACATTGTATGACAGACTTAAAAGTCTTAATACTAAAAGGTCATTTTAAGGATGACAGGGAGAGAAAAATATGGGAATTCAAACTTATTAGGATGTTCAATACTTTGACACTAGGACTCAACTTAACACCCGGTTTTATGACTCATTACATAGACACAGTTCACACCTTCACCAGAAGGACTCCAGATAGCCAATAACACATTCACACTAGCTCTCCATTTGTAAGAAAATGCTAATTTGATTTCCTTTGCTTATCTTTTGAAGGCATCACACCTCCCAGGTCTTGAACAAATTTCCTACTATAGTAAGCATCTAATGTGTCTTTCTTATTATTCCAAATGTAATCTTGCCTGAAGAAGGAGCCTCTGCGCTCTGAAAGCTTGCGAACATATAATTTTCTGGTTAGCCAATAAAGGTATCACCTTAAGAATGCTCTTGTCATAATTGGATGGAAAAGTATTCACATCGATAAATTCAAAAGAAAACTTTCCATGAGTCATAAATTCAAAGGAGCTATTCATTCTTAAACTACAAGTCTGCAGTCACTCTATGTGACTGCAGACTTGTCAATCCTCACGTTGCATGTACTGCACAAATATTACTATTGGCGACCACTAGCCAAATAGATTGAAGTCATGTGGACTGTCTTTGCAATTAACAGATTAGAATGGGTTCAATACACTTCTTGGAGAACTCAGGGAGATATATAAGTATTTTTCAGTCAAATATTAAAAAAAACTGACCAGCACTTCTAAACAAAAAACAAATATGTGTATGTTTGATTTTTTTATTGTTTCATTTTGAATGGGGCGAAAGGGGGTGGTTTGAACTTTTATATATTTTTAATTTTTATAATATTATTAAAAACATTTTTTTTACTTTTGGCATGCTTCAATAGTCTCCATGGGAAACAAAAAGCTGCCATAACCCGATTGGCTCTGCTACAGGCGATGATCAGATCGGCAGAGCTCATAGCAATCAGGAGACCTCTGGTTGTCATGCCAACCCATCGGTGACCCGCGATCACATGATGGGGTCACTGATGGGTGGAATTCCGGCTCGCATGCCGGAAGCACGTGTTAAATGCCGCTGTCAGAGTTTGACAACGGCATTTAACAGGTTAACAGCCTGGGAGAATTGCGATTCCTTACCGCAGCTGTTAGTGGCATGTCAGCTGTTCAAAACAACTGACATGTGCTGGAAAAGATGTGGGCTCACCTCCTGAGCCCACATCAAAGGGACGGTGTACCTCATCGGCGTATTATTACGCCTGATGTCGGAAAGGGGTTAAAGCTGCCCTCTCAAATGCTAAAATATGCAAACATTGAATATATGAAGTTGGTACTGTATTACAGCTGTAGAAAATATGTAAAAAAATTATGGTACTTAGCACAAAAACTGGCCAATTTGTACTTTTCAATCAATTAGATGGTTTTTAGAATTGCGATTCCCGGCAAATTTATTAATCGCAAATCAAATTTTATTAAGAAATTCAGTGAAGTTGGAACGTCTCCCACTCCCACACTACCTCCTCATCCCACCTTCTATCTGTTGGAGTCCCCCAAGGCTCTGTTCTAGGACCCCTTCTCTTCTCAATCTATGCACTTGGCCTGGGAGAACTCATAAAGTCCCATGGATTCTAGTACCACCTTTATACTGATGACACTCAGATCTACCTCTCTGGCTCAGACGTCACCTCTCTGCTGTCCAGAATCCCGGAGTGTCTATCAGCCATATCCTCCTTCTTCCGTCTCGTTTCCTCAAACTCAATGTGGACAAATCTGAACTCATCATCTTTCCTGCATCTCACAGATCTTCCTTTACCTGATCTATCACAATTAATGACATCATGCTTTCCCTCATATCGGAAATCTGCTGCCTCGGAGTAAACCTTGACTCTGCCCTGTCCTTCAAACCGCAAATCCAAGCTCTTTCCACCTCCTGTCTCCCCCAGCTCAAAAAATATTTCCAGAATCCGTCCTTTCCTCATTTGTTTACTGTAAGCGATATCTGTAATTTGTATGTAACCCCTTGTTATATACAGCACCATGGAATCAATGGTGCTATATAAATAAATAATAATAATATTTACTTCATCATGAAATGTACAAAATTGTCATAAGATAACTTACATATGGTATGTGCAACACATTTTTTCATGGGAACATATTATAAATATAGTTTTGTGGGCTACAAATAATAGTGCATGTCATCTGACCAATCAGAGGACAAGTTTAGCAGTTTTTGCCTTATGTTTGATAATTTTAGATTAACTTATCTGTTTATGAACCAGCTCTGTTCCTAACAACTTTTATGTTTAACCCATTAATGACCTTTGAATTGACCTTTGTTTCCTTATCACTCTGAGCTGTGCATTTATTGCAAGACCTTATGAACTTCACCCAACTTCCTTTGACTTCTTTTTCACCCCAATTACAGTCCCATTCTTTCTGGTTTTGAACTGGCATATTAAAGTTTTTCCATCAACCGGACCCATTAGGCATTAGCTACTATATGGACCCAACTCAGAAACCCCTGCAACAATTCCAGAATCCCTAAAGAGGGGTAAATGTGTAAAAACAGAGTTGAATGTGCATATTGCAGTGGCTATTGTAAAGTATGTCCATGGATACCTAATTCATGAATTTAAGGCTACCTGACATGTACTATTCAATACAACAACAAGCCAGCCCAAATTTAGTAAACTAGTTCTATTGCTGCATGGGTATATTCTTTTAAAATATCACATATTCTTTTTGTTCTATCAATTAATGGATGATGACTGACACAACATATTGGTTTCGAACTGTAATATTAAAGTTGTTCCATAAACAGGAACCATTAGTCAGCAGCTACGTTATGGACCCAACTCGATAACCCCTGCAACAATTCCAAGATCCCTGAAGAGGGGCAAAAGGCTAAAAACATAATAGAATGTGCATGGTGTAGTGGCTATTGCAAAGTTTGTCCACATACGCTTTATGAATTTAAGGCTATCTGACACGCACTATTCTATAAACTACAAGCCAGCCCAAGTTATGTAAATGGGTTCTACTGCTGCACAGTAGGAATGGTATATTATTTTTCAATTTGCCATATTCTTTTTCTTCTAGCAATTACTGATGGACCACATTGCACTCCATATTTGTGGTATAAATCAAGTCACTTGACTAGATATTCACTGAAGAACAGTATTAAAAATTGAAATAGATTCAAGAAAAATGAAATTAGAATGCTAAAAGTAATATTCATAATTGTAATGAAGCAATTTTTTCAGGTAGAAATTTTTCAGCAAAGTGTGCATCCTGAGCATTGTCAAGCTTCTATGTAAAAAGTTCACTTTTAATAGCATCACCCCACATTGCAAGCTGTTCTATTTCAAATTCACAACCAATGATCAAAGATGATCAATCTTTCACTGACATTTCCATTAGATTTGTTGATTCAAGACAATCAATTTTACAAGGCAGTATTGATTTTTGTTTTGAATGGCTATTTAGGTTGTATTGTAAAATATAAGCTTGTTGGGTGTTAAAACTAAAGTTAGACTGAAACTACATCAAAAGTATACCAAATTTAATGAAAATAATTTAGAGTTTGTATACGAGTGAGAGCTGCTGTGCAAACTATTACAGAGTGTAACATTTCTTACAGTGTAAAGTGGAATCAAAATGAAAAAGTCAGAAAAATGAAAAGATTTCTCAGGATATTAAAACAAGAAAACATTAAAACAATGTGTAATTTATTTTTCAAGTTTCAAATTTTATAGTTCAAGCTTTTGTATTTATTTTTTTAATTTAACCCCTTAACGACCAAGCCACTTTGTAGGTTAATGACCAGGCCTTAATTTTGAAATCTGACCATTGTCAATTTATGTGGTTATAACTCTGGAATGCTTCAACAGATTCCACTGATTCTGAGAATGTTTTTTCGTGACATATTGTATTTCACGATAGTGGTAAAATTTCTTTGATGCAGCTTGCGTTTATTTGTGTAAAAAACAAAAATTTGGCGAAAATTTGGAAAATTTGGCAATTTTTAAACTTTGAATTTTTATGCCCTTATATCATAGAGATATGTCACACAAAATACTTAATAAGAAATATTTCCAATATGTCTACTTTACATCAGCACAATTTTGGAAACAAATTTTTTTTTGGTAGGACATTATAAGGGTTAAAAGTTGACCAATGATTTCTCATTTTTCCAACTAAATTTACAAAAACATTTTTTTAGGGACCACATCACATTTGAAGTCACTTTGAGGTGCCTATATGACAGAAAATACCCCCAAGTGACACCATTCAAAAAACTGCACCCCTCAAGAAACTCAAAACCACATTCAAGAAGTTTATTAAACCTTCAGGTGCTTCACAAGAATTGAAGCAATGTGGAAGGAAAAAATTAACATTTAACTTTTTTTCACAAAAATTTTACTTTTGACACAATTTTTTATATTTTGTCAAGGGTATCAGGAGAAAATGAAGAACAATATTTGCTGACCAATTTCTCCCTAGTACACTGATACCCCATGTGTGAAGGAAGACCTCTCTTTAGGAGCATGGTAGGGCTCGGAAGGGAAGGAGCACCATTTGAGGTTTTGAACGTAAAATTGGATGGAATCAAGAGCGGACGCCATGTCACATTTGGAAAGCCCCTGACGTACCTAAACAGTGGAGACCCCCACAAGTGACACCATTTTGGAAACTAGACTCATCGAGGAACTTATCTAGATATGTGGTGAGCACTTTGAACCCCCAAGTGCTTCATAGAAGTTTATAACGCAGAGCCGTGAAAATAAAATATCAATATTTTTTCCACAAAAATAATCTTTTTGACCCAAAATTTTTATTTTCCCAAGAATAACAGAAGAAATTGGACCGCAAAAGTTGTTGTGCAATTTGTCTTGAGTATGCTGATACACCATATATGGGGTGAAACCACTGTTTGGGCCCACGGCAGAGCTCAGAAGGGAAGGAGCGCCGTTTGACTTTTCAATGCAAAATTGGCTGGAATTGAGATCAGACGACATGTCGTGTTTGGAGAACCCCTGATGTGCCTAAACAGTGAAAACGCCCCAATTCTAACTCCAACCCTAACCCCAACACCCCCAACCACAAACTTAACCCTAACACACCCCTAACCCTAATTCCAACCCTAATCCTTACCCTATTTCCAACCCTAACGCTAATTCCAACCCTAACCCTAAATCCAACCAAAACTATAACCTTATATTTAGCCCCAACCCTAACCCTAATGGGAAAATGGAAATAAATACTTTTTCTATGTTACTATTTTTCACTAACTATGTGGATGATAAAGGGGGTTTCATTTACTATTTATAGCGGGTTTAAATAGCGGGGTTTTTTTATTTGGCAGCTATCACACACTAAAAGACGCTTTTTTTGTAAAAAGTTTTTGCATCGCCGTATTTTGAGAGCTAGAATTTTTCATTATTTTGGCAGACAGAGTCATGTGAGGGCTTGTTTCTTGTGGAACAAGATGGCGCATTCAGTAATACTATTTTTATCACCATTCGTTTTTATATCACATTTTATTCCATTTTTTCCAAGCAGTATGATGATACTGCTTGGAAGAAGTATAATTTGCTACTTTTCTTTGTTTTTTATGGCATTCACTGCAGGGGTTAACTAGTGTGACACATTTATAGATGAGATTTTTACGGACATGGCTGTTTTTTTGCTCTTGTTTTGTTTATTTAGCTTTTTTTGCATAAAAATGTTTATTTATTAGTGATTTTTTTAAATTATTTTTATTATTTTTTAATATTTTTTTACATATTTTTTTATTTTCTTACCTAGTCCCTTTATGGGACTTTCACTTTTTTACTTTGATTGCAGGTATAATCCATTGCAGTGCATTATAACTATGGTGAAAGCTTCTGAGACCATGCTTTCTCTAGCTTGATGACCTGGGGATCATCATGACTACCCCGGGTCATCATGGCAGAGATTGGGCCCTGAAATGATGTCATGGGGACACCAATCAGAAGGCAAAGGGTGCTCCCGTCCCTCTGCCTCCCTCCTGAACGCTGCGATCGCGTTCAATCGCAGCAATTAGGGGGTTAACAGCCAGGGGCGGCATGGACTCCGCTCCTGGCTGCTAGTGCAGAAGCTCAACCACCGGCAATGCTGAGCTCCAGCATTGACCGGGCAGGAGAGGCTGAAATTTCAGCCTCTTCTGGGCAGTCATTCTGGTATCGGTTAGTCAGATTGACTGACCCATCACAGCTATCTGAGTGCGGGGACAAACGGCATGGGTCCCCGCACCTCTTCCCGTGCCTCTCAGCTGTCATAGACAGCTGTCAGCACTATAGTTTAAATGCAAGACGGACACAGTCCGTCAGGGTGAGTGAACTGACATCCTGCCATGACGGACTGTGTCCATCAATGGACGTTAAAGGGTTAATGAACACAGGAATATAAATGTTTTCCTTTAAAATATTTATTCTTTCTACACATGGCAAGTACAATCAACAAGGTAACCTATGGTCAATATAGTTCCTACATAAAAATATATTAATGGACAATACAGAGGCCTAATAATTAGATGTAAGTGGATCAGGCAAAATTTGAATTATTCTTTTTTTGCACTGATTTTCCCTGGAAATTTGTTTCACAGAGAAGTTATTTTCGGCAAATTGAATCACTGTTTTTATGCCATGGAGTCTCTTCGAACATAGGATATGATAAGAGTAAGATGTAAAATATAGAAATATCTTTCTACTTACCTCTGAGAAAGAAAATAAAGCTGCTAGAATGGCCAAGCCAATCACCTGCCCTGAATCCAATAGAAAATTCATAGAAGGTACTAAAACTCAAAGTTTACAGAAGGAGCCCACGAACCTACAGGATTTGAAGAGTGTTTGTGTGGCAAAATGTACGAAAATAACACCTGAGCAATGCATGTGACTAGTTTCTCTATATAGGTGGCGTCTTGAGGCTGTCATCACCAACGGTTTTTGTGCGAAGCACTTGAGAAAGATCTTTGGATCAAAACATTGCCATGGGAGGCACAATAAAATGTGAATTCTTTTTCACCAATGTTTGAGGCGCTGTCTTTTCTACTATTTGGTATAGCTCCTAGAACAGTCTTAGCCAGACTGTTCTCACTTCCCTCTGGTTTGTTTCTACAATCTCCATCGCTACAACCAAGAACTCCAACTAACACTTGCTGTTCCCGTTGTGTGTATCAGCCATTGGATTTCCAGAGTTTTCCACCTGTATAATAACACCGCATAAGATACCCTCAGTATTTTGTGCATGGGTGTTGATTTAATTTCCTTGAGAAGCAGCACATTTAGGGCCTCTCAGGAAGGCCGGAGTACTGTTCAGTTCACTTGTAAATGGATGAGTTGTTAAAGGAAAGAACAGTTCAAGTGATGCGATGCTGATGGAGGAACCTTCACAAAATTGGCTCCCCATGGCAACACACTAGCAGCATGGAGATATTGATAGTTTTGGGCACTTTTGATGCCTAATACAGGTGGTAGGGCAAACAAAGCTCACAGCATGGAAGTCACGTTGCACTGGTTCTAGCTGGAAAAAACCCTTATGCAGAAGAGCACTTACTCAGTGTGAAATTGTGTCAAACATTGTTTTTTGATCCTCATTCACTGAATTGCATTGAATTCACAGAGACCTATGTGTTTGAGGAAATTAGACTCAAAGTTGATCCTCTGTGAATGCTGATTGATCTGCTATTCTCTAGTAAGAAGGTTTATTTTTTACATCGCCTAGTATGTTTGAGAATCCTGTACATTGCAGAGAACAATTATAAGAAAAAACCCTAACAAAAATACTTTATTGATAAATTACCTAAATAGGTGGCACCATACAAAAATGACATACAAAGAAAAACATATAGTGTTCCACTAGACTATCACCTGCCTTGCCGCGGAGGTTGGCACCCTAGGGGGGAGCGTTGTGGCACCCCCCTCACCGATGGCTATCCCTAGTGGCCCTGATGTACCCTGCAGCTCTAGGGAATCCCTCTGCCTGTGTATTAAAGGGACCCCTATTCACTAGACAGAGATCTGCTGTGCTAGTACATCCCTATGCCCCAATGGTGTAAAAACAATGAACACAGGTGGTTTATATACAGTTGTAGCTGTAGCTGGTTATTGTTGTTGAAAACTATTTAAATACGACAACCATATTGGTGAGAGCATATCAGAAATAAAGATATATGGCCTAGTTGAAGATAGGCTTAAGGTATACCACTTATAGAGTAGATATTCTGATGGAAGTATATCTAATTAGACTAGTTGGCAATAGGCTTAAAATCTACCGCTTAATATTTGTTATTCTAATGAAATATTGTCTGTTCACAATAGACAAAAAGTATATGATTGCAATATTCACTAGTATCACCTGGAATAGACATTATGTCCGTTTAGACCAGAGAATCTAGAAAATCTATTGTTGCATAGACATTAATCACTGATTATTGTGCCACTAGATTGTAAAAATCACATGAACTATATCATTGGGATTATCCTAAGGTGGACCTATTTTCCATTAAGGCCATGAAACCTTATTGATAAATATTGACACTAAAACACTGTGCCACTAGATAGTATCTACATAATAGTCTATATCCAAAAGAAAGATTGCGGTTAAGTATACCGATCATATGCCAAGATGTAGTTTACGCCTTGTTTCAAAAATGCTATAAAAAATACTGCTCCATAAATGTTTCTAGAGACACAAATGATAGCCAAAGGGTTCATATGTCCCATATAGAGTATAGCAAGTCTCAGCTTTTATACTCTCACCAATATGGTTGTCGTATTTAATTAGTTTTCAACAACAATAACCAGCTACAGCTACCACTGTATATAAACCACCTGTGTTCATTGTTTTTACACCATTGGGGCATAGGGATGAACTAGCACAGCAGATCTCTGTCTAGTGAATAGGGGTCCCTTTAATACACGGGCAGAGGGATTCCCTAGGGCTGCAGGGTACATCAGGGCCACTAGGGAAAGCCATCGGTGAGCGGGGTGCCACAACGCTCCCCCCTAGGGTGCCAACCTCCACGGCAAGGCAGGTGATAGTCTAGTGATCACTAGGGACATCCAGATGTGCCAAATTTTTAGATTTGGAACACTATATGTTTTTCTTTGTATGTCATTTTTGTATGGTGCCACCTATTTAGGTAATTTATCAATAAAGTATTTTTGTTAGGGTTTTTTCTTATGATTTTGGCTTAATCAGCCCTGAGTATTATTCTTTGATTATTAAGAGAACAATTATAATATAATGTTTTCTTGTATTTGGAGCCAAGGACATTTTTGAATCTTTAAGTTTCCATTTAACAACTTTAACAGTAAATTGAGTTTGCCTTTTAATAAACCTCTGGTACTATATAATAAGAAATGTATAATTGAAAGATGACTTGTGTAAGGACAGAATGAACTTGTACTAGGTTAATTGTTGGTAATTGTGGAGCTTCATATTATTCTGTATAATGCTAAAACTGAATTTAGACTGAATTTTTTTCCAGGCAGACAAGTAGTAATGAATTATGAGCCATGATTTAGTTTATAAATAAGAAAGATAAATAATGAAGAATAAAATAAATTATTAGAATTAACCATAAGAGTTTGTATAATTGATACCTTTGGTATTGGCTTTGCATTTTTAAAATGTACAGGAAAATCTTTTGTTTTAACTTGCTATGCCATGAATAAGTAAATTGAAAATTTTGACTTTTCATAAAATTTAAGAACTAAATGCTAAAAAAACAAATAGTAAGACTTAATATATACCTAAAATATAAATCTTAAATATTGGATCCATTCTACTAATTATACAAATTAAAATTACAAACATGATACTTTTTGCTTGGTTTATTTGAATTAAAGGGAACTTGACATTCAAAATTCTTTATTTAGCTAATCCCAGAATCCTTCAGACTATTAAATTTTTGATTGGTTGCTCCAAGGGTTCGTGCAGACGACCCTATTTTTGGGGGGCTTATTTACATGTCCTATTTTTCCTTGGGCCAAGTCTGTCAGTACAATTTGCATATTTAAGACAGATTGCACTTGGCCATGCAAATCAATGGGTCCGTCATAAAAATTGGATTGCACTTGAATAATATCCGTGTGGTCTGATTTTTATGAACTGACAGAATAGAGAAAATGGAGATTTTTTTTTCCATCTTTTCCACATGTGATAAAATCAGCTCACATAATGATCACACTCTGATCAAACTCTGATCGGTTTGATCAGAGTGTAATTAGCATAACTGGTCAGATTCTCTAAAATGAAAAAAATTCATTCATGTGATCCTAGCTCAACCAGGTGACTTTTTTCACAAAAAATTTATTTCAGATCCAATTTGATTCATTTTTACAAGGGTAACTGGAGAAATTGGACAACAAAAGTTGTTGTACAATTTGTCCTGAGTACGCTGATACCCTGTTAATGCAGGAAAACGACTGTTTGGGCGCATGGCAGAGCTCGGAAGGGAAGGAGCGCCGTTTGACTTTTCAATGCAAAATTGGCTGGAATTGAGATCGGACACCCTGTCTCATTGGGAGGGCCTCTGATATGCCTAAACAGTGGAAACCCCCCACTAGTGACACCACTTTGGAAAGAAGAAAACCTAAGGAACTTATATATGTCTGTGGTGAGCACTTTGAACCCCAAATTGCTCACAGAAGTTTATAACGTACAGCCATAAAAATAAAAAATCATATTTTTTCACAAAAATTATATTTTTGCCCCAATTTTTTATTTTCCCAAGGGTAACAGGAGAAATTGGACCCCAAAAGTTGTTGTGCAATTTGTCCTAAGCATGCTGATATCCCATATGTGGGGGTAAACCACTGTTTGGGCACATGGCAGAGCTCAGAAGGGAAGGAGCACTGCTTGCCTTTTTCAATGCAGAATTAGCTGGAATTGAGATCAGACGTCATGTCACGTTTGGAGAGCCCCTGATGTGCCTAAACAGTGGAAATCCTCCAATTCTAACTTCAACCCTAACCCCAACACACCCCTAACCCTAATCCCAACCCAAACCATAGCCCTAACCACAAACCTAACCCTAACACACCCTTAACCCTATTTCGAACCCTAACCCTAATCCCAACCGTAACCATAATCCAAACCCTAACCCCAACTCTAGCCCCAACCCTAATCCTAACCTCTACTTTAGCCCCAACCCTAACCCTAACTTTAGCCCCAATCTTAACCCTAAATTTAGCTACAACCCTAATCCTAACCCTAACGGGAAAATGGAATTAAACACTTTTTTCATTATTATTTTTCCTTAACCCTTTTCTGACATTAGACATACTATGCCATCCATAGGACCTGGGCACGTATGACCATGGACGGGATAGTACATCACATGCGATCGGATGCGCTCACGGGGGGGTGATTCTTACAGCTGACACACGGCACTAAGTGCCAGGAGTGGTCACGGTCCTCTCCTGGCACTTTAACCCCCAGCACACTGCGATCAAACATGAGGTGGCTACCTGCTTGCTTCCCTGAGACCCTCAGAATAACGCAATGTGATCGTGTTGTTTTAAGGGCCTCCTCTCTGCAGGCCCCTAGATCCAATATGGCCTCGGGGTCTTGCAGGGAGGTGGCCTGTCAGTGCCTGTGCAAAGCAGTGCTCTGCAAAGTGCCAGATCAGCGATCTGACACTATATAGTGATGGGACAAAGTAAAAAAGTTAAAAAAATTAACATGTGTAAAAATATTTAAAAAAATCCCTAAATAAATAATTAAAAAAATATTACACATATTTAGTATCGCCGTGTCCATAACGACCCGCCCTATAAAACTGTCCCACTAGTTAAACCCTTTAGTGAACACCATAAAAAAAACAAGGCAGAAAAAATGCTTGATCATCATCCTGCTAAGCAAAAAGTAGATTAACACACGATCAAAAAGACGGATATAAATAAACATGGTACCGCTGAAAACGTTATCTTGTCCCACAAAAAATGAGCTGCCATAGAGCATCATCAGCGAAAAAATAAAAAGTTATAGCAAGCAGAATAAAGCAATGCAAAAATAATTATTTACATAAAATTGTTTTATTGTATAAAAGCGACAAAACATAAAAAAAATAAATGAGGTATCGCTGTAATCGTACTAACCCGAAGAATAAAACTGCTTTATCAATTTTACCACACGTGGAACAGTTTAAATACCCCCCAAAAGAAATTAATGAATTGCTGGTTTTTGTTCATTCTGCCTCCCAAAAATCGTCATAAAAAGCAATCAAAAAATGTCATGTGCCCAAAAATGGTACAATAAAAACGTCAACTCATCCTGAAAAAATCAACACCATGACTCTGTGGGCCAAAATATGGAAAAATTATAGCTCTCAAAATGTGGTGATGCAAAAACTATTTTTTGCAATAAAAAGCGCCTTTTAGCATGTGACAGCTGCCAAACATAAACCCCCCCTATAAATAGTAAATCAAACCCCCCTTTATTCCCCTTAGTTAGGGAAATATAATAAAATAAAAAAAAATATTTGTTTCCATTTTCCCATTAGGGTTAGGGTTAACTTTGGGGCTAAAGTTAGGGTTAGGGTTGGGGCTAAAGTTAGGATTAGGGTTAGGGTTGGGATTAGGGTTAGGGGTGTGTTAGGGTAAGGTTTGTGGTTAGGGTTATGGGCTCTGCCATGCGTCCAAACAGTAGTTTACCCCCACATATGGGTTATCAGGGTACTCAGTACAAAATGCACAATAAATCTTGGGGTACAATTTCTTCTGTTACCCTTGGGAAATTAAAAAATTTGGGAGTGAAAATATCATTTTTGTGAAAAAAATATGATTTTTTATTTTTATGGCTCTATGTTATAAACTTCTGTGAAGCAATTAGGGGTTCAAAGTTCTCCCCACACATCTAGAAAGTTCCTTGCGGGGTCTAGTTTCCAAAATGGTGTTACTTGTGGGGGGTTTCTACAGTTTAGGCACATCAGGGGCTCTCCAAATGTGACATGACGCTCGTAGACCATTCCATCAATGTCTGCAATCCAAAACGTCACTACTTCCCTTCCGAGCCCCGACGTGTGCCCATACAGTAGTTTTCTCCCACATATAGGGTATCAGCGTACTCAGGACAAATTGGACAACAACTTTTGGGCCCAATTTCTCACGTTACCCTTGGGAAAATAAAAAAATGGGGTCTAAAAGATCATGTTTGAGGAAAAAATATGATTTTTTTATTTTCACACCTGGGCATCATAAACTTCGGTGAAGCATTTGGGGTTCAAAGTGCTCACTTCACATCTAGATTAGTTCCTTGGGGGGTATAGTTTCCAAAATGTGGTCACTAGGGGGATTCTACTGTTTAGGTACATTAGGGTCTCTCCAAACGCGACATGACGCCCGCAGACTATTCCATCAAAGTCTGAATGCCAATTCATCACTACTTCCCATCCGAGATTTGATGTGTGCCCATACAGTAGTTTTCTACCACATATAGGGTATCAGCGTACTCAGGATAAATTGGACAATAGCTTTTGGGGTCCAATTTCTCCTGTTATCCTTGGGAACATAAGAGATTGGGGACTAAACCATCATGTTTGTGGAAAAAATATGATTTTTTTATTTTAAGGCTCAGGCGGTATAAACTTTAGTGAAACACCTGGGGGTTCAAAGTTCTCACCACACATCTGGATAAGTTCCTTTAGGGGTCTAGTTTCCAAAATGGAGTCATTTGTGGGAGGTTTCCACTGTTTAGGCACATCAAGGGCTCTCCAAACGCGACATGGCGTCCAGCCAATTCTTCGTTGAAAAAGTCAATCGGCGCTCCTTCCCTTCTGAGCTCTGCCATGCACCTAAACAGTGGTTTACCCCATATATGGGGTATCAGCGTACTCAGGACAAAATGAACAATAACTTTTAAGGTCTTGTTACCCTTGGGAAAATAAAAATTGGGGTGAAAAGATCATTTTTGTGAAAAATATATGATTTTTTTAATTTTACGGCTTTACGTTAAAAACTTGTGTGAAGCACTTGGCGGTTCAAAGTGCTCACCACAGATCTAGATAAGCTCCTTACGGGTCTAGTTTCTAAAATTGGGTCACTTGTGGGGGGTTTCCACTGTTTTGACACATCAGGGGGCTCTCTAAACGCGACATGGGTCCAATCTAAATTCCAGCCAATTTTGGTTTGAAAAAGTCAAATGGCGCTCCTTCCCTTCCAAGCTCTGCTGTGCGCCCAATCAGTAGTTTCCCCCCACATGTGGGGTATCAGCATACTCAGGACAAATTGGGCAACAACTTTTGGGGTCCACTTTATTCTCTTACCCTTAGGAAAATAAAATTTTGGTGACTAAAAGATCACTTTTGTGGGAAAAATAAGGATTTTTTATTTTCATGCCTTGGCATTATAAACTTATGTGAAGCATTTGGGGGTTCAAAATGTCACCAAAGATCTGGATAAGTTAGGGGGTCTAGTTTCCAAAATGGTGAACTTGTAGGGAGTTTCCACTGTTTAGGCATATCAGGAGCTCTTCAAATGCGACATGGCGTCCAATCTCAATTCCAGACAATTTTGGTTTGAAAAAGTCAAACGGCGCTCCTTCCCTTCCGAGCCCAAACAGTGGTTTTCCCCCACATATGGGGTATCGGCGTACAACAACTTTATCTGTCCATTTTCTCTTTTTACACTAGTGAAAATAAAAAAAATTGTTTGTAAAATATCATTTTTGTGACTAAAAAGTTAAATGTTCATTTTTTCCTTTCCCGTTGCTTCAGCTCCTGTGAAGCACCTGAAAGGTTAATAAACTTCTTGAATGTGGTTTTGAGTACCTTGAGGGGTGAAGTTTTTATAATCGTGTCACTTTTGGGTATTTTCTGCCATATAGACTTGAAATATGAGGTGGTCCCTAAAAAAATGTTTTTGTACATTTTGTTGTAAAAATGAGAAATAGCTGGTCAATTTTAACCCTTATAACTTCCTAGCAAAAAAAAAATTAGGTTCCAAAATTGTGCTGATGTAAAGTAGACATGTGGGAAATGTTATTTATTAAGTATTTTGTGTGACGTATTTCTCTGTTTTAAGGGAATAAAAATTAAAAATTTGAAAATTGCTAAATTTTCGCCATATTTCCATTTTTTTTATATTTAAAACGCAAGTTATATGGAGTAAATTTTACCACTATGATTGTTAGGGTTCAAGTTCCCGCTGCTGCACAAGGGGAGTCTCGAACCAGTCCTGCTGCGGTCCCCCATTCATCTCCGTCCGCAGTAGAACCTGCTCAGCGTAGGATGGATCAACTGGTGTTGAAGCACCTTTGGCTTCTGACATACACAGACACAGGAAAACAGGAAACACAGTCGCATGCTCTTCCTGTGTGAGCCTCTGGGAGTTTGTTTTGCTCTAACTTTATAAACAGCATACAAATCTAGCAACTAAACACTCATAGACAGGAATGGAGTTGTTGCACAAAACATATTCCAACAGATTTTGTTTTTATGATGCTTATCCTGTGGAATAAGTGAAAGGAGTTTATTCATCAGATAGATTCATGAGAAATAGAAACAGTGCCAGAGTCCAGTCAAATACACAATGTAGGAGAAGGGCGGTGGGGAGGGCGACGAAAGGGAGAAAGTATGTAATGAAAAAGACCAAAGTAATTATCAAAGACCAGAATAAGCCAAAACTGGAAAAACTAGAGATAATGTAAGCACCCGAATAGAGGTAAGTTCAGGGCAGATAGAACTGAAATGGTGACATCCTGAAGTCACCGAAGAAGATAAACTCTAGCATAAATTTTCCAGCAACGGACCGCCCTATATAAACATGAGCAAGGAGAGGACTATTAGCACTGAAATATTTCAAAAGAAATGCAGACCATACAAGCATGGGGAAATATATGAATATAAAATACTAATTCTGATAATTTATCCAAAAGTAAAGCAGAATGCAAGAAATGGTGAAAGAACTGTTGTGGAGTATGTCCAATTGTCGCCTGATGGAGAAGGCATAACAGTATCAGTATCCCACACCTGTTGAAGAAGAAAAGGGGAAACATGCAGTAAGTCCACTTATAGTTGTTTATAAAATCTTGTAAAAAAGGAGTTCCTCATTTAGACCTTTTGGAGCCAAACTTATAAATTCATAAATCCATTTTGATTCACATTGTAACAACTGGTTAGTGATATTTCCACCCCTGATGTTTGTGTGAATACTCTCCAAGCCCATTGCCTTGAACCTGGTAGTTCTGCCCCGGTGTATGTCCAAGAAATGTGAAGCTACCGATGAAATGGCTTTATTCTTCTCCCGATCCTTTTGGGCTGTGGAGATATTTGAAAGATGTTGTTACATTCATTTCTCAGCTCCAGTGTAGTCTGATCAACATACACTTTAGGACAATCACAAAGAATTGCATATGCAAGATTATGAGACCTGCAGTTGAAATATGCCTTAGGTCAGATCCAGAAGGGTAACATGGAGATGGACAGACCATCTTGTGTAACCATAAACTGGCAAAAATTGAAGACGTCACCACAGATGTCTCCTTTCCTATGGAATTGCAGCCATTTCCAGGACCTTTGTCCTCCTCTATGCCCAGACAGACTCTCCTATAATTCCCATAGCCCCAATTGGGATCTCTGTATCACTCTGCTGTGGCCTCTTTCTTCTTAATCCATTTTTTCTACTTAGTGTTGTTTGATAAAGACCCATAATCGGGTCGAAACGTTACCTTGACACTTTATTATTGCTCTGGTGACCTCAATAAATTAATCTATGTTATGCATATAGAGTAGACAAAGTGTTAATAGTCCAATTAATAAAGTTTCCACTTTAAATTGAATTGACCAACTGGACATTTCATATTGGTCATGAATTAACGATTGTATCTTTTCTGTATGACTTGTTACTTATGGTTGGTCTATGACTAGAGTCATTTTGGATGACAAGGTCACTAGTTAAAAGGTCAAATCACTGATTGATCTCAGTGACCCAAGATCAGGTCTGTCATTTCAAATTAATACTTTTCCAGCTGACAACTACTGAAAAATACAACATGGCTAATTAACATTTCACAGATATCTGCCATATGTCATGCTCATTCATGCCATGAACAAAACGTTTTGAAGCAAATCAAATTCTCCTTTATTTTTACAAAAAGATTAGACTTTGCTTAAATCTGATTTTTTTATGCAAATCCAGCAAACTGTTGGCCAGCTGTCATTTGTCTGGATTATAAATGGAAATAAAGGGGAAAAAATAAATTAAATTTTACTTACCCGGCTCTCCCATGTTCCACTCAGAACTCATTAGATCCACACCAGTCTTGATGCCCAGTCTTACACTGTTCCTATCATATTCTTTGGTCCAGAATGCATTGTCTTCAACATCATAAAGACACATGGTCTAGTCAGTACTAAAGATGCCATGAGAAGCAAGAAGATACAATAAGACAATAAAGGTAGAAATGCGGTTAATTTTTAATGTGTTTTGAAGTTATCCAAACTCTTCATCAGGAAAAAAAGACAATCCACAATGATTATTAAGAAAAATATCTGAAGATGGAAAACATATTGGGAAAGTAAGGAGCCATGGACCTCAAAAAGTTGAATATTTTCAAGTACACTATGAGCAAAAGGGTAACACTAACAATACTTTGAACTTTTGATTTTTATGCTCCATATTTCACCACCACTACTGCTTTAACCAAGACTACTATCATTTTATAAACAATCATCTTGGCCTTCTCATATATAAATTTGACTTGCGACTATTTATCATATGAATAATTTTGCAGATTCATGTCATGTCCCTGTATTGTTACTGTTTTGCTCCTGGTTGTGGAAAAATCTTTTTCTTCCTCTGAACTACAAAATACAACCTGTTCTCACATTCCCTAATAGCGCAGTGTGTTATTAGGTTGATTCCCAAGCGAAAGGTCACTTGTTCAAATATAGTAGCAGCCATGGAGATTTCCCAAGAATAGAGAAACAGCATCATCCAGCATCAACCAGCTCATCGATAGTTGTCTATCACCTAAGAAAATTGCCAAATTGCCAACTCACTGCATCATGTGAGTCCATGACAGTTGGAAGAATATGAAATGAAGTCTGTCCATCCATTCAAAAGCTAAGAGATCATCCATGCAAAATATCGACATCAACAAGTCGGCTCATCACAAGGTCTATTAGTTGTAGCATGACAAACATGTCAGTGGAGATGACTTGCATGCTTCATAATAGTGGCATCAAAGACATCCATACAAGCACCATACAATGCATATTGCACAAATCTGGAATTATGGTCCATAAACGGTGAAGAAGCATAGATTCCAATATAAGAAACATAGGCACGAGTTTGCAAAATGTGTAAAAAGTAAATAGTAGAAGACTGGAAACAGGTGATTTGGAGCGCTGCGGTCAATGTCAATAAAACGAAGCTCTGATGAGTACAAATTGGTCTGGAAGAAACAAGGGAATAGGTGCTAATGGATCGAGATTTTGATGGAACTGTCAAGTTCGGTGTAAGAAGCCTGATTAAATGGGGTTAATTCACAGCCAATGGCATTAGTTACCAGGATCGATGGAGGTCTCAATGCTGAGCTGTATGTGAGTATCTTACAAGAAGAGTTACTTCATACACTCGAGTACTATGGGTAAGAAAAGGACGACATAGTGTTCCATAAAGGCTACAACCCAAAGCTTTGAGATTTGTGAAGAAATAGTTTAATGACAATGAAGTTGAGGTTCTGGATTGACCCCCACAGACCACAGACCTCAACCCAATCGAACACTTGTAAGTAGAGTTGAAGAAAAAGCTGTAAGGTGTATACATACCCAAGCGAGTCAACCACTATGCACCAATTTTGGGAATGTGTAAAGGAGAAATGGGATCATTTTTCAGTCTAGAAATGCTTGAATCTGATACAATGCATGCCCGGAGGATTCAGGCAGTGTTGACAGTCAAAGGTGGATTTACAAAATAACAAAATAATAAAAATTAAAATTTTGATTTTTAGTATCAAAACAGTAACAATGCAGTGACATGACTAGACTCTGCATAACTAATCATATGCTAAACAATCAATTTATGAATGAGAAAACCAAGATATTTGTCCATAAAATGATGTAGTCTCACGTTCGAAGCAGTAGTGGATAGTGAGATATGTTACCTGAAAATAAAAAGTTTAAAATGTTACCCTTCTCACCAAAACATGATCCCTACAGAAAAATAGTGTCATATATCCTTAAAGTGCTTGGGTAAAAAACATATATCACTTTATTAAATAGCAAAGATTGTTTATGACAATGCAATTAAAATCAGAAAGGGGAGGTGGAGGTTCAAACAGAAATGGCCACAATTATGGACATGTATATGGAGGGGCAAGGACAATCTAAGTCAAATTAGGTAAAATGGTGATGTAAGAGTGCAGTAACACATACTAGTGCAGCATTATAATTATATAGACAAGGACTGTTGGTCCTAAATAAGAGCAATAGTACTGATTAGTATAATAGTGGTTTTTCTGATGAAGAAGTTGGATGACTGTTGAAAAGAAATCGCATTGCTACCTTCATTGTCTCATTGAATCTTCATTTGAATTCCAGCCAGCAGCACAGAACCCTCATATTTCCTTTTCCAAACTGGCACTATATTAGTTTTTCAACCCTTGGTGCTGTTGCAGTTGGTTCTGTTAGGTTGCCTGCTCCTGGCCCAATGGATATTGATCAGTGCGCACGAAAGAAATCACACCAGAGACACAGTCGGATTTAACCTCTCTTTGATCAATCCATGGCACAGCTCCAAGAGGGCAAGAGAGAGAGAGATTTATTGACTCAAACATAGGTTCACATAGGTCAGCTGCAAACTGGGAGTGATCAGATGTATTCCATTGGTTAGTGGGTTGGGCAATGGCCGTCATCTTGGGCGGATCCATGAGGTCACCAGGCTGGATTGGTCCAGGAGGTCATCAGAGTGGGTGTCATCATGGGCGGATCTATGAGGTCATCAGGGTGGGCGTGTCCATGAGGTCTTCATAGTGGGCGTCATCATGGGCAGATCTATGAGGTTATCAGGGTTGGTGTCATCTTGGATACAAGCACATGGTGTGGTGAAGCAGGAAACGGGAGCCATCTTTAGTGTCACACTTGGATCTCAGCAAGCTTATGTAAGGTAAAATAATACACTTTATGGGTAGTTTCTCTCAATCTCTTATGTCTTGAGGTTAATTAAGTATTTGATTTTAAGGCTCTCCTCAACAGTTCTTTATGCGTTTTATATGTTGTGTATCACAT
Source organism: Oophaga sylvatica (assembly GCA_033576555.1). Taxonomy (NCBI): domain Eukaryota; kingdom Metazoa; phylum Chordata; class Amphibia; order Anura; family Dendrobatidae; genus Oophaga; species Oophaga sylvatica. The sequence goes on from JARQOD010000002.1 coordinate 613,807,791, forward strand.
AACTGAACCAGGTGAGCATTACTTTTTCTCTATTAATACTAATAATACTTTTATCATCTGATAAAACCCTATTGTGTTTTCATGGCCCCTTGTCAGTCATCTAGGAGCCAGAGGAAGACATCTATTGTGTTTTCATGGCCCCTAGTCAGTAATCTAGGAGCCAGAGGAAGACATAGTACCAGACTGGAGAAGAGGCCAAAGAAGATGATAAGATCGTAATGAAACTGTGCAGGGAAACAGGCGAGGATGGAGTGAATATACTTGTCTAATTTTGTTTTCGGTATATTCATTATTCTCTCTTTTCTGGAAAGATTTCAGATGATAATAATAAACATTCAATTTTCAGCAAATACATTTGGTGGAAATAGAACTTTTAAAGCCTAATTTAAGCAAATCTGCCCTACTTGAATCTCATCAGATTTGTTCATCCTAATAAATGGCCTGGATACATAAAGGTGGAAGAGTAATGACATTGGCAACCACAGGAAGAATAATTATTGCATGATAATGGCATAGAGAGAGACCCATGGTCAATTTAGTGCACTCAAAAAAGTAAGTCCAGAATCTGCATTTTATTACACCATATCAAATCTATCATAGTTAGTGAAGCGTCCATGACCTCAGATGTGCAAGGCTTGTATTACTTTCATTAACTGTCTTCTGTTCACATTGGCCTGGAGGATATAACTCAAATTTCTAAACCCGAGTTTAAAACCTAACATTTCACGCAATGACAGGAAATTTATTTTCAAAATGTGTTTCAAAAACTGAAGACTTTTAGCTAAATGAATCCACAATGTCATCACATTTCCCTGCACTTGCATTGATTTCTGTAGTCTTTTGATAAATCTGCTTGTTACTGTTGATATGACGTTCCAGACATTGGCAGAAGGCTGAGATATTATTTGGATCAGATTTGCTGTTCAAATGTGAAGTTCAATAACTTTAGGCTATCAGTCTTATTAAAGATGAACACTGAGCGATGTACTTGATGTGTCTGATATACAGAGAATTAATATGATGCATTGAGCCATGGTATTATATTAAAGCTTCCATTATATATTTGTCTTTTATAACTCTCAGAAATATTTCAGTGGTAATTGCTTTCTTAAAGGACTCAGTGCAGCCAATCAAACTTAAAGTAGAAAAAAATATACTGTTTATGTCTTATTAATGTAGATAAAAATGTGAAAAATATTTAGGATTTTTTTTATTTTGTGCTGAGATAAAATTATTTGATGTTATAGGTTCTAAGGTAGTAAAACTGCCAGGTTTTGATGGCAACATTTTACTCCAAAAGCGAGTGACAGCGTAAGACATTTATCCAGTAAACCTGGTAACATTACTAAAGCACTCCAGCATGCCCAGGATAAAAGGTGGATGAATGCAAAGGTGAAAAACACTGAGGAACAACCACTCACACACCTACCATCCATGGGAGAACATGGGCCGTTGCTTAGTATTATAAATGCACAAGGCTTGTAATGACCAGAGATTTTTGTGATTAGCAAGCCTAAGAGCTTGTGCAGACAACCATATTTTTTGGTCTTAGTGTGATCTTACAAAACATTGCATAGCACTTGGACCAATGCTAGAGTACGGGGAAGTACACATGTCCGATTAAAATCAGTGGACAGAGCTGTTTTTGTGGAAAAAACGCAGCATGCCCGAGTTTGATCCAATATTAGGCTCATACTCGGCAGTGCGATTCAAAAAGTAGTGAAAATCATTGAACTGCACTCGGTTGACGTCTGAGTGCAGTCTGATTTCCAATTACTGACAGAATGGAGAAAATGGAAAAAAACATGTTTCCATTTTCTCTTCATCCGAGAGTATCAGATCACACTATGATCACACTCTGATCAAACTTTGATCAAGATTTGATCAGAGTGTGATTTGCATAATCATCCTGATTCTCTCAGTTTGGAGAATGCATGCTTATGTGACCTTAGCCTTTTCTATGTGTGTTTGTAATATTAAGCAACCACCACCCACCATAGATGATATTAATGCAGAGCCAGTGTCTCTGCACTTGTCTCCTTCCTTCCCCTGCATGTACACTGGCATGTTTACTTACGCGTCCACACTCCCTTGGTGTCTGTTTCCTTCCATAACCTGCACATGGCATGTACGTCTTCCAGGAGTGTGCTTATGGCACGCATTCCAGCCTCTTAAAGGGACAGCATGCACTGTTAAAGATGTCCTTAGCCAATATCTGGGTGACATCTGATATTTACAGCACCTTCTCCTATTGAGAGGTGCCTTAGGTACTTAAGTTAGCAGTTTATATCCTGTTAACTAGTTGCAAGGCCCCCATTCCAGTGTTCTCAGTACCTGATTCTGTCCACCCCGCTGTATGTATACCTGTACCCATCCTGCCAGTGCCTAGTCCTGTTTCTGATCCATCCGATCTCGCTCCTGTGTACCTACACCAGAGATCCCGTACCTATGGCCGTTCTGTGTTCCTGTACCAGTCCATCTAGTGCCTGATCTTGCATCTGTCTGCCTGTCACATACATCCTGCTAACCAGTTTCTGACCAGTCCTACTTCCCTGTCCCCTTGGGGGAAAGCTGCCACAGCTTCGATGGTCCATCCTAGAATAACACCTGGTGTCCACCTGGGTTCAGGTCTAACAACACCATCAAGTGTGAAGAACCAGGTGTCTAACTTAGTTACATCCCTCCAGCCTCGCCCTGGACCGTGGCACAGTGTTTCCACAATCATGTGTGTATCATATGACAATTGTGTGAGTGGTTGTTCATCAGAATTTTTCCCTGGTGCTTTCTTTGGCTTTTATCATGGAGGTCTGCTGAATCCTGTAGTGCGTTATCATGACTCTTAATTAAATGACAATAGTGCACTTGACAAAAATGACAGCATTTCTGCTATAGACCCCTAACACTAGCACTAGAACCTTAGGAGCAGACTGCATTCTCTTATTTTTCAATATAAGGCTAGGGTCTCACGAGCATATATTGTCTCATCTGAGAGAATCGAGTCAAATATGCAAATCACATTCTGATGAAACTCTGATTAGAATTTGATCAGAGTATGAGCATACTGTGAGCCGATTCTCTTGGATGACTGGAAGATGGAAAAAAAATATCTCAATTTCCTTCAGTCTGTCAGTTTCAAAATTGTAGAAAAAGGAAGTCTCTTTAACCTGCATGAGTCATTCCCCTCTTGAACTCCTGACCCAGCTGCTCCCTCTTCACCTTACCTGGGACTTTTATTATATCCTATGGGGGGTGTATTATATTCTTTGAGGGAGAATTGTATCATACTCTTATGGGGCTACATTATATTCTATGGGGGATGTATTAAATTTATTATATTCTATGAGGGAGGATTGCATCATACTCTTAAGTGGCTATATTATATTCTATGGGGAGGTGGCCCATATTATATTCTATTGGGGCTACATTATATTTTATGGGGGCGTGTATTATATTCTATGAGGGAGAATTGTATCATACTCTTATGGGGCTACATTATATTCTATGGGGAGCTATATTATATTCTATGGGGGCTGTATTAAATTTATTATATTCTATGAGGGGTGATTGCATCATACTCTATGAGGGGACTACATTGTAATATATGAGGGGGCTATATTGTATTCTATGGGGGCTGCATTATATTCTATGGGGGCTAGATTATATTGTATGGGGGGCTTCATTATACCCTATGAGGGGGCTACATTATTTTCTATGTGGGGCTGCATTATACTATATGACGAAGGCTACATTATATTCTATGGGGGCTGCATTATACTCTATGAGGGAGCTACCATATATTCAAATGTAGGGGCTACATTATATTCTATGGGGAGCTATATTATATTCTATGGGGGCTGTATTAAATTTATTATATTCTATGAGGGGTGATTGCATCATACTCTATGAGGGGACTACATTGTAATATATGAGGGGGCTATACTGTATTCTATGGGGGCTGCATTATATTCTATGGGGGCTAGATTATATTGTATGGGGGCTTCATTATACCCTATGAGGGGGCTACATTATTTTCTATGTGGGGCTGCATTATACTATATGACGAGGGCTACATTATATTCTATGGGGGCTGCATTATACTCTATGAGGGAGCTACCATATATTCAAATGGAGGGGCTGCATTATATTCTATGGGGGATTACATTATATTGTATGTCAGGGCTGCATTATACTCAGGGGGCTACATTATATTCTGTGGGATGGCAGCATTAAACTATATGTGGCTGCATTATACTGTATCGAGGACTGAGCAGTCTATTTTAATATATGGAGGACTATGAGGAGTGTATTATACTATATGGAGGACTGTGGAGTGTATTATACTATATGATGGACTATAGGGAGTGTATTATGCTATATGGAGTACTGAGCAGTGTATTTTAATATATGGAGGACTATGAGGAGTGTAGTATACTATATGGAGGACTATGGGGAGCGTATTATACTATATGGAGGCTATAGGGAGTTTATTATGCCATATGGAGAACTATAGGGAGTGTATTATACTATATGGAGGACTATGAGGAGTGTATTATACTATATGGAGGACTATAGGGAGTGTATTATACTACATGGTGGACTATAGGGAGTGTATTATACTATATGGAGGACGGAGCAGTGTATTTTAATATACGGAGGACTATGAGGAGTGTATTATTCTATATGGAGGATTATGGGGTGTGTATTATACTATATAGATGACTCTAGGGAGTGTATTATACCATATGGAGGACTATAGGGAGTGTATTATATTATATGGAGGACTATGGGGAGTGCATTATACTATATGGAGGTCTATGGGAGTTTATTATACTATATGGAGGACTCTAGGGAGTGTATTATACCATATGGAGGACTATAGGGAGTGTATTATATTATATGGAGGACTATGGGGAGTGCATTTTACAATATGGAGGACTGTGGTGCACATTATACTATGTGAAGGACTATGAGGTGTATTATACTAAATAAGCAAAATGTTGCATATTCACCGAGTGATTGGATTGTTTATGCCGGAACAAAAATCATTGTTCTAAGCAGCACATCACCGGTGTAAACTGTAGATGTGCTGCTGATAACATGATACTTTATGGGGACAGATTGGGCTAATAGTGATTGGTCTATTCCCATCATTCTTTCTCAGTTGGAGTAAAGGGGTCGGGAAACAAGTGTCGAACAACTTCAATATTGTCGACCACACTCGTTTAGCAGCCTGAACTCAGCGCATGTAAGTACAATAAATGCTTCTGTGTGATGTGCAATATGTTAGCATTTAGGGTCCCATTTTAAGCTTTTGCCTAGGGCCCCACTTTGCCTAAAATCGGCCCTGACAACAGGCCTTCCATCCCTTGTAATAATCTAGTTGCCCGTCTTTGAAATGATTCTAACTTCTGGATATCTTTATTAAAATGTGGAGCCCAAAACTGGATCCCATATTCTAGATGTGATCTCACAAGTGATTTATGAAGTTGTAATAAAACGTTGGGATTGCAGGATTGCAGGATTTTAGCTCTCTTTTTATACATCCTAAAATCTTGTTTGCTTTTGCGCCTGCTGCTTGACATTGAGTACTGCTGCTCAGATTACTTGTAATGAGAATACCCAAGTTCATGTCCTGTTCTGTAGTCCGGAATATACTCCCATTTAATGTATATGCAGCAATAGGATTACTCCATCCTAGGTGCATTACTTTACATTTATCTACATTAAATCTCATTTGCCAAGTGTTTGCCCAATCAGTTATCTTATTCAGATTGTTTTGCAATATTATAATGTCAAGGTAAGTTTTTAAAATCCTACATAGTTTGGTAGACTTACACTTTACTCTCAATCACATCCACAAGGTCAAAAAGGTTATAAAGAATCAGTCCTACTGTCCTAGCACAGATCCCTGCCATCCCCACTGCTGACTATATCCCATTTAGAGAATGTACCATTTATGACAACTATTTGCTTCCTGTCATTTAGCCAACTCCTTACCCATCTGCATATAGTTTCCCCCAGTTCTTCCTTCTGTCGCTTCAGTATAAGACTGTTATGTGGGACAGTATCAAATGCCTTTGTATAGTCCAGATAAATCACATCAGCTGCATTACCAATATCCAGATTTGAACTTACCTACTCATAGAAACCCAACATGTTAGTTAGACATGACTTATTGTTCATGAATTCATGCTGGTTGTCAGTTATTATATTATTATCTACAATATATTTCTGCAGGTCATCTCTTATAATGCCCACAGAAATTTTGCACACTACTGATGTTAGGCTTATCGGACGGTAGTTGCCTGGATCCACCTTCTTACCTTTCTTAAATATTGGTGCCACTTGAGCCATCCTCCAATCCTGTGGCACTACCCCAGTTACAAGAGAGTCTAAGAATATGAGATACAGTGGTCTGTCAATTATTGAGCTAAATTCCCTCAGTATCCATGGATGAATGCCATCTGGGCCAGGGGATTTGTCAATGTTTAAATTGCTCAGACGTAGATTTACTTCTTTTTGTGTTAGACTAGTTATATCAGGATGTGAATTTAGATATTGGCCTGTAACAGACACTTCTTTGGTGAACACGGATGAAAAGTGCCCGTTTAATATCTCAGCCTTTTCTTTATCCTCTGTAATTACATTGTTATTGTCATCTTTTAAGGGGCCGATACCATCTATTTTTTCTTTTTGGCATTGATGTATTTATAAAAAAAATTGGAATTTATTTTAATGTCATTGGTGATTTGTTTCTCTGTGGATAACTTTGCTAGCTTGATTTCTTTTTTACATTTCTTATTCAGGTCTTTATTCTTCTGAAATGCTATTTCAGTATGCTCAGCTTTCAAGATTTTGAATGCCCTTTGTTTTTATCTTATTAAACTGTATTTATTAATAATGGTTTATTTTTATTCCTTGATATTTTATTACCAGAAGGTATAAGTTTTCTGCAAGATTCTATTAATATTTCCTTAAAAATGCCCCATTTATTTTCGGTATCCCCAGTTACCATGACAAAATCCCAGTCTATAAGATTAAGCTCTTCCCTTATTTGTTGAATTCAGCTTTATTAAAGTTTCAGGTTTTTGCATTTCCCATTTTGAATGTTGGATTGAAAATTGCATTGAAACTTACAATGTTATGGTCACTGCTTCTCAAATGCTGAGATAGGTAATTGTCCTCAACTGTGGATAAGAAATTGTAGCTTTTAGCACAACCAGAAGATTCTGTCCCATTGAATGTCTGGATAGTTAAAATCCACCATAATAAGGACTCTATTACTGTTTGCTGCCTTTTTAATTTGTTGCAGCATTTCATCATTGACCTGTTCAGCTATATTAAGTGGATAAAAACTTTAATAGGAGGAGTGCTTCTTGAACCCCTTTCTGACTTGTGACGTAATAATCCATCCCTGCACCCGGGGCCTTATTGACCAGAGCCAAATTATTACGTCATGGCGAATGTGCACGCACACAGGCTGTGCACAAGCAATCGCCGCTGATTCTGACAGCTGACACCCAGCACTAAGTGCCAGGAGCGGTCCCGCACAATTCCCGACACTATAAACCCCTAAATACTGCAATTGAATGTGATCAAAAGCATTCCAGGAGCCGACAGAGGGATGACTGAACCTCTACCCTTGGATCGGAGAGAACGCGGCGTGATGTGGGGTCCTGATTGTTGTTATGGTGACCCAATGTCGTCATGATGACTTCGAATCACCAGAATTTGGAAAGTTGCTTGATTATGCGCAGTGCATGATCAGCAACTTTGTCTGTCAGAGCAGAGCTGTTTGCATAGCATAGGGATGCTGCTGCATCCCCATACTGTACAAGCGATCAGCCTGCAAAAAATGATAGTTTCATAGTGAGACAAATTAAAAAAGTTAAAAAGAAGTTATTTTTTTTAAATAATTGTGAAAGTATTAAAAAAATCAAAAAATAATATTAAAAAATCAAAAGATATTGCACACATACACTACCGGTCAAAAGTTTAGGGTCACTTAGAAATTTCCTTATTTTTGAAAGAAAAGCATTTTTTTTCCAATGAAGCTAACATTAAATGATTCAGAAATACACTCTATACAGTGTTAATGTGGTAAATGACTATTCTAGCGGCAAACGTCTAGTTTGTAATGCAATATCTTCATAGGTGTATAGAGGCCCATTTCCAACAACCATCACTCCAGTGTACTTATGGTATTTTGTGTTCGCTAACTGTGTAAGAAGGCTAATAGATGGTTAAAATACCCTTTAAAACCCTTGTGCAAGTATGTTAACACAGCTGAAAACCGTTTGTTTGATTAGAGAAGCTATAAACCTGACCTTCCTTTGAGCTTGTTGAGAATCTGGAGCATTACATTTGTTGGTTCCATTAAACTCTCAAAATGGCCAAAAAAAAAGAACTTTCTTGTGAAACTCGACAGTCTATTCTTGTTCTTAGAAATGAAGGCTATTCCATGCGAAAAATTACCAAGAAACTGAAGAATTCATACAATGGTGTGTAGTACTCCCTTTAGAGGAGTGCACAAACAAGCTCTAACCAGAGAAGAAAGACAAGTGGGAGGCCCCGCTGCACAACTGAGCAACAAGACAAGTACATTAGAGTCTTTAGTTTGAAAAATTGACGCCTCACAGGTCCTCAACTGGCAGCTTCATTAAACAGTACACATTAAACGCCAGTGTCAACATCTACAGTGAAGAGGCGATTTGGGGATGCTGGCCTTCAGGGCAGATTGGCAAAACAAAAGCCATATTTAAGACTGGCTTAAATAAAAGGAAAAGATTAATATGGGCAAAAGAACACAGACATTGGACAGAGGAATATTGGCTTTTGTTTTGCCAATCTGCCCTGAAGGCCAGCATCCCCAAATCGCCTCTTCACTGTAGATGTTGACACTGGCGTTTAATGTGTACTGTTTAATGAAGCTGCCAGTTGAGGACCTGTGAGGCGTCAATTTTTCAAACTAAAGACTCTAATGTACTTGTCTTGTTGCTTAGTTGTGCAGCGGGGCCTCCCACTTGTCTTTCTTCTCTGGTTAGAGCTTGTTTGTGCACTCCTCTAAAGGGAGTACTACACACCATTGTATGAATTCTTCAGTTTCTTGGTAATTTTTCGCATGGAATAGCCTTCATTTCTAAGAACAAGAATAGACTGTCGAGTTTCACAAGAAAGTTCTTTTTTTTGGCCATTTTGAGAGTTTAATGGAACCAACAAATGTAATGCTCCAGATTCTCAACAAGCTCAAAGGAAGGTCAGGTTATAGCTTCTCTAATCAACCAAACGGTTTTCAGCTGTGTTAACATACTTGCACAAGGGTTTTAAAGGGTATTTTAACCATCTATTAGCCTTCTTACACAGTTAGCGAACACAAAATACCATAAGTACACTGGAGTGATGGTTGTTGGAAATGGGCCTCTATACACCTATGAAGATATTGCATTACAAACTAGACGTTTGCCGCTAGAATAGTCATTTACCACATTAACACTGTATAGAGTGTATTTCTGAATCATTTAATGTTAGCTTCATTGGAAAAAAACGGGTTTTCTTTCAAAAATAAGGAAATTTCTAAGTGACCCTAAACTTTTGACCGGTAGTGTAAATAAATATTTGTATGAAAAAAATATGAACAATAAGTACACATATTTGGTATCGCCACGTCCAGAATGACCCAACCTATAAAACTGACCCACTAGTTAACCCCTTTAGTGAACACTATTAAAAAATAAATAATAAACAAGGGAAAAAAACAATGCTTTATCATCATACTGCTAAACAAAAAGTGCAATCAAACAAAATAAAAAACGGATATAAATAAACACGGAACCAATGAAAATGTCATCTTGTCCTGCAAAAAATAAGCCGCCATACAGCTCCATGACCGGAAAAGTAAAAAAGTTATAGCTCTCAGAATAAAGCGATGCAATAATAATTATTTTTGCTATAAAATAGTTTTTATTATTTAAAAGTGCTAAAACATAAAAAAATATAAATGTGGAATGGCTGTGATTGTACTGACCCAAAGAATAAAACTGTCTTATCAATTTTACCACAAGGGGAATGACATAACGCCCCCTCAAAAAATAAATTTGATTTACTAATTATTGTTCAATCTGCCTCCCAAAAATCGGATTAGAAAGTGATCAAAAAATCTCATGTGTTTGAAAATGGTACCAATAAAAACGTCAACTTGTCCCCCAAAATGCAAGCCCTAATATGACTCTCTGGGCAAACATATAGAAATATTATAGCTCTCAAAATATGGTGATGCAAAAACTATTTTTTTTGCAATAAAAGTGTTTTTTACTGTGTGACAGCAACTAAAAAAAAAAACCCCGATATAAATCTGGTATCGCTGTAATTTCACTAACCCGAAGATTAAAGTCTACTAATCTCTTATACAGCATGAGGAACGGCGTAAAAAATAAATAGTGTAGTTAATTAGTTAATGTTGTAATGAAGTTATTTTTTCTTCACTGCCCAATGGAATTAAATCTGTGACACATCCGTGGTGTCAATATGTTCACTGCACCCTTAGATTAATTCATTGGGAGGTGTAGTTTGTATAATGGGGTCACTTATGTTGGATTCTGCTGTTCTGTCATCCCCTGGGCTCTCCCAGTGGGTCATGGCACTTGCAAACCATAACAGCAAAATCTGGCACTCATTGCCTTCTGAGCTTTGCACTGTGCCTGAAAAATATTTCCTGATTATATGTAGGGTATTGGCGCACTCAGGAAAATATGGACTTCAGTTTGTTGTAAACAAATTTCCTATTAGCCCTTAGAAAAATTAAAAACTTGGGGCTAAAACAACATTTTAGTGGTAAAAATGTAATTTATTCTTTCTTCACCGCTCAGTGGTATAAAATACTGTGAGGCACATGTGGAGTCAATATTATATTTGAACCTCTAGGTGAATTCATTGGGGAGTGTAGTTTGTAAAATGGGTTCACATGGTTTCAGTTGTTCTGACACCTCAGATGCTCTGCCAATGTCACATGGCACCCTCAAACCATTCTAGCAAAATCTGAACTCCGATATGGCACCTCTTCCCTTCTGAGCTTTGCACTGTGCCTCAAAAGTAGTATTCCCCCACATATGGGGTATCGTCGTACTCAGGAGAAATTGCATAACAAATTGTATGGTGCAATTTCTCCTGTTACCCTTATGAAAATGCAACATTTGGTGCCAAAAAAAACATTTTTGTGGAGAAAATTTGATTTTTTTTCATTTTCACTCTTCTACGTTATAAACTTCTGTGTGCGCACCTGGGTGCTCAAAGTGTTCATCACACATCCAAATACATTTCTTGAGGGATTTAGGTTCCAAAATGGGGTCACCTGTTTGGGATTTCCACTGATTAGGCACATCAAGGGCACTCCAAATGGCACATGACGGCCGCCAATGATTCCAGGAAATTTTATATTCAAAAGTCAAATGATGCTCCTTCCCTTCCGAGCCCTGCTTTGCACCCAAACAATAGTTTTCTCCCTCATTTGAGGTATCATCATACTCAGGAGAAATTGCACAACAAATTGTATGGTGCAATTTCTCCTGTTACCCTTATGAAATGCAACATTTGGGGCTAAATACATATTTGTGGGGAAAATGTGATTTTTTATTTTCATGGCTCAACATTATAAACTTCTGTGAAGCACCTGAGGGTTCAGTGTGCTCACCACACATCTGGATCAGTTCCCTGAAGAATCTAGTTTCTAAACTGATGTCACTTGTGTGGGATTTTCACTGTTTAGGCACATCAGAGGCTCTCAAAACTGACATGACATCCGCCAATTGTTCCAGCAAATTCTGCATTCAAAAGGTCATATGGCGCTCCTTCCCTTCTGAGTTCTGCCTTGCACCCAAACAGTAGTTTTCACCCTCATATGGGGTGTCAGCATGCTCATTAGAATTTACACAACGGATTTTGTGGTACATTTTTTCCTGTTACCCTTATTAAAATAAAAACATTGGATCTGAAGTAATTTTTTAGTGAAAAAAGGTAAAAGTTTTTTTTTCCACATTCCAAAAATTCCTGTGAAGCACCTGAAGGGTTGATACACGTCTTGAATGTGGTTTTAAGAATCTTGAAGGGTGCAGTTTTTAGAATGGTGTCACTTTTGAGTATTTTCTGCCATATAAACCCTTCAAAGTGACATCAATTGTAATGTGGTCCCTAAAAAATGGTCTTGTAAATTTTGTTGGAAAAATGAAAAATCGCTGGTCAAGTTTTAACCCTTACAACTTCCTAACAAAAAAAATTTGGTTCCAAAATAGTGCTGATGTAAAGTAGACATACGAGAAATGTTATTTATTAACTATTTTGTATGACATATCTCTGTGATTTAAGGGTATGAAAATTCAAATTTTAAAAACTGCAAAATTTTTAAAATTTTCACAAAAATGTATTTTTTTTCACAAATAAACGCAAGTTATACCAAACTTTTTTTACCACTGTCACGAAGTACAATATGTCACAAAAAAAACAGTCTCAGAATCACCAGGATCTATTGAAGCGTTCCAGAGTTATTACCTCATAAATTGACAGTGGTCAGGATTGTAAAAATTGGCTTGGCCATTGACGTTAAAACCACCTTCGGGGGTAAAGGAATTAAGGGTCCGTATTTTTATTTCAGATTTATGCCTGTTTACACAGGATGATTAAAGCAAATGATAAGCACTGAGCAATCTATACTAGATCATTCAAGGTGCATAGGCTACCAATGTTCTCAGCAGTATGAGGCCAGAGCTTTATATTCAAAATTAGAGAAAAAATATTTAATTTTTCCTAATTATTTATATATATCTGAGAATCATTTAATATTTTGATTTCTTTACACTCCATGAATATTTCCAGGTGATAGGTCAGTCCTCTTTAATAATTCAGTATAGATGGGGTATGATTGTGCCAGTATTTTAGAATTTTTTATATTTAACTGAACACTTTACAGCAAATTTCAATGAAAACTTATAATAAATTGTGAAATGTGTTAAAATTTGAGTGAATAAACATCTATTACATTACAGAATTATACTCAATGATGCACTATTGAAACTGTTTACAGAATGTAGCAGAAACAAATTTAAATCTATCAAAAAATCTTTGCAAAACTATTTATCCTCAGGATTTAAGTATGGATCTACATCTACAAAGAAATCCTAATTATAAGACAGCAATTTATTTTTTATGATAATTGGATATCTCTAGTATTGTAGCCATTTACATTTAATTACAAAGTCATTATATTAAAATGTTAATTAGTCAGAAGCTTTCCTAATGAAAATTGTTGAAATCTAATGGTGTTATAATATAACTGTGCAAAGAAACTAGAAAAAGATTCTTGAAGACGAGACTAATAAAAAAATAAATTAAACCAATAGTTCATGCCCAAGAGAGCTCTTAACAAAAAATGTGACTTTGAAAAGTGTGTGAAATATTACTCAGTATTCCAAGATTTAGCTAAAATGCCTTGAAATCAGATGTTTATTTGAAATAAAAAACAGAAAAAATATTTTTTAGCTTTTAGTCAATTAGCAAAGTGTATTTAAGCAATGTTTTATACATACAATAATTTGTGACTTTCATTAAATTCTTCCAATAATGGTCTACCATAAAAATGATAGAAAGACAGATAGATAGATAGATAGATAGATAGATAGATAGATAGATAGATAGATAGATAGATAGATAGAAATCAAACTATAGAACCTTAGAAGTCCATAAATTAAGTTATGTGTAATAATGAGAAACAACACAAGAAACATGTTATTAAACACATGAAGAACTCTTTCCTTGCAAAAAGCTATGGAAAGTCATGACACCAGCTGAAATCTATCAGGTATTAGAAAGCAATTAGTCACTTAGTGAAAAATAATGTTAGCTGGTTCAATTGATGGCCTATAAAAGGGTGCCTCATTACCAAGATGCCACACAAGAAACAACTCATAATTGGTTTATGCAGTGAGCTGTCTCAAGATCTTCACAAACTTATTGTTGCAAAACATACTGATGGAATTCCCTACAGAAGAATTTATAAGTGTTGAAAATTGGTGCTATGTTCAGTACTTATTTCACGAGTTGTATGTGCCACTGAATTGCATTAGAAAGTACATGATTAGAAAGATAACAGGGTACAATACCTAAAGCTGGAGCACAGCGTGAGGTTGGATGGCCCTTGCCCCTCACCCCAATGTACGTTTCGCCATCGATTCTTTCGGGGCGTGTCTGGGTAGGGAGTGGTGTGGCATTTTAAGTCCTCAGATACCAATCAAAGAGCGTCTATTCACGCGATGGCAAAACATGCGTTGGCGTGGGGGGAAGCGCCATCCATCCTCATGCTGTGCTCAAAGCTCCAGCTTTAGGTATTGTACCCTGTTATCTTTTATAATCATGTACTTTCTAATCCCATACCTACTTGTATGTACTTCCTTTGATTGTGCTTGGGATACCTGGTGTCATTTTCTCTATTACACCAGCAGTTATATAATCCTTCAAATTTATACGCATTGTACAATTTTCTATTTCGGATTTGGCTATTTTGGCTTTCTGGTGTCTCTGAGATCTTGACAGACCACATAATTGTGTAAGAAGGCACTCTTTGAGTTTCATTAGCGTGATTATAATTGATTAGGCTTGAACATACATATGTTTCTACATCTACCTCATACTTACTATACAGGATGGTTTGCTCTTCCCCCTTCTGGGCACTCTGCTTTTGAGATTTCTATTTTTAAAGTGTTAATTCAAACTTCATTAATAAAATTTGATTTTATATTTAATGTTTTGGTCCGCTTCTTGGGCTATTTTTATGTAAGTCTGAATTTGTATCTATTTTATCTTTGGTATGTTGCCTTCGCTTTGGTCATTGCCTTGGAAGCTTGACACCTGAAGGGCTTCCCGGTTATGCTTCTATTTTTTCCTAGATAGGTAGATAGCTAGATACGAGAGATAAAGAAAAATCTGGACTTTAGTTCATTGTTGTTCTTTTTTCACTATTTGACTTATCTTTAACTTTAAGGTGAAATTCTAGACTACAGATCAATATATATGTCATTATCGTACCTGCAGCAAATACATTTTTTACAAAGAATACAGAATTGATTTATTCTAAACCTGTGACTAGTAGCTTGTAGCTTTAGGTCTAAGGTTAGGCTTCAGCAGGACCATTTATGCTTTAACCTTCGTCAGGCTGCATAATTTTACAACGTTAACAGGCTGCAGAGGTACAATTGTACCTTCATATATACTTCCACTGTGGGAAGACTTTCTCCTTTACTTGGTTTCAGAAACTAAAGTTCATTCAGCTACAAATGTTATGCTGATATCTATTGGCCAGTGTTGTTACTGCTCATTTATGTTGCTGTCAATTAAGTTGATTCAAACTGGGAGTGGCTTCTACTTCTCTTCCTGCCTCCCTCTTCTCAGTAGCCATTTCGCTGTTCATCTCATTGGCTCTAGGCTTGTGAAGTCTTCAATTTCTTGGATACGAAGGTAGGAAAGTCTCACAGCATCTAACAGCCAGTTATACCTTCATTCGCCTTATGAGGGGACAGAACAGTCAGAAATTGTCTTTGAGCCTGGACTTGGCTTACATACATTTTGTATGAAACTTATCACTATAGGTATGATTTTTATATGAAAAATGGATAATAATTAGTATCTGCATATTGTTTTATGATGTTTTACTTATATTCAGCACAAAATAAAGATGGTGGCTCTGTTACAATTTTCCTATTGGTCGAAAAAACAGTCGAAGATGGAATGAAAATTCTGAAACCGTATACGGTTTACATAATATATAAATGACATTTATAAATAATTATCACTAGAAATAATTTACTTTTTTATCTGCACTTTAGAATCGAGTTTCATTCTACTTGCCACGTGTTACTGAACTAAATTACGAAGCCAAAATTCATCTACCAAGTCATCATGAGTGATAGTGATGCTGGATCTAGTTTACACCATAATCCAAGAAAATGTCTTTGCAGGTTAGTATCATTTTGTGAAAAGCCAATAATGTAGTATTGTGTAGTATTTCGGAAAATTATTTATTTTTCATTTTTTCATATTTACAGATTTACGTCTGACGAAATAATGCAAATGCTAGAAGAATCTGATTCTGAGCATGAGGAAGAACCATATATTGCATCTGATGATGAAAACTATGTATCACAAGTGGATGTTACTGAAGAAGATTCAGACATTGAACAAGAAATGGTCATAGAGCAGGAAAAAGAATACGACTCAGACGAAAGTGTTGAGGATGAGTCTGTGCCTCAAAGTGCAGGCGACATTTGGACTGCTCAGGATAAAACTCAATGGTGTAGTGATCCACTGCCAAATGCACAAACAAAATCTCGTAATGTCCTACGACAAAGAGGTGGCCCTGCAGCAATCAGCAACCTGTATACAGAAAAAGAGCTATTCAAGTCAATCATGACTCCCGAGATGTGTGACATCATATTACGAGAAACGAATCGAAAGGCCAAGAGAGTTTGTGATGCTTACAACAACGAACTGGTATAACGTTTTCCTGATTCTTCTGAATCGCCACCACATAAAACATTCAAGCAATTTACTGAAACTGAACTCCATGCATTTTTGGGCATACTGATTGCTGCTGGTGTGCACAGAGACAACAAAGAGAATCTGGAGGAAATGTGGAATGTTGCTGCTCTGCCTCTTATATGTGCAACCATGTCTCGTGACCGCTTCAAGATGATACTCAGATTTATCAGATTTGACAACGAAAATACACGTGTAGAACGTGTGCAAACAGATAAAGCTGCACCAATACGGGACATCTGGACAATGCTGAACAGAAATCTGGAGAGAGCCTACAAGCCATATAATTGTATCACCGTCGACGAGCAATTATTTCCATTTAGAGGCCATACTAAAGTTACCCAGTATATACCTTCAAAACCAGCTAAATATGGCATAAAGATTTTCTGGGCTTGTGACTCGTCAAACGCCTACCCATTACAAGGTGAGCTCTACACTGGGAAACCAACTGATGGTCCTCGACAAGTAAACATTGGTGAACGAACAGTATTGGACCTAGTGAGCTCATATAAAGGCTCTGGAAGAAATGTCACCACCAATAACTTCTTTACAACCATGGAACTAGCAAAGGTATTGAACTCCTGGAACATGACACTAGTTGGTACAGTGAGAAAAAACAAAAGGTTCCTACCTAGCAACATGCAGCCTGCCAAAGAAAGGCCTGTAAACTCGACAAATTTTGCCTACAACCATGATGCAACAGTCTGTTCATATATACCAAAGAAGAACAAATCAGTCGTGCTTCTATCATCTATGCACATGACGGGAGAAGTTGAAGAGACACTAGCAGCCAAGCCAGAGATAATAAAATACTACAACAAAACAAAAGGTGGAGTTGATGTTATGGATAAAATGTTGGGAAAGTACACTGTGAAACGACGAACATTACGTTGGCCTCTGGCATTTTTCTACAATATGATTGACGTCACTGGGTTAGCATCCTACATCATCTACAGAGAACACAATCCAAGCTTCAGGACAAAGGATCAATGAAGAAAGTTCCTGAAAGATCTCGCAAATCAGCTGTGCATGCCTGCAATTAAAGATCGTAGTACAAACCGAATGATGATGAGAAACCATTTTCTTCGAGGTGCAGTAGAAATGGTGCTTGGACAATGCATTCTAGTAGCATCGCAAGCAGCAGCTGGCCCTCAAACACCTCATGGTAGTCGTGGACCCTCCCCTGTTGTTGGTAGTTGCTATGTCTGCCGAGACCTGAGGCGAAAACAACGTAAGACTAGAAAGTCTTGTGTGGTTTGTGTGAAACCCATTTGCGATGAACACTTGGTAGCAAAGACAACATGCATTACTTGCAAAGAAAATCAATAAAAAAAGTTTCTTACATTTTCTTTTATAATGTAAATGAACAGTTTTTTTACTTGTTTATAATAATAAAATAGCATTATCATTAAAAAAAATATTATTCTTTTTTCCTTGCATTATCTTCATTCAAAATATATGAGGGTACATTTGTACCTATGCAGCTTGTTATGGATGCAAAAATATCTCGACCCCTTATCTCGGAAGGGGGTGGAGATATTTTATTGAAATTTGGCCAATATATTCTAGACCAAAACTGCAGAGATGTCACGAAATTTTAGCCCTCTACGGCTTTTCGAAAAAAAGTTATTGCAATTTTAAAACGGAATAGTTACAATTGTACCTACTCAGCCGGACGAAGGTTAAATTGAAATGTATCACAATTGCTTATGGTACTTTTGTCAACTTCAGACATGCTTCTTTTGTAGAGTTCATTTGTGAACAAACTGAATGACAATTTGTCTACAGGGTCAGTTTGCTAAGTCATTTTATCTTGCACAACCTATTAGTGGACTAAAAAGAAAACAATGTATGCATAAAAGCAATAACTCATTTTGCGCTAAAATGTTTATGATTTACAGCAGTAACTGTCATCTCCCATCCTCAAAGTCAAATCATATTTTCAGTACATCCTTAGTATCACATAGATAATGGAATTATTATCAAAGCATTAGAAATTGTGACATGTTCTCTTTACAGGATATACACAAAACAAGACCTGGGGTGGGGGGATGCTTGAGGACTGGAGATGAGAAACACTGATTTATAGAACTCATTTTAAAATATGCTATGAGGAAAAGTCAATAAACAGAGGTGAGCAAAGGGACTAGAGCATCAAAGAGATGGACAACATACCGGTAACAGTAAGTATTATAAATATTCAACAAGAAGCTTGATACCTCAAGGTAATGGGAAACCAGGTACACTACCCTTGTGGTATTTCACATTTTTCTGTTGAAAATAGAGATGAATTGGTCAGGTAAAATTTGAACTTTCTTGTTAGATTTACCCAGGAAGTTTAATTTGCAGAGAAGATATTCTCTGCAAATATAGTGTGTCTTATTATGCTCTCAGGTCTCTGAAGACCCAAGAGCATAATAAATGTAAAATGTAAAAAAAATTTTTTTGCTTACCTTACCATTCACCTCTCCTGTTACTTCTCTCCTCACTGTACCCCATCTAGTCCTCATCTTCTTATCACCGTCAAGAGCACTGAAATCCTCCAAAGGACTTCCTAAATTAATGACACCTGTGAGTGTTGCAGGAAAAAGAGGAAATGTTCCAGCTTCTGGTAAGATTTTCAGAGTAATTGTTAGAATCTATTTAGTTTGACCATCCGCCATCTTGTTGTGGTTTTCTGGCTGCTGGTCTTTTTCCCCTGGAGCTGGGCTTGTTGTTGGTCAAGTGATTGTATCACCCTTTATTACCCTGCACCTGCCTCCCAGTCCTTGCTGGACATCAGTGTTAATCCGCTTGAGTTCTGGCTAGAAGCTTTGATAGCTTGTTTTATTATACTTTGTGCAGTTCTGGGAACTCTAGTTCTGCTTGCTTAGTGTTTGTTTTTTCCTTTTGTTTCTGCAGCTTCCTTTATTTCCCTGTTAGGAGGTTACCAGTGTTTTTTTCCAAGTCCCTAGATCTTTCAAGGATACTGTAACCCCCACCTTCAGGTGTTTGCTCGAGTCTAGACTAGGAAACATCGGTTGGTCTATTCTCAAGGAGTAGTGTTGTGAATGGGTTTGAGATGAGTTCTGAGCAGAGGCTCCCTCTGGTGGTTACAAGCGGTACTAGTGAGGATTGTGAGGACTGGGAATCAGGTGTTACTGATTGGTCTTATATAAGGGAGTCATTTTCCCATCAGGGTTGCCGGTGATCAATTGTTCTGGTCTGAATCCTTCTTTCCAGTTTCCCTTGTAGCCTGCTGTGTCGTGTCTGCATCTCCTGCTATCAGATAAGACAATTTCTTATTTTGTGTTTTTGCTATATTTTTGCATTTTGTCCTGCACTTCTGTGGGGGCCTTCAGGGTCCCCTCCGGGGGCTTTTGCCCTCTCAGTTTAGTCCAGCCACTGTGTTTTGTACTTTTGCTTTTTCCAGTTTTTTTTCAGTGGCTGCTGTTTTGATTTTTTTTTACACCAGAGAACTAATTTAGGTGGTAGAGGTCGTGTGATCTCAGGTGATTTTGAAATTAGTAGAGTTGGTGTTTTTTCAGGGTTTTCTGAGATTGCAGTAAGTACCCTTCCTGTCCTTTTCTATTTAGATAGTTTGGGCCCCAGCATTTGCTCATACTATTTTCTTTCTGTGTCAGTATTTCCTCTTGTCTAACCGCCATTACATGTTTGGGGGCTTTCTATTATCTTTGGGGTTCTGCTCCGGGGCAGATAGCTTTCCTATTTCTATCTTTAGGTGTAGTTAGTTTCTCAGGCTGTGACGAGGCGTCTAGGACCAACGTAGGAACGCTCCACGGCTGCCTCTAGTTGCGGTGGTTAGTCAGGGTACTGCAATCTCATAGATTCCAACTGCTCTGGTGTATTTCTTTTTTTTACCTGCACTCCTCAGCTACCGTAACATAACAGTATCACCGGCCATAAAAATTGTATGGTACTCACAGAAGGGAAATTTTGAAGGAAGAAAAGTTGTCAGAGATATTTTTCTGTTTGTTGCATTTTTTTTTTTTCCCTCTGTATCTCTGGGTGCTGGGGAGGATCTTTTCTCCCAATGGAGTTTGCACAGTTGTCTGGCCGTGTGGATCAGCTTGCCACTGAGGTTCAGAGTATTGCTGCATATCTTGCTAGGTTGCCTGTTGTGGAACCTAGGATCCCCATGCCAGATTTGTTTTTAGGGGATCGAGCTAAGTTTCAGAATTTCAAAAATAATTGTAAATTGTTTCTTGCCTTAAAATCTAAGTCCTCAGGAAACGCAGCGCAGCAGGTTCAAATTATCATCTCTCTCCTGCGCGGCGATCCTCAGGATTGGGCTTTTTCCCTGATACCTGGGGATCCTGTTTTGAGTGATGTTGATGCATTTTTTCAGGCTTTGGGGTTATTGTACGATGAGCCTAATGTCACTGATCAAGCTGAAAAAACCTTGTTGGCATTAAATCAGGGGCTTGATGACGCTGAGTTATACTGTCAGAGATTCCGTAGGTGGGCAGTCCTGACCAAATGGAATGACGACGCTTTGGCGGCCCTTTTCCGGAAGGGTCTGTCGGATAATGTAAAGGATGTTATGGTGGGATTCCCTGTCCCCTCTGGTCTCAATGATTCTATGTCATTAGCGATTCAAATTGACAGACGTTTGCGTGAGCGGAGAAGTATGCGTGGAGTGGTGTTGCCTTGTGAGCCAGCTGCTGAGCCCATGCAGTGTGATGGAGTGGTGTCTGGGGCACAGCGTCATGAGTTTCGAAAGCGCAATGGGTTATGTTTCTACTGTGGTGATGCCTCTCATGCTATTTCAGTCTGCCCTAAGCGGGGAAGACATTTTGCACGCTCAGTTGTCTTGGGTAGTGTTCAGACTAAGTTTTTATTAACTGTCACTCTGATATGCTCTCTGTCCTCATTTTCTGCACAGGCTTTCGTTGATTCTGGAGCAGCTATTAACCTGAAGGATTATGATTTTGCTAAACGTTGTGGGTTTCCCTTGATACCCCTACAGAAGTCTATTCCTTTACTGGGGATCGATTCTACCCCTTTGGCTGAGAATAAACCCCAGTTTTCTACTCAGGTGATAATGAGGGTTGAACCTGATCACCAGGAGTGCTGCAAATTTTTGGTTCTTATAATCTGCATGACATTATAGTGCTGGGTTTCCCTTGTTACAGTCTCATAATCCTGTTTTGGATTGGAAATCTGTGTCTGTAACCAGTTGGGGCTGCCAATGTGTTAATACCAACACTCCTGTTTTTTCTGCCTCCCCCAGGCTGAGGATGTTCCTGACTTTTTGTTTGATTTTTCTGATGTGTTTAGCGAAAGTAAATCTGCATCCTTACCTCCCCATAGGAGCTATGACTGCGCTATTGAATTAGTGCCAGGTAGTAAATTCCCTAAAGGTCGCCTTTTTAACTTGTCTGTACCTGAACATGACGCTATGCGGTCTTATATCAAGGAATCATTGGAGAAGGGTCATATCAGACCATCCTCTTCACCCTTAGGTGCCGGTTTTTTCTTTGTGGCCAAAAAAGAGGGTTCATTAAGGCCGTGTATTGATTATCGTCTCTTGAACAATATTACTGTGAAATATCAATACCCGTTACCCTTGATTTCTGACCTGTTTTCCAGGGTGAAAAACGCTACTTGGTTTACCAAGCTTGACCTCAGGGGGGCGTATAACCTTATTCGCATTAAGCACGGGGATGAATGGAAGACGGCATTTAACACCCCTGAAGGGCATTTTGAGTACCTTGTGATGCCCTTTGGGCTCACTAATGCTCCTTCCGTCTTCAGTCCTTCATGAATGACATTTTCAGGGATTTTGTGGACAAGTTTCTGATTGTTTATTTGGATGATATCTTGATTTTTTCTAATGACTGGGACTCTCATGTGAAACATGTTCGAACTGTATTCCAGATTTTGAGAGAGAATGCTCTGTATGTGAAGGGATCAAAGTGTCTTTTTGGCGTGCAGAAGATCTCATTTCTGGGATTCATTTTGTCCCATCTGTTATTGAAATGGACCAGGTCAAGGTTCAGGCCATCTGTGATTGGGTCCAACCTACTTCATTAAAGGCTCTTCAGAGATTTTTGGGTTTTGCCAATTTTTATCGTAAATTTATTGGTAATTTCTAGGTTATTGTTAAACCATTAACTGATTTGACCAGAAAGGGTTCTGATGTGGTGAATGGCCTCCTGAGGCAGTCTCTGCGTTTCAGGAACTTAAGCAGAGATTCACTTCTGCTCCTGTTCTACGGCAGCCTGATGTTTCTCTGCCATTTCAGGTGGAGGTTGATGCCTCTGAAATTGGGGCAGGTGCCGTTTTGTCCCAAAAAGATCCAGAGACCTCTAAAAGTAACCCTTGTGCCTTTTTCTCTCGAAAATTTTCTCCTACTGAACGTAATTATGACGTGGGTAATCGGGAGTTATTGGCCATGAAGTGGGCTTTTGAAGAGTGGAGACATTGGCTGGAGGGAGCCAAACATCAGGTGGTGGTCCTTACGGACCATAAGAATCTGGTCTATCTGGAATCTGCCAAGCGACTCAATCCTAGACAGGCCAGGTGGGCCTTGTTTTTCACACGTTTTAATTTTGTGGTTTCCTTTCTTCCTGGCACTAAGAATGTTAAGGCGGATGCCCTCTCGAGGAGTTTCCTTGCGGACTCTCCTGAGCTATCTGATCCCTCTGTTATTTTGAAGGAGGGTGTAGTTCTTTCCGCCATCTCGCCCAATTTGAGACTTGCTCTGGAGGGGTGTCAGGAGGATAGGCCCGAGGCTGCCCTGTTGGAAAATTGTTTGTCCCGGACCAATGGAAAAAGAGTTTGATGTCTGAGATTCATTGTTCCGCATTGGCTGGGCATCCGGAATTTTTGGTACCAGAGACTTGGTTAGTCGGTCCTTTTGGTGGTCTACCTTGTCTCGCGATGTCAGGGAATTTGTGCAGTCCTGCGGGACTTGCTCTCGCTCCAAGCCTTGCTCTCGCTCTAGTGGTTTGTTGATGCCATTGCCTGTGCCCAAGAGACCATGGACCCATATCTCTATGGATTTCATTTCCGATCTTCCTGTTTCTCAGAGAATGACCACCATCTGGGTAATTTGTGATAGGTTTTCCAAAATGATACATCTTGTGCCATTACCTAAGTTGCCTTCCTCCTCTGAATTGGTGCCGTTGTTCCTTCAGCACGTGGTTCGTTTACACGGCATTCCTGAGAACATTGTGTCTGACAGAGGAGTCCAGTTTGTTTCCAGATTTTGGAGGACTTTTTGTTCTAAACTGGGTGTTCAATTGTCTTTCTCCTCGGCATTT
>JARQOD010000002.1:613831733-613884649 GCA_033576555.1 Oophaga sylvatica
CACCTTCAGGATAGTTAGCAGCCATCTCTATTTTTCTGGAGAATTAAAGACATTCACCTGATTGCTTGGTACTGTTATTTGGAGGTGTTATAGGGACAGACAAAGTATGGGCTAAGCTTGAGAGTGTGGCTGATATAAAAAGTTAGTTAAGCACCTACCACCTTCCACCACATTGTCCTACTACTTTATGAGTCATGCAGGGAAAATTGACCACCTCTTTTCACATAGAGCTTAGAAGGATTCAGCTAGTCAGTTTTTAATCACGTGATGTCATAGACCTAATAGAAAACAGAAGAATTAGCAGGATACATGGTCAAAATGAGCAATTGTAAGTACACAGTGCCACATAATATGATAATTGCTATATATTAATGGGTTTAAAAAATTTAATGGGAGTGATTTTTTAATTACAGGAAAAGGACCCATTGTCAACAAAGTACTTTAGATTATTGTATTGAGGGACCAAAGTGTCAGAGTTAATGACCCTGGTGAGAGGCGTGACCTTATTAGGTTTCACTATTTATGAAATGTAATTATGTTATACCATATAACTAAGTGTTCTTAGATGAATAACTGCAATAATCTCTTTTTAATCCAGAATGTAAAAATCAATTCTATTATTTCAATCTAATAATTGAAGTTATGACCAAATAAAACTGAGCAGTTAAACATTCAGTCATCTTGTGACCAAAAACCTAAGGAAACTTATAATATAATCTCTTGAGACACATTCATTGGGATCATCTTTGCGGGAAGAGTCTAAAAAAATGTACAAATATGTTGGACAGCAGCACACAGACTTAGTAAGAAAAGCAAATAAATAAAAATCTTGTCATTTATCAGCTTGTGCGCACAATAAGACTGTGCTCCTCCAGTAAATGGGAAAAGCTAAAAAGATTGCAAAAGTAGAGGGGTAATACAAGTAGTCATGGATGGTTGCTTCTCCTAAATCTCCACAGGAAAAAATAAAATAAATGAATGAAAAGTAACAGTGCTTCCAATTACAGGTATAGAGTTTATAACAGTTATAATTCCTAATATGTTTGTTAATGGGGCATTTTTTAAAGCTGTAAAGATGTCTACTGAAAAGAAACTGCGAGGAGAGGAAGCACATAGGTTACTGTGCATTTTTGGGGATAAAACAACTTTCAATTTTCACATGCCGGAATAAAAAAAGATGCCATTTTTTTGCTTTTACCTCTTTCAAACGCCACCGTTTGGCAAGGACAAATTGTCCCTGCCTTGTAATTTAACATGAATCCCTGAACTACACTAACATCCATGCAGCACAATGTTGTGTTCTCATTACATCAGAGTCCTTTATAGGCAAGGTCAGAAACTGTCAGCAATACTTACAAGAGGTTTTATGCGTGCTGTGGGCAAAAACAGTACAGTGACATCTCTTGATGAAGCTATAGAAGAAACGCACGTCAGAGTGTTGAACAGTGTGGTCTCTCTCTGGTCCATTGATTATTTCTTGTGGTGGATACTTTTGCGGTGCTGTATTCTGTTAGGAGCTCTTTCCTTGAGGGGTCATTTTTTACATCAAAGTTTTTTATTATGATTTTTATGTTATTGCATCTTATAATCATGTGTTGAGTTCCCTTATTATATCTGCATTTAGATAAAAAGCGCTGTGCCTTAGCTGCTTGATTGTTGTATTATATATTTTATCAACTATACTGATATATATATATATATATATATATATATATATATATATATAACAGATATAAATATATACAAAGTTTGTTTGGAATCAATAATAATTGGATATATTTATACACTGAGAATTTCTTGTTATTTACTTTATTTTAAGGAGTATTTTTTTTATTTTTTTTTTATGCAAAGCCTTTCTGCTAACCTTACAGACTACTGAAGATCTACCGTGTTTGACCTTCCACTGACAATACAACTCACACATAATAATTCAATTTACCTGGAAACCTTGGAGACAACTACCTTATATCCAAACTTATACTTGTACGCAAGGGAAAGACTATATTCACACATTACGCTTTACTTCTGGGTTTTTCGATCAGCTCATTTTTGCTGTGAAAAACACTGTCCCAGGAAAGTGAATGAGAGCTCTCAAATCTCATGCATATGATGCTTTTTTTTTCCTGCAGATTTAAAATGTTTGCAAACCATTCTTCAGGTGTTGTATTAGTCTATGCCTGATGAAGAGACCTGAGTAGTCTCGAATTCTTGCAATTTGTTACCATCTTTTCAGTTAGCCATTAAAAGGTATCAACCACTGAGGACTCTCAACTCTAAATATTTTTCACCCATTTCACCCATTTCACCCATTTCAACAACTAAGAAATGCATCAAAAAATTGCATAAAATGCATATAAAAATGTGTCAAAAGAGTGTATTTTACTCAGCTTTTTCCTTAATTTACAATCACATTTCCTCTGTGCAGAGAAATAAATTGCAGAAATACATGAGGATCACTGGATATTAATCAATCATGTCATGGGAGCAATGGTAAAAAATGTCCGGTCATTAACTTTCCAAACCGGAAAAAAAAATTCTTTAGAAAAACACAAATGTTCTTATTGATGGCTTAGAAAGAAAATCTACAATAGCAATTACTATAAGGAACCCGAGGCGAAGAATATTCCTTATTTAATAGACACAGTTCAAAGTCCTCTATACAAGTAAAGATTTCCTGGTCTAAATGGAATCATTACAATAAAAAAAAGAATATCAAAGTAGAATGGCTTTCCTTACACCGGAGATTTTCTGATTCATAACTTCAGCAGCTTGTAAATTGCCAACACAATATGATATATGTACAGTAAATAAGTCTGGACACTTGAATTTCATAAGTGAAATAAATCTAAGCTGACAGTTGAGAGATTAGATTTGTCATAGGTTGTAATACCATTTAACACAGTAAAGGGAGAGTTCAACTGTTTGCAAAGCTGTGCATAATTTATTTTAGGCACGGACACAGTGAGAGTAATGATGCAATTCCCCAAAATTAGCAAACATCAAAGATTTAAATCTATTTAATAATATTCTAGATAATTGATCTTGATTTTTTCCCTAAAATAAAGGTATACCCTACCAAAAAAATAATTTTTTTAATATCTATATTCCTTCTATTCTCCATCTAAATTTTTAACCTACTTTGTCTTTACACAATTTTTCAAGCAGAAATCTTGTTTGAGCAGCTACCTGAGCAATCCCAAAAGGTTTATTTCTTAGCAGATATCAGTATTTAGCCAAGCCAAGAGAAAGACTTATGTTAAGTTCCCAGAATGAGTTGTTGGAGAGTTTTTAGATGCATTGTATTTAATCTGTGCAATAAATGAATTGTCTTATGCAGGGTTAAAATTAGGTTTGAACCTATGTTTAGTGGCTCCGTCATGGCTTACGTCCAAACCTTCACAAAATGGGATTCTGGCATACAACCTGACTGGGCTATTGATTTTAAAGATGTTGAGGGAGTCACAGTGTTCCCTGTTGCATATTTTTTTTGGCAGTATAGGTCTAGTTTATGCTGCAGTGGAAGCAGGTTGCGGGATGCAGTGACAGGCAGAAGGCAGAGCCAGGGTTAATAAAATGTAACAATTTAATAGAGCAGATTTTTCACTCCTTGCAGAGAGGTAAATGGTTAAAGAGCAAATGGTAGAAGTAATAAAAGTAAAACAAGAGTAGTCGAATGAAAGAACTTATCGTGTTTGACTCCTGTATGATCCTCTACAGCAGATGATCCCACAGGGGTTGTAGAATCGGCAGAGTCCGGCGGAACATCCTCAGATGGGGTCATTTAAATGGTGGTCTGTCTTCTGGCAGCGGCGGTTGGTCTCCGATACGTTCCGCTGTGACCCTAGTCCATAAACAAGTGCGGCCAAAGCACACAAGGCTGCAGCACTCCGAGAGTCAAACAGAAATGGCCGTTTTGTAAGTGGCAGGAAAGGCCGCAAGAGTCTGTCCATTACCCGGCTCTCCCCCCTTTTCATGTGTGCGGTACTCACAGTCACTGAGTGCACAGCACTTTTCTCTCCGGCAGTTATAGAGCGCACAGCACCTCTCTCTCCAGCAGTTACAAAGCCCATGGCACCTCTCTGCACAGCGGTCCCACTGCAGACGGTGGGGACCAAACAATGCAGTCTGTCGTGGTGTCGGCCCTCAGTGGACAGAGGGCGCTGTCACCTGGCTGCTCACTGCTTTTGGTTGGCGCCAAACTGCCCGCTGCTGCGTAAGCTTTTGCTTTTATCTTACCCTGCCTATCCGGGTCATAAGGTTTGTCCGGCTCCTCATTTCTTCCCCCAGGCAACAGGGGAGGCAGCCTCAACAGTCCCTGACCCAGCTTGGTACAGGTACCCACAGACCGGTCCTTTTCCTTACAGCAGCGCAATGAACCCATTGAACGTACTGTAGGGTTAAATGCTATGTCAACATAACCTTACATTTCCACCTATTGGATTTACAGAGATGGGATTTATAGAAAGCTCATGCCCACTGTACTTTTTTACGCCATGTCAACTCGCCTGCAGTATGTGTATGAAATTCGAGCAAAATATCATGTGCAGGAGGCACCACAAAAATGTATAAATGACAGGGATCAACCTAATGCATACTAAATAGAATGAACAAAAATCAAGAGAAAAAGAGGTATGCAAAACATAGGGATCACCTTTAAATATTTATTAATTCTATTAAAACATACACAAACCACAAGAAAGTTTAAAAACAATTAAAAAAGCCAAAGGCTAATAAGCACTGGAGCAAATAATAAGGTCCTCCCCAAACGAGCATCTAATAGTGAAAGGGTAAACCGTCTGAACAATCTGTAAATAATGTCAATTTGCAGTTGTTACATGAAATATCTCATATTAATCACTAATGTATGATAAATAATAAATACTGTATAATAAGTGCCACATAATGAGTAATACAAAACATATAACAACCGCATAGATCATGTTCTGCCAGCTCAAAGGAAAATCACGCAAAGAGGGGACCATCAGAATGAACAAGCAAAATAAACCCCATGAAATAGGGAGGCTCCTATATAATCAAGACATGTAGATATATGGCTCTTGGCAGCCTATGATAATCTATTGCCTAGATGGCAAATCCCATTACTCAATAAGGTTCAAACCTAACTCAGTAATAGAGTGCTGAGCAGCCCATAAAGACCATTGTAGATAATGTACTGTGAACAAGAGGGGGAAGGTCCCAAGCATATTGACACACAGAGCGTTTTGCATCTACTCAGTCTGATATTGATTATCTTCTGTACTTGCTTTACAAAGTCTATTGTCCTGCTTATGAAATTCTATATGCAGTGTGAGAACTCCTTAGACTCCCTTAAAAAAATGATAGCGAGTATAGCATGATCCCCCTTTTGATATGGTGGTGAAGGAGCAGGAGAAGAAGGAGGATGACACAAAAAAGACAAAATCATGAAGAGTATACCAATGTTTGGATGGGAAGGGGTGCATGGGAATAGACCAGAAAAAAAACACTGGATTTAAGTTTATATTCTGTTGCTGTCCTCCAGTGGTGTTAAGAAGTCTGGAACAATCAAGTCCTTGTTTATTTTGATAAGAGTCAGCATTTTTAGTTGACAGGCAGATCCGCCTATCGGTTATAAAACCCTTGTCAGCACTAAATACCCGCTCTGAAAAAACGCTAGCAGTAGGGCAGGCCATTACCACCAAGGCATAGAGAGACAGTTCATTCCATGTGTCTAGCTTGGAAACCCAATAGTTGTAAGGCAC
The DNA here is from genome assembly GCA_033576555.1 of Oophaga sylvatica. Taxonomy (NCBI): domain Eukaryota; kingdom Metazoa; phylum Chordata; class Amphibia; order Anura; family Dendrobatidae; genus Oophaga; species Oophaga sylvatica. The sequence continues at coordinate 613,837,475 of JARQOD010000002.1, forward strand.
AGAGGACTCACGGAGTATGCTGGTTCAGTCGGCTTGGTACTCCTTCAGCATCTTCCAAAACGTTTCCCTCCTTGTCAGAGCATTAGGGCGAGGGCAATGGGAAAGTCTGAGAAAAATGTCCCAGACCTTTGAGAGTGTTCCTCTACCTCTGCTGCATCTGGTGTGTGTCTCCCTAATCTCTACTCCTTGGTTGTTCAAGGAACTGTGACCTCTGCCATCATAATTATCAGATGGGAACTTTTTAAACAGTTCTTCAACTAGGGCCTTCTGGTACTGCAACATATTATCAGACCTCTCCATCACGGGAAGGAGAGATGAAATATTCTCCATGCAGCATGGGAGTAGAAGGGTGACAAATCTGAAATTGGTGTTGGCCAAAAGGTGTAAAACACGAGGGTCACGAGAAAGGCATTGGAACTCAGTCATGTGTGCCAGACTGCCAACAGCCAAGATGTCCTTGTCCCCACAAATAGGACAACTGTTCATCTTGTCCTCCTTGTCCTCTTCCTCATCCTCCCTCTCCTCCTCATCTTCAGGCCATCCATGCTGAACAGACTGAATGAAGCTGGTGTGGGTAGTACTGTCTGTCGCACAGGCATCCAGCTCCTGTTCCTCCTCCTCCTTCTCGTCATTATCACCCAATTCATGTTGAGAGGATGACACGAGGCTGGGCTGTGAGCATCACCCTTTATAGCTTCTTGGTCCATCTCAACTTGCTCCGCCTGCAAAGCCTTCTTTTTAGTTGTGAACAACAAGTGTTTCAGTAGACAGAGAAGCTCAACGTTTTTGAGAACCGCACAAATGTCAGATATCCATGCCCACTCATCAGCTCTTATGTGCAGAGGGTGACCAGAATACCAACAGGCATGCTGCAGTTGGTATTCAACTACTGTACTCTGCTGCTCACTTAGCCTTGCTAACATATGTAACGTTGAGTTTCAATGCGTGGTGTCATCGCATACCAGTTGGTGATCTGAAAACTGCAACTGCTGCTGCAGCACTGCCATGATGGTGGCAGATTTAGCTGACTTGCATAAATGGGCACACACATGGTGTATGTTCAGAAGAAGCTCAGACAGATCTGGGTAAGTTTTAAGAAACCGCTGAAACATTAGGTTGAGCACGTGGGCCAGGTATTGTACGTGTGCAATGTTGCCAAGCTTCAGGGCCGCCACCAGATTACGGCCATTGTCACACATGACCATGTATGGTTGTAGCTTCAGGAATGAGATCCACAGATCAGTCTGTTAGATCTTTCAACAACTCTGCTGCAGTGTGCAGTTTGTCGTGTAAGCAGATTAGCATCAGAAGAGCATGTTGCCGCTTGCCTTAGGCAGAGCTGCAGTACTTCCAGCTTGAGACTGATGGTGACTGTTCAGAGATGAAGGATGAGGAGGAGGAGGTACAGGAACTACTGTGGAAGGTGGGGGAAACCCTGATTGAACCAGCATCCGCAATCCTTTGTGTCGGTAGCATGTGTTCCAACCCATGGTTCAACTGGATCCAGGCTTCCACACTGATCACTCGGTGTGCCGTTAGGGAAATGTAGCATCTCTGGCCACAAGCACTTGTCCAGGTATCTGTGGTTAAGTGGACCTTCATAGTAACAGCATTGGTTCACTGATGCTATGGGACACGTGTTTTTGTAAGCGGTGATGGAACACCGGGAGAAACAATGGCCGCTGTTGACCGAGTACCAAGGGACAGCCGCCATGAGGTTGCAGAAAACTTTCATCTCCACAATCCTAAATGGCAACATTTCAAAGCCAAGCAGTCTGGAAAGGTAGCCGTTTAGTATTGTGGCCTGTGGGTGGCTGCGTATTTACGATTGCATTCCTAGGACTGGGGTCTGGACAACTGAACATTGCTCTGGGACAAGGATGTGGATGTGGTTGCTGATGGTGATTGCAAGTGTGCAATGACAGGTGCAGTGTGGGAGACATTTTTGACTGTATCATGGACAGGACATTGGCGTGCATGTAGAAAAGAGGAAGAGGCAGGGGTGTCACCCGCAAGTGAGGTTTCTGGACCATGCTGTTCAGCCCAACTAGTTGGGTGCTTTGCTCTCATGTACCTGAGCATGCTGGTGGTGGTCACACTGGTGGTTGTGCTGTCCCTGCTGATGCTGGCATGACAAATGTTGCAAATGGCCTTATGGGGGTTAACTGGACTTTCTTTAAAATAGTGCCAGACTCAGGAACAACTAACCCTTGGCCAGGCAACTTTACCCATCTTGGTGCTTTGGGGAACAATTGTACGCCCCTGTATCTCTGGCCACGCCACTGTCTCTTTCTGTCTGTTGTGGTGCTGCAAATACCTCCCTACTTTGCTGATGTCCTCACTCTGCATATCACCTTCCAAGGTTGGTGCTTCACACCCCCTACAAAGTGGAACAGGAAGCTAGTTCAACATGATGTGTGTGTTTGCTGTGCTCCTACAGCAGGCAGTTTCATCTTGGCTACAGCATCGGCCTCTGCACTCACCATCAGAATCACTTCCACTTTCCTGTCCCTTATCACGCACCTTTCCACTTTTAAATTACATATAATTTATCCCTGTTGAGAAAACTTTGCAGGATTAGTATCGCAGGAAAATTTGCCCACCTCAGATGGACATATTACACTGCAGGAGCAATATAACGATGCTATTGCTAACCAACCATTTCTGCCTATATGCTTTTGATGCACAACTGGCATAGTATAAATGCCATATAATATATCCCTGTTAAAAAAATATTTTGGGATTAAGAGCAAAAAGAATATTATTATCCCTGAGAAGGGCTTTTTATGAGTTACAGCAGAAAGGTTGTGCAATTAACCCTTTCCTGTCCTACACTATCCCTTTGGCACCATCTCTCCCTAAGTGCTGCTAAAAGCAGTATGAATAGTCATTATAATTGAAATAAATATTAATGCCATGGCAAGAAAATTTGCCCACCTCAGATGGAATTGTTACGCTGCAGTAACAATATCGTGATACTATTGCTAACAAACCAAATCTGGCTGTATGCTTTTGAGGCACAACTGACACAGTATAAATATAGATAATAGAAAAAGCTTTGTAGGATTACTATTTCAGGAAAATGTTCCCATTTAAGATGGACTTGTTACAGTGCAGGAGCAATATAACGATGCTATTGATAACCATCCAAGTCTGGCTGTATGCTTTTGACGCACAACTGGCGCAGTGTAAATGACATATAATATTTCCCTGCTCTGAAAAATGTGCAGGATTAAGAACAAAAAGAATATTATTGTCCCTGAGAAGGGATTTTTTTAAGAGTTGCTGCAGAAAGGACGTGCAATTAACCCTATCCTGTCCTACGCTATCCCTTTGGCACAATCTTTCCCTAAGTGCTGCTAACAGCAGTATGAATACTCATTATAATTAGCCCTAAAAAAGACTGTTGTTGCAGTTGAAATAAATATTAATGGTGTGTAATCCCTGCCTATAAGCAGTTACAACTCTGTCCCTAGCTCAGCAGCGCAGCACTTCTCCCTGCTCTGTCTGTGTCTGTTGGTACATTGTGTTGAGCATCACGTCACAAATTCTTATATAGACCCGATGATGCTAGGCGGCCATCCAATCACAGTAATGCCACAACCAAGATGGTTATGGCATTAAAGTGACTGGCAGGAAATCACTGCATGTTTACTGGTTGTCTAACAAGTGCCAACCATGCGGTGTGGAGACTCAAGCTTGCCCACTAGCATTCAGAAATATTCGATCGAGTAACGAGCAGTGACGAGCACGCTCGCTCATCACTGTTCCAGCATATCTAATTAGGCTCAATTGTATCTCTGCTACCGCTACTCAAACTCTCTGTTCCAGTTCTACTACATCAGCTATTGTTGTGCATGCTCTGTTTCATCAGTCATAACTGGGCAAGCTCTTTTTCATCAGTTACACTGCTTCAGGACTGCTACAGCTCTGCTATATCAATCTTTCCTGTTCAAACTTTGCTACATTGATCATCACTTATCCAGCTCTGCTACATCAGTCATTGCTGTTCCAAGTTTGTTACATCAGTACATCTACTCTGCAGCCACTTACATTTTCAACATCACTTCACCCTGACTTAGTGGTCCTGCTTCAACAGCACCATCTTTCCATGTTGCTCAAGGAGTGTTTATTTGGATAAGTACTTTAAGGATCCACCTCACTAGCTGAGAAATAATTCTTCAATTATTTTTCTGCCTCCTCATGCAGGGCATGGTTTAGATGGTGGTTTTGTCAACATTATCGTGGGTCTCTGATTTAGAAATCCTGGGGATATGCCATAAATCTGCTTACCATAAAACCTTGTTAAATAGTATTATTTGACCTATTATTTCTTTTATGAACAGCTGGAACAGAAATTTATTTTCTTACTTTTGCTATACAGCAAGGGTGGACAATTAATTTTCCACAGGGGCCACATGAGAGACTGTGACTGTTGTGTGTTTACTATAGCATATACTTTTAGCAGTAGCAGAAATCAAAACTATATGATTTACTGATTTTTATAATGTTTAAAAAGAGCAGTAAATCATATTGCTCTTGTTTTTCAGCCTTTGCACAATAAGCAACATCCCCTCCTCATAGTATGATGTCCACCCAAACTTCCCAGAAAAATGTCCCCACAGCTTCTCACACATATTATGATTACCTACAGCCTCCAAACAGTATGATGTCCCCACAGCCATCCCATGCACAAAATCAAAAATATGATGTCACCACAGTCCCCAAAACACTGTGATGACCCAACAGCATCCCAGACAGTATGATGGTCACACAGTCACCCACACACAATATGATGCCACTACACGAATTGTGATTCTCCCACAGCACCTCAAAATAGTATGATGAAAATTGGAACTGCCTTATTGCCATAGAAAATATTTCTATAGCAATTTTGCAGTTCCATTTTATAGCATTTACCTATTTTCTAAGGCAGTAATGCAGTTCCAATTCTCTAAATTTGTTATTCTTAGTATTTCAGAGTGCAGCTGTATTTTTTCCTAGAATTATTGTCTTAGCTGGCACCTGTACACACACTGTGCTGGTTGTTTTTTCTCTTTATAGGAAACTACAATCATGTGCACTCCTACTCCATCAGCCTAAGGTGATTTTAATTAACTACCGTATTTTTCGGACCATAAGATGCACTTTTTTCCCAAAAAATTTTTGGGGAAAATGGGGGTGCGTCTTATGGTCGCAACATACCTAAAAATCTGGTGGCGGCGGTCCCGATGCTCTGTGGTGCGGTGGTGTCTGGGCTCTGTGATGTGATGGCAGCGGGCCTCTGTACTGTGTGTGGGGCTCCGTGCTGCGTGTGGGCCTCCGTGCTGCATGTGGGGCTCCGTGCTGCATGTGGGGCTCCGTGCTGCATGTGGAGCTCCGTGCTGCGTGTGGGGCTCCGTGCTGCGTGGAGGGCTCCGTGTTGCATGTGGGGCTCCGTGCTGCGTGGGGGCTCCGCCGGCAATTTGTTATAGCCTGGAAGCCCCCACAGCTCTGTTGCGGAGACGCTGAGGTTGCCGAGATGTGGAGCAAAGATGGCCACGCATACTGAAATTCAAATCTCGGCAACGAGATCTCATCCCGAAATCTCGGGAGACGAGATCTCGTTGCCGAGATTTGAATTTCAGTATGCGCCACCATCTTTCTGGAGGCCCCTGGCGGCCTTCTTTGCTCCACGTCTCGGCAACCTCCGCGTCTCCCCAACAGAGCTGCGGGGGGCTTCCAGGCTATGACGAAATGCCGGCAGAGCCCCCCACGCAGCACGGAGCCCCCCACGCAGTACAGAGGCCCGCTGCCACCACATCACAGAGCCCGGACACCACAGAGAGGCTGCATTGGGACCACCGCCACGTGAGTTGTAAGTATATTGCGACCCCACGGACAGAGCACAGCCACCCCACGGGCAGAGCACAACCACCCCACAGACAGAGCACAGCCACCCCACAGACAGAGCAAAGCCACCCCACAGACAGAGCACAGCCACCCCACGGACAGAACACAGCCACCCCACAGACAGAGCACAGCCACCCCACAGAGCACAGCTACCCCACGGACAGTGCACAACCACCCCACAGACACAGAGCACCCCTGCAACACACAGCACCACCACCGCACCAGCCTGGACACCAAAAGACCCATGTGACCACTCCTCTACTTGTGCTGATCCCTTCGCTGGTAACCTGAATTCGGACTGTAAGACGGATCTCCATTTGACACATTAATTTTTTTTCCCTATTTTCCTTCTGAAAATTTGGGGTGCGTCTTATATTCCGAAAAATACGGTAGTTCTTTCCTGCGCTATAAATTGCAGGTTGTTCAGCCAAGGAGAGGTGACTTTTCAGGTTAGGGACCCAACAATTAACTAGGCTTTAATGATGGCTGTTGGGCTCATATATATTGGCCAATCTATGTGCTAAGTACCTGCTTATTAACCATAATTTTCTATAGCAATTTTGCAGTTTTATTTTTCCAATATTCCATATGTACATAATGCAGTGTTTACCTATTTTCTATGGAAGTCATGCAGTTCCAATTTTCAACATTTTTTATTCTCAATATTTCAAAAATTTCAGAGTGCAGCTATAAATTTTCTTACCATTGAAACTATGACATCAGGTAGATGGGTCATGATGACAGTTGCTACTGGGCTCCCCTAACTGATTGATGACAGATCACTCTTTTCAGCCTTTAAGTTGTCCTGGTCCGCTTGCCTGACAGGAACAGCCAAAAGTCTGTGTGCAGCCCACGGACTGCAGGTCTCTTCTAAAGTGATCCACACAATCCGACAATCAGGACACAGTTTGCCCAGGTCTCATTAAGAGTCATCTAAGTATTAACAGCTTATAAAACCTTCAGAAATAATTGTTACCTGATCATTTCTATTATTCCAGCCTATAAAGTTTCCAAAATTTAGACTAATAGGTTTTTGTCATAAAAAGTTCTGTGTTATTTAAAAATTAAAACTGCAAACTTTTACAGGCTCTATTTTTGCTTATGGTCCCCTATTTGCAAATCTATTTTCTTCATGCCACTTGTCATTTCTGCTAAATGGACTGGAGCAACATTTTATTTCTACCATGTATTTATTGTCCATCTAAATTCATTTTTTCAAGCTGTGGACCGAAATTTTTTGTTTCTTATGAAATGTCACTCTTTTAGGCCTTTTTGTATGTTAATAATTGACAATTATATAATTTATTTTTCACTCTTCCATCATTGCTTTGTTATAGTAAAAATGTTTGATATTTGTTATTCGTATAACTGTTAATATAAGCCTTACAATTTTAAACGCTAAGAATTTCAGAAATAATGGCTACCGGGTTTTTTGACATGAGTGACACAGAAAATAACCTCAACTTATCTGGCTAGGGGAAAACGGATGGTAAGCAGTAGTAAGAAGCAGCTTCTTTAACCACACACAGCAGATCTAGACTTTGTATGCTACTTATATTGTTAAAATGGGCTAAAAATGATCCTTTTTATTGGTACAGGAAAGATGTGTATCTTTGTACCGTGTTAGCCAGTAGATAGAAAAATATTTAGAATTGAGAGTCCTCAGTGATTGATACCTTTTAATGGCTAACTGAAAAGATGGGAACAAATTGCAAGCTTTCGAGACTTCTCAGGTCTCTTCATCAGGCTGATGCTGTATTAGTCTAGCCCAGTGTTTCTCAACTCCAGTCCTCAGGACCCACTAACAGGTCATGTTTTCAGGATTTCCTTAGTATTGCAAAGGTGATGGAATTAATGCTTGGAATTATCACCTGTGCAATACTAAGGAAATCCTGAAAACATAACCTGTTGGTGGGTCCTGAGTACTGGAGTTGAGAAACACTGGTCTAGCCTGATGAAGAGACCTGAGTAGTCTCGAAAGCTTGCAATTTGTTACCATCTTTTCAGTTAGCCATTAAAATGTATCAACCACTGAGAACTCTCAATTCTAAATATTTCCCTTTTATTGGGACAGATGCATGCTTTTCTGTTGTTTATACACAGGCAGTGCAAATAAATACTTTCTGCATATGGATCCAAAAATAATACATCTTGAATAAGAGAAACAAAACTGTTTTGCATTGTTTCTCTGATAGGATGGAAAAATTATCACTTTTTGTCTGTCCTCAACTGGTTTGCAAATCACAAATGATTAGGCAAGTACACATGTTTATTTTCAATCTGTCCAAAAATTATCTGTCTTTTTTATTGAGACCAAACAGGAGCACAGTTTTCAATTTGAAGTAGAGATGGCTTCTTGACGTCAAGCATTTAAAAAAAATCAGCCTTTGTCTGGGACCTATTTAATGTTTATTTAGCCTCAAGAGAGTATATTTCCCAACATAAATAAAACTGTCTAGCACTATGAAACACTGTGGGCACCCATGAAATGTATGGTGGGCTTGGCTGTGCAGTGGCTGTGGCAGGAGAAGAAATTGTAGAGTTTGGACTGGGCAGGCATGGAGATGTGTGTAAGTTCAGGGACAGCAACATCAGCCTCAACAGCAGCAGTATTACAGCATAGATGAGGTGATGGAAAGGGAGTCGATGCCCAGCTGTGTGTATCACTTCAGCACAAGTGGCAGAGTAACGGTATAGAATAGAGACAACAGACTGGCAGGAAGGTGGTATGAAAAATGTAAGTATTAATACCAGCAGTAGAAGAATAAAATCCATGCTTGTGATGGATAACTTGCTCCTCATGAATGAGACAAAGCCATAGACCATGCCGAACATCCTCTTTGACATTCCACTTGAAGCAGAACATGACAGTGCACTCATAGCAAACTAGGCCTTTTCTAGGTCCAATCTGTTGACCCAGAATTCCATGAAATTGGCATTCATGGTATCTGCTCCAGGAAGGACACTGTGCAGGTAAAACTGACAGTTTAGGCACTGCAATTCTGCTTGCCGATTTGCATCATACTGTTGCACCATCTGGTCCATCAAGTTATACATATTGTAATTGGTAGTACTGCTGCAATTATTTGTAAACTTGTTGATTTGACAATTGTTCCTTTTCTGACCTGCTCTGCACAGATATCGTACATGCGAGAAATGGTGACTCTGCATAGTCGTCACCAAGTCATAAATGGAATTTACCACCATCCGCCGTGTTAAAGCTTTAGTTATTAGGGAACATAAAATTTCCTGCTAATATGCCAATTCCCCTGCTCCAAACATTTCTTAACAATTTTGGAAAAAAAGATAATTTTATTAAAGAAGTTTTCACTTAACAAAATCAAAGAATTTGGTTTTTGTAATTTTTTGTAATTTTTTTTAAGCTTTCTGACTTGTTTTGCAGCAAGGCCACATACGAAGGGAAATCCTAACTCCGCAGGGCACAGAGAGGGGTTATCTAGTCATACTTGCAATTGGCAACTGTCCACATAAGCTTCAAAGATTAGCTTCAACAGATTTTCTTTGCATTATGCCATATTTCCATCCCCAAAATTTTTTTACACTATGGTTAGAAAATTTAGCTTAAGGAGCTCAAAAAATGTTAGTTTCATAATTTTAAATAATTTTGCGTTTTCTCATAATTTTGATCAGGGTGCTACCGGGAAGATTAATGCCAAAAAAATGAATTCCCTTCATTTTGTGCCTGAACCTGTCAGGGACTGCTTTATAGCACAAAAGATAAAGACAGCTATGTGTCTTCCATGTAGCCTGAGCACACCTAAGACTGAGCACACACATTTATTTTGTAAAATGAAGTGCAAGCCAGGTGCTCTGGCATGAATTGTGGTGAATGTGGACTTGAAAGTACAATTTCAGTGTAATATGGATGCTTGCACAGAACATGTTTTTGGGCACACAAAAGGAGAGCTGATGATGCAATGGAGTTAGAAGAGGAAGTATATGGAAAGCAGTAGGTATTGATGATGAAAATAAAATGTAATACTTGAGGGTGCAGACTGATTAGCAAAAATAAATCATGAGGATAGCTTGAGCCTTGCTCATTTTACTGGTCACTTTGCTTTCTCCACATACAGTAAGCAGGTGATGTTGTTTCATGTGCTGACAGAATGACTTAGTTCCTAGTTAATGTGTGCCTGGATTGACCCAACTTATTTTCCAACAGCCATGCCAGCACATTGCCATAGATTGGTCCTTTGGCACTATGGAAACGATTTCCCACATAACTGTTAACATCTCTTTCAGCAACTGTGAGCTTCCTACATGAACTACAGTGGCAAAATCACTTCCTCGAGAGATGATTGCAGAACAAGCAGATTTTGCCCCAGATGCTGTTTTAACCACACATGCTACACTGTATATTACTTAGGCCAATAGCCTCCTCCAATGACATTGTGTTTTCAGTACTCCTATATGGTTTCCAGGTCTTGTCCACCACAGAATCATCATCATCGTCATCTATGATTTAGCTGACAGGTATATCGGTGAGGGAAATGGTCTGAGATTCTTGCCCCCTGCCTAATTCTGACTTAGAGCAACTGAGGGCTATTACCACTGCCTGTGCCCTAACCATCCTGACAGAGGCAGCATCACTGCATGGTATTAGAATATTGTTCTCCATCTCCTCTGACTCCTTGTCATCCAAGGACAAAGAATGACTTTTCATCTCATCCAATGAATGAACTTGATGAAGTTTTTCTGGTGTAGCATGCTATTAAGTCCACAGTCCTTATTGCACTGAGCGGAACACTGACTATAGTTGATGGCATCACTACCATAGGCTTCTTCATCCTGTTGTGATTGAGATGAGTAATGGGCCATATACTCCATTATTAGTAATAAAAAAGTTGGCAATCAGCTCATCTGTCTATGCAGAAGAAAACGCCATCTGTAGTAACATAGGTAGATCCATGCAGAAGCCAGCACTCATAGTATTCCATAAAAAAATTAAGTTTATTGTTTAGACTAAAAACATGAATAGGAAAGAGAAGCAACATTTTTTAAAAACACATAACAATGGTAGAGAATTGACATTTGTTTTATCAGGCATCTGAGCAACTAGTTTCTGACCAGTGTGGCCTTAGTCTGAGGCTCAGGCTAAGTGTACCGCTCTACAGGCTTCTATTTTTAGGCTGGGGTAGTACTCATGGCCCCTTATAAGCCTGAGAATACTAGCCCCCAGCTATCTTCTTTAACTTGGCTGGTTGTCAAAAATGAGGGGACTCCGCAACTTTTATTTTTTAAATATTTACATAATTTAAAAAATCGGAGTGGGGACCCCTCTATTCTTGATAACGAGTTATGATAACAGTGACAACTGAGGGTTGCAGTCCACAGCTGTCAGTTTTGTCTGTGCTGGTTATAAAAAATAAAAGAAACGTCAAGCCTTTTTTAAATTATTTATTTATAGCACAGGCGCCGGAAGATGAATACTCCTATCAGCGGCACCTGCTCTTGCTGTTTTCAGCAGGCATAGGCCGATGGGAGTAGTACTATCTTATCAGCTGACGCCTGTGACCAAAGGTAAACTTTTTACCGCCAGTCACAGCTGCTGGTTGTCGCTGTCATCTGACAGTGTGTGATCCGCAGCTCTCTGACTGGCTGTAATAATCTTACCATGGATGAGAGGAAATGTTTGCCATGTTGTCATGCAGATGACAGCATAGCAAACAGCAGATGTTCGGGCCCCCATTCATCTGCGCTGAAATCTCATCTCCTGAGATCTTGGTGCCATGATCTCCATCTGCACAAGCGCCGCCTCCATTTTCCTGGAGTCGACCGCACAGGAAACCATGGAACTGCTGGTGGCTCTGGCCTTTCACAAAATGTCAGCAGAGCCCCCCGACAGCACCGGAGACACCAGTAGCACCGCTGGGCACCCGCAGGAGCACCGGGCAGCACGGCCGGACCCCCCTGTAGCACCGCTGGGTACCTACAGCACTGGAGACACCTGCATCAGCAACAGACAGCATCAACAGACACTCCCACAGTGCCGGACGCCAGCTGCAGCGTCGGACACCCGAAGCAGCACTGGATACCGCAGCAGCACCAGACACCTGCAGCAGCGTCGCACATCGGAACACCCCCTCATCCCAGCCTGCGGCCTGCAGCATCACCCCACTCCTGCCTCCTCCAGTAGTGACCCTGGAAACCTGCTTCACCACAGCCACCACCCCCGTAAGCAATAAGATGCATGGATTAAAAGAAGCACCACCATTTTGTTAAAAAAGAATTCTATTTTTCTCCTCAAAATTTGGGGTGCATCTTATAATCCAGAGCGTCTTATAATCTGAAAAATACGGTAAGTTATGTTAAATAACAGTTACTTGACAGTGACCTTTCTCCTTTAGAAGTCATTTTTCTAACATCAGACATAATGAAACTCTTCAAGTCATTAGTATATTGTAAAATGATACACAAGAATATCAGAAAGTGATTTGCCAATTTGTCTTTAGCTTCATGCCTGCATGCACATGCAGATTGGATTTGGATAAATAAGTAAACCAACCAATGCATGACTTATAACATATGATGTTTATCCTATATAACTTATAGAAGGAGAACTGAGCTCTGAGTTCTAGTGAAAATGAGATATGATTATCTGAAATTATTATAGTTATAGAGTAAAATCTAAGTCAAAGCTGAACATTAGACTATACTGAAATGTTTGTTCAATGTTACAAATCTTGAGTTAGGTAATGGGGAAAGATTATTTCCAGTCCTAAGTGAAAGATCCACTAATGAGCTGTTCTAAATGCCCCTACATCTTGAGTTTATGCATCCAATATGTGTTATATACATACAGTCATGGCCGAAATTGATGGCGCCTATGAAATTGTTCTAGACAATGAAGTATTTTTCCCAGAAAATTATTGCAGTTACATTTGTTTTGTTATTTCCTTTATATGTACTGCAATAACACAAAAAAAAAGAAAAAAAGGAAAATTGGACATAATTTTCACACAAAACCCTAAAAATGGCCCGGAAAAAAATGTTGGTGCTCCAACTTAATATTTAGTTGCACACCCTTTGGAATAAATAACTGCAACCTATCACTTCCTATAACCATCAACAAGCTTCTTACACCTCTCAAGTGGAATTTTGGACCTTTCTTTTTTGCAAACTGCTCCAGGTCCCTCATATTTGAAGGGCGCCTTCTCCTAGCAGCAATTTTAAGATCTCTCCACAAGTGTTCAATGGGATTTAGATCTAAACTCATTGCTGGCCACTTCTCAACTATCAAGCACTTTGTTTCCACCAATTTCTGCGTACTTTTTGAAGTATGTTTGAGCTGATTGACCTCCTGAAAGATCCATGACCTAGGACACAAACCCAGATTTCTGACACCGTGGACTACATTGCCACCCAAAATTCATTGGTAATCTTCAGATTTCATGTTTCCTTGCACACAGTCAAGCCACCTGGTGCAAGAGACAGCAAAACAGCCCCAAAATATATTTGAACCTTCACCATATTTGACTAAGTAGTGTTCTTTTCTTTGTATACTTCCTTCTATTTTCGGTAAACAGTAGAATGATCTGCTTTACGAAGCAGCTCTATTTTGGTCTCCTCTATCCAAAAGATGTTTTCACAGACAGATTTTGGTTTACTCATGTACATTTTTGGAAAACGGTAGTCTAATTTTTTATTTCTCTGTGTCAGCAGTGGGATTTTCCCCTGCCATAGCATTTCATTTTATTCAAGTGTTGATGGATAGTTGTGCTGATACTTATGCACCCTGAGCCTGATGGATTGTTTGAATTTCTTTGCAACTTGATTATCGCTGCTTGCCCACAATCCAGACTGTCCTACGTTGCAACCTCTCATCAATTTTTCTCTGCAGTCCCTACAGTGCCAAGGGTTGTAAATTTTATTAAGTTGCACACGGTGGACAAAAGAACTTCAAGATCTCTAGAGATGGACTTCTAAACTTGAGATTGTTGAAAATTTTTCTCAAGTCCACAGACAGTACACTTCTGCTATTACTGCTCGCCATGCTTAGTGTGGCACACAGAGACACACAATGCAAAAATTAAGTCAACTTTTCCCCTTTTCATCTTTTTTCAGGGGGATTTTTTCATTGCCCACACCAGCTACTTGCCACAAGTGAGATTGAACAAGCATCACTGTAATACTGCTGATTAGTGATGAGCGAGTATACTCGTTGCTCAGGTGGTCTCTGAGTATTTGGAAGTGCTCCGAGATTCAGTTTCTGTTGCCGCAGCTGCATGATTTATGGCTGCTGGACAGCTTGAATACATGTGAGGAAAGACTGTTTGTTAAGGAATCCCCACATGTATTCAGGCTATCAAACAGCCGCAAATCATGCAGCTACGGTAGCAGAAACTAAATCTCAGAGCACTTCCAAATACTCAGAGATCACCTGAGCGTGCGGGTCCAGCACCTCCCTTCTTCTAGCGTTGACGTCCCCCTCCTTGCTTCTGTCGTGCTCCTGCGCAGATGTACTTTATCAGCCTTGTTGAGGGCAGAGCAAGTACTGCAGTGCGCAGGCGCCAGGAAAGGTCAGAGAGGCCCAGCGATAAAGTACACCTGTGCAGGAGCACGACAGAAGCAAGGAGGAGGACGTCATCGCTAGAATATGGAAGGTGCCGGACCTGCGACGCCCATCGGACCCGGACCACACAGAACCGCCCCCCAGGTGAGCATATTATAACTCGTTTTTCTTATCTTTCAGGTTACATCGGAGGCTTATCTATAGCATTCCAGAATGCTGTAGATAAGCTCTTGATGGCGGTGGCTGCAGCTTATATAAGAAAAATGGAGTGACAGATTCCCTTTAAGTGATTAGAGTTGGGCAAGAGAGAAAATACGCAGGCCTGGATTTCACTTTGGAAGAGAGAATTTATTATCCCCACCTTTTGCTCCTCGGTACCTGAGGAGTGAGCACATAATTAAAAAAAGAGTTTACAGGACTCCCTGAAATCAGCAAAATTTCCTGACCCTTTATCCCGAGAACCTATCCGGCAGAATGATCTTGGGCTCCACCAGGGGTTATCTGGGAGCTGTGGACCCCATGCCTAAAGGGTTTGGGTGCTGCAAAGCAACTGAGCGCAATTGGCCCACCTTCATGCTAAGTTGCTGCAGTTGCCCTGCCAGAGCAGCCACTGGATCCATGAAGGATCAATAAAGATATGGGTCTTTGTTAATGTCATGCAGTGCCTTGGGACTTTGGGTGCTAATCAGGTCTCTAGAACTAGAAGCGTCCTATCTATCCCTGTCTCCTGGATTACTCCTGAAGGTGGAGTTGCTGGTTCACATACCTTGCTATGCTCCTATATCGACCCCAATCTGTTCCCTCCCCCACCCAGGGAGACGGGAAGCTAAAGTGTACAGGATAACACTAACTATAGAATCATAGAATCATAGAATGGTAGAGTTCGAAGGGACCTCCTGGGTCATCTTGTCCAACCCCCTGCTCAAAGCAGGATTCACTAAATCATCCCAGACAGATGTATGTCCAGCCTCTGTTTGAAGACTTCCATTAAAGGAGAACTCACCACCTCTCGTGACATCCTGTTCCACTCATTGATTACTCTAACTGTCAAAAAGTTTTTTCTAATATCTAATCTGTGTCTCCTCCCATTCAGTTTCATCCCATTGCTTCTAGTCTTTCTGTGTGCAAATGAGAATAAAGATAATCCTTCTACAATGTGACAGCCCTTGAGATATTTGTATACAGCTATTAAGTCACCTCTGTCTTCTTTTTTGCAAGCTAAACATTCCTCAAATCCTGTAACCGTTCCTCATAGGACATGGTTTGCAGACCCAACACCATTCTGGTCGCTCTTCTCTGAACTTGCTTCAGTTTGTTGATGTCTTTTTTAAAATGTGGTGCCCAAAACTGGACACAATATTCCAGATAAGGTCTGACCAAAGAGGAGTAGAGGGCAATAATGACTTCACGTGATCTAGACTGTATGCTTTTGTTAATACATCCCAGAATTGTATTTGCCTTTTTTGCTGCTGCATCACACTGTTGACTCATGTTCAGTCTGTGATCTATTAGTATACCCAAGTCTTTTTCAGATGTGCTGTTGCTTAGCCTTATTCCTCCCATTCTGTATTCGCTTTTTTCATTTTTATTTCCGAGATGAAGTACTTTGCATTTTTCCCTGTTAAAAACCATTCTGTTAGTTGCTGCCTACTGCTCCAGTTTATTTATATCTTTTTGAATCTTTTCTCTCTCTTCTCTAGTATTAGTTATCCCTCCTAGCTTTGTGTCATCAGCAAATTTAATCAGTTTACCCTCAATTCCTTCATCTAAATCATTGATAAAGATGTTGAACAATACAGGGCCCAAGACAGAGCCCTGTGGTACCTCACTTGATACATTCTTCCAACTCGATGTGCAGCAATTTACTACCACTCTTTGGGTCCTATCACTAAGCCAGTTATGTATCCACCTAACAGTTGCCTTGTCCATTCCATGCTTAGTCATTTTTTCAATAAGGATTGTGTGAGATACTTTGTCAAATGCTTTGCTGAAGTCAAGATATAATATATCTACAGCATTTCCCTGATCCACCCAGTCAGTGATTCTGTCATAGAAGGAAATTAAATTAGTCTGACATGACTTATTAGTTACAAACCCATGCTGACTCTGGTTAATCACTTCATTCTTGCCCAGGTACTTACATACATGTTGTTTAATAATTTGTTCAAAGATCTTTCCTGATATAGATGTCAGACTCACCGGCCTATAGTTCCCTGGGTCCACCTTCTTCCCCTTTTTGAAGACAGGAACAACATTTGCTCTTCTCCAGTCTTCTGGGACTTCTCCTGTTCTCCAAGAATTTTCAAAGATTATGGAGAGTGGTTCAAAAATTTCTTCTGCTATCTCCTTCAGTACTCTGGGGTGTAACTCATCTGGACCTGGAGACTTGAATTAATTTATGTTAGCTAAGTGTTTCCTCACTATTTTTCTGTTTATAGATATCCTGGATTCTTCTATTCCCTTAATAGGACAGTGAAGATCAGTTGATGTTACATTTCCTTTCTGAGAGAAAACAGATGCAAAATAGGAATTTAAAAGTTCGGCGTTTTCAACATCCTTTCTTACCATTTCATAATTTTCATCCTGTAAAAATCCTATAGCATCTTTGACTTTTCTTTTACTTTTGACATATCCCCAAAATCCTTTTTTATTGATTTTGACATCTCTTGCAAGCCCTAATTCATTGTCAGCTTTAGGTAATCTGATTCTTGCCCTGCAGGTTCTGCAGACATCATTAAATTCTTCTGTAGTTATGCCTCCCTCTTTCCATTTGATAAACATTTCTTTCTTCCTTTTTAGCATGTGTTTAAGTTCTTTGTTCATCCATCCTGGTTTCGTTAAATGCTTCCTATTCTTCCCTCCTTTCGGAATTGTTAATGATTGTGCTTTGAGAATCTCATTTTTCAAGATTTCCCATCCTTCCTGGACATTTTTGTCCTTAAGGATATCCAGCCATTGGATCCCTCCGATTCTCTTTCTGAGTCCCTTAAAACCATGCAAACAAAGGAAGACAGACAGGGAAAAAATTAGAAAAATAATCATACAAAACACACTCATGAAAAACAGAGTAGAAGACAGGGGAGTAAAAGAAAGGAGAAACCAAATAGGAGAGAATGAGGATGTTCACAAAAAAAACTCCAAGGAGCAAACTCTTGAAAAAAATCTACAAGTGTGTACTCCAACTCCAAACCAGGCATTAAGAACTAACACTGGCAATACCTGTGTGCCAGAGGTAGCAAAGAGGAGTGGCCAACACTGAATAACTGATGCAATCCAGGTAAGAAACCGCCAGGAGCTTCAACTGAAAATATAAATCCTTTCACTGCCATCAATGAAAAAACCTTCATTGCTTAATAAGATGGTGAAGTACTTCTAAGTAGTGTAGGAGTTTGTGAAACCAGAAGCTGCGATCTTATAGCCGCTTTCTGTCTTGGTATCTCCATGAGACATTTACTGCAAAACTATGCATTAGTTCTGGATAGTAAATAGTGCTAACTAACAGCCTGTTTAACTCCTTAATGACCAAGACAATTTTGACCTTAATGACCAAGCCACACTTTACAATTCTGACCAGTGTCACTTTATGGGGTAATAACTCATAAATGCTTCAACGTATCCCACTTATTCTGAGAATATTTTTTATTACATATTGTACTTCATGATAGTGGTAACATTTTGTGCGTCTACTTGTGAAAAAAATTGAAATATGGCAAAAATTTTAAACATTTTGCAATTTTCAAACTTTGAATTCTTATGCCCTTAAATCAGAGAGATAGTGAAGGAAATAATTATTTGATCCCTTGCTGATTTTGTAAATTTGCCCACTGACAAATACATGAACAGTTTATCATTTTAAGGGTAGGTTAATTTTAACATTGAGAGATAGAATTTCAAAAATAAAATCCAGAAAATCACATTGTATAAATTATATAAATGTATTTGCATTTTGAAGTAGGAAATAATTATTTGATCCCCTACCAACCATTAAGAGTTCTGGCTCCTACAGACCAGTAGACGCTCCAAATCAACCCATTACCTGCATTAAAGACAGCTGTATTACATAGTCACCTTTAGAAAAGACTCCTGTCCACAGACTCAATTAATCAGTCAGGCTAACTTCTACAACGATGTCAGGGACAAGATCATTACATTTTCTTACTATTGCACCAACAGTTGTCTCCTCACCCAGCATCTTACTTATGGTATTGTAGGCAGCCCATTCCAGCTTTGTGCAGTTCTATGATCTTGTCCCTGACATCCTTATAAAGCTCTTTGGTCTTGCCCAAAATCTCCAGAATATGTTGAAGGTGTTGAGGAACTACTAAATGCATACCAGTGTCTTGGATGTCGCATATCTTTGAAAATGCACTTTTTGCATTCACATTCAGATTTCTTCCCTCAAAATCTTGGGGATGTTAACGATGAACAAGGCAAGCGGTTTCACCAGGACATTAAAGTAAAGGAACACCGCTACCAGGGTTTTTTGAATGACTCAATGATGGCAGATTACTGTTGGATGTTATATAGGGACAACACTGAAAAATCATATCAACAACAGTCTAATATCAAGTTTTAATTTCCGCTCATATTTTGGTTTATATTTTGCCTGTGAAATTATTTCGGTTCAATAAAAACAGTTTTGTAAGGTGAAGCATTTTTCAGAAAAGTACAAAGTCACCTGCGATGATTACAAAAAATATTTTTTTGTAGACCTGTGTAATTAGCGAACGTCATGTCACATTTGGAGACCCCTGATGTGCCTAAACAGTGGAAACCCCCTACAAGTGACTCCATTTTGGAAACCACACCCCTCAGTGATTCTATCCAGGGTTTAGTGAGTATTTTGAGCCCAGAGGTACAACACCAAATTTGATAAAATTAGGTAGTGATATTGAATAGGCTAGTGCTCGCTACTCCAGTTATCATTGGGTGCTCAGGTATGCACCCAATATCACGGGTGCTTGAGTGACATGCCCAAGTTCCTGTCCGGCATGTTTTTCAGCTGTTAAACATCCCAAAAAAACATGTGAGGATCCATGATACTCCTTGCATACCAGAGCACCTGATGCAAACTCGAATAGCGAGCACATGCATTCAACAATAGCCGTCATATTGTCTTTTTTTTACTTTTGAAAAAAACAATTTTAACCCCAACGCTAACCCTGACACAACCATAGCCCCGACCCTTACTCTAGTACAACCCTAATCCCAACCCTGACCCCAACTCAACCATAACCTTAACCCTAAACATAACCTTAATCCTAACTCTAACCCTAATCCTAACCCTAACCTTAACTGCAAAGAATGGAAAAAATATAATATTTTATAATTTTTATCTAACTAAGGTGGTGACAAAGGGGGATTTGATTTACAATTTTTTTATATTTTGACTACTGTGATAGGGTCTATCACAGTCATCAAAAGGAAACGATAGGAAAAATTTCCTATTGTTGCTGGGTACAGGCTAGAAGATCTCAGTAGGCACACTGCACATGCACCCGCAATTTTTTTTCCAGGAAGATGACCCTGGGCCAGTAGACCGATCAGGAGAGACCAAGGGATGGTGGCAGTATCAGGGGCATAATTTCTCTCTCCTCTGACATATATATTATGTCAGAAGAGAGAGAAATGATTTTGACAGTGGGCACAATTTTTTATGTGATTGACGTTATTCACAAAATAATTGCAATCACGTTATCGAGGACTGAAAAATCCCCCCTAATCATGTTCTCCGGGGTCTTAGCTATCCCAGGTAACCTAGAGCCCAGAGATTTTCTGACCAAGGGGGTTGCTACAGCCTTATTCCAGATCACCGTTTTAAAACGGCGATGAAGGAATAAATCCCCTAGGCGGCTGCTATTTTAATGCATATTGGTGGACATTAAGGAGTTAATAACTCATTGCACTGAAAGACTTTTTAGGATTTTTTTTTTAAGTAAAAATGGTCCAAAATGAACACTTTGGGGGACAGATGCCTGCTTTGCTTGTGTTTATACACAGATGGTGTGCAAGGCAAAACCATGGCATTTTGACAAGCTGTGTTCCAAAAATGAACCCTCTTTATGGAGTATTAAGCTGCATGAGAAGCAATGTCATTGGCAGCAGTAAAATATTTTAGAACAAAATGGTCAAGCAGGCAGATGCAACAGTCAGTCTAATCATTGTTTAAAGGAAATCAAAGTTGACATTGATCCATGCCTGATTAATTTTGACAAATACAAGTTTTCCACACTTGCAGAGGACAATCTGGCCTAATGTAATGTGACTGGCTTAGATAAATACCCTCTCTGAACGCAGACTGTTGGCTAGCCAAAACATATCCATGGCAAATTGGGCCACTTTTTGCTGATTAAGAAGTGGCCCAATGTCTCAGTGTTGTAAATGTTTTAAAGTTTTCGTCCCTTAACCAGATTCATAGCTCTAGCTTTGCCCTGCACTTTGACAAAGTGCTATAGGAAATTGGGGAAGTTTTATATCTTTTACAAGCAGAAGATAAGTATACATTACAGGAATATCTTATTGAGAAGTGTAAAACCACAGAAATAAGAGAGGGCAAAAATATATTAAAATACTTAGATATGTAATTGTCATGTCCAAAAAAGGAGATTTAAGGTGGTTTTATAGTGTTTTTTAAGATGTTTTGATGCAGTTGCTGAAAAATTGATGCATCAAGAAAAACATGAACATAGAATGACATTAATGAAATGATAATAAGAAGTAGTACATGCTCAACCTTGTATAACCAGGGAACAGAAATTCTTCAGCATCCAATTTGCAGGCAACAACCCAATACTAAAACTACACAATGAAACAAAAAATACAGTAAATATTTTTTTCTTGTAATTTTTCCTCAACACCAAAATTTCAGATGGTGTGACGCTAGTCAATTCACACAGCCAAGCCGTGAGTCAGAATAGTAAGGTCAGAAGCCAGTAGGGTTCATCATAAGCAGAAGGAAAAGACAAAAGCATAGTCAGGTAATGTTTCGAGGTCAGAATACAAGAAGGATCAAGGATCAGAGCAGAAGTGATTACACAGAGAACTGGTCAGAGCAAGGTCTAAGATCAGGCAACAAAAGATTAAGCATACAGAAGTCAAAGCACAGAGGAAACAATTCTCACTTAGCTGAATGTACGTATTGCAGAGGTCTTGGAGAAAGAGCTCAGTTAAGTAGCATGGCAATCACCTGGGATAATGAACAGTTGGTGAAGGCCAGTGCCTCTCAGTCTAAGGCCCCTTTCACACATCTGTATATTTCCGGTACCGGAAAAACCAGTACGGGAGATATCCGAGTCCGTGTGTACTATGTGCCGCATCAGTACTTCCCGGTCTGCCGCCGGCGAAGAAGCGCTACTGTAAGCGCTGTTCTCCTGCGACTGGTGCTGAAGTCGGCTGTTATCATTCTCTCCTGCTTTGCCGGTGAGCAGAGGAGAATGATGAGCGTTATATTAAAGTGCGAACGACAGCAGGTGGGGGCTGTGGAATACCCCGATCATCTGCACCTACTGTCACTGTTATTAGTGACAGCAGGTGTTGGATGATGGGGGTAAGAGTTCCAAAAGCCACCACCTGCTGTCGTTCAGACTTTAATATAACGCTCATCATTCTCCTCTGCTCGATGGCAGAGCAGGGAGAATGATGACAGCCGGCTTCAGCACTAGCCGCCGGGGAACAACGCTTACTGCAGCGCTTCAGCGCTTCTTCCCCGGCGGCCGTCAGTGTCACATGGAGGACATTAAAGTGTTCTCCGTGTGAATGTGTGCGGGACGTTTTGCCGTCCGTGATGACGGCAAAAAAAGGACATGGCAGCGAGTTTTGCCCACGGACACACGGTACGTGGAAATACACTGACGTGCACAGACCCATTCATTTGAATGGGTCTACGTGAGTACGTGTCTCTGGTACGTGTGAAGACTGTCACCACAAGTACTGGAGACAAGGACATGTGAAAGAGGCTTAAGATTAGATAGCCGATCTGTCAATCAACAAACTGACAGCTCAGCATGCCCCTGTACCAAACAGGATGACTGACCAGTCAATCAAAGCACAAACAGCTGCAGCAAACCCCTGTACCAGATTGGATTGCTGAGCTGTCAATAACTGCATCCCAGAGACACTGAGGGGTGGAACCACGACAGATAGGCATCTAAAACCTATTTGTCCTATTTCAGAAAATTTTAGACCCTGATTGCAGTTTTTTGATAAAATTACAAACTGCGTTTTACTCACTATTTCATATATATTGCTGAGCCTCTGCCACTTCCCCTGGTAACCACTGACTGTGTTAATGTCATGTCATCAGTGTGGCAGAAAGTCAGTGAGCTGGGGGACACTGAGCAGCGCATTCTGTCTACAGGGGCAAAGCCACTGAGCTCACTGATTGGCTGCTGCACTGTCAACATGACATCAGCACCACAGCCTATACCGGAAAGCAGGATCAGCAGCAGCAGCCAAGATGAAACTCTGGTCCCAGGGTGAGTGAGTAAATCACAGTTTAATGTTCTTTTTAATATTTAGCAAACTGCACTCAAAGTTTAAAATTTTCTGAAAGGAGACAACCCATTTTATGCTTTTCTGATCTGCTTTGTGTTTCATTATTAGAACTAAATTCTGCATTACAAAGAGGCTTTATTTTTTATCACTAGTAATATTTTTAATAATTTTTAGCTCTTTATTTCTTCTCCTAAGTTATTAATACAATCCTCTTTCTGACATTTCTGACACTGACATCACTCTAAACTGGTAAGAATTGGATACGAGAACTTACCTAAACTTAGTTTACGTGGAATTTCTCAACAGACTGTTGTGACATAATCTAACAGCAGCATGATGTAGAGACAGAGACCCTGATTCAAGTAATGTTTCACTTACTGAGCTACTTAGTGTAGTTTCAATAAGATCACACTTCCATAAGCAGGAGATTATCACTACGGGACTAGTAAACCTGCTGCCATGTAGCCCTCCATATTTATGAGCTCTGTATAACCCCACCTCCACCACTGATTGGCAACTTTCTGACTATACACAGTGCAGACAGAAAGTGACCAATCAGTGATGTGGACGGGGTTAAACAAAGCTCAGCATTTAGAGAACTGGTAGATCGTCAGCAAAGAAATCAGTGATGCTATAAAAAAATGCAATATGCAGCCTAGTAAGTGACACATCGCTGAATCGGGGACTCTGCCCCTACATCATGCTGCTATAAGGTAGTATAGAAAAAACATGCTGACTTATTCCTTTAAGTTTAAGTTGAAAATGTTACACTTATCATAAGTAAATAAAAACTCAACCAAAAGAAACTGTGATGCAATGCAAGAACATTTTTTTTTCTGCATTTATATATGATTATCTAATTCCCTTCAGTGAATTTTATTATATAAGTAGTATAGGAGTTCCACCACTCGTCAAACTCAATCTGACAGGTCAACAGCCCCCTATCATTTAATCCGTCTCCCTGGGATTTGATCTGTCTGGACTTTGCTCAGGGTGGGAAATCTGGTCTGCTGGATTTGTGAATTTCAATCAAAGTGATTTAATTCGTCTCTATTGATATTTTATCCCGTGGATTTGATTAGTCTGGGGAGTATTAGTGTATTAAAGAGTGAATCTTGATCTTTTTTTTTGTGGGGAGAAACTTTTAACTAAATCCGTAAATATATAAGAAGTTTTACTAGTCTTTTTTCTAGCCTGTCATTAAATCCCTATACAATCCAAGCCTTGTACACACAGCTTGGTAATAGGTTACCGATCTGTAACAAAGTATTTTCTATCTAGTGGTTAACATGGTACACATTAGCCAAATGCAGACAGGTATGAACAACATTCAAATCAATATATAATAGTGCACATCTCCATATCTTATATGTTATAGCGATAATAGATTAATACGGGGCTAAACAATAATAACCTCCATATATTTGTACCTATATATGCAATCTATGTAACTCACAATATCCCCCAATAGGCAGACATATATGCACTATATATAGGATTATAAGTATCTCAATGAATCAGGTATATCAATAAAGTAACTTCTCCATCACAGTTGCTAATATAATGATGTTAGCATGCGAGTGCAGAGCTCACAATACATACTGTGCGTGCATATGAAGTCAATTAGCACATCCATATGAGGAGCTATATTAAAAAAGCAACGATTATTCTATAGTACCATCCAGTATAAAACACCTTATAACACATTTGGAATTATGACTCTCATCTTATAGTTTTTATTCAGTGTTTATATATATATTTTTAGCCTGCCATTGTATCTACACTTATATCAGGACTGGGAAGAATGTAATGACATGGGGTTAGGAATCTCCAACCTAGTTTCTGGTTTGCTACAGATAGCTAATACTAGTCTTTTTTCTAGCCTGCCATTAAATCCCTATACAATCCAAGCCTTGTACACACAGCTTGGTAATAGGTTACCGATCTGTAACAAAGTATTTTCTATCTAGTGGTTAACATGGTACAAATTAGCCAAATGCAGACAGGTATGAACTACATTCAAATCAATATATAATAGTGCACATCTCCATATCTTATATGTTATAGCGATAATAGATTAATACGGGGCTAAACAATAATAACCTCCATATATTTGTACCTATATATGCAATCTATGTAACTCACAATATCCCCCAATAGGCAGACATATATGCACTATATATAGGATTATAAGTATCTCAATGAATCAGGTATATCAATAAAGTAACTTCTCCATCACAGTTGCTAATATAATGATGTTAGCATGCGAGTGCAGAGCTCACAATACATACTGTGCGTGCATATGAAGTCAATTAGCACATCCATATGAGGAGCTATATTAAAAAAGCAACGATTATTCTATAGTACCATCCAGTATAAAACACCTTATAACACATTTGGAATTATGACTCTCATCTTATAGTTTTTATTCAGTGTTTATATATATATTTTTAGCCTGCCATTGTATCTACACTTATATCAGGACTGGGAAGAATGTAATGACATGGGGTTAGGAATCTCCAACCTAGTTTCTGGTTTGCTACAGATAGCTAATTTATTACCATTGAGAGAATGAGTGAAGGTCGATGCTAATATGTTTCCAAAGTTTAGTGACAGGAACTACTTAGTGATGACAAATTCACAGGACTATTTTTTAACTGTTCCATGTGAGAATACAGGCATATGATGGGAGCCATTACTTAGAATTTGTTATTTTGGGTCTATTTTTAACTGTTTCATGTGAGAATACAGGCATAGGATGGGAGTCATTACTTAGAATTTGTTATTTTGGGGCTATTTTTAACTGGTTCATGTGAGAATACAGACATAAGATGGGCCCATTACTTAGTGTATACTATTTATGTACAAAGATGATACGGAAAATATATGTTTCCAAAGTTTAATTGTAGCGAATCAAGGTGTATTAAACTGATTACTAACACAATTACGGCAACTTGATAACAATTTCACAACAAATTCGTTATTTTGTGACTATTTTTAACTGTTTCATGTGAGAATACAGGCAGAGGATGGGGCCAATACTTGGTGTATACTATTTATGTACAAAGATGATACGGAAAATATATGTTTCCAAAGTTTACTGACAGGGAGTACATAGTGGGGAGAGCCCTCTTGCAGTGCTAACCTGATTAAAAGCCCTCATTGCTACTTTTTCTCTTGTCTAACATCACAATACAACCAAGTGGTTCTTCAAAACTATTTGTAAGTCTTCCGGCACAAAGCACATGTGAACAGTTGATGGTAATATTTTGCCACATGACAAATGTTTCTGACTCTCAGTTGCTAATACTGATAGACATATTGTGAACTGACATATAGGGTCCATGTGAGACACCATATTTTTCAACATTTTGATCCTTCACAGATTTATTTTGCATTATATTTTTTTTATTTTGCTTTAGGATCATGTACAGAGGTGTTTTTATGGATTAATACTGATAGACATATTGTCCCAGGCATGTCCGGGCATGCCCGGACAAGTCCGGGCATGCCTGGACAAGTCCTGGTCACGTGACAACCGTGGAAAAACAAGCCTGAAATTCAAAAACTATGCGCTATCCGTTAACACACGCATAGTCATCTAGAAAATATTGAGCGAGTCGCTTCACAAACCATCTCAAGGCATGCTGAAGAATGTCAACGTTCCCGCTATGAGCTACACACATGACCAACTGTATAGCCTGGGACGCGTAGCGTTCTTGTTGCACAGGCCTATTTTTAAAGATGCTATGCCCCTCAGATATAAAAGACAGGCATGTTGGAACGTGTCCCGGCCTATTTTGGCAAATGCCCACTCCTATGCATCGATATTGAGCATGGTTCAACAAAAATCAGATACATAGTTTTTACCATAGCTGTGTTTCTGACTCTCATGCCATGCCCGAAAGGCCTATTTTGGCACATGCCCGCACCTATGCAGCGATTTTGACCAGCATTCAACAAAAAATCGGGTACAAACTTTTTAACATACCTGTGTTTCGGACCCTCAGACCATGACAGAAGCACTCTGTGCCATGTACTCTAACCCATAATATTCGATTTTGATCAGCATTCAACAAAAATTGGGTGCTAACTTTTTTAGCATACCTGTGTTTCTATAGCGAATACACGGACCACAGCACACTTATGCTGTACCCGCACCGCTGCAGCTAGTGCTTTTTAGCTAAAAAAAGGCCCTTATTTGCATCATTTTCATTATAGTACGACTGGTACATGCCCACTCCTATGCAGCGATATTGAGTACCGTTCAACAAAAATCAGGTACAAACTTTTTAACATACCTATGTTTCGTGCCCTCGTGCCATACCAGAAGCACTCTGTGCCATGTACCCTAGCCCATAATAATCGATTTTGATCAGCATTCAACAAAAAATTGGGTGCAAACTTTTTTAGCATAGCTCTGTTTCTGACTCCCATGTCGTACCGGAAAGACCTATTTTGGCACAGGCCCACACCTATGTAACGGTTTTGACCACTACTCAACAAAAATGGCTACAAACTTTTTAACATACCTGTGTTACGCACCCTCATGTCATACCAGAAGCACCCTGGGCCATGTACTCTAGACCATAATATTTCACATCGGGTATGGGACCTACATAGCTTTGTTTTCTCAGGTATTTAAAAAAGTGTGGAAAACTGAAAATCCCGCGGCCTGTGGTAATTTAGTGAGAACCATATAGACAAATCGGGTATCGTCACACACGAGACCACAACACCTCGGGCTATCACATTGACAACTAGTTTTCAAAAACCAATGCCTCAAAAATAAGGTAAGAATCGTGGTGACATGCATCGTGGTCTATAAATGTATAGTCTGAAAATTTACCATTGCTAAAGAACAGTAAAAAGTCGTGCGTACAACTATCAGCCCCAAAACTCTCACCACTATCACAAACACTATTGCCTACAGAGGCGCCCCGCGAGAATTTCTGTATGTGTGTATCAAGATGCTCCCTGCTATGACCGATTGTTTGCTCGTGAGTGCTGGCATTTCCAGTGACATCATAGTTGTGTAAATGCGCTGGGGCACGTGTATCGATCCCCTAGGTTGTAATGCGTGAGCATTTTAATTATTTTTTTCAATTCATAACCATACGTTCTCAGGCAGACAGGTTTATTTCACAGAAGTTGACTGTACAGTTGTATAATTTTTGTTTAAAAGCATACATTTGCATAATTTTGTTTAAAATCGCACAGTTCAGCGATAATCTCGGATGTTGGACACGCACTTATCAGTCTTTCATACGTGTCGCAGAAAGATTTTAGTCTGTTCTGCGTGAGTTTATTGTGCACGTAGTGTGCAGACATGTCAAGAAACATTTTGGCGTGTTCAGCAGTCCAAGCGTGTGTTGGCGTGTAAGGCGATCCACTATCAACCTTCTGTTTCTTACTTACACGCCGGCGCGATACAGCGCGTTTCTTTGGCGCTAATGCATCGGCTGAATTGGCAGATGCTGCTTCCGCGTTGTTATTTGCAGATTCTGTAGCTTGACACAGACGTATATTCTTAGGCCTACTACTCTCCGTATTCACGGTGTATGCGATTGTCGCGTCGCTTTCTTCACGATCCGCGACACATCTGAGTGAACGTGGTTCCGTTCTCACATCCGCTCTGTTCTCAAATCCATAATTGCGCTGCTGCAAATCTCGCGAATGATGCTCCTCCGTAACTAAAGAAAAGATACGTGGTGTAGTTAACTGCTAAGCGGGTGAGATATAGGAAAAGCTACAGGCTCCACTTTACTCTGATTCAACGTGACATTTGTAAAGCTACCAGTACCGATTATCTGTGAAACCGATGCATGATTGTTTGTATAACTACACTATAGAGCGGCCTAGACATATATACTTACAAGTATCCCCCGGGTGCTGATCTACAGAGAATGCTGAATTAACAGACATCACGCTGCTCGTTCGCGGACGTATGGGGCTGATTTCTCCATCAAACTGCAACCTCACGGGCGATACTTTAGCCGCTAAAATAAAATATAACATACATGGTTGTGCAAAGCACTCACAAAGCTAACTTGACACAGGTAAATAAAACTAGTTACCGCAGAAATTAGCACATCCATATGAGGAGCTATATTAAAAAAGCAACGATTATTCTATAGTACCATCCAGTATAAAACACCTTATAACACATTTTGAATTATGACTCTCATCTTATAGTTTTTATTCAGTGTTTATATATATATTTTTAGCCTGCCATTGTATCTACACTTATATCAGGACTGGGAAGAATGTAATGACATGGGGTTAGGAATCTCCAACCTAGTTTCTGGTTTGCTACAGATAGCTAATTTATTACCATTGAGAGAATGAGTGAAGGTCGATGCTAATATGTTTCCAAAGTTTAGTGACAGGAACTACTTAGTGATGACAAATTCACAGGACTATTTTTTAACTGTTCCATGTGAGAATACAGGCATATGATGGGGGCCATTACTTAGAATTTGTTATTTTGGGTCTATTTTTAACTGTTTCATGTGAGAATACAGGCATAGGATGGGAGTCATTACTTAGAATTTGTATTTTGGGGCTATTTTTAACTGGTTCATGTGAGAATACAGACATAAGATGGGCCCATTACTTAGTGTATACTATTTATGTACAAAGATGATACGGAAAATATATGTTTCCAAAGTTTAATTGTAGCGAATCAAGGTGTATTAAACTGATTACTAACACAATTACGGCAACTTGATAACAATTTCACAACAAATTCGTTATTTTGTGACTATTTTTAACTGTTTCATGTGAGAATACAGGCAGAGGATGGGGCCAATACTTGGTGTATACTATTTATGTACAAAGATGATACGGAAAATATATGTTTCCAAAGTTTACTGTCAGGGAGTACATAGTGGGGAGAGCCCTCTTGCAGTGCTAACCTGATTAAAAGCCCTCATTGCTACTTTTTCTCTTGTCTAACATCACAATACAACCAAGTGGTTCTTCAAAACTATTTGTAAGTCTTCCGGCACAAAGCACATGTGAACAGTTGATGGTAATATTTTGCCACATGACAAATGTTTCTGACTCTCAGTTGCTAATACTGATAGACATATTGTGAACTGACATATAGGGTCCATGTGAGACACCATATTTTTCAACATTTTGATCCTTCACAGATTTATTTTGCATTATATTTTTTTTATTTTGCTTTAGGATCATGTACAGAGGTGTTTTTATGGATTAATACTGATAGACATATTGTCCCAGGCATGTCCGGGCATGCCTGGACAAGTCCTGGTCACGTGACAACCGTGGAAAAACAAGCCTGAAATTCAAAAACTATGCGCTATCCGTTAACACACGCATAGTCATCTAGAAAATATTGAGCGAGTCGCTTCACAAACCATCTCAAGGCATGCTGAAGAATGTCAACGTTCCCGCTATGAGCTACACACATGACCAACTGTATAGCCTGGGACGCGTAGCGTTCTTGTTGCACAGGCCTATTTTTAAAGATGCTATGCCCCTCAGATATAAAAGACAGGCATGTTGGAACGTGTCCCGGCCTATTTTGGCAAATGCCCACTCCTATGCATCGATATTGAGCATGGTTCAACAAAAATCAGATACATAGTTTTTACCATAGCTGTGTTTCTGACTCTCATGCCATGCCCGAAAGGCCTATTTTGGCACATGCCCGCACCTATGCAGCGATTTTGACCAGCATTCAACAAAAAATCGGGTACAAACTTTTTAACATACCTGTGTTTCGGACCCTCAGACCATGACAGAAGCACTCTGTGCCATGTACTCTAACCCATAATATTCGATTTTGATCAGCATTCAACAAAAATTGGGTGCTAACTTTTTTAGCATACCTGTGTTTCTATAGCGAATACACGGACCACAGCACACTTATGCTGTACCCGCACCGCTGCAGCTAGTGCTTTTAGCTAAAAAAAGGCCCTTATTTGCATCATTTTCATTATAGTACGACTGGTACATGCCCACTCCTATGCAGCGATATTGAGTACCGTTCAACAAAAATCAGGTACAAACTTTTTAACATACCTATGTTTCGTGCCCTCGTGCCATACCAGAAGCACTCTGTGCCATGTACCCTAGCCCATAATAATCGATTTTGATCAGCATTCAACAAAAAATTGGGTGCAAACTTTTTTAGCATAGCTCTGTTTCTGACTCCCATGTCGTACCGGAAAGACCTATTTTGGCACAGGCCCACACCTATGTAACGGTTTTGACCACTACTCAACAAAAATGGCTACAAACTTTTTAACATACCTGTGTTACGCACCCTCATGTCATACCAGAAGCACCCTGGGCCATGTACTCTAGACCATAATATTTCACATCGGGTATGGGACCTACATAGCTTTGTTTTCTCAGGTATTTAAAAAAGTGTGGAAAACTGAAAATCCCGCGGCCTGTGGTAATTTAGTGAGAACCATATAGACAAATCGGGTATCGTCACACACGAGACCACAACACCTCGGGCTATCACATTGACAACTAGTTTTCAAAAACCAATGCCTCAAAAATAAAGTAAGAATCGTGGTGACATGCATCGTGGTCTATAAATGTATAGTCTGAAAATTTACCATTGCTAAAGAACAGTAAAAAGTCGTGCGTACAACTATCAGCCCCAAAACTCTCACCACTATCACAAACACTATTGCCTACAGAGGCGCCCCGCGAGAATTTCTGTATGTGTGTATCAAGATGCTCCCTGCTATGACCGATTGTTTGCTCGTGAGTGCTGGCATTTCCAGTGACATCATAGTTGTGTAAATGCGCTGGGGCACGTGTATCGATCCCCTAGGTTGTAATGCGTGAGCATTTTAATTATTTTTTTCAATTCATAACCATACGTTCTCAGGCAGACAGGTTTATTTCACAGAAGTTGACTGTACAGTTGTATAATTTTTGTTTAAAAGCATACATTTGCATAATTTTGTTTAAAATCGCACAGTTCAGCGATAATCTCGGATGTTGGACACGCACTTATCAGTCTTTCATACGTGTCGCAGAAAGATTTTAGTCTGTTCTGCATGAGTTTATTGTGCACGTAGTGTGCAGACATGTCAAGAAACATTTTGGCGTGTTCAGCAGTCCAAGCGTGTGTTGGCGTGTAAGGCGATCCACTATCAACCTTCTGTTTCTTACTTACACGCCGGCGCGATACAGCGCGTTTCTTTGGCGCTAATGCATCGGCTGAATTGGCAGATGCTGCTTCCGCGTTGTTATTTGCAGATTCTGTAGCTTGACACAGACGTATATTCTTAGGCCTACTACTCTCCGTATTCACGGTGTATGCGATTGTCGCGTCGCTTTCTTCACGATCCGCGACACATCTGAGTGAACGTGGTTCCGTTCTCACATCCGCTCTGTTCTCAAATCCATAATTGCGCTGCTGCAAATCTCGCGAATGATGCTCCTCCGTAACTAAAGAAAAGATACGTGGTGTAGTTAACTGCTAAGCGGGCGAGATATAGGAAAAGCTACAGGCTCCACTTTACTCTGATTCAACGTGACATTTGTAAAGCTACCAGTACCGATTATCTGTGAAACCGATGCATGATTGTTTGTATAACTACACTATAGAGCGGCCTAGACATATATACTTACAAGTATCCCCCGGGTGCTGATCTACAGAGAATGCTGAATTAACAGACATCACGCTGCTCGTTCGCGGACGTATGGGGCTGATTTCTCCATCAAACTGCAACCTCACGGGCGATACTTTAGCCGCTAAAATAAAATATAACATACATGGTTGTGCAAAGCACTCACAAAGCTAACTTGACACAGGTAAATAAAACTAGTTACCGCAGAAATTTTTATCTGCATGTATAAGAACACTATAGAGCTGCGTAGACATATATGCTTACAGGCATGAGACGTGTACTGTACTTCAGAGATTGGTGAATTAAACGGTGTGGAGTTGTTCGGTAGTTGTCGTATGGGGCTGTTTTCTTTTTCAAGCTGCAGACTCCTGCACCCTAGTTTAACAGCTGTAAATAAAATATAACTATTAAGCGCCTCAGAAATGATATCTACAAGGCCCACACGCATAAAGCTAAATTCGCAAAGCTAACGTAACAAGCGTCAATAAAATATATCCGCTAGTTAAGGGTGGGGACGCAGGGTACAGAGGATACAGACACATAACAGCCGTGTTTCAAGGACCCGCTACCTTTTCTATTCCAGCGCCGTGTGCTTAGCGAATCACTCCATCTTTTAGGAGCGTAGGTTTTCGCGCGAGTTAGAGGATTATAGTCCGGTTCTACGAACTCGACACCGGAATCCAGGGGATCCTCCACGATCTCAACATCGGAATCGCGATGCTCCAGCGCCTCAGCCGCCACGGTGTTTTCAACCGCCCAGTCCGCTACAGGTGTATCTGTATGAGAAAATGTATTTAATTACCAGACTAGATACATAAGCTTAAAACATCTGATATATCTATAGGTTTCTTGCCTGTGACAGACTGGTGAGAGCTGGAGGCTCGTCGCCCGCTAGCAGAGTTGCTATCCTTTAACAGGTTCTGCGTAATGAACCGATTCTCATAGGAGTAGTCTGAATGCACTCCCGCTTCTTAAATAAGAAAGAATGAAATATATAATTTATATATACAAAGCGCAGACTCAGACAACCCGAGACAATACGTGGTACACTATATACAGTGTAAAACTTACCCGATTGTTCTGGTGAAAGTATAGCAGAATATTGACCGCGAGAATGTCTGGACTCCATCTTGAATAAAAAGGGTTCTCTATTAAATTAAAGCAAATAAAGATCAAGTATGAAAACACTGGTAGCCTATTCATGCAAATACTATACTAACTTAAATATAACTGAAACGAAATCCATAAAAATACTCACTTTATTCCTGTTCAGATCTGGCGTGTGTTCTGCGAGGTGCGAAGCCTTACAGGTGAGCTGTGTATCGCTTGGGAGCTGGGCTGTATTTATTAGTGGTAGCAGAGAGAACACACCCTCTGTCAATGAGGGGTAGAAAAAAATCTATTAATGTTTTACAGGGCCATCATGCCGGCTAAACGCGTTCAAAGAATATTTCACACCCGAAGCCCCACCATCATTACCCTGTAGCTGTAAATTTATAACGTCTACTATTAATATTAATAATTAATATAGACTGACGCTAAAATCCATGCAGTTAATTTTATTTTAGCTGACAGGGACGTTAGCTAGACATTTTAATAATATAAAGCTGCAGTTATATACGCTGCGTTGTCTGTACAGTCCTTGAAACACGGCTGTTATGTGTCTGTATCCTCTGTACCCTGCGTCCCCACCCTTAACTAGCGGATATATTTTATTGACGCTTGTTACGTTAGCTTTGCGAATTTAGCTTTATGCGTGTGGGCCTTGTAGATATCATTTCTGAGGCGCTTAATAGTTATATTTTATTTACAGCTGTTAAACTAGGGTGCAGGAGTCTGCAGCTTGAAAAAGAAAACAGCCCCATACGACAACTACCGAACAACTCCACACCGTTTAATTCACCAATCTCTGAAGTACAGTACACGTCTCATGCCTGTAAGCATATATGTCTACGCAGCTCTATAGTGTTCTTATACATGCAGATAAAAATTTCTGCGGTAACTAGTTTTATTTACCTGTGTCAAGTTAGCTTTGTGAGTGCTTTGCACAACCATGTATGTTATATTTTATTTTAGCGGCTAAAGTATCGCCCGTGAGGTTGCAGTTTGATGGAGAAATCAGCCCCATACGTCCGCGAACGAGCAGCGTGATGTCTGTTAATTCAGCATTCTCTGTAGATCAGCACCCTGGGGATACTTGTAAGTATATATGTCTAGGCCGCTCTATAGTGTAGTTATACAAACAATCATGCATCGGTTTCACAGATAATCGGTACTGGTAGCTTTACAAATGTCACGTTGAATCAGAGTAAAGTGGAGCCTGTAGCTTTTCCTATATCTCGCCCGCTTAGCGGTTAACTACACCACGTATCTTTTCTTTAGTTACGGAGGAGCGTCATTCGCGAGATTTGCAGCAGCGCAATTATGGATTTGAGAACAGAGCGGATGTGAGAACGGAACCACGTTCACTCAGATGTGTCGCGGATCGTGAAGAAAGCGACGCGACAATTGCATACACTGTGAATACGGAGAGTAGTAGGCCTAAGAATATACGTCTGTGTCAAGCTACAGAATCTGCAAATAACAACGCGGAAGCAGCATCTGCCAATTCAGCCGATGCATTAGCGCCAAAGAAACGCGCTGTATCGCGCCGGCGTGTAAGTAAGAAACAGAAAGTTGATAGTGGATCGCCTTACACGCCAACACACGCTTGGACTGCTGAACACGCCAAAATGTTTCTTGACATGTCTGCACACTACGTGCACAATAAACTCACGCAGAACAGACTAAAATCTTTCTGCGACACGTATGAAAGACTGATAAGTGCGTGTCCAACATCCGAGATTATCGCTGAACTGTGCGATTTTAAACAAAATTATGCAAATGTATGCTTTTAAACAAAAATTATACAACTGTACAGTCAACTTCTGTGAAATAAACCTGTCTGCCTGAGAACGTATGGTTATGAATTGAAAAAATTAATTAAAATGCTCACGCATTACAACCTAGGGGATCGATACACGTGCCCCAGCGCATTTACACAACTATGATGTCACTGGAAATGCCAGCACTCACGAGCAAACAATCGGTCATAGCAGGGAGCATCTTGATACACACATACAGAAATTCTCGCGGGGCGCCTCTGTAGGCAATAGTGTTTGTGATAGTGGTGAGAGTTTTGGGGCTGATAGTTGTACGCACGACTTTTTACTGTTCTTTAGCAACGGTAAATTTTCAGACTATACATTTATAGACCACGATGCATGTCACCACGATTCTTACTTTATTTTTGAGGCATTGGTTTTTGAAAACTAGTGGTCAATGTGATAGCCCGAGGTGTTGTGGTCTCGTGTGTGACGATACCCGATTTGTCTATATGGTTCTCACTAAATTACCACAGGCCGCGGGATTTTCAGTTTTCCACACTTTTTTAAATACCTGAGAAAACAAAGCTATGTAGGTCCCATACCCGATGTGAAATATTATGGTCTAGAGTACATGGCCCAGGGTGCTTCTGGTATGACATGAGGGTGCGTAACACAGGTATGTTAAAAAGTTTGTAGCCATTTTTGTTGAGTAGTGGTCAAAACCGTTACATAGGTGTGGGCCTGTGCCAAAATAGGTCTTTCCGGTACGACATGGGAGTCAGAAACAGAGCTATGCTAAAAAAGTTTGCACCCAATTTTTGTTGAATGCTGATCAAAATCGATTATTATGGGCTAGGGTACATGGCACAGAGTGCTTCTGGTATGGCACGAGGGCACGAAACATAGGTATGTTAAAAAGTTTGTACCTGATTTTTGTTGAACGGTACTCAATATTGCTGCATAGGAGTGGGCATGTACCAGTCGTACTATAATGAAAATGATGCAAATAAGGGCCTTTTTTTAGCTAAAAAGCACTAGCTGCAGCGGTGCGGGTACAGCATAAGTGTGCTGTGGTCCGTGTATTCGCTATAGAAACACAGGTATGCTAAAAAAGTTAGCACCCAATTTTTGTTGAATGCTGATCAAAATCGAATATTATGGGTTAGAGTACATGGCACAGAGTGCTTCTGTCATGGTCTGAGGGTCCGAAACACAGGTATGTTAAAAAGTTTGTACCCGATTTTTTGTTGAATGCTGGTCAAAATCGCTGCATAGGTGCGGGCATGTGCCAAAATAGGCCTTTCGGGCATGGCATGAGAGTCAGAAACACAGCTATGGTAAAAACTATGTATCTGATTTTTGTTGAACCATGCTCAATATCGATGCATAGGAGTGGGCATTTGCCAAAATAGGCCGGGACACGTTCCAACATGCCTGTCTTTTATATCTGAGGGGCATAGCATCTTTAAAAATAGGCCTGTGCAACAAGAACGCTACGCGTCCCAGGCTATACAGTTGGTCATGTGTGTAGCTCATAGTGGGAACGTTGACATTCAGCATGCCTTGAGATGGTTTGTGAAGCGACTCGCTCAATATTTTCTAGATGACTATGCGTGTGTTAACGGATAGCGCATAGTTTTTGAATTTCAGGCTTGTTTTTCCACGGTTGTCACGTGACCAGGACTTGTCCAGGCATGCCAGGACTTGTCCGGGCATGCCCGGACATGCCTGGGACAATATGTCTATCAGTATTAAACCATAAAAACACCTCTGTACATGATCCTTAAGCAAAATAAAAAAAATATAATGCAAAATAAATCTGTGAAGGATCAAAATGTTGAAAAATATGGTGTCTCACATGGACCCTATATGTCAGTTCACAATATGTCTATCAGTATTAGCAACTGAGAGTCAGAAACATTTGTCATGTGGCAAAATATTACCATCAACTGTTCACATGTGCTTTGTGCCGGAAGACTTACAAATAGTTTTGAAGAACCACTTGGTTGTATTGTGATGTTAGACAAGAGAAAAAGTAGCAATGAGGGCTTGTAATCAGGTTAGCACTGCAAGAGGGCTCTCCCCACTATGTACTCCCTGTCAGTAAACTTTGGAAACATATATTTTCCGTATCATCTTTGTACATAAATAGTATACACCAAGTATTGGCCCCATCCTCTGCCTGTATTCTCACATGAAACAGTTAAAAATAGTCACAAAATAACGAATTTGTTGTGAAATTGTTATCAAGTTGCCGTAATTGTGTTAGTAATCAGTTTAATACACCTTGATTCGCTACAATTAAACTTTGGAAACATATATTTTCCGTATCATCTTTGTACATAAATAGTATACACTAAGTAATGGGCCCATCTTATGTCTGTATTCTCACATGAACCAGTTAAAAATAGCCCCAAAATAGCAAATTCTAAGTAATGACTCCCATCCTATGCCTGTATTCTCACATGAAACAGTTAAAAATAGACCCAAAATAACAAATTCTAAGTAATGGCCCCCATCCTATGCCTGTATTCTCACATGGAACAGTTAAAAAATAGTCCTGTGAATTTGTCATCACTAAGTAGTTCCTGTCACTAAACTTTGGAAACATATTAGCATCGACCTTCACTCATTCTCTCAATGGTAATAAATTAGCTATCTGTAGCAAACCAGAAACTAGGTTGGAGATTCCTAACCCCATGTCATTACATTCTTCCCAGTCCTGATATAAGTGTAGATACAATGGCAGGCTAAAAATATATATATAAACACTGAATAAAAACTATAAGATGAGAGTCATAATTCCAAATGTGTTATAAGGTGTTTTATACTGGATGGTACTATAGAATAATCGTTGCTTTTTTAATATAGCTCCTCATATGGATGTGCTAATTGACTTCATATGCACGCACAGTATGTATTGTGAGCTCTGCACTCGCATGCTAACATCATTATATTAGCAACTGTGATGGAGAAGTTGCTTTATTGATATACCTGATTCATTGAGATACTTATAATCCTATATATAGTGCATATATGTCTGCCTATTGGGGGATATTGTGAGTTACATAGATTGCATATATAGGTACAAATATATGGAGGTTATTATTGTTTAGCCCCGTATTAATCTATTATCGCTATAACATATAAGATATGGAGATGTGCACTATTATATATTGATTTGAATGTAGTTCATACCTGTCTGCATTTGGCTAATTTGTACCATGTTAACCACTAGATAGAAAATACTTTGTTACAGATCGGTAACCTATTACCAAGCTGTGTGTACAAGGCTTGGATTGTATAGGGATTTAATGACAGGCTAGAAAAAAGACTAGTAAAACTTCTTATATTTATGGATTTAGTTAAAAGTTTCTCCCCACAAAAAAAAAAGATCAAGAATAGCTCTTTAATTCACTAAAACTCCACAGACTAATCTAATCCAGTGGATAAAATATCAATAGAGACGAATAAATCACTTTGATTGAAATTCACAAATCCAGCAGACCAGATTTCACAGCCTGAGCAAAGTCCAGACAGATCAAGTCCCAGGGAGACGGATTAAATCATAGGGGGCGTGTCGACCTGTCAGATTTGAGTTTGACGAGTGGTGGAACTCCTATACTACTTATATACTTTTATCTTTAGATTTATTTTTTTAGAATCCTAATTATACATTAGTTAACAATTTATAATATCCAAAACTAAGATAATTCTTGTCATTGCATTTATGATAATAATCAAGTCGTAGATCCACTTAGGATATATGGTCCACAACAATTTGAAATGATGACACCACTGCTCTTGTAGATGTAACAAAATGCAGATTTATCACACGCTCCACAAATGGAATATGATTTGAATACCAACAATGAGTATGTCCTCACCGTTTTAATGTAATGTGATAGCAATAAATTAAATTCACAGAACTGCCTATAATTGCCATTGTTTAGTGCTTTCAGTTTGCACTTATGTGTTATTTCCTTGTAACACAATGTGCTCTCTACAGTATGCTTCAATTGTCAACGTTCTCCGACACTTCACATTAACACTTCAGCACCTTGTTAATTAGACAGCGACATGGACCGAGTGTTTCCATCATGACCTTTGGTGTCTGTCTCATTTCAGTTTCTATATGCAAAGATCTTGAACTTTGCAGCTACAAATAACATTTTAATTGTATTTAAATGAGATCGCTCAACTTATGCAAATTTAGAAGAAAAAAAATAGCAAACTGGGCTTACAAAATTTCTTATAGGAATAAAATGGAACAGAGTAAAGAAAACGTCTTGATTAAATTTCTCTCCAGTGTACAGCAGTAATGCCGGAAATTAATTACATAACTGATATTTTCTCCATTTCAATTATTGATTAAATGTTTATTTAGAAAAATATGTCACAGTAGATAATGTAAAAGGGGGTATTCATTTTTCAATGGAAGGGAAAATGTTAAAAAACAGAATGCAGAGGAAAAATAAAGCAGAAAGAGGTCACAGTTGACATTAAAGACCATAATACAATAGTTACAAGTAGTCACAATCTATAATTCTGTGCATTAGAGGAAAGTACAAAAGCTAAAAAAGTGAACATAATTATTTCCCATTTATAGAACTGTTTTCTGTTGCCTTTACGACGGTAAGAACTTTTTAGTTGTAATGCTCCGTGGTTACTTGATGCACCGTTCAGGAGGGATATCCAATCAGTATATACTAAGTTTTCAGAGGCATTCCTTAAGCGAGTAAACAGCTAAGAGAAGATTTTAGAAGGGGAAAGGCAAGAGATTATTATAGAAGACAGTATGAGTACAGAGAACAAGTTTTGAAGGCACTCTACTACATAACATTTGGACCGAATGGCTCTTTTTAGCAATATATTTATTTGGTTTATTCCATTTTTTAAAGTGTTTTTTTGGCCATTTTTTTTAAAATGCAGGGATTGTCTAGACACGACAGATCGATCAACATCAGGCTGAAACCTGCAGACCACATCAATAAGCTTTAATTCGTTCTGATGACCACAGGATGTAAAGACTTTGAACAAAGCGGCAAAAAATTTAGATTGCTTCTTGGTCCCGCAGAAGAGTTACTATTAGCTTCACTTTGTTTCTCCATTAAAGAGTTTTCATCCAGTCACCTTTGGAGCAAATAAGTAATGAACAGGGATGAGCGAATAGCTTGAGATAACTCCTTATCTGAATAGCTATAGCGCTTAGGCTCATTTCACACTAGTGTTCGGCAGGGCTGCGGAGGGCTGCTACTTCCTCCTTCAAGCCCCGCCCACGGCCGCACCTCTTCCTTTCAGCGCCACCTACCTCTGCATGTGTTCTGCGTACCCTATCTTTAACATTGGGTAAGCAGGCCATGTGGATGTATACAGATGCCTCCGCATGCGTCATTTTGATGCTGCGCCGACGTGCGTCGAACGCAACATGTTGCATTTTGCTGCGGTCGGTGCAGCATCAAAAAGACGCTGTAATCAGCTGTTCGGCGCCGAAGCTGCATGTGTCGCGGCTGTGTGACAGGCACATTACATGCATGAAGTTTCTGTTTGTTGGATTCTCCTTGCATGTGTTGTGATCTCATATTGATGACATCCTACAGATAGGTTATCAATTTGTGGTGTCTGACAACCTCTTTAAAAGTGGAAAGCCATATTGTGGAAAGAAAAAAAAAGCCATATTTCATAGGAATATATGCAATGGACCATCGCTGCCCCTCTCAAGGTTTTAATCTAACCACAAGTGATAAGATAAAGTTTAGTGTGCACACTGTCGAGAAGTGGAAGGTGGAAGGGGTAGTTAAGCCCCTGGTACTAGAAAATCAACACCACCACTGTAGCAAGGCATGGGAACGCCGCTATTCAGAGCCAACATACCAGCAGGTTTACTAGCATCCCTATATCTACCATTAAGCATCCTCTCTGTGGAACTTTCAGGGAAATCCTTATCCCCTCTAATTACTATGATACTTTGTTCCTCTACCTTCACAATACAGCGACTCAATGATTAAGACCCAGTCCGGGTCGAAATGTCTAATATAGTTGTAACAACACGTGATATCATTTCAACTACCAGTCATCTTACTCAACAGCAAATTATGGGCATCACTGTTCCATTCAATGGTGGTGGTGACTTCATTGCTTATAGTCCTGCAAAAACAGTAGGAGTAGTAAAGCTTGAGCAAGTGATGGATCGTGGTGGCAAACGTGACTTCTTTTTTTTGTTTCATTAACTTTACCTCCCACTGATAAGTTTAAAATTGTAGCAGAAAAACAGCTTTATATGGACACTAAGGGGATGATTGTTTGAGACTGGCGTAGCTCATGCCAATCTTAATGAAGGGTTCTCTGGAGCATGTAACTTAATGAATTCAACACATCTCAGTGGCGTGTGCTGCCGTTCACTACGTCAGAAGTGCTACTCCCAAAAGGGACTGGGGTAGCATTTCTGAAATAAAATTGCTCTTTTGCTAGATTACAGAGCTCCGTCCCACCCTGACTCCTTCACATCTTTGTCCAGTTTTGCAGAGCTGCTTCAAATTGCAAGCAAATGGCAAAATTTGTTCCATTTTGAGACTTTCAAAGCATTTTACCACAGTGTTTTGGTGGATCATCAGCTAACTGTTCATCAATGTTTTGTTATTTCTTTGAGACTTGTATAATATGACATAAGATTGTACTATAGAATATTGTGACCCGGTAAATTGTTATTTTCGCTAGAGATGAACGAAAAAAATTGCTGGACCCAGGTCTAGCAGCCAGGTTAGGATTCCATATATGTTAGAAGGGAGCACTGGAAGCCAACTCTCATGTTGTGGCATGTTGTGGCATCACTGGCTGCTCTTTTGATGATATGGC
Source organism: Oophaga sylvatica (assembly GCA_033576555.1). Classification (NCBI taxonomy): domain Eukaryota; kingdom Metazoa; phylum Chordata; class Amphibia; order Anura; family Dendrobatidae; genus Oophaga; species Oophaga sylvatica. Next base: position 613,879,741 of record JARQOD010000002.1, read on the forward strand.
CTAGTATGATGTCCTGCACGTGTTACACCGCAACAATGACATCATGCTAGACTGTATAATCAAATAATTAACTAGTGATGCCAGAAGTTGGTGGAAATTTGTGGGGCTCTAGTCTAGCGGCCACAAAATACTAATCTGATCACTGTACCAAAGTTCTGTGAATCAATTTGTTCATCTCTAGTTTATATTATTGTGCAATATTAATAAATAGTGATGAGCAAGTATACTCATTGCTTTGGTTTTCCCGAGCATGCTCGGGTGATCTCCGAGTATTTTGGCGTGCTGGGAGATTTTGTTTCTGTCGACTAGCTGCCTGATTTATGGCTGCTGGACTAGCCTGAATACATGTGAGGAATGCCTGTTTGGGAATCCTCACATGTATTCAGGCTGTCCAGCAGCCAAAAATCATGCAGATGCGTCGACAGAAACTAAATTTCCGAGCACGCCAAAATACTCGGAGATCACCCGAGCATGCTTGGGAAAACCCGAGCAACGAGTATACTTGCTCATCACAATTAATAAACATTTCAGCATTGTATGACACTCTTTATTTTCACTTTTAATGATAAATTTATTGACCAGAAAAAGTTCAAACTTAATTACATGAGAACTGTATGCCACTGTTTACAAGGCTTACCATACTTTCATTTGTGCTCTGAATGACATGTTTCACGCACAATATACATAGCTAGATTCAGTACTATTGTTTGTTTTGACACTTAATGGCACTGATTGAACTTGAACATCCTTATTTTTTGCACTAAGCCAAAAATGTTTTTAATTATTGGAACAAATTAAATTATGATCTTTGCTGTTATCACTTTCAATGTGGAGAATATTAGATCAAATACAGTTTTTTGATCATTTAAAGTACAATAACTATATATTGTAGTCTAATCCATTACTCAAAATTAGAGCAGAGAAGACACATGAAACGTCATGACTTAATCACCCATCACTGTGTGTGCATTCAAATATAAGGAGAATTAAGGTATAAGAAAGAAACTGATTTGTGATGAATGATGGTATTGAAAAAAAGTCAAAGGAGTCAAATTTGAGAATGTCTTATGCAATCTTAAAAGATATGCTCTGGGAAAAATGTGATGGCACGAGATTGCATTACACATAATAGAATAAATGGTGCAAAACAAGAAAAATATTGGAGACAGTAGTAAGAAATTTAGATTACAAATGATACTTTTAGTACAGATATTATGAAATAAATATGGGAAGATCCAGCTATTGACGAGGGCTTTGTGGTTAGAATTCAATTCAGAAGGCAATGGAGAACCAATGCAATGCTGGCACAGGGGATAGGCTATTGACAAAAAAGATAAGCATCAAACCTCTCACATATAAAAGCAAAACGTAGCAGTTCAATAGAAAAGCAATGGATGGTTTTCAATATGCATTGTGATGTGATGTGACCTTTTCCTAATAGGTAAAAAGACAACAAAGCAGCTTTACTGTACACTATGATTCCAGCACTATCATGCAGAAAATGATTGACAGTTTCTCCAAAGTGATAGCATTTGGGACTTTAAAATGTGCTTGTTGTCCTCTGTAATAACCAAGATAAAATGCTGCTATGTTGCTTAATGAAGAACTTAAGTGTCAATGTGTGTTGATACCAAAGACATATACAGAGCATGTATTAGAGGTCATGTGCAGGGATAACTGCTCTGTAGCAACTCACGTTTAACCTGCAAAATTGCAATCACAGACGCATTTTGGACAAGTCACCACTGCTAGGTAAGTCCTTAAGAGCCGGTATATTCTTAACCTACTCCCAAAAGGGAGGGGGCTTTACATTACAGAGCCCTTCCTAGACAGCTGTCGCAGGATAGCTGGCGTCTGATGAAGCGGACAATGTAGAGTCAGGTACAAGAGCAAATCCAAACCTAGCAGATTAAAACTCAAATGAAGGTCTAAAGAGAAACCCCAGGAAATAGCTAATGAAGAAGAACAATAACAACCATTAGCTACTACTGAAAAACCACCAGAGCCCAACCAGGAAGCACTCACCATACCAATACCTAATGGTACTGAATAAACATGACTGAACTGGAATAGAAGAAGGTTTTAACCCCTTAGTGACAGAGCCAATTTGCAGCCAATTTTTACAATTCTGACCACTGTCACTTTATGAGGTTATAACTCTGGAACGCTTTAACGAATCCAGCTGATTCTGAGACTGTTTTTTCATGACATATTGTACTTCACGTTAGTGGTAAAAAATTTTTTTTATATGACTTGCTTTTATTTATGAAAAAAAATTTTCAAACTTTAAATTTTTATGCCCTTAAATCAGAGGGATATGTCACATAAATTTCTTAATAAATATCATTTCTCACATGTCTACTTTACATCAGCACAATTTTGGGAACAAAATTTTATTTTGTTACGAAGTTATAAGGGTTAAAAGTTGACCAGCGATTTCTCATTTTTACAACACCACTTTTTTTTAGGGACCACATCAAATTTGAAGTCTCTTTGAGGGGTCTATATGATAGAAAATACCCAAAAGTGACACCATTCTAAAAACTGCACCCCTCAAGGTGCTCAAAATCACATTCCAGAAGTTTATTAACCCTATACGTGCTTCACAGGAACTGAAGCAATGTGGAAGGAAAAAGTTAACATTTAACTTTTTTGCAAAAACTTTAATTCGGAACCAATTTTTTTTATTTTCACAAATGTTAAAAGAAAAAATGAACCACAAAATTTGCTGTGCAATTTCTCCTGAATACGCCGATACCCCATATGTGGGGGTAAGCCACTTTTTGGGCGCATGGCAGAGGTCGCAAGGGAAGGAGCGCCGTTTGACTTTTTCAACGCAGAATTGGCTGGACGCCATGTCGCGTTTAGAGAGCCCTTTATGTGCCTAAACAGTGGAAACCCCCAACAAGTGACCCCATTTTGGAAACTAGATCCCTTAAGGAACTTATCTAGATGTGTGGTGAGCACTTTGAACCTCCAAGTGCTTCACAGAAGTTTATAATGTAGAGCCGTGAAATAAAAAATCATATTTTTTCCACAAAAATGAACTTTTCACCCCAATTTTTATTTTCCCAAGGGTAACAAGACCTCAAAAGTTTTTGTGCAATTTGTCCTGAGCATGCTGATACACCATATGTGGGGGTAAACCACTGTTTGGGTGCATGGCAGGGCTTGGAAGGGAAGGAGCGCCGTTTGACTTTTTCAAGGCAGAATTGGCTGGACGTCATGTCGCGTTTGTAGAGGTCTTGATGTGTCTAAACAGTGGAAATCCCTACAAGTGACCCCATTTTGCAAAGTAGACCCCCCTAAGGAACTTATCTAGATGTATGGTGAGCACTTTGAACCCCAAGTGCTTCACAGAAGTTTATAACTCCCCGGCGTGAAAATAAAAAAATCATATTTTTTCAACAAACCTGATCGTTTAGTCCCCAATTTTTTATTTTCCCAATGGTAACAGGTGAAATTAGACCACAAAAGTTGCTGTCCAATTTATCCTGAGTACGCTGACACCCCATATGTGGGGGGTTACCACTGTTTGGGCGCACGGCAGGGCTTGGTAGGGAAGGAGCGCCGTTTGGCTTTTTCAAACCAAAATTGGCTGGAATTGAAATTGGACGCCATGTCACGTTTGAAGAGCCCTTGAAGCACGTAAACAGTGGAAAACCCCCACAAATTACACCATTTTGGAAACTAGACCCCTTAAGGAACTTATCTAGATGTGTGGTTAGCACTTTGAACCCCCAAGTGCTTCACAGAAGTTTATAACGTAGAGCCGTGAAAATAAAAAAATCATTTTTTCCTCAAAAATGATTCTTTAGCCCGCTATTTTTTTATTTTCCCAATGGTAACAGGAGAAATTGGACCCCAAAAGTTGTTGTGCAATTTTTCCTGAGTACGCTGATACCCCTTATGTGGGGTGGAACCACTGTTTTTGCGCATGGGAGAGCTTGGAAGGGAAGGAGCGCCATTTTGTAATGCAAACTTTGATGGAATGTTCTGCGGGCGTCATGTTGTATTTGCAGAGCCCGTGATGTGCCTAAACAGTAGAAACCCCTGCAAGTGATGCCATTTTGGAAACTAGACCCCCCAAGGAGATTATCTAGATGTGTGGTGAGCACTTTGAACCCCAAGTGCTTCACAGAAATTTATAAACGCAGAGCCGTGAAAATAAAAAATCATTTTTTCCTCAAAAATGATTTTTTTAACCAGCTATTTTTTATTTTCCCAAGGGTAACAGGAGAAATTAGAACCCCAAAATTGGTGTGCAATTTGTCCTGAGTATGCTGATACCCCATATGTTGGGGTAAACCACTGCTTGGGTGCACGGCAAGGCTCGGAAGGAAGGGAGCGCCATTTGACTTTTTGAATGCCACATCGTGTTTGGAGACCCCCTGATGTGCCTAAATAGTGTAAACCCCTCAATTCTAGCTCCATCCCTAACTCCAACACACTCCTAACCCTAATCCCAACCCAAACACTAATCCTAACCCTAACCCTTATCCTAACCCTAATCCCAACCCTAATTCCAACCCTAATTGTAACCCTAACCCTAATTGTAAACCTAACTCTAACCCTGATTCCAACCCTGACCCTAATTATAACCCTAACCCTAGCCCTAAGATTAGGTTCACATTGCGTTTTACCAGCCCATTCAACACATAGCATTGACTGGCTGGTAACGGTATAGCATAACGCGATCGCGTTATGCTATACCCGCTAGCGCAGTGTACTAGCACAGATGATTCATCTGCGCTAGCGGTGACGGAGCCGAGACACTTCAGGCCACGTCTGAGGCTTCATCGCTGAATAATGGCACGTCGTGAACGCATGGCGCTTTATGGCATGCGTCGCGATGCGCCCTCAAATGGGGGTGAATGGCAGCGTTAACGGACTGCGTTACACCGCGTTA
>JARQOD010000002.1:613884749-613908866 GCA_033576555.1 Oophaga sylvatica
TAGAATTGGATATCTGCAGAGCACTTTTAAGCTTTAGACAAATTAAGCATTTTAGTTTCATGAGATAAAGAAAAGCAAAACTAGAAATTTAATAATTTGTTCTTTTATGAATTATACCGCTGAGAGAAAAATTGAGAAAATGTTCAATGAATTCTTTAAATAGCACCGCTTTTACTGTATAGATCTTATGAAAATCTGTCAAAATAATACATTAAAATATGATTCCTTATATATATTAAAGAAAATTTCTACCCTGAATCAAAAAGCCAAGGCATTAAACTTGTTTTTGGGATAAATTGTTAATAAATCAATTCACATGTATTAGGGAAATTTACCTTACAAGCATAAATAATACTGTCAAGTGCCAGAAATAAATAATTGTGAAATACTGTAGAGAAAACATGCGGTCATATACTGACAGCCATAGTGCCTTCTTTACTTCTATCATATCTGAATTTTCACAATAAATAGGGTAAGTGGTGTCCCAACCACACAAAAGTATTATCAGTATTTGGTAATCTTTTATCACTTATATACATTGTAGTTACATAATTATATAGGTTGAAAAAAAATATATAAAGATAAACCTTTCATGACCAATTACACATTATCTATGGCTGAAACATAGAAAAGCATAGTAAAACAAACATAAAAATACTCTGTTGTAAAAAATAACTGTAAACAGCAAGTGCTGTTGATAAAACACAGGTATTTGGTTGATATGTTTTTTGCAAAAAATGTATACTTAGCGCTCTACCAAACGTCAAGGTATACCAGTATTAGAGCAGTCCCTGACTAATGTGTTTAATCCCTAACTGATGTATTTAAAAACCTGGTCATGTGTATAGTACCTATATGAACAGGATTCAGAAAGATAATGTCCAATGTGGACACGCTGCAGAGAACGGCCTTTATGTGCATGGCTCACAAGGGAGGGGTGGAAAACCTCCCTAATCTTGCAGAAAAACAAGAAACCACTTGAATACAAACATCTGAGCCATGCACACAGTGAACAAGCCTGTAGAGACAGTGTTCACACCACCAAAAGACTGAAACATAGAAAAGCACAGTAAAAAAACATATAAAAATACTCTGTTGTAAAAAAGTAATAGTAAACAGCAAGTGCTAGTAAAAAGATGATAAAACACAGTATTTGGTTTATATGTTTTTTGCAAAAAATGTATACTAAGCCGCACTACCAAACGTCAAGGTATACAGAGCAGTCCCTGACTAATGTGTTTAAACCCTACCTGATGTATTTAAAAACCTGGTCAATGCCTCTTCCTTTCCCCTTTCCTTGTCATGCACATTTTCTTTGGACACTTTATTCTAGGCCATAGAATCTGGCATGACCAGGCTTCAGACATTCCTATGTAACTCACATCGTGATGTTGCAAAGTCACACATGTGTTGTTCGAGTAACATCACGGTGTTGTAAAATCTAACTCTTGATAGTGCCAAAAGACCTGGCCAGGAGAGAAAAAAAAAACAAAGAGAATACGAGTGATGGAGAAGGGAAGGGAAATCTAAAAGAGATGTGGAGGACCAAACAACAGACTGTAAGCATGGTGAGACAGGTGAGCAGTAAAGTTTTCCTTTTTTTACATCCTATGTTAATTAGGAATCCTTCTAAGCTATATGTAGAAACAGAAAGTCTCTTTTCCCTGCATGAGTCATCCCCCTTTTCAACTCTGGAGTCAGCTGCTCTCTTACTTCCCCTGCCAAGGACTTTTGCAGTGATGTTTCATGCAGGGAAAACAGACTTTCTGTTTCTGCATTGAGCTTAAAAGGATTCAGCTAGTCTGCTTTTAATCATGTGATGAAATAGACCTAATGAGAAAGAGAAAAATTAGCTGGGTAGAAAGGCAAAATGACCAATAATAAGTAGAGAAGGGCGAGCTGTACCGAACATCTACTGCTCGGGCACTGACACCAAACACGAACTTCACCAGGATGTCCATGTTACTGTTTGGATTCGGCCCCCCGAAACACCCTGGTGTTTGTCTCTCTGTCATGTGCATGACAAAGCGGCTAACACTGCATCTGATTGCGATGAAATCATTACAGGTGGTCAGACAGCCGCTGTTCCCATGCCTTAGCAAGGCTGGTTGTCAAAAGTGGGGGGGCCATGGCATTTTTTAAAATTATTTTTTAAAACAATTAAAAAAACAGCTTAGGGACCCCTCTATTCTTGATAACCAGCCTTGCTAATGCTAACAGCTGAGGGTTGCAGTCCTCAACTGTCAGTTTTGCATGGCATGTTATCAAAAATACAGGGGAACCACGCCATTTTTTTTTCCATTTTTTATTTAGAATGCAGGGGCCAGCTGAAGAATACTCCAATCAGCTGCCACCTACTCTCAGTGTTATTAGCGGCTGCAGGTATAGTTTGATGAGACCAGTAGTCCCATCGGCATTCGCTAGTGACCGGAGGTAAACTTTATACCTCTGATCACAGCGTGGCAAGCACTGGATGTTCAGTCCACCCATTCAAATGAATGTGGATTGGGTTCAGGTCCAGGTACTGTTCTGATATCCGAATCCAAACTTTTTTTTAACTGTTTGCAGAACATCCAGGGGTCGGCGGCATCCAAAGCACTGTCGGCTTTTGAACCCAGGTGAATCCGCATTTACTCATTGAACTGTGCAGAATCACCGCATCCTAGACATTGTACGGGGGAAATTTATCTTGCGGACACTTGCGTCTCCACAAGATAAATTGACATGCTGCAGTCTGGAAAGACGCGCCGCATGTCTGTCTCCGCGGGTGATCCGCAAGCATCGGTGCACGCATAGTAGACATGGGATTTCTTGAAATCCTATCTACTATGCTGTAACATCTGGATGCTGCAGGTTGGACTGGAGTGTATTTGTAAGTAGAGTTTGAGTATGGATTTTTGGAAGTTCTGAAGTTCAAAGCAACTTGTAAAAATCCATGAATTAGAGCTTTCAGCATGGTGCTCGAGAGCAAAGGAAGAAAAATAAGCTAATGGAGAATATTGCAAAAATTCAAAAGTTTGCTAAAGCTGATCAATAATTAAATTAAAATTATTAGTTATTCATTGAAACTAAAGGGTGCGCCATTTATATGGATACACCTAAATAAAATGGGAATGGTTGGTGATATCAACTTCCTGTTTGTGGCACATTAGTATATGGGAGGGGGAGAACTTTTCAAGAAGGGTGGTGACCATGACGGCCATTTTGAAGTCAGCCAATTTGGATCCAACTTTATTTTTTTCAATGGAAAGAAGGTCATTTGACACATCAAACCTATTGAGAATTTAACAAGAAAAACAATGGTGTGCTTGGTTTTAATGTAAATTTATTCTTTCATGAGTTATTTAAAAGTTTATGACCACTTATAAAATGTGTTCAAAGTGCTGCCCATTGTGTTGGATTGTCAATGCAACCCTCTTCTCCCACTCTTGACATAACTGATGGCAACACCGCAGAAGAAATGCTAGCACAGTCTCCCAGTATCTGTTGTTTCAGATGCTGCACATCTCGAATATTCACAGCATAGACAATTGCCTTCAGATGACTCCAAAGATAAAAGTCTACTGGGGTTATATCAAGAGACCTTGGTGGCCATTCAACTGGCCCACGACGACCAATCCACTTTCCAGGAAACTGTTCATTTAGGAATGCTCAGACCTGACACCCATAATGTGGTGGTGTACTATCTTGCTGGAAAAATTCAGGGAACATGCCATCTTCAGTGCATAAAGAGGGCAACACATCATCATGTAGCAATTTCATATATCCAGTGGCATTGAGGTTTCCATTGATGAAGAATGGCCCCACTATCTTTGTACCCCATATGCCACACCATACTATCAATTTTTTGCTCCAATAGTCTTGGAGGGATCTATCCACTGTGAGTTAGTGTCAGACCAATAGCGGTGGTTTTGTTTGTTAACTTCACCATTCACAAAAAAGTTTGCCTCATCACTGAAAATAATGTTCTGTGTAAACTGAGGGTCCTGTTCCAATTTTTGTTTTGCCCATTTGGCAAATTCAGTGCGCTGTTGAGATGCTGCCATTTGTGAGTAGCTAATATCTGCTGAAAGGACGTTCGACTGATGCCACTTTGCAGTGACATAAGGCGAGTGCTACGCTGTGGGCTCTTGCTGAATGAAGCTAGGACAGCCACTGATGTTTCTTCATTAGTGACAGTTTTCTTGTATCCACATTTTGACAAATCCAACACTGAACCTGTTTCACGAAATTTGGCAAGCAGTTTGCTAACTGTAGCATGGGAGATGGGTGGTCTCATAGAGTGTCTTGCATTGAAATCTGCTGCAATGTCCCGGTTACTGCGTTCAACAGACATCAACACAATTTCTATCCGCTCCTCACATGTTAACCTCTGTCACCTGTCAATGGCTGTAAACAGAGAAACTTGTAAATAACTCATGAAAGAATAAAGTTACATTAAAACCAAGCACACCATTGTTTTTCTTCTGAAATTCTCAAAAAGTTTGGTGTGTCACATGACCCTCTTCCTATTGAAAAAAATAAAGTTGGATCCAAAATGGCCAACTTCAAAATGTCCGCCATGGTCACCACCCATCTTGAAAAGTTTTCCCCCTTCTATATACTAATGTGCCACAAACAGGAAGTTGATATCACCAACTATTCTCATTTTAATTAGGTGTCTTTATCAAGCAAGACAAAAAAGGGGCTCATTTAGGTAATGAACTGACTTACATAGTTGACTTTATCACATACTGACTAATAAATGGTTTGATTTAGCTTTCTAATTATGATGAAACAGTCGAAGCTCAGGAATTGGAATCTCTTAAACAGCATGATATATGTTAGTCCTTTAAACACTCTGTCTGCCTGAAGTTACCACTAGAGAGTGTTTAGGAGCCTATTGCATAATGTAAAGAGAAAACAACAACACAGATTGTATGCAATTTGGAGTGTGTCTTATAATCCGAAAAATACGGTAATTTTCTAATCTGTATGGTTTGTTTTATTTCATACCTTCATTTCATGCTGCTGTAAGTGCCACTTCTGCTGACTTTCCTACAAAGGCAAAGAGCATCCGCCCTTATTTTTCAGTGAAATGTTTGAGGGAAATTAGCTTTAATGTTTAGACCACCCTTTTTCTCGGAGTCTTTATCAAGCAAGACAAAAAAGGGGCTCATTTAGGTAATGAACTGACTTACATAGTTGACTTTATCACATATTGACTAATAAATGGTTTGATTTACCCTTGTTTTATAACTGAGTATACGCACGCTTTGAAATAGTAACTGTAGCAAATTTTAAATACAGCCATTATAGATATTATGGCAAACTCATCAGCAGAAACACATTCATTATTCATTAACTACAGTACAGGATACAAGCCTTGAATTTACCATGGATAATTACTATATCCTAGTCTTAGAGTTAGTCCAGAAATTACTATATAATGAGCATGAACTTTAAGTCTGCCAAATCTTTTGTTCAAGGAGAATTTTTCTTACATTTTACCCTTTCCATTTATTCTGCATTTTTGCTGTCTGAAATGTATTACTTCAACATAAATATTTATAATTTGAGGTGCAATGTCTTACCTTGCAAGCCAAGAGAACTTGTGAGCTCAAGCAAACTTTTGATTAAAATTTCCACATAAGATTTTTTGGCTGGAGAAATTATATAATCTACATAGGCAAAGTGTTGTGTATTCTGTAGAGACACAGAAAATACCGGTTTGACTTGCACAATGCACTAAAAGACTCATTTTAAAAATTTTCTGAAAAGAACATTTTTCCATTTTTACCTTTTAAAAAGTTCAGAATTAATTTACAGAAAAGAATGTTTTGCTTATTTTACAAATACTTGGTTATAGAGACAAGAAACAATATGCTTTGGTAAATAGTAAAATCAGAGCCAAGAATATGAATAGAATATGAATCTAAAAGGTTCATCTGTAAACATCAGAGGTATTTTACCGCTCTCTATCACTGTAACCTTATGAGTACACTGGATAGCACTCTACTCACAAGATCATTATTATGGGTATCAACGTTGTGATACAGGGACTAGCACTCACTTATGAAAGATATATAATTCTTTATCTTTTAAAGGGAATCTGTCAGCAGGTTTTTGCAACCTCATCTGAGAGCAGCATGATACATGCTAAGAGGCAAAGAGGAGCTGAATCCAACCATGTATCTCTTAGTTCATTGGGTGCAGCAGTTCTGACACAGTTAGGGTTTTAGACCCCGCCCAGACCAGGCTCTTGATGTACATAGTCTATTGAAAGTGAACTGCTTATCACTCGAGGAGGCGGAGTCGGCCTGGCAGTCACATGCACATCAGACCTGGCAATGATAATCTCCTACTGATAAAACCTTCAGCACACAGCCTAATGAAAGACACATAACTGAATTCAGTGTCTCAGCCCCTACCTCATGCTTTCCTCAGATTACAACTGCTGACAGGTTCCTTTTAGAGCACCGCTCCAGCATTTTTTTATTTCACCGCTGGAGTGGTTCTTTAAATATAAGTCCCCCTGCCCCTGTCTCATACTTGTCTTACAGTGTTTTCATTAGTTTTTGTTATCGCTGCTGTCGGTCTCCGAAGAAAAGTGACCTGCTGGCTTTTCCAGTATTTTATGGAGCGATACAGAGATTACTATTCAATACAAGTCTATGAGAGCCTTGTTCTAGCCCTCATAGTGTTGCATTAAGAGCTTGTGACGTAGCTTCTGACTTCCAGGCCAGTCATAAGCTACTGTCACAAGATGGCGCCACGGTACCGGAGCGGTGCTGATAAAATGGTGAAGGAGCCAGAGGCTGAGTATAAGACGGAGGTCAGGTTCCTTAAGTTAAAATGCCACTCCAGAGTTGAAAAAAAACATGCTGGAGTGGTGCTTTAAAGAGTTAACTATATTAACTTAATAACATGAGAAAAATGGATTTTGTGATAATAAACTACAAAAGTTAAAAATATTATATGAAAATGATATAATTACCATAAAATTACCCTTCCTACTTAAAATATTACATTCATTCGCAGTAATATGTAATTGGATGAATCTGTATTCCAGCTGTGCATTCAGTTATTTTACTGATAGATTCAAAAATTAACATTTGAAAAATATAATTAGAAATTTCATTAAAAAAGAAGCCGCCGCTAATATTCACTGTTGTTTTAAAATTTCGAATCTATAGTGAAATTAGACTCTTAAGGCTTAAAGTAATGAATAGTCATACTTTTTGATTTTTTTTTCAGCCATCTCAGTGAAGCAGGAAATGAAGTTACCTGTAAGCACACTGTGGTCACACCTATAAAAATTGATAGATCGAGCCTTGAGAAAGTCATTAAAGGAACTTTTATTTTCTTTGCATCTGAATTTTGTTCTAATTTTCATTTATTATTAATCTTACATCTGGTTGTAACACAAGTTTAGCTTGTGTTACCCATACAGAAATCTAACCTGAAAAATCAGTACTGAAATATTAAATAAAATAAAAAAATGTAAAATATAGACTTCTCAGGATACAGAATATTTGGCATAGTGATACTGATCATTGGGAATCTGACCACAAGGATCCCCACTGATCCTGTACATGCAACACTGAAATGCACTTTAGAGACTACTGATGTTTTCTTTCACATGTTTTTTTTTTTAATTCACACTTTTATTTCAATATTTATTGACACTTCACTCAGCTGAGTGATATTTTTCTTAAAGATCCATTAAGCTTCAGACTAGTAAATTGAAATGGAAAAACATTTAATGGGTTGTACAGGTTGTTGTTCCAATGACATAGCATTTGACCTTGCATTATATATTGTTAGTACTGGTGTAATACTAATGGTCATTTGGTCAAAAGTAGAGTTAAGCGATACTTTCCGATATCCAAAAGTATCGGATCGGAATGGTATCGCCGATACACAAGAAATATCGGCGATACCCGATACCGATACCGGAAATCCAATGTAAGTCTATGGGAAAAATATATTGGAATTAAAAAAAGCCCATTCTTGCCTTGTTGGTTATTGTACATGAAGGAAAACAACAAAGAGTAATGTAGAATGTATTGGGGGAGGTTGAGGAGACATTAAAGGCATAGATATTTAACCCAATCAAATGGAATAGCATTAATATTTTTTTTTTAAAGATGTTCGCATTGACTAACAAATTGACAATGTTGTTAACCTTTTTTCTATTTTGGCAAATATGTATGTTTCACAACTTCCATGCTCTTCACCTTTTTAACTTTTGCCACACTTTCTCCTTCATAATCTTCAGCAGCATCATCTTTTTCATCAAATTAATCTTTATCTTCACCTTCTTTATCTTCTTCTTAAACTTATTGCTATTCATCTTTTTGTTAACATTACTCATATTGTTCTTATTAAACTATTATTCTTCTTCATATTCTACTTCATCTTCATAATATTCTTATTTGTGACAGAGATTCCTGTACTTGTAATCTGTAAAAGTATGAATTTTTCATCCTTGCGTTCTTGCTGTCACAAAAGATTTAAATTGCAACAGTATTTGTCCATGTTCAGTTTAGCCTGCAGCAGCAGGCATTTTCCAGGGGCACCACGAGGAGGAACGGACTCACCCCCATAGACTGCTTAGTCTTCTTCTGCTTATAATTTAGAGCATATATTTTGCTCTTCATTTTGGTCTTATACTTCATGTTCTTATGCTTTTCATCTTCTGCTTATTGTTTCTTCTTTTTGTTCTGTATCTTGTAGTTTGTCTTAATCTTCTTTGTCCTGTTGGTGATCTTCTTCTGGGAAATCTTTTATTTCTTCTTTGTGATGGTGTTCAGGCTGGTTGGCTTCATGCTCGTCGTCCTTGTGGTCGTCATCTTCTTCGGGGTGGTCATCAGGGTCGTCGTCTTCATTGTTGGAGATCCATAGTGATTACCCAACAAAACATGTAAAAAATATTCAATTTGTAAATGTAGCTGAAGGTACAAGAAGGCTGACTAACTTCCGAGAACCAGCTGACATTACTGGAACCCGGACGGGTATCAGATGGTACAAGAGACAATGGAAGTAATGAGGACCAGCTGACTGTGCTGGAACCCGGAGGGGCAGCAGAAGGAAAAGAGCCAATGGCACAACCGAGGACCAGCTGACGTTACTGGGACACGGTTACTAAGCAGGAGGTACCTGTGCTCCAAAGCACTACCAAGGACCAGCATACGTTGCTGGAACTCGATACCGAGATGGAGGCACCTAGGCCAAAGGCACTGCGGAGAACCAGTTGACGGTACTGGAACCCGGACGGGTAGCAGAAGGTACAAGAGCTAATGCAAGTAACGAGGACCAGCTGACTGTGCTGGAACCCGGAGGGGCAGCAGAAGGAAAAGAGCCAATCGCACAACCGAGGACCAGCTGACGTTACTGGGACACGGTTACTAAGCAGGAGGTACCTGTGCTCCAAAGCACTACCAAGGACCAGCAGACGTTGCTGGAACTCGGATACCGAGATGGAGGCACCTAGGCCAAAGGCACTGCGGAGAACCAGTTGACGGTACTGTAACCCGGACGGGTAGCAGAAGGCACCCATGAAAATGTAAGTTGACAGTCCGCAAGCCGTCCGCAGTTACCGAATCACACAGTCCTACAGTGGGTGCTTGTCCTATTGTCACAACGGAAACAGCCTTTATTTACATATCCCACAGCACACATAGGAATGACCTAAACTGCAGGCACCATATAGTCGGCTAACCAGAATGCAACACGACAGGACAACTTATTGGAGGCTAATTGACGTTGACACTGCCAGGAAACAGCTGTAACCAGGCTGGGCAGGAGTCAGTACCCGTGCCAAGTACTTCCGAGCAACAACTGGCGGTGTTGGAGCCCACGGATGAGACGAGAACAGGGTGGAGGCAGCAGGACTTTTTGCCGTACACACAGCAGGGGAACAGCTGACATTACTAAACCCCAGTAACACAGGAGCAAGTGTTGACTGTGCTAACAGCACTTCCAGGCAATACATTGGTTGCAAACACTATGAAGTACACAAATGGGCCTTTCACACCTAGTGAACAGTTGTGTGCAGTGTTCACTGCAGTCTCTGCGGAATAACCACACTTAGGCCTTATAACTTTTCAGACTTTCTTTATCAATCTACCAAGATGAAGAAGGCAGGGAGTAAGGCACGTGGTCGTGGCCGTGGAGTTTCAGCAGGGAGAGGACGTGTGGATTCTGTGGCTGCTGCCGCCCCAGTGACACAGCATCCACCAGTTTTCCAGTGAGCGTTCCTTTATGCGCACTTTTGTAGGAGGTCGGCGTACCCCCCTGCTGCGGGAAGAACAAATTGAAGCCGTTGTTGCTTGGATGGCAGCCAATGCATCGACTTCAATTGCTTCCACCTCCTCTCAGGACCACAGCACTGTTGAGCAACCATCTGTCTCTTCACCGCCTGCCAAATTGCCCAGGCAGTCAGAGAGTTCTGTACAGGAGCCAGCTGAGTGTCAGCTTCTGTTCTCAGAATCTGTTGGCTTGCAAACAGGGGCCCAGTTAAGCAGCATTCTGGAATGTAAAGAAGAGGGAGTATGCAGTGATGCACAACAGCTGTGTCTCTCTGAATCTGAAGAGGCGGGTGAGACAGTGCCGATGGTCAGCACACCGCAGAACGCATCTGATGATGATGAGACTCAGGTGCCAGTTTCTGTTGAGCATGGTGCTGGCCAGACCACCCAACAGCAGCAGGTGTTGGAAGAGGGTAGTGGAGATGATGAGGTCCAAGACCCAACATGGCGTGAGGAACAGGAAGGTGGTGGGAGCAGCTCAGAGGAATAATAATAATAATAATATTTATTTATATAGTGCCATCATATTCCGCAGCGCTTTACAGTTTAGCAGTTTCAGAACAGAAGTCATAAGTAACAACGTTAACAATACAATAATTAAAGCAAAATAAGTCGCCCCTGCTCGTGACAGCTTACAATCTACAATGAGGTGGGGGAGATACACAGTATAGGTGTTTATATACAATGGTGCATTTACAATGATGGTCCAGCCATCTTAAGGGAGTGAGGGATGGATGGAGATAGTGAATGGGCTACACACACAGACTTACACATAGAATGACTTTGATTAGTGAATGTGATATGCCGCTCTGAACAAATGTCTTTTGAGGGAGCGCCTGAAACCATGCAAATTGCGGATAGTCCTAATTTCTTGGGGTAGAGCATTCCAGAGGATTGGCGCAGCGCAGGAGAAGTCTTGGAGTCGGGAGTGGGAGTTACGGATTAGTGCAGAGGTTAGTCGAAAGTCGTTTGCAGAGCGCAGCAGTCGGTTAGGCCGATAGATAGAAATGAGGGAGGAGATGTAGGGGGGTGCTGCACTGTGGATAGCTTTGTGGCTGAGAACCAGTACTTTGAATTGGATACTATAATGAATGGGCAGCCAGTGTAAGGACTGTCGAAGAGCGGACGCGTCCGAGTACCGATTAGCCAGATGGATTACCCTGGCTGCTGCATTAAGGATGGACTGGAGAGGAGATAGTCGAGTAATGGGGAGGCCAAGTAATAGAGCGTTGCAGTAGTCCAGGCGTGAGTGGATCAATGCTACAGTGAGGGTTTTTGTTGTTTCCATGGTGCGAAAAGGGCGGATTCTAGAGATGTTCTTTAGGTGTAGGCGGCAAGAGCGGGCAAGAGATTGTATATGGGAGGTGAAGGAGAGATTGGTGTCAAACATAACACCCAGACAGCGAGCCTGCTGCCGGGGTGTTATTATGGTGCCGCCCACGGAGAGGGATATGTCAAATTTAGGGAGTTTAGTAGACGGCGGGAGCAGAAGAAGTTCAGTTTTTGAGAGGTTGAGTTTCAGATAGAGAGCGGACATGATGTTGGAGACTGCGGACAGACAGTCGGTGGCGTTCTGTAGTACAGCGGGGGTGAGGTCGGGGGATGACGTGTATAGTTGTGCGTCATCAGCATAAAGATGGTACTGAAAGCTAAATCTGCTGATGGTCTGTCCAATTGGGGCTGTGTAGAGAGAGAAGAGAAGGGGGCCAAGGACTGAGCCCTGGGGTACACCGACAGTGAGAGGAAGAGAAGATGACGTGGAGCCAGAGAACAAAACACTGAATGAGCGGTCAGAAAGATAGGAGTAGAACCAGGAGAGAACAGTGTCCTTAATACCTAGTGAGTGGAGCCTAGACAGTAGGAGACGGTGGTCAACCGTGTCGAAAGCTGCAGAAAGGTCGAGAAGAATGAGCAAAGAGTGGTCACCGTTACGTTTTGCTGTAAGAAGGTCATTGCTCACTTAGATGACGGCAGTTTTTGGCGAATGTAGGGGGCGTAAGCTGGACTGTGAAGGGTCTAGGAGGGAGTGATTGGAGAGGTAACGGGAGAGGCGGGAGAAGACTAGGCGCTCCAAAAGTTTAGAGATGAAGGGGAGATTGGAGACCGGTCTGTATTTGTTTGTGCAGGAAGGGTCGAGAGCGGGTTTATTTTGTAGTGGAGTAATGATGGAGTGTTTGAAGGCAGATGGGAAAATGCCAGAGGAGAGTGAGAGATTAAAGATTTTATTTAGGTGAGTTGTGACAACTGGAGAGAGAGAGACTGGCGGAGATGTGAGGGAATGGGGTCGGTAGTGCATGTAGTCGGACGAGAGGAAGAGAGGAGTCTGGACTCTGGAGACTTCTTCTTCTGTGATGGGATCAAATGTGGAAAGTTAGCCAGGGGAACAGCAGGGTGGGATGGGAGTCACAGCCCTTGGTGGTTGAGAGCAGATTTCCTGACGGATAGTATATATTTTTTATATAAAATGGGAGGCCAGGTCGTCAGCACAAATGTCTGTGATAGGGGCTTGTGCTTTTGGCCTGAGGAGGGAGTGAAAAGTGTCAAACATTTTCTTGGGGTTGTTGGCTAGTGAGGAGATCAGGGTGGTGAAGTAGGTTTGTTTGGCGAGGTGAAGGGCAGCATTATAAGTTCTTAACATGAATTTAAAGTGGATTAAGTCTTGTGGTGTGCGGGTTTTTCTCCAAAGGCGTTCAGCACTCCTAGAGCATCGCTGAAGAAGTTGAGTTTGCAATGTGATCCAGGGCTGTTTTACTGTGTGTTTGGAAGTTCTGAGGGTGAGCGGCGCTACTTGGTCAAGGGTGCTTCTAAGAGTGTCATTGTAGTGATGAACAGCCAGATCAGGACTGGAAAAAGAGGAGATTGGGGACAGTGATGAGTGTAGGGAATCTGAAAGTGTCTGAGGGTCAATGGCTTGTAGATTTCTGAATGTGTGGTAGGTAGGAGTGCGCTGGGGTGGTGGAGGATTTGTGAGCGTGAAGGAGAGAATGTTGTGGTCAGACAGTGGAAGCGGTGAGTTATTTAGGTGGTAGATTGAACAGAGGCGGACAAAGACCAGGTCAAGGGTGTTACCCTCCTTGTGTGTCTCAGAGCTTGAAAGCTGTGAGAGGCCTAGAGAAGTGGTTAGTGATAGAAGGAAGATAGAGGAAAACATTGCCCCAATGGTACAAACAGGAGGGAGAGTTAGGTTGCAGACTCGGTTGCCTGTAGCCTCCATTTTGCCACCTGTTCGGAGCAGTTGTCTTCCAAAAGTCAAAACGTGCGCTCCCAGGACTTCCACTGCGTGGTCCTTTATTGACACACTTGCAGATGATATTTGCTATGTCAAATGCAAACTGTGTAACAAAAAGTAAAAAGAGGTAAAAGTGTCAGTAACCTCAATACCACTAATATGTGGAAACATGTGCGGACTAGAGTTGAGCATTCCGATACCTCAAGTATCGGGTATCGGCCGATATTCGCTGTATCGGACTTTAGATACTTAGTTCCGATATTTTCCATATATCGTATACCGGAATCGGAAGTTCCCATAATTCTTTGAGAGGCAATGTGATTTTAGTCAGCCAATGAGGAATCCTAAGAAGTGTGGGCACATCCTGTACTGCTGCGGTCATGTTAACTAATGGCATGGCTGTGATTGGATGCTGAAATGATGTCAGAATGCACTATAAAAGGCGCCGCCGCCATTTTAGCGTCACTGTGCTGTGAATTCAGATAGGGACAGAACGCTGCTCTGCTGACTCTGAGGGACAGTTAGAGATTGCGATTTTGTGTACTGTGCTTTAGGCAGGCTAGTTTACCAACCGCTGTGTAAAGCTTCCTTTTGCCTTGCAGTGTTGTTTTCACAGCTCTGTAAGGTCTGTGTGTGCGTGCAAGTGACGCTGCAGTTTGCTCTGCATCCAACGCTGTTTGTAGGCATCTGCACGTGTCACTCACAGACTTATTTTTTTCTTTAGTGTAATTCTTGCTGCTCCATTCAATTGAAATTATAGTGTGACGTGCTTCCATCCGTATCCAATACATTGGTTGCAAACACTATAGAAGTACACAAAGGAGCCTTTCACAGATAGTGAACAGTTGTGTTTCAGTGTTCACTGCAGTCTGTGAGGTATATATATATTTTTTTTAAATGCAGATCACGCTCCAGTTACTTCTTCAACTAATGCTGCGTGTACTCTGCTGAGCGTGTGTCACTGGCTCATCCTTGTCATTTTTCTAAAATTGGTGCTGCTCCATTCTATTGAAAAAAACTAAAATCTATGAGTGTGACGTGCTTCCATCCTCATACAATACATTGCTTGCAAACACTATAGAAGTACACAAAGGAGCCTTTCACAGATAGTGAACAGTTTGTGTTTCAGTGTTCACTGCAGTCTGTGAGTTTTTTTTTTTTTTTTGAGTGCAGATCACGCTCCAGTTACTTCTTCAACTAATGCTGCGTGTACTCTGCTGAGCATCTGTCACTGGCTCATCCTTGTCATTTTTCTAATATTGGTGCTGCTTTATTCTATTTTAAATTTACTAAAATCTATTAGTGTGACGCTCTTCCATCAAAATACAATACATTGCTTGCAAACATAATAGAAGTCCACAAAAAGGCCTTTCACAGCAAGTGAACAGTTGTGTTCAGTGTTCACTCTAGTCTGAGGTTTAAATTTTTGGTAGGAGTGTAGATCCACTCCACTTACTTCAACCACCGCTGCGTGTACTCTACTGAGTGTCTGTCACTGGCTCATCCTTGTCATTTTTCTAAAATTGGTGCTGCTTTATTCTATTTTAAATTTACTAAAATCTATTAGTGTGACGCTCTTCCATCAAAATACAATACATTGCTTGCAAACATAATAGAAGTCCACAAAAAGGCCTTTCACAGCAAGTGAACAGTTGTGTTCAGTGTTCACTCTAGTCTGAGGTTTAAATTTTTGGTAGGAGTGTAGATCCCGCTCCACTTACTTCAACCACCGCTGCGTGTAATCTGCTGAGTGTCTGTCACTGGCTCATCCTTGTCATTTTTCTAAAATTGGTGCTGCTTTATTCTATTTTAAATTTACTAAAATCTATTAGTGTGACGCTCTTCCATCAAAATACAATACATTGCTTGCAAACATAATAGAAGTCCACAAAAAGGCCTTTCACACCAAGTGAACAGTTTTGTTCAGTGTTCATCTAGTCTGAGGTTTAAATTTTTGGTAGGAGTGTAGATCCCGCTCCACTTACTTCAACCACCGCTGCGTGTACTCTGCTGAGTGTCTGTCACTGGCTCATCCTTGTCATTTTTCTAAAATTGGTGCTGCTTTATTCTATTTTAAATTTACTAAAATCTATTAGTGTGACCTCTTCCATCAAAATACAATACATTGCTTGCAAACATAATAGAAGTCCACAAAAGGCCTTTCACACAGTGAACAGTTGTGTTCAGTGTTCACTCTAGTCTGAGGTTTTAAATTTTTGGTAGGAGTGTAGATCCCGCTCCACTTACTTCAACCACCGCTGCGTGTACTCTGCTGAGTGTCTGTCACTGGCTCATCCTTGTCATTTTTCTAAAATTGGTGCTGCTAATTCAATTGCAAATAATTCAAATCTATTAGTGTGACATGCTTCCATCCGTATCCAATACATTGGTTGCAAAGAATATAGAATTACACAAAGAGGGCTTTCACAGGTATTGAACAGTTGTGTGAAGTGTTCACTGTAGTCTGAGGTTTTCAGGTATTATTATATTTACTTGTATGCTTTTATTTAAAAGCCAAGAACAATGAAGGCAAACATTCGCACTGCAGCTGTTGTCAAAGTTCAACCCACATTATGCACTTCCAACATTGCAGCTTTTGAGGCATGATGTGAATTTGATTTGCCTAAGTTATGGAGTGACAAAATGGCTCAGGGAACAAAACATAGAGATTTTGGGTCCATGGGCTGGAAACTCCCCAGATCTTAATCCCATGAGAACTTGTGGTCAATCATCAAGAGACGGGTGGACAAACAAAAAATTAAAAATTCTGACAAAATGAAAGCATTGATTGTGCAAGAATGGACTGCTATCAGCCAGGATTTGGTCCAGAAGTTGATTGAGAGCATGCCAGGGAGAATTGCAGAGGTCCTGAAGAAGAAGGGTCAACACTGCAAAATTAGACTTGCTGCTAGTGTTGAGCGATATTGCTCGATATCTAAAAATATCGTATCGAAATTGTATCGCCGATAGCACTAAATATCGTCGATATCCGATTTCGATACCGGAAGTCCCATGTAAGTCTATGGGAACAAAATATCGCAACAAAAAAAAACCCTTTCTTTCGTTGTAAACACAAAATATACACACATAGAATACATATATATATATATTATACATGTCATTGTGACATATATATATACATATATTTATAGTTTATACACTTCTACATAGTAAAATCGACTCTAATTCAATTGCCGGGTAAAGACGTGACATACCCCATAGAAGTCGATGGGCTCGGTGCCGAGTACCCCGAAAACCTCTGGCTCTGTGCGAACTCAACTTGGGCGTCACGAACAGGATTCTGTAGCTCGCTATAAGCGAGTCCTGTGTGCCTGAATTGCACTGGTTTTGTGCTTGAGAATTGCTAAAATCATCAGAGAATGTATTTGCCATTTTTCCGTCATATCTGCGTCACGACGAGGCACTGGTGAAGAAGAAGGGCGTGCTCTTCGTGGGTGTCACTCACTCAGTGGCGTGAAAACGATGGCCGCCCACTGTAAATGGTACTGCAATGTAACATCGTGCCCCACAGCTCTGGAGTTCCGCCTCCTCATCCTCCTCAGTGTGCGGAAACTAACACGAAGTTCCCGCCTCCCTACAAAAGAGGGGCCCTCTCCAGATATGACACATGTGACTTGGCAGAGATGGCTAATGGACACGACGAGCAGAAGTGGGAAGGGATGGAGCAGTCAGAGCTCTCCCCCCAAGGAAGCGACCCGATCGCCACGGAATCACCGTTGGGCACCCGGCCTGTAAACCCTCCTACGCTGCAAGAAGCGGAGGATACACTGAGAGGCCTGGCCCGGCACCGGGAGGAGGTCGCCAGGATGGAAGCCAGCTGGCGTGCCCTAAAACTAAACTTGGAGCGGCGCCAATCCCTCTTACCTGAAGTGTCTGTACCGGAAGGTGAGGCACCCGTTATAGTAGAGGAGCCCTTGCAATGTGATCCGGTTGACGTTGTCGCAGTGGAGGCACCCGTTCCTGCAAAAACCGCAGCACCATCAGCACCCCAGAACCCGCTGTCTGCCCCCGTCGCTGAGACAGAAGAAGCGACACCCGTCCTCATGGAGGAGGCCGCGCAGGCACCAGAGCACTACCTGCCTGTACCGGAGCCCCGACTGTCATCTGATTTAGAGCCGTCTGCTTCCTCCGCAGGGGAGCGCCGCCAGGACTGGGGGGCAACAGGAGAGCTGCCGCAAACCGGACACTGTAAGCTGCAGTGGAGTGGTGGAGACATGGAGCAACTGGTGGAGGAGAATTACAACCGGCGTCAGGAGGAAGAGTGGAGACGTTTGGAGCGGGAAGCAGAGCGACAAAGGGAGCAGCGAGAAACCCTAAAACTTCGCCAACGTCACCTGGAGAAGGACCGGGCAGATAAGGACCGGATGAGAAAGGATAAAGGAACCCTGAGTGAGCCGCGGCGTAAGGGTGCAGTACGGAGCTTTAAATTGAAAGGTGGGTGGGGCTTCATCAAGGAGCCTGGACTTTATTTAGAAGTCTTTGTGACCCGGCGGGACGTGGAGGCTCACCTCCCAGAAGGACACCCGGGGAGGGACCTGTTGCCAGGAGACTTGGTGACTTACACCCGACACTGGGGTTACAATGGGTGGTACGCCCTAAATGTTACCAGGTGCGACCCCTACTCCCCAGTGTGTCAGGAACCTGTGAGACCCTCGAAGCCTTCAGCCTCCCACATCCAGGCCTCTGCAAAAGTGCCCACCCCACGCCATAAATCTCCCCAGCCTCCCTCAGTGGTCTCCTCAGCAGCCCCAGCTATGGACATGATAAGTATAGCTGGCCCGTACCCGGCGCCTGTTAGGCCCCCTGGGGTTCGTACAGTCCGTGACATAGGGCTCCAGACCCGGAGAGAGATGAAAGAGGTGGCCACACAGACCCAGATAGCGGGTCATGACTTGACTGTACAGGCCACACGACGTCATCAGGTCCTGGTGGTCCTTGGTGTCTTGGATGTTTGGCAAGCACCAGAAGAGTACCAGGTGGTACCTGGAACACCCCTGCCAAAGAAGTCTAAATAACCCGGACAGGGTCCCTGTATGTAAATAAATAGTTAAATTGTTTATGTACCCGGACGCGTGAATGTTCCAAAAAATTTTTTTTAATTTAATAAAAAAAAAAAAAACACAGTTTTCATTTCTTTTATTACTGTCTCATCCTGCTGCGACGCCATCGATCTCCTGTAAAAAAATGAAAAAAAAAAAAAAAGTATACCACCTGACCGACGCAGTCCATAGTAACGAGTGTCCCACGACGATCCAGCTCTGCCACATCAGAATGACAGGCAGAGCCTGTCATCCCGGCGCAGCACAGCTGATTACCTGCTTCCCCGGCGGTGACGTCATCGGACTGACTGCTTTACGGCCGGGATTACCCTGCAGTCACTGCAGTTATCGCGAAAATAATGGCGGCCATCAAGCAGTCCAGGACGTGACCGCCGGAGATCTTCTGCCAGGTAAGTGCCGCTGACTCCTGACAGACCCGACCGACGGACACTCACAGTGACAGTGACAAATCCGATTCCGGTATTCGATAAGACGAAAATATCGAAACGAATTATCGAAAGGCCGATAGAGCTAATATCGGCCGATAGAGCTAATATCGGCCGATAGCCGATATTTGCATTATCGTATCGCTCAACACTACTTGCTGCATTAACTCATTCTAACTGTCAATATAAGCTTTTGTTACTCATATGTTTGCAATTATATTTCTGTCTGTGATAAAAATATCTGTCAAACACACATAAAAACCAGAGGGCAGCAGATCATGTGAAAATATCATATTTGTGTCATTATCAAAACTTTTGGCCATGACTGTACAGTTCAGGTGGTAGAAAGATGAACATAACAGGATACATGTATAACGTTGCCAACCAGTTATTTAATCGGAAACAGGACAGGCAAATTCATGCGTGATCTATGCCTTGTTCATTTTCAGCAAAGTAAGCCGGTCTACATTATCGGAGGATAGTCGCATGCGACGGTCTGTTAGTACACCACCTGAAGCACAAAAGACGCGCTCCGATAATACACTGCCAGCAGGGCAAGCCAGCACCTCCAATGCATACTGGCTAAGCTCTGGCCATGTATCCAGCTTAGAGACTCAAAACTTGAATGGGGAAGAGCCATCTGGGAGTACACTGAGAGGGCAAGACATGTCGTCTGTCACCATCTTACGAAAACGTTGCCTCCTGCTGACTGGAGCCGTCTCGGATGGTGTAGACATTGGTGGCGCTGCCACAAAACTTCGCCACATTTAGAACATACTGGTCTTGCCCTGTGCAGAGGCGCTGCTTGTGCTCCCTCTTGTTGCAGAGCTGTTTCCACTGCCTCGACGCATAGAGCTGCTTTGTAAAGCAGTAGCAGCAGCAGTGCTCTCGGCTGGAATGAAGAACATTATGGATTCCGACAAGCTTACAACCTGCAATGATCCTCAGTGTACTCAACCATCGTACGACCAGCTGTACCCTTTCCTATTGCATTCTCACCCATCCCTGCAGACTGTGAGCCCTCGCGGGCAGGGTCCTCTCTCCTTCTGTACTTGTGTGTCCCTTGTCCAGCACATCTTTATTGTACCTGTCTATATTTTTCCCTTGTCATATGTAAAGCGCCATGGAATAAATGGCGCTATATAAATGTATAATAATATAATATTGCAGCAGTGTGTCTTGTTACTCCCGCATTTTACGCTCCCGGATCAACGGTCTGATGAGGCTTTGAAAGTTGTCCCGGTAGCGAGGGTCTAGGAGGGTGTACACCCAATAATCAGACGTGGTGAGAATGTGGGTGATGTGGCGGTCGTTTCTCAGGCACTGCAGCATGAAATCAACCATGTGCTGCAGACTTCCAACTGGCCAAGAAACGCTGTCCCCTGCAAGAGGCGTCATCTCTGCCTGCTCTGCATCACCCCACCCTCGCTCTACATACTGACTAGAGCATTGTGTACCTCCCTCTGGAGCGATGTCTTCCTCTCCATTGACTCCTCCTCATCCTCCTCACAAAGTGAGCCCTGCCCAGCCCTTTGTGAGGAACCACATTGCGCTGACTGTACATAAGGTGATGGAATTTGTGACTCCTCATCCTCCACCTCTTCCAAAACCTCATCCCTTAGTGCTTGCAGTGTTTTTTCAAGCAGGCAGATAAGGGGGACAGTCAGGCTGACTAGTGCATCATCTGCACTCGCCATCCGCGTTGACTCATCAAAGCACGCAAAACGTGGCAGATGTCCTTCATAGAGTCCTTCACCAGTCCTTACACTGGCTGCCCATCCATTATAGGATCCAATTCAAAGTACTTGTTCTCACCCACAAAGCTCTCCACAGTGCAGCACCCCCCTAAATCTCCTCCCTCATTTCTATCTATCGGCCTAACCGACTGCTTGCGCTCTGCAAACGACCTTGGACTAACCTCTGCACTAATCCGTACCTCCCACTCCCGACTCCAAGACTTCTCCGCGCTGCGCCAATCCTCTGAAATGCTGTACCCCAAGAAATTAGGACTATCCGCAATTTGCATGGTTTCAGGCGCTCCCTCTAAACACATTTGTTCAGAGCGGCCTATCACATTCACTAATCAAAGTCATTCTATGTGTGTGTGTGTGTGTGTGTGTGTGTGTAGCCCATTCACTATCTCCATCCATCCATCCATCCCTCACTCCCTCAAAATGGCTGGACCATCATTGTAAATACACCATTGTAATAAACACCTGTACTTTGTAGCTCCCCCTCCTCAATGTAGATTGTAAGCTCTCACAAGCAGGGCCGGCTTATATTGCTTTAATTATTGTATTGTTAACGTTGTTACTTATGACTTTTGTTCTGAAACTGTTAAACTGTAAAGCGCTGCGGAATCTGTTGGCGCTATATAAATAAAGATTTTTATTATTATTATAGAGGCCCACTCAGTAGTGGTGAAGTGTGAAAGGCGCAAATTGCGAGTTGATTGCGCCTGATGCAGCTGATACTCCATTACTGCTGGCTGCTGCTCACACAACCGCTCCAACATATGTAACGTGGAATTCACCTGGTGGGTACGTCACATATGATGCGATGTTCAGGAAGGCGAAATCTGCGTTGCAGAGCTGCAATGCGCGATCTGACCATGCTGGAACGTCGCAAGTGAGCGCACTGTAGGCGGACCTTGTGCAGCAGTGCATCAATATCCTATAGTCCCTCAAAAAACTCTGCACGACCAAGTTGAGCACATGTGCCAGACATGGTATGTGAGTGAGGTTGACAAGGCCCAGGGCTGCCACCAGATTTCGGCCATTGTCACACACTACCAAGCCTAGCTGGAGATTCGCTGTCAAAAACCACACGTCGCTCTCCTGGTTGATGGCATTCCAGAGCTCCTGCGCTGTGTGGCTTCGATTCCCATGGAAATTAATTTCAGGACGACCTGTTGACGTTTGCCCACGGCAGTGCTCATATCGGTCGCAACAGCAAGCGTTGTGTGGTGCATGTGTAGGGTGCACGCATCACAGAAAGCAAAGCATCATAGAAGACAAGCATTCAGTAAACGGCAGTTATTCATGGCAGTTAATCAGGGCTGGAATAAGGCAGTCCACACTTTGCTATATTTTTAATCCTGAACAAAAAATTTTCATAAATATTATGTTTATCAAATACCCTTATTATTATTATTACAACCTCATGCATGTTTTGCAATATATTTTAAATTTTATTTTAGGATATTTGTTTCTTGTTTTTTGTTATGTTTTTAATTATGTACATTAACTGTATCCTCCTCTGTTCCCTTGCCTTCCACAAACACCGTCCCATCCCCCCTTCATCACGACTCATACACATGAGCCCCTCCATACTTCCCTCTCCCATGTACAGTTCCCATGCACTCATCACCTTCCTGAGAAACCTCAGCCCATCTAGCCGAAGCACATCACTGAAAAAACCAACTTACAACACCAACAACTACCTGCTCTTTATCTTCCTACTCCTATTGATTTCAGGGACATCTCCCGAATCCTGGTCCACCATCCCCCAAACTCAATCCCTACCCTACCTCATATTGAAACCATAATAATCTTATTAATATTAATTGCACTCCCTCATCTCCTTCGTTTAACTGTGCCCTCTGGAATCCACGGTCTGCATGCAACAAGCTAACGTTCCTGCACAACTACTTTCTGAACAACTCTCTTCATCTGTTGGCCCTGACTGAAACCTGGATTCAGGATTCTGACACGGTTTCCCCTCCTGCCATTTCCTATGGTGGCTTATAGTTCTCACATTCCCCGAGACCCTCAAACAGACATGGTGGTGGAGTCGGCATACTCCTCTCTCCACAATGCACTTTCCAGATCATCCCCCAATTCCATCACTCTCA
Organism: Oophaga sylvatica; assembly: GCA_033576555.1. Lineage (NCBI taxonomy): Eukaryota > Metazoa > Chordata > Amphibia > Anura > Dendrobatidae > Oophaga > Oophaga sylvatica. The sequence goes on from JARQOD010000002.1 coordinate 613,907,630, forward strand.
TTCCCTTCTTTTGAGGTCCACACCATCATGCTCTTTTGTCCCCTCTCCCTCAGAGTAGGGGTCATATATCGGACCCCAGGCCCAAAGTCATTCTATGTGTAAGTGTGTGTGTGTAGCCCATTCACTATCTCCATCCATCCCTCACTCCCTCAAAATGGCTGGACCATCATTGTAAATAGACCATTGTATATAAACACCTGTACTTTGTAGCTCCCCCACCTCATTGTAAATTGTAAGCTCTCAAGAGCAGGGGTGGCTTCTATTGCTTTAATTATTTTATTGTTAACGTTGTTACTTATTACTTGTGTTCTGAAACTGTTAAACTGTAAAGCGCAGCGGAATCTGTTTGCGCTATATAAATAAAGATTATTATTATTATTAAGCGTTCACTGGTCCATGTGGAGGTAGACCGTGACGGCTCCTGCAGCAATGTTTCTGAGGAACTGGAGTAGGAGGAGAAAGTCAATGTGTACAGACTTGATTCCTGCAATCCTTGGAGTTGGCTGAACACGTACAGCGCCACTCGCAAGATCTGTACCCGGCTACACAACATTGACCCAATGGGCAGTGAGGGAAAGGTATCGTCCCTGGCCATGGGTACTGATCCACGCAGCGGTGGTCAGGTGGACATTGCTACTGACGAAGATTAGTAGCGCATGTTTAATTTTTCACGCACATTGCTTTTGCAGACCAGGGACGGCTTGCCTGCTGAAATAAAATCGGCTTGGCACATTGTATTGTGGGACTGCCAATGCCATTAAGTTACGGAAACTGTCAGTCTCCACCAGCCTGAATGACAGCATTTCAAGGGACAGGAGTTTTGCAATGCCAGCATTCAGAGCCTGTGCTCGTGGATGGTTTGCCCAGTATGGCCGTCTTTTATCCCATGCCTGTGCTACCGATGGCTGTTTTGTGGCCTGGGTGTGTGAGGATGACAGGGAACTTGCTGCTGTGGGTGGAATAACACTTTGTTTCTGGACAACAGTGACCGAGGTTCTTCCATGGCGATCCTGTGAGAAAGCCGAACCAGCTGTGTGTCAGCTGGAGGAAGAGGCTCCGACACGACCTGAAGATGTAGGTGCTGCTGTAGGTTGGCCTACATCTCCAGTGTGTCTTTGTAACTCAACTACGTGCTTTGTACCCACATGTTTGCACATATTTCCCACCTCTTCCGACAAGCCTACAACCTGCAATGATCATCAGTCTACTGAACCACCACACGATCAGCTCTTCCCTC
>JARQOD010000002.1:613908966-614005276 GCA_033576555.1 Oophaga sylvatica
TCCTAGTGTATCCTCAACCAACACTGTAGATTGTGAGCCCTCGCGGGCTGGGTCCTCTCTCCCTCTGTACTTGTGTGTGCCTTGTATTGCTCATGTTTACTGTAATTGTCTATATTTGCCCCTCTTCACATATAAAGCGCCATGGAATAAATGGCGCTATTAAAATCTATAATAATAATAATAATATTACTGGTATTGACGTTACTGACACTTTTACCTGTTTTTACTTTTAGATTACACAGCTTGCATTTCACATAGCAAATATCATCTGCAAGTGTGTCAAAAAAGGACCACGCAGTGCAAGTCCTGGGAGCGCCCGTTTTGACTTTTGGAAGAGAACTGCTCCAAACAGGTTCCAAACTGGAGGCTACAGTCAACCGAGTCTGCAGCCTAACTCTCCCTCCTGTTTGTACCGTTGGGTCAATCTCTTCCTCAGAGTTGCTCCCACCACCTTCCTGTTCCTCACGTTATGTTGGGACTTGGACCTCATCATCTCCACTACCCTTTTCCAAAACCTGCTGCTGTTGGGTGGTCTGGCCAGCACCATGCTCAACAGAAACTGGCACCTGAGTCTCATCATCATCAGATGCGTTCTGCGGCACTGGCTCACCCGCCTCTTCAGATTCTGAGAGACACAGCTGTTGCGCATCACTGCATACTCCCTCTTCTTCACATTCCAGAATGCTGCTTGGCTGGGCCCCTGTTTGCAAGCCAACAGATTCTGAGAACAGAAGCAGAGACTCAGCTGGATCCTGTACAGAACTGTCTGACTGCCTGGGCAATTTGGCAGGCGGTGAAGAGACAGATGGTTGCTCAACAGTGCTGTGTTCCTGAGAGGAGGTGGAAGCAATTGAAGTCGATGCATTGGCTGCCATCCAAGCAACAACGGCTTCAATTTGTTCTTCCCGCAGCAGGGGGGTACGCCGACCTCCTACTAAAGTGCACATAAAGGAACGCTCGGAAGTGCTGTTAGCACAGTCAACACTTGCTCCTGTGTTACTGGGGTTCAGTAATGTCAGCTGTTCCCCTGCTGTGTGTACGCCAAAAAGTCATGCTGCCTCCACCCTGTCCTCCTCTCATCCCTGGGCTCCAACACCGCCAGTTGTTGCTCGGAAGTAATTGGCACCGGTACTGACTCCTGCCCAGCCTGGTTACAGCACGACAGCTGTTTACTGGCAGTGTCAACGTTAATTAGCCTCCAATAAGTTGTCCTGTCGTGTTGCATTCGGGTTAGCCGACTCTATGGTGCCTGCAGTTTAGGTGATTCCTATGTGTGCTGTGGGATATCTAAATAAAGTCTGTTTCCGTTGTGACAATAGGACAAGCACCCACTGTAGGACTGTGTGATTCGTTAACTGCGGCCAGCTTGCGGCCTGTCAACTTACATTTTCATGGGTGCCTTATGGTACCCATCCGGGTTCCAGTACCGTCAGCTGGTTCTCCGCAGTGCCTTTGGCCTCGGTGCCTCCATGTCGGTATCCGAGTTCCAGCAACATCTGCTGGTCCTTGGTAGTGCTTTTGAGCACAGGTACCTACTGCTTAGTAACCGTGTCCCAGTAACGTCAGCTGGTCCTCGGTTGTGCCATTGGCTCTTTTCCTTCTGCTGCCCCTCTGGGTTCCAGCACAGTCAGCTGGTCCTCGTTACTTGCATTGGCTCTTGTACCTTCTGCTACCCGTCCGGGTTCCAGTACCGTCAACTGGTTCTCCGCAGTGCCTTTGGCCTCGGTGCCTCCAGTTCGATATCCGAGTTCCAGCAACGTCTGCTGGTCCTTGGTAGTGCTTTTGAGCACAGGTACCTCCTGCTTAGTAACCGTGTCCCAGTAACGTCAGCTGGTCCTCGGTTGTGCCATTGGCTCTTTTCCTTCTGCTGCCCCTCCGGGTTCCAGCACAGTCAGCTGGTCCTCGTTACTTGCATTGGCTCTTGTACCTTCTGCTACCCGTCCGGGTTCCAGTACCGTCAACTGGTTCTCCGCAGTGCCTTTGGCCTCGGTGCCTCCAGTTCGGTATCCGAGTTCCAGCAACGTCTGCTGGTCCTTGGTAGTGCTTTTGAGCACAGATACCTCCTGCTTAGTAACCGTGTCCCAGTAACGTCAGCTGGTCCTCGGTTGTGCCATTGGCTCTTTTCCTTCTGCTGCCCGTCCGGGCTCCAGCACAGTCAGCTGGTCCTCGTTACTTCCATTGTCTCTTGTACCATCTGATACCCGTCCGGGTTCCAGTAACATCAGCTGGTTCTCGGAAGTTAGACAACCGTAATGACCACCCCGAAGAAGATGACAACCCCAAGGACGACGAGCATCAAGCCAACCAGCCTGAACACCATCACAAAGAGGAAATAAAAGATTACCCAGAAGAAGATCACCAACAGGACAAAGAAGGTTAAGACAAACTACAAGATACAGAACAAGAGACAGAAGAACAATAAGCAGAAGATCAAAAAGCAGAAGAACATGAAAAATAAGACCAAAATGAAGAGCAAAATATATGCTGTAAATTATAAGCAGAAGAAGACTAAGCAGTGTATGGGGGTGAGTCCGTTCCTCCTCGTGGTGCCCCTGGAAAATGCCTGCTGCTGCAGGCTAAACTGAACACGGACAAATACTGTTGTAATTTAAATCTTTTGTGACAGCAAGAACGGAAGGAAGAAAAATTCATACTTTTACAGATTACAAGTACAGGAATCTCTGTCACAAATAAGAATATGATGAAGAAGATGAAGAGGAAGAAGATGAAGAAGTAGAATATGAAGAAGAATAATAGTTTAATAAGAACAATATGAGTAATGTTAACAAAAAGATGAATAACAAGAAGTTTAAGAAGAAGATAAAGGAGGTGAAGATGAAGAATAATTAGATGACAAAGATGATGCTGCTGAAGATTATGAAGGTGAAAGTGTGGCAAAAGTTAAAAAGGTCAAGAGCATGGAAGTTGTGAAACATACATATTTGCCAAAATAGAAAAAAGGTTAACAACATTGTCAATTTCGTCGTCAATCCGAACGTCTTTAAAAAAAAAATTATTAATGCTATTCCATTGGATTGGGTTAAACATCTATGCCTTTAATGTCTCCTCAACCTCCCCCAATACATTCTACATTACTCTTTGTTGTTTTCCTTCATCTACAATTATCCAACAAGCCAAGAATGTTTTTTTTTAATTACGATATTTTGTTCCCATAGACTTACATTGGATTTCCGGTATCGGTATCGGGTATCGCCGATATTTTGTGGATATCGTCGGTACCATTCCGATCCGATATTTTTGGATATCGGAAAGTATCGCTCAACTCTAGTGCGGACAAAGCACGTAGTTGAGTTACAAAGACACACTGGAGATGTAGGCCAACCTACAGCAGCACCTACATCTTCAGGTTGTGTTGAAGCCTCTTCATCGAGCTCACACACAGCTGGTTCTGCTTCCTCACAGGATCGCCATGGAAGAACCTCGGTCACTGTTGTCCAGAGACAAAGTGTTATTCCACACACAGCAGCAAGTTCCCTGTCATCCTCACACTTCCAGGCCACAAAACAGCCATCGGTAGCACAGGCATGGGATAAAAGACGGCCATACTCGGCAAACCATCCACGAGCACAGGCTCTGAATGCTGGCATTGCAAAACTCCTGTCCCTTGAAATGCTGTCATTCAGGCTGGTGGAGACTGACAGTTTCCGTAAATTAATATCATTGTCAGTCCCACAATACAATGTGCCAAGCCGATTTCATTTCAGCAGGCAAGCCGTCCCTGGTCTGTAAAAGCATGTTGAGGGAAAAATTAAACATGCGCTAGTAAACGCCCTCAGTAGCAAGGTCCACCTGACGACCGATGCGTGGACCAGTACCCATTGTTATTATCTGCTACAAGCACTAAGGAAAGAAGGGAATTCTGTCCCTACAATAGAACTAAGCTGAATCCCTACGATGTAACGGGGAACCTGATCCTGCAACCAGACCCGCTAAAGTCCTCAGCTAGTCTGAACGAAGACCTATCGTTGCGAGGGAGGAATCCCTACAAGATCTAGGGACTGGGAGAAAAGGTGGACACCTCCTAACAGAAATTTAGCAGGGATAATTTAACAGAAAACAAAATACTTTGAGATCCGAAGATCAAGCAAAACTGACTGAGTAAGGCACCTAAGCACCCGGCTAGCTTAACAGTAGATAATACAATGAAGTCAAGCAAAGCCAGAAGGGCGCAGCCAGACAAAATAGGGAAAAAAGTTCATGTGACCATCAAACTGAAACAAAACCTAACAAGAGGGTTCTAACACCCATGGCCAGGGACGATAACTTTCCCTCACTGCCCATTGGGTCAATGTTGTGGAGCCGGGTACTGATCTTGCGAGTGGCGCTGTACGTGTTCTGCCAACTCCAAGGATTGCAGGAATCAAGTCTGTACACATTGACTCCTCCTCCTACTCCAGTTCCTCAGAATCATCGCTGCAGGAGCCGTCACGGTCTACCTCCACATGGACCCGTGAACGCTTACCTGTTGCGACCGATATGAGCATAGCCGTGTCCAAACGTCAACAGGCCGTCCTGAAATTAACTTCCATGTGGAATCGAAGCCACACAGCGCAGGAGCTCTGGAATGCCATCAACCAGGAGAGCGACGTGTGGTTTTTGGCAGCGAATCTCCAGCCGGCTTGGTAGTGTGTGACAATGACCGAAATCTGGTGGCAGCTCTGGGCCTTGGCAACCTCACTCACATACCATGTCTGTCACATGTGCTCAACTTGGTCGTGCAGAGTTTTTTGAGGGACTATACGGATCTTGATGCACTGCTGCACAAGGTCCGCCTAGAGTGCGCTCACTTGCGACATTCCAGCATGGCCAGATTGCTGATTGCAGGTCTGCAATGCAGATTTCGCCTTCCTGAACATCGCATCATATGTCACGTACCCACCAGGTGGAATTCGACGTTACATATGTTGGAGCGGTTGTGTGAGCAGCAGCCAACAGTAATGGAGTATCAGCTGCATCAGGCGCAATCAACTCGCAATTTGCGCCGTTCACACTTCACCACTACTGAGTGGGCCTCTATAATAATAATAATAATCTTTATTTATATAGCGCCAACATATTCCGCAGCGCTTTACAGTTTAACAGTTTCAGAACACAAGTCATAAGTAACAACGTTAACAATACAATAATTAAAGCAATATAAGCCGCCCCTGCTCGTGACAGCTTACAATCTACAATGAGGAGGGGGAGCTACAAAGTACAGGTGTTTATATGCAATGGTGTATTTACAATGATGGTCCAGCCATTTTGAGGGAGTGATGGATGGATGGAGATAGTGAATGGGCTACACACACAGACTTACACATAGAATGACTTTGATTAGTGAATGTGATAGGCCGCTCTGAACAAATGTCTTTTGAGGGAGCGCCTGAAACCATGCTAATTGCGGATAGTCCTAATTTCTTGGGTACAGCATTCCAGAGGATTGGCGCAGCACGGGAGAAGTCTTGTATTCGGGAGTGGGAGGTACGGATTAATGCAGAGGTTAGTCGAAGGTCGTTTGCAGAGCGCAGCAGTCGGTTAGGCCGATAGATAGAAATGAGGGAGGAGATGTAGGGGGGTGCTGCACTGTGGAGAGCTTTGTCGGTGACAACCAGTACTTTGAATTGGATACTATAATGAATGGGCAGCCAGTGTAAGGACTGGCGAAGGACTCTATGAAGGACATCTGCCACGTTTTGCGTGCGTTTGATGAGTCAACGCGGATGGCGAGTGCAGATGATGCACTAGTCAGCCTGACTGTCCCCCTTATCTGCCTGCTTCAAAAAAACAATGCAAGCACTAAGGGATGAGGTTTTGGAAGAGGTGGAGGATGAGGAGTCACAAATTCCATCACCTTCTGGACAGTCAGCGCAACGTGGTTCCTCACAAAGGGCTGGGCAGGGCTCACTTTGTGAGGAGGATGAGGAGGAGTCAATGGAGGAGGAAGACATCGCTCCAGAGGGAGGTACACAACGCTCTAGTCAGTATGTATAGCGAGGGTGGGGTGATGCAGAGCAGGCAGAGATGACGCCTCTTGCAGGGGACAGCGTTTCTTGGCCAGTTGTGAGTCTGCAGCACATGGTTGATTTCATCTGCAGTGCCTGAGAAACGACCGCCGCATCGCCCACATTCTCACCACGTCTGATTATTGGGTGTCCACCCTCCTAGACCCTGCTACCGGGACAACTTACAAAGCCTCATCACACCGTTGAACCTGGAGCGTAAAATGCGGGAGTACCAAGACACACTGGTGCAATCCATAATGTTCTCCATTCCAGCCGAAAAGCACTGCTGCTACTACTGCTTTACAAAGCAGCTCTGTGCGTCGAGGCAGTGGAGACTAGTGTTGAGCATTCCGATACCGCAAGTATCGGGTATCGGCCGATATTCGCGTTATCGGAATTCCGATACTTAATTCCGATACTTTTTCAATATCGTATACCGGAATCGGAAGTTCCCATAATTCTTTGAGAGGCAATGTGATTTTAGTCAGCCAATGAGGAATCCTACGAAGTGTGGGCACATCCTGTAATGCTGCGGTCATCTTAACTAATGGCATGGCTGTGATTGGCTGCTGAAATGATGTCAGAATGCACTATAAAAGGCGCCGCCGCCATTTTAGCGTCACTGTGCTGTGAATTCAGATAGGGACAGAACGCTACTCTGCTGACTCTGAGGGACAGTTAGAGATTGCGATTTAGTGTACTGTGCTGTAGGCAGGCTAGCACCAACCGCTGTGTAAAGCTTCCTTTTGCCTGCAGTGTTGTTTTAACAGCTCTGCAAGGTGTGTGTGAGTGCAGGTGACGCTGCAGTTTGCTCTGCATCCAACGCTGTCTGTAGGCATCTGCACGTGTCACTCACAGACTCTTTTTTTTTCTTCAGTGTAATTCTTGCAGCTCCATGCAATTTAACTATTAGTGTGACGCGCTTCCATCCGTATCCAATACATTGGTTGCAAACACTATAGAAGTAGACAAAGGAGTAGCCTTTCACAGATTGTGGACAGTTGTGTTTCAGTGTTCACTTCAGTCTGTGTTTTTTATTTTTGGAGTGCATATCACGCTCCAGTTACTTGTTCAAGCACTGCTGCTTGTACTCTGCTGAGCGTGTCTCAGTGGCTCATCCTTTTCATTTTTCTCCAATTGGTGCTTCTCCATTATATTTGAAAAAAATCTAATCTATTAGTGTGACGCGCTTCCATCCGTATCCAATACATTGGTTGCAAACACTATAGAAGTAGACAAAGGAGTAGCCTTTCACAGATTGTGGACAGTTGTGTTTCAGTGTTCACTTCAGTCTGTGTTTTTTATTTTTGGAGTGCATATCACGCTCCAGTTACTTGTTCAAGCACTGCTGCTTGTACTCTGCTGAGCGTGTCTCAGTGGCTCATCCTTTTCATTTTTCTCCAACTGGTGCTTCTCCATTATATTTGAAAAAAATCTAATCTATTACTGTGACGCGCTTCCATCCGTATACAATACATTGGTTGCAAACACTATAGAAGTAGACAAAGGAGTAGCCTTTCACAGATTGTGAATAGTTGTGTTTCAGTGTTCACTGCAGTCTGTGAGGTATTTTTTTTTTTTTTTTTTTAAATGCAGATCACGCTCCATTTACTTCTTCAACCACCGCTGCGTGTACTCTGCTGAGTGTCTGTCACTGGCTCATCCTTGTCATTTTTCTAAAATTGGTGCTGCTTTATTCTATTTAAAATAATTCAAATCTATTACAGTGACGTGCTTCCATCCGTATACAATACATTGGTTGCAAACAATATAGAAGTACACAAACGGGCCTTTCACAGCTACTGAACATGGGTTTTTAATTTTTAACTAAAATATGTATTTTTTCAAATGACACAAATATAAGTAATGTTGAAGAGGAATAGTCCTACATCCATTGTTTGCACAATATTACAGGTGTACATCATGTCCCTTAATCAACAATGTATTATTATATTTACTTGTATGCTTTTATTTAAAAGCCAAGAACACAGAAGGATAACCTTCGCACTGCAGCTGTTGTCAAAGTTCAACCCACATTATGCACTTCCAACATTGCAGCATTTGAGGCATGATGTGAGTTGGATTTGTCAAAGTTATGGAGTGAGAAGGTTCACCATCAGTACCCTATAGCATAAGTATGCTTTTGTGTTAGCATTTGTGTTAGACATGTGGATATCTGCCATAATATGTCACAATTATTTAGTTACAGATTTGTTACCAACACTAATCATTGAATGGTTTTAAATTTGACGTTTCACTTGTTTACAGCTTAGAAATAAGGGTGTAGCCTGATATCTATGTGTAGCACTAGCCACTTTAACATGTCATGTTTTTTTCAACATGTGTAGCTAGGTAGCAGTAATTTTTGCCGGACACACAGCAGGGGAACAGCAGGCATTACTGAACCCCACAAACACATCATCGATTGTTTTGATCTGTGCATCCAACACTTCTGAGCCCAGGGTCAAGGAGGGTGTAGCCTGAGGCCTAGTATGAGATGTTTGAACTTTAATTTGAACTTTAATTTGGAGTTAGCAGCATTAATTTTTGTCAGACACGCAGCAGGGGAACAGCAGGCGTTACTGAACCCCACTATCACTATAGCTTGTGTATTGGTCTGTGGACACGACACTTCTGAGCAGCAACTGGCAGTGTTGTAGCCCAGGGAGTATAGCTCAGGTGGTAGAAAGATGAACATAACAGGAGACATGGAAAACGTTGCCAACCAGTTAGTTAATCTGAAACCGGACAGGCAAATTCAGGCGAGATCCATGCCTAGTTAATTTTCAGAAAAGTAAGCCGTTCTACATTATCGGAGGATAGTCGCATGCAACGGTCTGTTAGTACACCACCTGCAGCAGTAAAGACGCGCTCCGATAATACACTGGCAGCAGGGCAAGCCAGCACCTCCAATGCATACTGGCTAAGCTCTGGCCATGTATCCAGCTTAGAGACACAAAACTTGAATGGGGAAGAGCCATCTGGGAGTACACTGAGAGGGCAAGACATGTAGTCTGTCACCATCTTACGGAAATGTTGCCTCCTGCTGACTGGAGCCGTCTCGGATGGTGTAGACATTGGTGGCGCTGCCACAAAACTTCGACACATTTGGAACATACTGTTCTTGCCCTGTGCAGAGGCGCTGCTTGTGCTCCCTCTTGTTGCAGAGCTGTCTCCACTGCCTCGACGCACAGAGCTGCTTTGTAAAGCAGTAGCAGCAGCGCTCTCGGCTGGAATGGAGAACATTATGGATTGCACCAGTGTGCCTTGGTACTTCCGCATTTTACACTCCCGGTTCAACGGTGTGATGAGGCTTTGTAAGTTGTCCCGGTAGCGAGGGTCTAGGAGGGTGTACACCCAATAATCAGACGTGGTGTGAATGTGTTCGATGCGGCGGTCGTTTCTCAGCCACTGCAGCATGAAATCAACCATGTGCTGCAGACTCCAACTGGCCAAGAAACGTTGTCCCCTGCAAGAGGCGTCATCTCTGCCTGCTGTGCATCACCCCACCCTTGGTCTACATACTGACTAGAGCATTGTCTACCTCCCTCTGGAGCGATGTCTTCCTCCTCCATTGACTCCTCCTCATCCTCCTCACAAAGTCCTTCAAATACATATAAATTTACAAAATTTAAAACTCAAAATTTAAAAACTTTGTATCATAATTCTGTAACATCAGTTTATGGAAACACAATAGCATTACAAAAGGATAGACAAAAAATGTACATTATGTGCTTTGTAAATACATTAAAAGTTTGTAATGGTTATGAAAATATAGACAGCGACTCTGGAGGTTCAATTGTTGATACAGCATGGTACTTTGAAAGTCCTCCAGCCCTTTGTGAGGAACCACGTTGCGCTGACTGTCCAGAAGGTGATGGAATTTGTGACTCCTCATCCTCCACCTCTTCCAAAACCTCATGCCTTAGTGCTTGCAGTGTTTTTTGAAGCAGGCAGATAAGGGGCACAGTCAGGCTGACTAGTGCATCATCTGCACTCGCCATCCGCGTTGACTCATCAAACGCACGCAAAACGTGGCAGATATCCTTCATAGAGTTATTCGCCACTCATTACACTGGCAGTGGCTGCCCATTCATTATAGGATCCAATTCTAATTACTGGTTCTCACCAACAAAGCTCTCCACAGCGCAGCACCCCCCTACATCTCCTCCCTTATTTATATTTATCGGCCTAACCGACTGCTGCACTCTGCAAACGACCTTCGACTAACCTCTGCACTAATCCGTACCTCCCACTCCCGACTCCAAGACTTCTCCTGCTCTACGCCAATCCTCTGGAATGCTGTACCCCAAGAAATTAGGACTATCCACAATTTGCATGGTTTCAGGCGCTCCCTCAAAACACATTTGTTCAGAGCGGCCTATCACATTCACTAATCAAAGTCATTCTATGTATTCTGTGTAACTGTGTGTGTGTCTCTAGCCATTCACTATCTCCATCCCTCAGTCCCTTAAGATGGCTGGAACATCATTGTAAATGCACCATTGTATATAAACACCTATACTTTGTATCTCCCCCATCTCATTGTACATTGTAAGCTGTCACGAGCAGGGGCGACTTATTTAGCTTAAATTATTGTATTGTTAACGTTGTTACTTATGACTTGTGTTCTGAAACTGCTAAACTGTAAAGCGCTGCGGAATATGATGGCGCTATATAAATAAATATTATTATTATTCCTCTGAGCTGCTCCCACCACCTTCCTGTTCCTCATGCCATGTTGGGTCTTGGACCTCATCATCTCCACTACCCTCTTCCAACACCTGCTGTTGGGTGGTCTGGCCAGCACCATGCTCAACAGAAACTGGCACCTGGGTCTCATCATCATCAGATGCGTTCTGCGGTGTGCTGACCATCGGCACTGTCTCACCCGCCTCTTCAGATTCAGAGAGACACAGCTGTTGCGCATCACTGCATACTCCCTCTTCACATTACAGAATGCTGCTTGGCTGGGCCCCTGTTTGCAAGCCAATAGATTCTGAGAACAGAAGCAGACACTCAGCTGGCTCCTGTACAGAACTCTCTGACTGCCTGGGCAATTTGCCAGGCGGTGAAGAGACAGATGGTTGCCCAACAGTGCTGTGGTCCTGAGAGGAGGTGGAAGCAATTGAAGTCGATGCATTGGCTGACATCCAAACAACAACGGCTTCAATTTGTTCTTCCGCAGCAGGGGGTTACTCCGAGCTCCTACAAAAGTGCGCATAAGGAACGCTCACGGGGAAAACTGGTGGATGCTGTGTCACTGGGGGCCGCAGCAGCCACAGAATCCCCACGTCCTCTCCTGAAGAAACTCCACGACCACGTGCCTTACTCCCTGCCTTCTTCATCTTGGTAGATTGATAAAGAAAGTCTGAAAAGTTATAAGGTCTAAGTGTGGTTATTCCGCAGAGACTGCAGTGAACACTGCACACAACTGTTCACTACCCAATGCGTCTCAGCAGGAAGGCAGTCTGTGCGTCAAAACAAAGGCACAAGCATACATCCATGTACCCTGTTTATAAAGCTATATAAAAAAAATTATGTAGTAGTGACGCACACTTTATTGAGGTACAGTATTACATCGCCATTCACCATCTGTGGCTATGCAGTCTCATCTATATATACCTTATCTATCTGTTGTCATGCTTCCAAGTCGACAGTCAGCCATAAATAGCAATTTTCACTATGCACTATGCACTTTTTAAAGGTTATGTTTGTTAATAAAAATGATTATTGCCACATATTATGAGTATTACATGATGGAAATTGTATAATTTTGTATAAAATATTTAGTGACATTATTCAGCAAATGGAACATTTTAGTAATATCACAGATAACTTGTAATGCTGATGATGTTTTGAAGTCAGACATTCATTGTCTATACAATAAAAATGGTGTACATACTGTTACTTATCCATCATTAATGGATTCAGATATTACTTGTATGCTTTTATGTACAACCGTATAGCAGATTCCTTAACTAATTTATTTTGTGGTTTGCATTGCTGTTCAACATGTTAATGTATGTGTTTATGTTTGTCAATTCTTTATTTATCTAGATATTAGTTTAAATGAAATCATCATCTTATGGTAGTAAAGGTTATCTTTCTCTTGTTTGAAGTATAGACATTTAAAATTGACAGGTAACAAGGAAATTACTTGATCTAGTATTTAAACATCCTCCTTGACCCTGGGCTCCAACACCGCCAGTTGTTGCTCGGAAGTGCTGTTAGCACAGTCAACACTTGCTCCTGTGTTACTGGGGTTCAGTAACGTCAGCTGGTCCTCGGTTGTGCCATTGGCTCTTTTCCTTCTGCTGCCCCTCCGGGTTCCAGTACCGTCAGCTGGTTCTCCGCAGTGCCTTTGGCCTAGGTGCCTCCATCTCGGTATCCGAGTTCCAGCAACGTCTGCTGGTCCTTGGTAGTGCTTTGGAGCACAGATACCTCCTGCTTAGTAACCGTGTCCCAGTAACGTCAGCTGGTCCTCGGTTGTGCCATTGGCTCTTTTCCTTCTGCTGCCCCTCCGGGTTCCAGTACCGTCAGCTGGTTCTCCACAGTGCCTTTGGCCTAGGTGCCTCCATCTCGGTATCCGAGTTCCAGCAACGTCTGCTGGTCCTTGGTAGTGCTTTGGAGCACAGGTACCTCCTGCTTAGTAACCGTGTCCCAGTAACATCAGCTGGTCCTCGGTTGTGCCATTGGCTCTTTTCCTTCTGCTGCCCCTCGGGTTCTAGTACCGTCAGCTGGTTCTCCACATGCCTTTGGCCTAGGTGCCTCCATCTCGGTATCCGAGTTCCAGCAACGTCTGCTGGTCCTTGGTAGTGCTTTGGAGCACAGGTACCTCCTGCTTAGTAACCGTGTCCCAGTAACATCAGCTGGTACAAGATTGTGCTACAAATACAAGATACGGAACAAGAGACACAAGAACAATAAGCAGAAGATCTAAAAGCAGAAGAACATGAAGTATAAGACCAAAATGAAGAGCAAAATATATGCTCTAAATTCTAAGCAGAAGAAGACTAAGCAGTGTATGGGGGTGAGTCCGTTCCTCCTCGTGGTGCCCCTGGAAAATGCCTGCTGCTGCAGGCTAAACTGAACACGGACAAATACTGTTGTAATTTAAATCTTTTGTGACAGCAAGAACGGAAGGATGAAAAATTCATACTTTGACAGATTACAAGTACAGGATTCTCTGTCACAAATAAGAATATGATGAAGAAGATGAAGCAGAATATGAATAAGAATAATAGTTTAATAAGAAGAATATGAGTAATGTTAACAAAGATGAATAGCAAGAAGTTTAAGAAGAAGATAAAGAAGGTGAAGATGAAGAATAATTTGATGAAAAAGATGATGCTGCAGAAGATTATGAAGGAGAAAGTGTGTGAAAAGTTAAAAAGGTGAAGATGAAGAGCATGGAAGTTGTGTAATATACATATTTTCCAAAATAGAAAAAACGTTAACAACATTGTCAATTTCTTCGTCAATCCGAACATCTTTAAAAAAAAAAATATTTATGCTATTCCATTTGATTGGGTTAAACATCTATGCCTTTAATGTCTCCTCAACCTTCCCCAATACATTCTACATTACTCTTTCTTGTTTTCCTTCATGTACAATTAACCAACAAGGCAAGAATGGGGTTTTTTTAATTTCGATATTTTGTTCCCATAGACTTACATGGGACTTCCGGTATCGGTATCGCCGATATTTTAATGTTATCGGCGATACCATTCCGATTCCGATACTTTTGGATATCGGAAAGTATCGCTCAACTCTAGTGGAGACAGCTCTGCAACAAGAGGGAGCATAAGCAGCGCCTCTGCACATGGCAAGATGTTATGATTTGGTAGCTGAGGAGAGCAGGCAAAAAAGGCAATACACCAGAGAGGTTGGAATCTATGGGATTGCAGTACCCTGACTAACCACCACAACTAAAGGCAGCCGTGGAGCGTACCTACGTTGGTCCTAGACGCCTCGTCACAGCCTGAGAAGCTAACTACACCTAAAGATAGAAAGAGGAAAGCTATCTGCCCCGGAGCAGATCCACAAAGAACATAGAAAGCCCCCAAACATGTAATGGCGGTTACACAAGAAGAAATACTGACACAGACAGAAAATTGTATGAGCAAATGTTGGGGCCCAAACTTCATAAATAGAAAAGGATAGGAAGGGCACTTTCTGCAATCACAAAAAAACACTGAAAAGTACCAACTCTACTAATTACAAAAACACCTGAGATCACACGACCTCTACCACCTTAATTAGTTCTCTGGTGTAACAAAAAAAAAACAGCAGCCAAAGAAATGAAATGGAAAAAGTAGATTGAACAAAAAACAATGGATAAACATAAATGGAGAGGAGCACAAACCCCCAAGGGGACCCGGCAGACCCCCACAGAAGTGCAGGACAATATGCCAAAAAAAAAACAAAAAAAATTAAAAAAGAAGAAAATGTCTTATCTGTTAGCAAAAGATGCAGGCACGAAACAGCAAGCTACAAAGTGTACAGGAATCAAAGATGAGACCAGAACAATTGATCACCGTCAACCCTGATGAGAGGGAACCTCCCTTATATAAGACCAGTCAGTAACACCTGATCTCTAATCTTCACAATCTTCATTGGATAGTTCAGTACTGTTTGTAACCACCAGAGGGAGCTTCTGCTCAGAATTCATTTCTAACACATTCACAACAGCAAGACCAGTATGTTCCAAATGTGGCGAAGTTTTGTGGCAGCGCCACCAATGTCTACACCATCCGAGACGGCTCCACTCAGCAGGAGGCAAAGTTTCCGTAAGATGGTGACAGACTACATGTCTTGGCCTCTCAGTGTACTCCCAGATGGCTCTTCCCCATTCAAGTTTTGGGTCTCTAAGCTGGATAAATGGCCAGAGCTTAGCCAGTATGCATTGGAGGTGCTGGCTTGCCCTGCTACCAGTGTATTATCGGAGCGCTTCTTTAGTGCTGCAGGTGGTGTACTAACAGACCGTAGCATGCGACTATCTCCGTTAATGTAGACCGGTTTAGTTTTCTGAAAATGAACAAGGCATGGATCTCGCATGAATTTGCCTGTCCGGTTTCAGATTAAATAACTGGTTGGCAACGTTATCCATGTCTCCTGTTATGTTCATCTTTCTACCACCTGAACTCTACTCCCTGGGCTACAACACTGCCAGTTGCTGCTCACAAGTCTTGGATGCACAGATCAAAAAAATCGCTGATGTATTTGTGGGGTTCAGTAACGCCTGCTGTTCCCTGCTGTGTGTCCGGCAAAAATTACTGCTAGCTAGCTACACATGTTGAAAAAAACATGACATGTTAAAGTGCCTACTGCTACACATAGATTAGAGGCTACACCCTTATTTCTAAACTGTAAACAAGTGAAACGTCACCTTTAAAACCATAAAATTATTAGTCTTTGTCACAAATCTGTAACAAAATAATTGTGACATATTACTGCAGATATCCACATGTGGAACACAAATGCTAACACAAAAGCCTACTTATGCTATAGGGTACTGATGGTGAACCTTGTCACTCCATAACTTAGACAAATCCAACTCACATCATGCCTCAAATGCTGCAATGTTGGAAGTGCATATGTCTCGACCACGCACCACAATTGTGGGTTACCAGGGCAATGGGGTACTCAGAGCCGAGCCCGTAGAAGTCTATGGGATTGTCACAGGTAGCGGTGGCTCGGTCTGTGGCCCTGGCGGTCAGGCGTATGTTGGGGGGTATATTTACAGGGGATAGATTTATATACAGTTCGTGACGCCACCTGTAGTCTCTGGTAATTTGTACCAGCGCTGCTGTAGATCTCTGAGGGGATGGTGAGGCAGCTAGATGTCAGGTCCCCTACAGGTGGGACTCTTCCCTCAGGTCGATGGTTAAGGCAGGGTGGTGCAGGCATGCAAGTAAATAACTCAGTCTCACACGGTCAGCGTCTTTCCATACCTTTACTTGTAAGATGGTAAGGCAGGTCCCAGGGAGGCTGATCCAAGGAGAATGTATTTCGAGATAGCAGCTGGACAAGTTAGGGGCCTCCTTTACTTTCACAACGATGAGTACAACCAGCATGAAGCGTAGTTCCCTCTATAACTCCAGCTATTCCAAAGCTGTACTGCCCAGTCAGTTTTGTGGTCGGAGCCTTCCTGTGAGAGAGCTGAATTCCTATCTTGTCCTGCAGAGACTCAAGGTCCTCACTCCCCCTGACCCCAGTTACGTACCGACTATTTAGGGGCTGCTTGCCGCGACCTAAGGTCCGATAAGCCTCTGGTTTTCTTACCACTAAGCTTGAAACTATAGTGATCCTTCGGTCCCCAGTGACCGGTAACAATGTGCAGGACTTCTCCAATCCAAAAGCACTTTTAAATATTCCTTCCACTGTGCCTTTCGCCTTGTCCGCGCTTGTAGCATAAACACTCACACTTGCAAAAAGTCATATAATCACTCCCTTCTTTTCTTCCTTCAGAGTTAGTTACCAGACTCTCAGTAATCTTCAAGGCAGGAGCACGTCTCTGAACCTTCACTGTCCTTGAGACAGGAGACTGAAGTATATCTGTACTAAACTCTTCCTTCTTTATCAATGTCTTCAAGTGAGGTACAGCTCTGACCAGGCTGAGGTGATCTATATCTCGCCCTTACTGGCCTCCACTTGCTGAACTGCTGATAGAACCAAGCTGGACTGCTTCCTCCCTCCAAGTCCCAGCTAGACTCCACACGTCTGCTCTGTCCGAAGACAGGAAACTGACTCCTAAATCACTCAACGAATCTACACTGACCACTCCCTACGAGTCACTACACTACCCTAAGGGTGTGTCTAGTGTATATTGAGTGAATGGGTATAGAGCATTGAACTGCTATCTCTCCACACATTCTCCAGGGTACTGCGTGTGCCTTCACACCAGGGCTACACATTCCCCCATGGTAAAAGACAGCACTCCCGGGCTGTAAAATACAAAGAGACAATTTTGTTTATGCATTAAACATCAACATTAAACATTAATTCGTCCCATCCGGGAGGTAAGGATGTCTTGAACGTTGCAAACAAAACATTATATATAGAAATGTACAAATATTAAATAACATTTTCATATAAATAGACAATATGCTTGTGAAGGACCCGCACCAAACCTTCAACGTGGGTCCTGGGTGGGCTGCAGGACATCCGAATGCAGACCTCACTCAGGGCCACACCACACGGGTTTTGTATTCAGAGGTAGTTGTGGTGGTTTTATGTAAAACCAAGATAAGGCACAAGGTGCAACTATATACAGATAAGTTCTGGGCTGGCACAGTCCTCAGCCTCTGAGTCCATAATAAGAAAAAGACACATTATATCAAATCACATCACAATAAAGTGCAAAAACTTTTTTTTTTTTTTTTATCTGATTACCCAGCCGGGCATTCTACTTTTGGCAATATATATATACGTTATATACACATTTAACTTGTGCAAAACATTTTCACTTTTATAAAACTTATGTACATCTTCTTAGTTGCGGTAAACCCTGTCTGGGTCCTACCGTTCTTCACATTCTCTTGACTTCAATTACACTTTCCATCCCGGGGCTGGAACAATGCGATGGTCCCTAGATCCCATTACTAACAAGTCGTGCGCTGCTATTAGGGTCTGGGTCGCCACAGTTCTCGTGCGAACCTCTAGGGGCGCAACGGGTACTTTCTCCTTGCAAGACACCGATTGCGTTTCAATTTGCGTTACAGTTAGCGATATTGATCGTGTCATAGATTGCGATGGAGACTGGGTCGCAAGTTGCGATGTAGAAGAATAACGAGTTAGTGGAGAGTATACAGGTGTTGCTTCTATTTGCGAGATACCTGCAGGGGGCGATGCTGGGGCACGGCCGAATGCTGTTTGAGCTGGAGACGGGGACGCTGCGGTAGTGGTGACGTTACCTGCGTCGGGGACGGGGTCACGGACGATGGCGACGTTAAGGGCATACCATCCCTTCATTCCCCAGTGCCGTGTATATGTGACAATGTCTCCATTAACTAGGTCCCTCCCGGGATGACCTTGCGGTAGGTGGGATTCTACATCACGCCTGCTGACAAAGACCCCTGGGTAGAGGCCCGGTTCTCTTATGAAGCCCCAGCCCTTCCGGAGCTGGAACTCTGTCACACACCCCTGCCGCCGCGGTTCCCTCAGAGTACCTTTTTCTCGACGGACACTCTCCTTGTCCGCGATCAGCTCTGCATGTTGCCGCTGTCGGTTGCGCTGAGCTTCCCGCTCTTCCTCCTGCTGGCGTTGTTGTTTCTCCTCACGACGCTGCCACTCACATTCCCACTGGGCGGTATAGGGACGTCATCCAGGCGCGCCATCTCGTCCCAGTCCACGTCTGGCAATGACGGACAGGACCCCTCCGGTGTCGGGGATCGATCATCTGCTGCGGCCTCCTGGCCGGGCGGGCGTTCCGGAACTGGCGGTACCTCCTCAACCTCCTTCGCCTCCACCGCTTCACCGTGGGATCAGGATTGGTACTTTCGGGGGCAGCCTCCGGTTGCTCCTTTGCCTTGGGCAGCAGAAGTTTTGGTAACTCCAGACGTAGGGGGTCATCGAAGGGAGAGATCACCGCGTCCCACAGCCGCCGCTGCTCCAGGGTACGCCGGCGTCTCTCTATCTCTTCAAATCCAGGTTGTGGCAAAATCATCTTTTTCAGTCGTGCATTTTCTTCTTTGATTTCCAGCAATGCTTGCTGCAGGTGCAGGACCACGGATGATTCCGGTGCTGGTGGCAGCTTGGCTGGGGAACAGGGCCTGCCTTCCTCCGCTTCCCTGCTCGGCTGCACACGTCCTGCTTCCATGATGTTCCAGAGCGTTCTTTCATCTTCCTCCAGAGACGTCCGGTCTCTTCCGTGGAGGCGGGGTTTGCGTCTCCTCCTCTTTGCAGGAAAGGTGAAGAGGAGGCGGACCTCCTTTGCTGTAGGGCAGGATCGCATGTTGTAATAGCACTTTGAGAGGGCAGGCATTCTCTTCGCGCCACTGGGGGGGACACGCCCACGAAGGTAGCCCACCTTCTTCTCCAGCGCCTGAGGGCGCGAATATGGCGACAAAGATGGCGATTTTTGGCGCCAAAAGTGCAAACAGTCCTTTTTCACAAAAACAACTCCATAGGCACACAGGGCTCGCAATTTTGCGAGTTTCGCATCCTGTTCGTGACGCCAATTTTGTCTCGACCACGCACCACAATTGTGGGTTACCAGGGCAATGGGGTACTCAGAGCCGAGCCCGTAGAAGTCTATGGATTGTCACAGGTACGGTGGCTCGGTCTGTGGCCCTGGCGGTCAGGCGTATGTTGGGGGGTATATTTACAGGGGATAGATTTATATACAGTTCGTGACGCCACCTGTAGTCTCTGGTAATTTGTACCAGCGCTGCTGTAGATCTCTGAGGGATGGTGAGGCAAGCTAGATGTCAGGTCCCCTACAGGTGGGCAAACTGCAGCGTCACCTGCACTCTCACACACACACCTTGCACAGAGCTGTTAAAACAACACTGCAAGGCAAAAGGAAGCTTTACACAGCGGTTGGTAAACTAGCCTGCCTAGAGCACAGTACACAAAATCGCAATCTCTAACTGTCCCTCAGAGTCAGCACAGCAGCGTTCTGTCCCTAACTGAATTTACAGCACAGTGACGCTAAAATGGCGGCGGCGCCTTTTATAGTGCATTCTGACATCATTTCAGCATCCAATCACAGCCATGCCATTAGTTAACATGACCGCAGCAGTACAGGATGTGCCCACACTTCTTAGGATTCCTCATTGGCTGACTAAAATCACATTGCCTCTCAAAGAATTATGGGAACTTCCGATTCCGGTATACGATATATGGAAAATATCGGAACTAAGTATCGGAATTCCGATACAGCTAATATCGGCCGATACCCGATACTTGCGGTATCAGAATGCTCAACTCTAGTCAAGAGGGTAACGGTGGATTTCACACACCAAGTGGGAGCACACCACTATGAATCCATCTCCTGTTTTGTTTGGATAATTTACCTACTTAGTTGGTCTTGGGGCTTACATGGCTGCTTCTTAACAATACTGTTATTGATTGGTGTCAGAAGGAAATTGTTAAATGGTGCCCCAATTGTTGCAATAAATGTCTAAAAACTGTACAAAAATGCTCTCCTAGTCTGAAGGGTCTACCGGGGTCCCTGAAGGACTTTGTAGATGTGTTCTCAGAAAAAGAGGAGAAATAGACCATACCATTTGTTTTGTAATTTCTTCTGAGCATGCTGATACCCCATATGTGGGAGGAAAACCACTGTTTGGTTGCACGTCAGGACCTAGAAGTGAATAACTGCCATTTGACATTTGTAATTAAAAATTTGCTGGTATAATTAGAGAACGCCATGTCGTGTTTGGAGAGTCCCTGATGTGCTTAAACAGTGGAAACCCTCCACAAGTGACATCATTTTGGAAACTAGACCCTTCAAAGAACTTATCTAGATGTGTTTTGAGCACCTAGAAAGCTCAGGTGCTTCAAAGAAGTTTATAACACTGAGCCATGAAAATAAAATAAAATCACATTTTACCCACAAAAATGTTTTTTAGCTTCACATTTTGTATTTTCATAAGGAAAACAGGAGAAAATTGATCCCACAATTTGTTGTACAATTTCTCCTGAGTTCATTGATACCCCATATGTAGTTGAAAACTACTTTTGAGGCACAGTGCAAAGCTCAGAAGGAAAGGAGCGTATTAGTACAATGCAGATTTGGCTGCACCGGTTTAAGGGTGCCATGTCTCTTTGTCATAGTCCCGGAGGTGCCAGAACAGCATAACCCCCAAAAAAATACATTATTTTACAAACTAAACCTCTCAATGAATTCATCTTTGGGTGCAGTGATCTTATTGACACCACAGGTGTGTCAAAGAATTTTATACCATTGGGCACTAAAGAAAAAATAATTTAAATTTTTAACACCAAGACTGTGTGTTAGCCACAAATTTTACATTTTTATACTTGATAATGGGTAAAAATGGCATCAAAATTTGTCCCACAATTTCTCCTGAATGTAGAAATACCCCATGTGTGGTTGTACAGTACTTTTTAGGTACACGGCGAGACTCAGTAGTAATGGAGCGCTATTTGCCTCATGAAGCGCAGATTTTCATAGAATAGTTTGTGGACTCCATATTCAGAGCCCCTAAGTGCTGGAATAGCAGAATCCCCCTCAAGCAACCCTATTTTGTAAATAATAACCCTATGAGAATGTATTTACAGGTATAGTGACAATTTTGACTCCATGGGTGTTTTCCACAAACAAGCAGTAGTGGATGTTGCTAAGTGAAAATTGCAAACTGCCATTGTAGTGACCAGTACGCTGTAGTGACCAGTACATTGTAGTGACCAGTACATTATGCTTAGCTCATGCTTCTGGAAACATGTACCCATAACCAGTAAATTAGGTATGCTCTCATCACTACAGAAATGCCAAACATGTGGGCTCTAAATTTGGTTTAAACACACTGGGGCTCAGAAGGGAGGGGACATTTGGATTTGGGAGCACAGAATTTGCTCAATTTATTTTGAGGAGCGAGGAGCCATTTAGTTTTTCCAGAGTCTTTATGCTACCAATAAAATGGAAGCCCCTTATATTTCCATTAGCAGATGATGGACCTGAATGGGGAATGGGGACTTGCTTTTTTGTGGATTTAGTTGAAGCTTTTATTGGGAATATTTTTCATAACATTTAGGACCACATTTATCCAGTGCTTTAGGCTGAGCACTTACTTTGGTGTTTCCACCTAAATCTCCTAGTGACGTTACAGATAAAACCCCGAGAGATCCATTCACTATATTTTGGCAGCAGAGTTACTCTTGACTTTGACAGTGATAGTGATCATGAGTGGAACAGGCTGACTCAAGAGGTGGTGAGTTCTCCTTCAATGGAAGTCTTCAAACAGAGGCTGGACAGACATCTGTCTGAAACGGTTTAGTGAATTCTGCATTGGGGGGTTGGACATGATGACCCTTGAGGTCCCTTCCAACTAACATTCTTTGATTCTATGACTCTATGTGGCCTCTGTTCAGGGTTGTCCTTCTTTTGAGAAGTGTACAAAACTGTGATCGGCCGCGCTTTTATGTATGCCTAAAAAGACGGACATCGGCGGGTCACAGGTCCTATGGTGTCCACAGTTCTTCCATCTACCTCATTGTAGGGTATCATACTCAGGGGTTTCTGTCTGAATCATGTATTTCAATGATTACACATGTACATGGAAACCCCGGTGTAAGTGCTCAGTGCAGAGTAGAGGATAAATGTGCGCAAAGCTTTACTGCGATATTTGGGAGGCAGAATGAAAAAAACTACGGCAGGTGAATAATTGGTTTAATTTATTTTTTACGCTGTTCATCATTTGGTATAAGTAATTAGATGACTTTATTCTTCAGGTCGGTGCGACTACAGCGATACCAGATTTATATCAGGCTTTTAAGTTTGGCTGCTGTCACACACTAAAAAAACGCTTTTTATTGCGAAAACTAGTTTTTGCATCACCATATTTTGAGAGCTATAATTTTTCCATATTTTGGCCGACAGAGTCGGAGAGCTGACATTTCTATTGGTACCATTTTCGGCACATGACATATTTTGATCGCTTTCTATTCCGATTTTTGGAGACAGAATGAACAAAAACTCAGGAATTGCTTTTTTTTATACCGTTCCATGTGTGGTAAAATTAGCAAGACAGCTTTATTCTTCGGGTCAGTACGATTACAGCGATACCTCATTTATGTTTTTTTTATGTTTTGGCCCTCACCATATTTAGACAGCTATGATTCTTCCATATTTCGGCCGACAGAGTCATGTGAGGGTTTGTTTTTTGCAGAACGAGTTGACATTTTTATTGGTGGTATTTTTAGGCACATGACTTTTTATCGCTCTCGATTCCAATTTTTGGAAGGTTAAATGAACAAAAACCTGTAATCCAGGAATTGATTTTTTTTGTTTTTTTATACTGTTCTGAGTGTGATAAAATTCAGAAGGCATCAGATGGCGTTTTCATCTGTATCATTTTAATTTACATTTGTCTTTTTGATAGCATTTTATTTCACTTTTCGTTTTACGATATGATGATAAAGCATTGATTTGTGCCTCGTTTTTTTACGGTGTTTACTGAAGGGGATAACTAGTGGGATAGTTTTATAGAGCGGGTCGTTCTGGATGCAACAATACCAAATATGTGTACTTTTTTTTATATAAATGTATTTATCGGATTAATATTTTTTCCTTTTTTGATCTTTATTTGGGGATTTTTTTTAAATATTTTTACACTTTTAATAACGTTTTTACATTTTCACAGGATGATACATCACTGTTGTAATGACAGATTGCTGATCTGATACTCTGCAATGCTTCTGGACTGCAGAGTATCGGAGCTAAATCTGACAGGTAGGAAAGGAGGCATGTCAGCTCCTGCTATGAGAAGGCACCGACAAGCCACCCTCACTGAAGGACCCCGTGATCATCTTGCAGCCAAGGTTCACCATGGACACCATCAGCACAACGTGATTGCATCGTGCTGATAGAAGCCCTCTCCCTGTGCGATGCTACCAGATATTGCATAGAGGTGACACCCTTACACAAACACGGTCACGCTCAACGCGCTCCCCCATGATCGTGTTGCAGTAAATGTTCTGCTGTTTGTAGGAATGCAGTTCCCGCAGTGCCGTACATGTATGGCACATATCAGGAAGGGGTTAACATTGTGTCTGCAAGTGGAGTACAATTTGTCTCTAAATTCTGGAGAGATTTTTGTAGTAAACTTGATATTGACTTGTAATTTTCATCTGCTTACCACAAATGGTAACATCGAAATGACAAATCAATCTTTGGAACAAATTTTAAGGTGCTTTGTGGCAGCTTGGCAGGAGGACTGGTCTTCACTTCTACCTCTCGCTGTGTCTGCTTTTAACAGTCGGGTAAATCACCTACTGGAACCTCACCATTTCTCTGTAATAATTGTTTTCATCTCCATTTTGGTGAATTTTCTAGGATTTGTTCTGAATGTTCTGGGGTGGAGATTGCCATACAGAGACTTTAAGATATCTGGATGAAAGATCAATAGAATATTGAGACTGCTCAGATTCACCAAAAAAAGAAGGCCAATAGAAGCTGTTCAGTGGATCTTGTATTAAGATTGAGGATAAGGTTCGGTTGTTATCTATGAACATTAAACTTAAAGTGCCATCGACGAAGTTGGGTAAAAAGTTTTTTAGTCCATATGAGATCCTGGAGGCGGTCAATCCGGTGGCATTCAGATTCTCCATCCCTTCGCATTCGTAACATGTTCTATAAATCTCTACTGAAGAAGTTTGTTCCTTCGGTTCCTCGCCTTGGTGTCTTGGAGTATGAGTTTCAAAGGGTTGTAGAATCTCATCGTAGGGTCCTAAATTCCCTCCAATACCTCATACACTGGAGGGGATACGGAATAGAGGAGAGAGCCTGGGTCCAAGCTCGAGATGCAATGATAGAGCGGTTAGTCAGGGCCTTTCATCTAAAACTTCTGAGGAAGTCTGGGGATCTGGTGGCCGCCTCAGAAGAGGGTTGTACTGTCATGGTTTCACTTCTCAATGTGTCTGGGATGCAGTTACTGAGAGCTCAGCTGTCCAATCTGGTAAAGTGGAGTGCTGAAGCTGTCAGTACTTTGATTAACAATTCAATCATCCAGTCTGGTGCAGGGGCGTGCTGAACTGTATGTGATTGATTGACAGCTTGGCCGTTCCAATCTGAGACTGGGAGGTTTTGGCTGTCTTGAGGTGTTTATTGTCCCATTTGATTCCCGGCTACTCAACTCGGCGGTTACTCCCAGACCTCTGCCAGATATACATTCAGCTGCTGCGTGGTTTGTCTCTCTTTGCCTAGCATCCTGCATTTTGATCAGTCGTTGCCTGACCTTGGACCTCATTCTGACCATTTATCTGTTTAATTCCTTCTGCACTGATCTGCTATCCTCACCTTGGAACGTTACCTAACTATGCCTTTGTCTCTTCCTTCTTTTTGTGACTTGCCCTTCTGGCTTTTCACCTTGGACTCCTTGACTATCCTGTTCCAAGGCTTGTCCATGAGAAGTGACTCACACTTCTGGGCTTGATTTCTGCTGACATAAAACAGCTGATATCAACCCTAAAACCTTTGCTTCACTTGCTACTGCACCAGGGCAAGTGGGAAGAGCTAAGGCTAAGCGCCAGATTTGGAGCATCTTATGGATGGTCCAATTCTGTGGCAGCTGAGGACTTATATTCTTAGTCTGAAAGGGGGCCAATATGCCAATATCCATTGCCCCTTCTTAGGCTATTAATATCAGCCTGCAGCTGTCTGTTTAGGCTTTGACGGCTATTAAATATGGGAGGACACACGTATTTTTTGGGGGTCTAGCCTATAATATCCATTAAAGGCTAAGCAAACAACTGTGAGCTGTGATTAATAGCCTGGGAAACTTTATGTAATTATCCATTAGCCCATTCCCAGAATCATAACACCAGCTCATAGCTGTCTGCTATTCCTTTGCTGGTTACTAAAAATAAGGGGGACCTCACTTTTTTAATTTATTTATTAATTTATATTTGTAATAAATAAATTAAAAGAATTGTGCCTTCCCCCTAGTTTTAATAACCAGCTAAGAGAAAGCAGACAATTTTGGGCTTCAGCCCCCAGCTGTCTGCTAACCCTAGACTGATTACCATGGGTCCATCCCTCCCTAATCCATATCTCCCATTTGTCATCTCACTCTCTCTTCCTCACCCGTCAATCAATCCCTCCTTTCCTCAAATCATCCATCCATCCATCTATCCATCCATCCCTTATCTTTCCAATTCCTCCCTCATCCCTCCCCAATCTCTCATCCTTCCCTCCCTCATTCATCCATCCATCCCTCATCTATCCATATATCCCTCCCTCATCCCTCCCTCTCTCATCCAACCATCCATCCCTCCCTCCATTCATCCCTCATTGCTCCCTTTCTCATCCATCCCTTCATCATCCATCCATTCCTCCCTCATCCTACCTCCTTCCCTTATTCATTAATCCATGCATCCATTCATCCCTTCTTCATCCATCTTCCCCTCATTCCTTTTACCCAGTCCATAAATCCCTCATTCAACCATTCTCCCTCATCCATCCATACATCTCTCCCTCATCTATCTATCCCTCATCCATCCATCCCTCCCTAATTCATCAATTCATCCTTCCCTTATCTATCCTTACATCATCCATCCATCCCTCCTGCATCCATCCATCCATCCATCCCTCATCCATCCCTGCCTTATCCATCCATCCAACCTTCCCTCATCCATTAATTCATCAATCCATCCCTCAAAAATCCATCTATACATCTATAAAGTTCTCCCAAAGTGAGCGGTGCCGTAAGTGAGGTCATTGGGGTTCATCCAGTTTGAACTCTGGTGTACTTTCTCACAGCAGCTCAGCGCTAGACACTGCAGGAGAGATTGTCAGTGTGTTCCAGCTGGTAAGAATAGCAGTCACATCACTGATTTGACCGCTATTCAAATCATTCGGATCATCATGGGATTATCAGCATAGATTATCTTCACGTCGGATAGGTTAGACATATTGTTGTTCATTATTTTTCTTCTTTTCCACAGGATGTGGGCATCAGTGGATTAGGCATAAGATGAGTATATGGTTGCTTATTATTTTCTGTTTTTGCTTTTGACAATGGTTCTGTCACGCGGTCTTATGATATGTGTACGATGTCAGTAAACTATTCTTAAAAGAACAACACTCTATACAACATATAGATTAGCAACATCAGCATGTAAATATAGAATAGATTTACCTGACACGATATCCGTTGAACTCAGGGTTAATCTTGAGGACTTGATACACTGTCACAGGAAAGAGGAGGACCGGGGGTCTAACCTGACCCTAAACTGGGTCCTAACTAAACCCTCACCTTGGAGGTACTGATAATGGTTCAGAGGTCCAAGTCTCCAGCCTAACCCTGTCTCCTATCAGTCCCTGAACCCTGTAATCAGTCCTAAGAAGGATTCTGATTACCACCAAAGGGATATGGGCTGATCTCTGCTAAATACACAGATTAGAAATATAAGACAGACTGGAGAAAACACAGACTTGCATACACACTCAAACACAGAAGGAACATAAATGATCTGGGATATTAAACTCTAAGCAAGGTGAGCTTAAAACAACTAAGGAGCTCTTTAACTTAAGTCTATACAGATACAATCCTATCTGTGGTCTGCATGAAGAATTTCACTGGCAACTCCCAACACAGACAACCAGAGATTTAAAGGAAACCAATCAACAAATAATTAATTGCAGCCGGGAGAAAACTGCACCCAGTCCCAGAACTGAGCACAGACAGAATTAACTCCCTAACTGCCAAACACAAAGAAACAGCAACTCAGCTGTGAGAAGTCAGAATGTGCAACCGCGACGATCTTCGTGGCGATGCACGCATGACAGTACCCCCCCTTCTACGAGGGGCCTCCGGACCCTCAGGGCCAGGTTTGCCCGGGTGAGTTCTGTGGAAGGTCCGCACCAAACGATCTGCGTTAATGTCAGGAAACCCACGTCCTCTCCTCTGGACCATACCCCTTTCAATGCACCAAGTACTGAAGGGACCGGCGATTCAGACGTGAGTCAATGATCTTTGACACTTGAAACTCCAAGTTACCATTGACCACCACTGGAGGAGGAGGTAGAGGTGATGGTATGACTGGTGCCACGTACCTCTTAAGTAATGACTTGTGGAACACATTATGAATTTTAAACGTAGGAGGGAGGTCCAGACGAAATGCCACAGGATTAATTATGGAACTGATCCTGTACGGCCCGATGAATCTGGGGCCCAGCTTCCAGGAGGGAACTTTAAGTTTTATATTCCTGGTAGACAACCATACCAGATCGTTCACATTAAGATCTGGACCAGAAACTCTCCTCCTATCAGCCATACGTTTATAACGGTTCCCCATAGCACTCAGATTATTCAATACACCTCTCCAAACTGAAGCAAGTGACGACGAGAAATGCTCCTCCTCAGGAACCCCAGAAGGGCCCCCCCCATTGAATGTACAAAACTGGGGATGAAAACCATATGCCCCAAAAAACGGGGACTTACCAGTGGACTCGCTCCGCCTGTTGTTAAGAGCGAACTCTGCCAGAGGCAAGAAAGAAGACCAGTCCTCCTGGTTCTCTGAGACAAAACACCGAAGATAAGTCTCTAAGCTTTGATTCAGACGCTCTGTCTGACCATTGGTCTGCGGATGAAAAGCCGAGGAAAATGACAATTGCATCCCCCGACGTAAACAAAATGCCCTCCAAAACTTGGACACAAACTGAGACCCCCTATCTGACACCACATCAGAAGGCAACCCATGAAGTCTCACAATCTCCCCAATGAACACCTGCGCCAGAGTTTTAGCATTAGGGAGGGCAGGAAGAGCAATGAAATGTGCCATCTTACTGAACCTGTCAACAACCACCAGTATGACAGTCTTCCCTGACGACTGAGGAAGGTCCGTGATGAAGTCCATAGACAAATGAGTCCATGGACGCTCCGGAAGTTTCAAGGGTAAGAGGGTCCCAGACGGACGGGTATGAGGGGTCTTAGAGCGAGCACAAACCCCACAGGACGCGACAAAAGTTAAAACATCTTTATTAACGTTAGGCCACCAAAACCGGCGAGAAAGGAGATCTAAAGTAGCCTTACTCCCTGGATGTCCTGCTAAAGCAGAATTATGATGTGCCTTAATAACCTTTTGTCTCAACTGATTTGGGACAAACAGTCTCCCTGGAGGTCCTGCAGGGGCGTCCCCCTGAGCCTCTAACACCTCCTCCTCAAGCTCAGAACATACAGCCGACACTACCACCCCCTCCTGAAGGATGGGAATCTGGTCATCCATTTTCCCGGCCCCTGGGAAACTGCGAGACAAGGCATCCGCCTTAACATTCTTAGATCCAGGGCGATAAGTGACAACAAAATTAAACCTGGTAAAAAACAACGACCATCGAGCTTGTCTGGAATTCAGACGCTTAGCAGATTCCAAATACAGCAGGTTCTTGTGATCAGTAATGACGGTGACCGGGTGGACTGCCCCCTCCAAAAAGTGACGCCATTCTTCAAAAGCCAACTTAATGGCCAAAAGTTCCCTATTGCCGATATCATAATTCCTTTCGGCGGACGACAATTTTTTAGAAAAGAAAGCGCACGGATGCCATTTACCAGGGGACGGACCCTGGGACAATATTGCACCCACCCCTACGTCAGACGCGTCCACCTCCACAACGAACGGCTGTGATGCATCTGGTTGGATGAGAACGGGTGCCGAAGCAAAACATTTTTTCAAGAGGAAAAAGCTTGGCAAGCTTTGTCCGACCATTTAGAAAAATCCGTCCCTTTTCTTGTCATGTCAGTGAGAGGTTTGACCACAGATGAGAAATTACAAATAAATTTCCGGTAGTAGTTAGCAAACCCCAGAAAAAGCTGCAGAGCCTTAATATCCTCTGGCTGATCCCATTCAAGCACTGCTCTCACCTTTTCAGGGTCCATACGGAAACCGGAGGCTGACACCAAGAAACCCAAAAACTGAAGTTCCTGTACGGCGAATACACACTTTTCCAGTTTGGCGTATAGTTTATTGTCTCGCAAGATCTGCAACACCTGTCTCACATGCTCCTGGTGAGACACAAGATCTGGTGAGTAAATTAAAATGTCATCCAAATATACGACCACAAACAGCCCCACCAGATGACGAAAAATGTCATTAACAAAATGTTGGAATACTGCTGGTGCAGTAGTCAGACCAAAAGGCATGACAAGGTTCTCATAATGTCCCTCCGGCGTGTTAAACGCCGTTTTCCACTCATCCCCCTCTTTTATCCTAATCAGATTATACGCCCCCCTGAGATCCAATTTAGAGAACCATTTGGCGCCAACAATTTGATTGAAGAGATCAGGAATCAGAGGGAGTGGATACGGATCTCGAACAGTAATCCGATTAAGTTCGCGGAAATCCAAGCAAGGGCGTAGGCCTCCATCTTTTTTCTTCACAAAGAAGAACCCCGCGGCCACTGGGGAAGATGAAGGTCTAATATGCCCTTTGGCCAGACTTTCCGAAATATAATCTTTCATAGCCTGCCTCTCAGGACCAGAAAGGTTATATAACCTAGCTTTAGGTAACTTAGCATCAGGAAGTAAATTAATAGAGCAGTCATACACGCGATGAGGAGGCAACTCCTGACACCCCTCCTCAGAGAACACATCCCCAAAGTCCTCCAAAAAAGGAGGCAAAGTACTAGGCACGACCGCACTGATGACTGTGTTCATGCAGTTACTTTTGCAAAACTCCCCCCATTGGCTTATATCTCTGGACTGCCAATTAATCACAGGGTTATGTTTAACCAACCAAGGAAGTCCCAACACAATAGGAGTAGGTAGACCCCCCAACACATAACAAGATAATAGTTCCCTATGTATTGCCCCTACCCGAAGGTCAATGTTATGAACCTCATGAACAAAGCTACCTTGGCCGAGAGACCTGGCGTCAATGGAGAATATAGGGATCGGTTTGACCAATACACTCAGATGCATACCTTGAGCCTGAGCAAACTGAGCGTCAACCAGATTAGCCCCGGACCCACTATCAAGAAGAACAGAAAATCTCTCCACTCTCGTACCAACCACCACCTCCACTGGTACAAGGAACTGAGAAGAACTAGCGGACGAAATACATACTCCCAGGTTGTCGTCCACCACACAACCTGGGATTAACAGTTTTCCGGCGACTTTTTGCTCAACAAGGCACGGGATGGACATCCCCCAACAAAATGTCCCTCTTTCCCGCAGAAGAAACACCTTCTAGTCCTGCGGCGTACCGCCAATCCCCTCCTACGAAATGATGTCCCTCCCAACTGCATAGGCTCCTCCGAACAGACAAGGGGAACCTCAACATAAGGGACTTTAGTAGTAGGTGGAGTAACAACAGGGGGCGGAGTTACCTCGCACCTCTCCCGGAGCCGTCTATCAGTACGGATAGCTAGGGCCATAGCAGCCTCCAGTGATGGAGGAGAATCATACTGAGCCAAAACGTCCTTTAATTTGTCAGAAAGCCCATGACAAAACTGGCTCCTAAGAGCTGGGTCATTCCACTGAGTATCTGTGGCCCATCTACGGAACTCAGAAGCAAATTCCTCCGCCGGACGATCTCCCTGCTGTATCTTACGTAATTTTGTCTCAGCAAGAGAGACCCGATCTGGGTCATCATATACCAAACCCAGGGCAGTAAAAAATCGATCTACTGACTGTAGAGCCGGGGATCCCGGAGGAAGGGAGAAGGCCCAGGATTGAGGGTCCCCTTGTAGGAGCGAGATAACAATTCCCACTCTCTGCTCTTCACTCCCTGATGATCGAGGCCGAAGCCGAAAATACAATTTACATGCTTCCCTGAAGGTAAAAAATTTGTCTCGCCCACCAGTGAACCTGTCCGGGAGAGCTACTTTAGGTTCAAATCTGGTTTGCTCCGAGGGAGACAAAACTTTGGACTTAATGTCCGTCAGCTCCATGGATAATCCCTGCAACTGCAGAGCCAGCTGGGCTACTGGATCCATGGCAACTGGGAATAATTTTATGGGCCAGTGAAAATGTCACGCGGTCTTATGATATGTGTACGATGTCAGTAAACTATTCTTAAAAGAACAACACTCTATACAACATATAGATTAGCAACATCAGCATGTAAATATAGAATAGATTTACCTGACACGATATCCGTTGAACTCAGGGTTAATCTTGAGGACTTGATACACTGTCAGGAAAGAGGAGGACCGGGGGTCTAACCTGACCCTAAACTGGGGTCCTAACTAAACCCTCACCTTGGAGGTACTGATAATGGTTCAGAGGTCCAAGTCTCCAGCCTAACCCTGTCTCCTATCAGTCCCTGAACCCTGTAATCAGTCCTAAGAAGGATTCTGATTACCACCAAAGGGATATGGGCTGATCTCTGCTAAATACACAGATTAGAAATATAAGACAGACTGGAGAAAACACAGACTTGCATACACACTCAAACACAGAAGGAACATAAATGATCTGGGATATTAAACTCTAAGCAAGGTGAGCTTAAAACAACTAAGGAGCTCTTTAACTTAAGTCTATACAGATACAATCCTATCTGTGGTCTGCATGAAGAATTTCACTGGCAACTCCCAACACAGACAACCAGAGATTTAAAGGAAACCAATCAACAAATAATTAATTGCAGCCGGGAGAAAACTGCACCCAGTCCCAGAACTGAGCACAGACAGAATTAACTCCCTAACTGCCAAACACAAAGAAACAGCAACTCAGCTGTGAGAAGTCAGAATGTGCAACCGCGACGATCTTCGTGGCGATGCACACATGACAGGTTCAATGGATTAGACTTAAAGTGAACATAAACATGCTTTTTATTTTTATTTCAAATAAAGGAGTCTGTGTCATTATTTGAATAAAAGGATTTTATTCTGCCTGTCTTTTTTTACGATCTAACTATTGGATTAGAAATGAGGGCATCTTATGGTCTCCACTCCAATACTAATCTGTGGGCTTGATGTTAGCAGCCATAAAACTGCTGACATCAACTCCACAACCATTACCCTACTTGCCACCGCCACAAGGCAAGTGGGAAGAGCCAGAATTGACACATATAATAGATGTGACTTTTCTGGGGTGGCTGCTGGCTGCTATTTTTAGGCTGGGGAAATATTCATGTCCTCTTACCTTTTGCTTTAGTTTGACTGGTTGTCAAAAATGGGGGGACCCTATGCCACTTCTTTTAATTATTTACTTAAATAATTTAAAAAAGCAATGTGAGGACCCTTCCATTTTTTGATAACCAGCTATGATAAAGCTTACAGCTGAGGGTTGCAGCCCACAGCTGTCAGTTTTGCCTGAGCTGGTTATCAAAAATAGAAGAGCCCCCACTCCCTTCAGCTGCACCTGCTCTCACTGTTACCAGTCTGATGGGAATAGTACTATCTAATCAACCAATGCCTGTAGCCTTGTACCGCCGGTCACAGCTGCTGTCTCATGCTGTCATCTGACAGCATGAGAACCATAACTCTCTGAGCGGCAGTAATGATCTTACCGGCAATCAGAGCTGTGTTTGCCACACTGTCATGCAGATAACAGCATGGCAAACAACGGATGTTTGGGTCTCCCATTCATCTGAATGGGGTCCGTGTTTGGTTACCGTTCTTGTACCCAAACCAAACTTTTTTTAGATGTTCGTCCTCACTCACTGAACCCCTGACATCCATGGGTTCACCCCTCACTACTTTTAAATTTTCATTTTCATGTTATAATATAGCAACAAAAAATAATAAGTAACCTAATATGGCTGGGAAATAAATCTGAACTATCATTACTTATCATTGTACACTGATGGATAAAAACTAATGCAGTATAATAATTTGAATCCTGGTTTAATTAAACTTCCCATAAATCGTGTTATTTTTCTTCTGTTTTAGTTATCATAGAGAGTGAATTTTAGAATGTTACCTAGCAAACACAAATAGAGATGGGGACACCTGTATGTATGGGTCCGGCGGGTTCAGCTGAACAGTTACAAAAAGCTTGGGTTAGGGTACCAGAACAGTACCCAGACCCAAACCTGAACTTGGACCTTATTCACTTGAATGTGGGGCCTGAACATCCACTGCAGTTCTTCCCAGCTGGGAACACAGCCTCAGTGACCAGAGGTAACCTTGATGAAATCATCACTAGTCACTGATGCTCTGCTCACATCAGCTCATTCATCAGTGGTTCTCAGCATGGACTGTCGCATCTTGGCACCTTCCAGGTTGAAAACTATTAGTCCCCATGACATGGATTATGGCTTGGGACAGAACAATGGATACGTGAGGGAAATTGTTGTTTTTTGTTTTTGTTTTATTACAGGAGACAAAGGTATTCCGTGGAATTAGGCAATAGGTGCGTATAACTGTGTTTGTTATTTTTAAATAAAAAAAAGTAAAAGTGTTTTGTTTTATTTCAAATGAAATACTTGATTCTGGCTGTGCTTTTATTTACAATATAGCTATAAGATTAGAAGTGGAGATGCATGTTATAGACACCTCTCCATTACTAATCCGTGGGCTTGATGTCGCCAGTCAATACAAAGGAGACATAAACCCCATAAACATAAACCCCACTTGCCACCACTACAGGGAAAGTGGAAAAAGCCAGGCAAACCGCCAAAATTGGCACATCTAATAAATGCGCCTTTTTTGGGTGGCTGCAGGCTGCTATTTTTAGGCTGGTGGGGCAATATCCATGGCCCCTCACCAGCCTGAGAATACAAGCCCTCAGCTGTCTGCTTTAGCAAGGCTGGTTGTCAACAATGGGGGGACCACACGCCTTTTATTTAAATCATTTAAATAATTTTAAAAAAACAGCATGGGGACCTCTCTATTCTTGATAACCAGCCTTGTTGACTCTGACAGCTGAGGGCTGCAGCCCCCAGCTGTGAGTTTTGCCTGGCTGTTTATCAGCAATACAGGGGAACCCACGCAGTTTTTTTTCTATTATTTACTTATAGTGCAGGAGCCAGCTGATTAATCATCAGCCGCTCCTGCTCTCACTGTTATTAGTAACAGCAGGCGTCGGCTGATGGGAGCAGTAGTCCCATCAGTCAACACAAGTGACCGGAGGTAAACTTTTTACCTTAAATCACAGCTGCGCTCTCATGCTGTCATTTGACAGCATGGGAACCATAACTCTCTGTCTGGCAGTGATGATTTTACCGCCGATTAGAACCAGTATTTGCCGTGAACTCGAACAACTACACGGACTTCCTGATGAAGTCTGTGTTTGGTGTCCATGTCTGAGCATTAGGTGCTCGGTACGAAAGCCGAACTTTACTGTTCGGGTTAGCACATCTCTAAAAACGAACAATCTTATCTTTTGTGAAATATGAATTGTATCAAAAGTCTTTTCAGGCAATGTACATTACAAATTGCTAGCAAAAAAAAATGAGATCAGAGTCCTTTAAAATACGCTGGAAGGAATACAACAGAACAGAACAAAGATTTATTTTTTAAGACAAGGATTTTTTTTCTTCTAATTAATTTTATACAAGAAGTTCACTGTTTACCTTTTGCTTAACAATGTTCAACTATGAAAAGTAAATGTCTGCATATTCAACATTTTGGATTGCAATGTTTTCCTAGTAATCTGTACAAACAACGACAGTAATTTTTATTCTTGGTAGTAAAATTGAGCTAAAAAATTCAATAGCCACATTGGCAGCCTATGGTCACCATATAGTGTGCACAAGACATGGGAACCAGACAGGAGTGTCAAGGAGTTGAGGTCTTCAAAGAAATAAGGTATTGTTCTTGGCGATACACATGTGCAGCTAAAAAGATCCTTTGGAGAAGGTGATGCCACAAGTACTATTGGTTTCTAACGTTAAATATTGCCTGAATGGTCTTGTCACTGCAGTGTTGAGCCACATATATGGGCATTGCTTATGTGGGAGTACTTCTGCATGTTATTGCAATATGATTCAGGCTATACAAGAGGAAAATTTGCTGTGGATGTCCAGGCTCATATAGCCTAGAAATTACTGCTCTTCATCAGCACATGAAGAAACATCAACTGCTCATTTGAAAATAGTAAACCAACTATCAATCAGAGCAAGCCTCAAGTTGTCCCCCTATCACTTCTTCTCTTTTTACTGGCCAGTAGAGTTGAGCGATACTTTCCGATATCCAAAAGTATCGGAATCGGAATGGTATCGCCGATAACATTAAAATATCGGCGATACCCGATACCGATACCGGAAGTCCCATGTAAGTCTATGGGAACAAAATATCGAAATTAAAAAAACCCATTCTTGCCTTGTTGGTTAATTGTACATGAAGGAAAACAAGAAAGAGTAATGTAGAATGTATTGGGGAAGGTTGAGGAGACATTAAAGGCATAGATGTTTAACCCAATCAAATGGAATAGCATAAATATTTTTTTTTTTAAAGATGTTCGGATTGACGAAGAAATTGACAATGTTGTTAACGTTTTTTCTATTTTGGAAAATATGTATATTACACAACTTCCATGCTCTTCATCTTCACCTTTTTAACTTTTCACACACTTTCTCCTTCATAATCTTCTGCAGCATCATCTTTTTCATCAAATTATTCTTCATCTTCACCTTCTTTATCTTCTTCTTAAACTTCTTGCTATTCATCTTTGTTAACATTACTCATATTCTTCTTATTAAACTATTATTCTTATTCATATTCTGCTTCATCTTCTTCATCATATTCTTATTTGTGACAGAGAATCCTGTACTTGTAATCTGTCAAAGTATGAATTTTTCATCCTTCCGTTCTTGCTGTCACAAAAGATTTAAATTACAACAGTATTTGTCCGTGTTCAGTTTAGCCTGCAGCAGCAGGCATTTTCCAGGGGCACCACGAGGAGGAACGGACTCACCCCCATACACTGCTTAGTCTTCTTCTGCTTAGAATTTAGAGCATATATTTTGCTCTTCATTTTGGTCTTATACTTCATGTTCTTCTGCTTTTAGATCTTCTGCTTATTGTTCTTGTGTCTCTTGTTCCGTATCTTGTATTTGTAGCACAATCTTGTACCAGCTGATGTTACTGGGACACGGTTACTAAGCAGGAGGTACCTGTGCTCCAAAGCACTACCAAGGACCAGCAGACGTTGCTGGAACTCGGATACCGAGATGGAGGCACCTAGGCCAAAGGCACTGTGGAGAACCAGCTGACGGTACTGGAACCCGGAGGGGCAGCAGAAGGAAAAGAGCCAATGGCACAACCGAGGACCAGCTGATGTTACTGGGACACGGTTACTAAGCAGGAGGTACCTGTGCTCCAAAGCACTACCAAGGACCAGCAGACGTTGCTGGAACTCGGATACCGAGATGGAGGCACCTAGGCCAAAGGCACTGCGGAGAACCAGCTGACGGTACTGGAACCCGGAGGGGCAGCAGAAGGAAAAGAGCCAATGGCACAACCGAGGACCAGCTGACGTTACTGAACCCCAGTAACACAGGAGCAAGTGTTGACTGTGCTAACAGCACTTCCGAGCAACAACTGGCGGTGTTGGAGCCCAGGGTCAAGGAGGATGTTTAAATACTAGATCAAGTAATTTCCTTGTTACCTGTCAATTTTAAATGTCTATACTTCAAACAAGAGAAAATAACCTTTACTACCATAAGATGATGATTTCATTTAAACTAATATCTAGATAAATAAAGAATTGACAAACATAAACACATACATTAACATGTTGAACAGCAATGCAAACCACAAAATAAATTAGTTAAGGAATCTGCTATACGGTTGTACATAAAAGCATACAAGTACATATCTGAATCCATTAATGATGGATAAGTAACAGTATGTACACCATTTTTATTGTATAGACAATGAATGTCTGACTTCAAAACATCATCAGCATTACAAGTTATCTGTGATATTACTAAAATGTTCCATTTGCTGAATAATGTCACTAAATATTTTATACAAAATTATACAATTTCCATCATGTAAGACTCATAATATGTGGCAATAATCATTTTTATTAACAAACATAACCTTTAAAAAGTGCATAGTGCATAGTGAAAATTGCTATTTATGGCTGACTGTCGACTTGGAAGCATGACAACAGATAGATAAGGTATATATAGATGAGACTGCATAGCCACAGATGGTGAATGGCGATGTAATACTGTACCTCAATAAAGTGTGCGTCACTACTACATAATTTTTTTATATAGCTTTATAAACAGGGTACATGGATGTATGCTTGTGCCTTTGTTTTGACGCACAGACTGCCTTCCTGCTGAGACGCATTGGGTAGTGAACAGTTGTGTGCAGTGTTCACTGCAGTCTCTGCGGAATAACCACACTTAGACCTTATAACTTTTCAGACTTTCTTTATCAATCTACCAAGATGAAGAAGGCAGGGAGTAAGGCACGTGGTCGTGGAGTTTCTTCAGGGAGAGGACGTGGGGATTCTGTGGCTGCTGCGGCCCCCAGTGACACAGCATCCACCAGTTTTCCCCGTGAGCGTTCCTTTATGCGCACTTTTGTAGGAGCTCGGAGTACCCCCCTGCTGCGGGAAGAACAAATTGAAGCCGTTGTTGTTTGGATGTCAGCCAATGCATCGACTTCAATTGCTTCCACCTCCTCTCAGGACCACAGCACTGTTGGGCAACCATCTGTCTCTTCACCGCCTGGCAAATTGCCCAGGCAGTCAGAGAGTTCTGTACAGGAGCCAGCTGAGTGTCTGCTTCTGTTCTCAGAATCTATTGGCTTGCAAACAGGGGCCCAGCCAAGCAGCATTCTGTAATGTGAAGAGGGAGTATGCAGTGATGCGCAACAGCTGTGTCTCTCTGAATCTGAAGAGGCGGGTGAGACAGTGCCGATGGTCAGCACACCGCAGAACGCATCTGATGATGATGAGACCCAGGTGCCAGTTTCTGTTGAGCATGGTGCTGGCCAGACCACCCAACAGCAGGTGTTGGAAGAGGGTAGTGGAGATGATGAGGTCCAAGACCCAACATGGCATGAGGAACAGGAAGGTGGTGGGAGCAGCTCAGAGGAATAATAATAATATTTATTTATATAGCGCCATCATATTCCGCAGCGCTTTACAGTTTAGCAGTTTCAGAACACAAGTCATAAGTAACAACGTTAACAATACAATAATTTAAGCTAAATAAGTCGCCCCTGCTCGTGACAGCTTACAATGTACAATGAGATGGGGGAGATACAAAGTATAGGTGTTTATATACAATGGTGCATTTACAATGATGTTCCAGCCATCTTAAGGGACTGAGGGATGGAGATAGTGAATGGGCTAGAGACACACACACAGTTACACAGAATACATAGAATGACTTTGATTAGTGAATGTGATAGGCCGCTCTGAACAAATGTGTTTTGAGGGAGCGCCTGAAACCATGCAAATTGTGGATAGTCCTAATTTCTTGGGGTACAGCATTCCAGAGGATTGGCGTAGAGCAGGAGAAGTCTTGGAGTCGGGAGTGGGAGGTACGTATTAGTGCAGAGGTTAGTCGAAAGTCGTTTGCAGAGCGCAGCAGTCGGTTAGGCCGATAGATAGAAATGAGGGAGGAGATGTAGGAGGGGTGCTGCACTGTGGATAGCTTTGTGGCTGAGAACCAGTACTTTGGTTGAAAGCTGTGAGAGGCCTAGAGAAATGGTTAGTGATAGAAGGAAGATAGAGGAAGACATTGCCCCAACGGTACAAACAGGAGGGAGAGTTAGGCTGCAGACTCGGTTGCCTGTAGCCTCCAGTTTGGCACCTGTTCGGAGCAGTTGTCTTCCAAAAGTCAAAACGTGCGCTCCCAGGACTTGCACTGCGTGGTCCTTTTTTCACACACTTGCACATGATATTTGCTATGTGAAATGCAAGCTGTGTAATCAAAAATTAAAAATAGCTAAAAGTGTCAGTCACCTCAATACCACAAATATGTGGAAACATGTGCGGACAAAGCACGTAGTTGAGTTACAAAGACACACTGGAGATGTAGGCCAACCTACAGCAGCACCTACATCTTCAGGTTGTGTTGAAGCCTCTTCATCGAGCTCACACACAGCTGGTTCTGCTTCCTCACAGGATCGCCATGGAAGAACCTCGGCCACTGTTGTCCAGAGACAAACTGTTATTCCACACACAGCAGCAAGTTCCCTGTCATCCTCACACTCCCAGGCCACAAAACAGCCATCGGTAGCACAGGCATGGGATAAAAGACGGCCATACTCCGCAAACCATGCACGAGCACAGGCTCTGAATGCTGGCATTGCAAAACTCCTGTCCCTTGAAATGCTGTGATTCAGGCTGTTGGAGACAGACAGTTTCCGTAACTGAATATCATTGTCAGTC
The DNA here is from genome assembly GCA_033576555.1 of Oophaga sylvatica. Taxonomy (NCBI): domain Eukaryota; kingdom Metazoa; phylum Chordata; class Amphibia; order Anura; family Dendrobatidae; genus Oophaga; species Oophaga sylvatica. The sequence goes on from JARQOD010000002.1 coordinate 613,948,904, forward strand.
CCACAATACAATGTGCCAAGCCGATTTCATTTCAGCAGGCAAGCCGTCCCTGGTCTGCAAAAGCATGTTGAGGGAAAAATTAAACATGCGCTACTAAAAGCCCTCAGTAGCAAGGTCCACCTGACCACCGATGCGTGGACCAGTACCCATTGTTATGATCTGCTACAACCAGTAAGGAAAGAAGGGAATTCTGTCCCTACAATACAACTAAGCTGAATCCCTACGATGTAACGGGGAACCTGATCCTGCGACCAGACCCGCTAAAGTCCTCATCTAGTGTGAACGAAGACCTATAGTTGCGAGGGAGTAATCCCTACAAGATCTAGGGACTGGGAGAAAAGGTGGACACCTCCTAACATAAATTGTAGCATGGATAATTAAACAGAAAAATAAATACTTTGTGATCCTAACATCAAGCAAAACTGACAGATTAAGGCACCTAAGCACCCGGCTAGCTTAACAGTAGATAATACAATGAAGTCAAGCAAAGCCAGAAGGGCGGAGCCAGACTAAATAGGGAAAAAAGGTCATGTGACCAGCAAACTGAAACAAAACCTAACAAGAGGGTTCTAACACCCATGGCCAGGGACAATACCTTTCCCTCACTGCCCATTGGGTCAATGTTGTGCAGCCGGGTACTGATCTTGCGAGTGGCGCTGTACGTGTTCTGCCAACTCCAAGGATTGCAGGAATCAAGTCTGTACACATTGATTCCTCCTCCTACTCCAGTTCCTCAGAATCATCGCTGCAGGAGCCGTCACGGTCTACCTCCACATGGACCCGTGAACGTTTACCTGTTGCGACCGATATGAGCACAGCCGTGTCCAAATGTCAACAGGCCGTCCTGAAATTAATTTCCATGGGGAATCTTAGCCACACAGCGCAGGAGCTCTGTAATGCCATAAAGCAGGAGAGCGACGTGTGGTTTTTGGAAGAGAATCTACAGGCAGGCTTGGTAGTGTGTGACAATGGCCGAAATCTGGTGTCAGCTCTGGGCCTTGGCAACCTCACTCACATACCATGTCTGTCATATGTGCTCAACTTGGTCGTGCAGAGTTTTTTGAGGGACTATCCGGATCTTGATGCACTGCTGCACAAGGTCCGCCTAGAGTGCGCTCACTTGCGACGTTCCAGCATGGCCAGATCGCTGATTGCAGCTCTGCAACGCAGATTTCACCTTCATGAACATCGCATCATATGTGACGTACCCACCAGGTGGAATTCCTCGTTACATATGTTGGAGCGGTTGTGTGAGCAGCAGCCAACAGTAATGGAGTATCAGCTGCATCAGGCGCAGTCAACTCGCAATTTGCGCCGTTCACACTTCACCACTACTAGGTGGCCACTTGATAGATTAACTTATATATATATAGCGCCATATATTCCATGGTCGGAGAGTTGGGCTGTTTGACAGTTTAACATTGGATTCCACAAACGACACGCAGCATCCCTTATAACACGTCATATACTACACCGGGATCCTTACATACTACCCCCCCCATCACCCACCCCCCCCCCATTCAAAAAAATAATTTTTTAAAGGCAAATCCCTCAAGTCAACAGCGACCTTCCATCCGCCTCGGTGAAAGCTTACAATCTACAATGAGGTGGGGGAGATACAAAGTACAGGTGTTTATATACAATGGTGTTTTTACAATGATGGTCCAGCCATTTTAAGGGAGTGAGGGATGCATGGAGATAGTGAATGGGCTACACACACAGAATTACACATAGAATGACTTTGATTAGTGAATGTGATAGGCCACTGTGAACAAATGTGTTTTGAGGGAGCGCCTGAAACCATCCAAATTGCGGATAGTCCTAATTTCTTGGGGTAGAGCATTCCAGAGGATTGGCGCAGCGCGGAAGAAGTCTTGGAGTTGGGAGTGGGAGGTACGGATTAGTGCAGAGGTTAGTCGAAGGTCGTTTGCAGAGTGCAGCAGTCGGTTAGGCCGATAAATATAAATAAGGGAGGAGATGTAGGGGGGTGCTGCGCTGTGGAGAGCTTTGTTGGTGAGAACCAGTAATTAGAATTGGATCCTATAATGAATGGGCAGCCACTGCCAGTGTAATGAGTGGCGAATAACTCTATGAAGGATATCTGCCACGTTTTGCGTGCGTTTGATGAGTCAACGCGGATGGCGAGTGCAGATGATGCACTAGTCAGCCTGACTGTCCCCCTTATCTGCCTGCTTCAAAAAACACTGCAAGCACTAAGGATGAGGTTTTGGAAGAGGTGGAGGATGAGGAGTCACAAATTCCATCACCTTCTGGACAGTCAGCGCAACGTGGTTCCTCACAAAGGGCTGGAGGACTTTCAAAGTACCATGCTGTATCAACAATTGAACCTCCAGAGTCGCTGTCTATATTTTCATAACCATTACAAACTTTTAATGTATTTACAAAGCACATAATGTACATTTTTTGTCCATCCTTTTGTAATGCTATTGTGTTTCCATAAACTGATGTTACAGAATTATGATACAAAGTTTTTAAATTTTGAGTTTTAAATTTTGTAAATTTATATGTATTTGAAGGACTTTGTGAGGAGGATGAGGAGGAGTCAATGGAGGAGGAAGACATCGCTCCAGAGGGAGGTAGACAATGCTCTAGTCAGTATGTAGACCAAGGGTGGGGTGATGCACAGCAGGCAGAGATGACGCCTCTTGCAGGGGACAACGTTTCTTGGCCAGTTGGGAGTCTGCAGCACATGGTTGATTTCATGCTGCAGTGGCTGAGAAACGACCGCCGCATCGAACACATTCACACCACGTCTGATTATTGGGTGTACACCCTCCTAGACCCTCGCTACCGGGACAACTTACAAAGCCTCATCACACCGTTGAACCGGGAGCGTAAAATGCGGAAGTACCAAGACACACTGGTGCAATCCATAATGTTCTCCATTCCAGCCGAGAGCGCTGCTGCTACTGCTTTACAAAGCAGCTCTGTGCGTCGAGGCAGTGGAGACAGCTCTGCAACAAGAGGGAGCACAAGCAGCGCCTCTGCACAGGGCAAGAACAGTATGTTCCAAATGTGTCGAAGTTTTGTGGCAGCGCCACCAATGTCTACACCATCCGAGACGGCTCCAGTCAGCAGGAGGCAACATTTCCGTAAGATGGTGACAGACTACATGTCTTGCCCTCTCAGTGTACTCCCAGATGGCTCTTCCCCATTCAAGTTTTGTGTCTCTAAGCTGGATACATGGCCAGAGCTTAGCCAGTATGCATTGGAGGTGCTGGCTTGCCCTGCTGCCAGTGTATTATCGGAGCGCGTCTTTACTGCTGCAGGTGGTGTACTAACAGACCGTTGCATGCGACTATCCTCCGATAATGTAGAACGGCTTACTTTTCTGAAAATGAACTAGGCATGGATCTCGCCTGAATTTGCCTGTCCGGTTTCAGATTAACTAACTGGTTGGCAACGTTTTCCATGTCTCCTGTTATGTTCATCTTTCTACCACCTGAGCTATACTCCCTGGGCTACAACACTGCCAGTTGCTGCTCAGAAGTGTCGTGTCCACAGACCAATACACAAGCTATAGTGATAGTTGGGTTCAGTAACGCCTGCTGTTCCCCTGCTGCGTGTCTGACAAAAATTAATGCTGCTAACTCCAAATTAAAGTTCAAATTAAAGTTCAAACATCTCATACTAGGCCTCAGGCTACACCCTCCTTGACCCTGGGCTCAGAAGTGTTGGATGCACAGATCAAAACAATCGATGATGTGTTTGTGGGGTTCAGTAACGCCTGCTGTTCCCCTGCTGTGTGTCCGGCAAAAATTACTGCTACCTAGCTACACATGTTGAAAAAAACATGACATGTTAAAGTGGCTAGTGCTACACATAGATATCAGGCTACACCCTTATTTCTAAGCTGTAAACAAGTGAAACGTCAAATTTAAAACCATTCAATGATTAGTGTTGGTAACAAATCTGTAACTAAATAATTGTGACATATTATGGCAGATATCCACATGTCTAACACAAATGCTAACACAAAAGCATACTTATGCTATAGGGTACTGATGGTGAACCTTATCACTCCATAACTTTGACAAATCCAACTCACATCATGCCTCAAATGCTGCAATGTTGGAAGTGCATAATGTGGGTTGAACTTTGACAACAGCTGCAGTGCGAAGGTTATCCTTCTGTGTTCTTGGCTTTTAAATAAAAGCATACAAGTAAATATAATAATACATTGTTGATTAAGGGACATGATGTACACCTGTAATATTGTGCAAACAATGGATGTAGGACTATTCCTCTTCAACATTACTTATATTTGTGTCATTTGAAAAAATACATATTTTAGTTAAAAATTAAAAACCCATGTTCAGTAGCTGTGAAAGGCCCGTTTGTGTACTTCTATATTGTTTGCAACCAATGTATTGTATACGGATGGAAGCACGTCACTGTAATAGATTTGAATTATTTTAAATAGAATAAAGCAGCACCAATTTTAGAAAAATGACAAGGATGAGCCAGTGACAGACACTCAGCAGAGTACACGCAGCGGTGGTTGAAGAAGTAAATGGAGCGTGATCTGCATTTAAAAAAAAAAAAAAAAAATACCTCACAGACTGCAGTGAACACTGAAACACAACTATTCACAATCTGTGAAAGGCTACTCCTTTGTCTACTTCTATAGTGTTTGCAACCAATGTATTGTATACGGATGGAAGCGCGTCACACTAATAGATTAGATTTTTTTCAAATATAATGGAGAAGCACCAATTGGAGAAAAATGAAAAGGATGAGCCACTGAGACACGCTCAGCAGAGTACAAGCAGCAGTGCTTGAACAAGTAACTGGAGCGTGATGTGCACTCAAAAAAAAAAAACACAGACTGCAGTGAACACTGAAACACAACTGTCCACAATCTGGGAAAGGCTACTCCTTTGTCTACTTCTATAGTGTTTGCAACCAATGTATTGTATACGGATGGAAGCGCGTCACACTAATAGATTAGATTTTTTTCAAATATAATGGAGAAGCACCAATTGGAGAAAAATGAAAAGGATGAGCCACTGAGACACGCTCAGCAGAGTACAAGCAGCAGTGCTTGAACAAGTAACTGGAGCGTGATGTGCACTCAAAAAAAAAAAAACACAGACTGCAGTGAACACTGAAACACAACTGTCCACAATCTGGAAAGGCTACTCCTTTGTCTACTTCTATAGTGTTTGCAACCAATGTATTGTATACGGATGGAAGCGCGTCACACTAATAGATTAGATTTTTTTCAAATATAATGGAGAAGCACCAATTGGAGAAAAATGAAAAGGATGAGCCACTGAGACACGCTCAGCAGAGTACAAGCAGCAGTGCTTGAACAAGTAACTGGAGCATGATATGCACTCAAAAAATAAAAAAACACAGACTGAAGTGAACACTGAAACACAACTGTCCACAATCTGTGAAAGGCTACTCCTTTGTCTACTTCTATAGTGTTTGCAACCAATGTATTGGATACGGATGGAAGCGCATCACACTATAATTTCTATTGAATGGAGCAGCTAGAATTACACTAAAGAAAAAAAAAAAGAGTCTGTGAGTGACACGTGCAGATGCCTACAGACAGCGTTGGATGCAGAGCAAACTGCAGCGTCACCTGCACTCACACACACCTTGCAGAGCTGTTAAAACAACACTGCAGGCAAAAGGAAGCTTTACACAGCGGTTGGTGATAGCCTGCCTACAGCACAGTACACTAAATCGCAATCTCTAACTGTCCCTCAGAGTCAGCAGAGTAGCGTTCTGTCCCTATCTGAATTCACAGCACAGTGACGCTAAAATGGCGGCGGCGCCTTTTATAGTGCATTCTGACATCATTTCAGCAGCCAATCACAGCCATGCCATTAGTTAAGATGACCGCAGCATTACAGGATGTGCCCACACTTCGTAGGATTCCTCATTGGCTGACTAAAATCACATTGCCTCTCAAAGAATTATGGGAACTTCCGATTCCGGTATACGATATTGAAAAAGTATCGGAATTAAGTATCGGAATTCCGATAACGCGAATATCGGCCGATACCCGATACTTGCGGTATCGGAATGCTCAACACTTCTGGCCAGTGTCAACATCATCATATTGCCATGCACCACTGATGCTTGTCAAACTCCAAACATGCCTCCACCTCTTTCTCCATTGAATCAGAAGATATCCATCTTTGATTGCTTGTTAATGAAAGCAGAGTATTTCCTAAACATCTGCTTGTGTGTCACGTGAACTTCCATCTGGTGAAGTTGCTAGTGATGCAGTAGTTGTTATACCACCTTGTAGAGATTGCTGACTTTCCAGAAATGATGGATTCACTCCGCCTTCTTGGAAGATGCACGACTGAAATTATATATCACAAAAAGGGGTACCTGTTCTATGCTCTCATGTGCAGGAAAATGTAAGTTTCTTAAACTTGTTTTTGAGCACCAAAATTCACTGCACTGTAGACACCTGTAGTGGAAAATATGTACAAACACAATACTTGAGATACATGAGTTTTACAGTCTACTGGGTGAATATTTTGAGCAGCAACGATACGCCACTGCAACCAGGACAGGTGGTGAAGACTTTGAGATTGGTATCTATGCTTGTTTTCAACAACAGTTAAAAGTTAACTGTGGCCTCCTAAGCCTCATATTACTCAACAGATATGAACCCATCCCCAACAGCCACAAGTTACATTGTTGATGTTAGGGTTTGCGGATTGCACCAAATATAAAATATGAGAAGGTGCAACCCGGGGTCCACCGTGTAGTGATGGAGGAACCGCAGCTAGTAAACAATGGCGGAGCGATGCTGTGTGTAAGCACCGTAAAAACACGGAGTTAAAGGTCCCTCCTTGTGGAAAGAGTGCAAAGTACCTGCTCGGTTGCTCCACAGAGCGGTACAATAACAGAGCACTCAGAGCTATACCCTGTTAGATGTCACAGAAGTACAGCAAGTGATGATGCTAGTTGGGGTCCCTATAGCTACCTCCCAGGGATGTCTAGGCTAGTGGTTGTGCTTGCCCTGTGACTCCGCTGTGCTAACTGCACACAGAATGGGAAACAGATACCAAGCCAAGCGGAAACTCCCACCCTACACTGCCTGCCTAGACATACAATCGCTGTGCTAGTAGCGGCCCACATGCACACAGAGTGGTAATGTATTCACTGACACACATATAGCATAAAGGATCTTAGCGAGGCAGCATGCAACCCTAAGACCCGTTTATATGCTCCACATAAGTCCAGTCAAACAAGACCTTGCTCATGGACCAATCAGGAACTGCCACATCACCTGAACAGCTGATGACTGACCACAAATGAGAGGTCACCACCTCACGAGCACGCTCAGTAGGGTGATTCCTGGACTTTGGCCTCTGGAACATCTTCGTCACTGCCTATAGCTAGTTACTATAGCTTTAGCTGGAGAGCCAGCAGTAAATAAGCGAACAGCACAAGTCTGAGCAAGACGCTGAGACCTATATCTTTGCTGAGCAGCACCCACTGTGGTTGAAGCTGAATTGCTGGACAACAGAGGCAGACAAGGCCTGAATCTACCCTGTACAGTGGGAGAATCCCGGGGGCCTAACAGTTGATTCCACACACTAACTTATTCTTTTGCTTATGCAAAGCACTACCAATCATACAGTGGTATGTAAAAGTTTGGGCACCCTGGTAAAAACTGTTATTGTGAACAGTTAAGCAAGTTGCAGCTCAAATGATCTCTGAAAGGACTAAAGTTAAAGATGACACATGTCCTTTGTATTTTAGGAAAAAAAAAAAGATATTGTAAATTTTTACATTTTAAAAATGACAAATAGGAAATGGGCCGCCATATTTTGGGCATTCCTGAAGATTTGTGTGCTCAGATATTTGTAAACAATGTTTAAGATGTTAATTAGTCTGTTAGGGTTATGGCTTGTTCACTGTCATTGTTAGGAAAGGCTAGGTGATGCAAATTTCCCAGCTTAATAAAATAAATGGCCTCCTCTACCCTTGTGCTAAAAATTCAAAAAGGAAAATGGGCCAGTGCAAAAGTTTGGGTACCCTGCATGGTTAGTACCTAGTAGCACCCACTTTTGCAAGAATCACAGTTTGTGAAAGCTTTTTGTAGCCAGACAAGGGTCTTTCAATTTTTCTTTGGATTTTCATCCATTCTTCTTTGGAAAATTCTGAGAGATTCCTGGGTCGTCTTGCATGCACTGCTACTTTGAAGTCTAGCCACAGATTTTCAGTGATGTTCAGAACAGGGGACTGTGGGGGCCATTGTAAAACATTCAGCTTGCACCATTTGAGGTAATCTATTGTGGATTTTGACATGTATTTATGATCATTATTTATTTGTAGAAGCCATCCTCTTTTCAACTTCAGCTTTCTTGCAGATGGTGTTATATTTGTATCAAGGATGTGTTAAAATTTCATTGAATCCATACTTCGACTGGTGAAATGTTTTCCATGCCATTAGTTGTAACATTCCCAGAGTATGATTGATCCACCCCATGCTTAAAGTTTGGCGACATATTATTTTCCTGAAATTCTGTGCCCTTTTTTCTCCCAACATACCTTCGATCATTGTGGCCAAAGAGCTCTATTTTAACCTCATCGGTCAATAGGACTTGTTTCCAAAAGGCATCAGGCTTGTTTAGAAGGCCTTCTGCATACTTCTGACACTGCATTTTATGATGAGGATGCAGGAGAGGTTTTCCTCTGATGACACTTTCATGAAGGCCTTCCTTCTATTGCAGTTTATCTCCATACTATAACATCACCACATAAGAGAATGTTATGAGCCAGATTAGAGCTTCAGGATTCCAAGATGAAAACTACTGCTTTCCAATACATCTTGCCCCTATGAGCAGCTCTCAGATAAAGTTACACTACTTACACTAGTCATTTCTTCACAGACTATACTGGTGTATGTGGTATCTTAGTGTTGCAGGATGCATTTAATTACTTGTAGGCTATGCTACGACTTTTACTGTAGTAGCTTACTGATATAAGGAGCATTTGTTCACATCTTGGTTATTTTAGAACTTATTAATGTTGCAGTGAGAATTTATTCACTACTAGAGTCATCAACTGGAGTTATTAAAAGCTGAGGCCTCTGGTGATATTTATTTTTCAGAAATAATATTATTTAACACTTCTGCTGCTTAAATTACAAAAGTGTGGGCAATTATTTACTATATTTATCTTCATCATCTGCAGAATCAACTTGTCTGTATACAATTTACTCTGGCTAGTGTACCTCATGCCATGTCAGTCCTCAACTACTATGAGTGACGCTAGACACTTCTCACAGCCAAGCCTTGAGTCAGAGTGGACAAGGAATCCAAGGCCAGAAGCCAGGAGGGTACATCATAAGCAGAAGGAAGAGACAAAAATGCAGTCAGGTAACGTTACGAGGTCAGAATATCTGGAGGATAGCGGATCAGAGCTGAAGGGGTTAAACAATGGTCAGAATGAAGTCCAAGGTCAGGCAACAGATTAAGCATACAGAACTCAAGGTACAAGAAAGCACAGCACAAACCTCACAAGATGAATGTACATCTGGCAGAGTTAACTGGAATAATGAACACATGGAGACAGCTGACGCCTCACAGTCTCAGATTGGATAGTCGAGCTGTCAATCAACACACTGACAGATCAGCATGCCCCTGCACAAGATTGGATGGCCAAGCTGCCAATCAAAGTACTGACAGCTTCAGCACACCCCTATACCAGATTGGATGGCCGAGCTGTCAGTAACTGCATCCCAGACACACTGAGGGGTGAAACCGTGACACTATGTTTATTTTCAGAGCATTTTAGGATCTGGAAAGTAAAGCAAAAAATAGTTTTTTTTTAATTGCGTAGGCATAAAAATATTATTTTTTTCAAGGGAGCACAAAGAGAGCATTTCTACAAAGGAGTTTTGGGCAGTGTTGAGGGACATAGCTGGGGACATACTTGAAGGCATTAAAGTGATGTAGGAGCATTGCAAGGATGCAAAAACTGAATTATTATTGCTTGTAGGCACTAAGAATATCAGTATGCAGAAAGAGGTCAGTAAGGCACTAGTGGATTCAAAGGGTGTCACTATCACTTTGCAAGCACGAGGGCACTTTGCCATTTTGAATGCTATTACTATCTGGAGAACCACCATGTTTGTGCTTTGTGGTGTACTATTTTCATGTAAGAAATCAATATCTATTGGACATTATTATTTTGGGGGCACTATTAGTCTGGTTTTTTTGGGGCACCAACAACTACTATTTTCAGTGGAACCAACATTGTTGCACTGTTTTTAAGGAGGGTATTATAGTTAAAGTATAATATCAGTATTTCTGAATTTTTGAATGGGTTCTCCATTTACTAAGCCCCAAACTAATATGTGATTTATTATAATAGAACATGACTTACTGTGACACATGCGTTTACGCACATCAATCGCATATAGATAATGTATGAGGTCTAGTGAAAAGAAGATCCCACTGGAAGAATGATAGAATATAGAAGATAAAAGAACCACTGGCAGGGGTACAGGCATTGGAAATTACAGCTGACCTTGTCCCCCATATCTTGGAATGCTGTATATGAGGGCGTACAGGTATGGACTGCACTTTATATGGGAAAAATCTGGGGACAGGTTCGCTTTAAATTCTTGCATCTTATATAAACTTTCCCCTGACCAATAGGTCAGATATAATTCAAAAAAGTTTTGTTTATTTTTTAATGAGACCACCAATTATTAGATTTTATTAAAAGTGTTGCCTTAAGAAATATGTAACAACATGAATTTATGAAGTAGCATAAAAAACATTTATCATGAGCAACATTTTAATAAATAGGTCAATGTTGAACTCTGCGCAAGTTAATGATGGTTCCATAAAGTAACAAAGCTGGTTGTGCAGTAGTAAAACATTTTGCTGCTTGAGGCATCTCCCTGACATTAAACATTTCACAACTAATAACCTTTATAAGTGCTTAAGATGAAAGCCTAATAGATATTGAGGCAATTTATAGTCCAGAAATGAGAGAATACTAAAAAAAAATGTATACTTTGCATGGTTTAGTTAGCAATCTTTTGGAAAGTTCAGTTTCAAGATTCTACATTTATTTTGATTGTAGTAATTTTTATGCTTCTGTTGGATATTACAATTGGTTAGACCTATAAAAAAACACATGCTCTTTACATGCTAGTATTGGTCATAATTAAAAAAATAATTAAAAATGCCTGACTTTTTAAGGCAAGAAATTGCAGGACCTATTACTATTTTATGCATATAATACCCGAATAATTAGGTTGAGAAATCATGATTCACTTTAGCCTCAGCTCTTCAACCTAATTAAATTTACATCTGTCATTATTAGTCTCACAAATACTCTGGAATTTTAAAGGGTCCTCACTTCTCTATCAGTTCAGAATAGATGGAAAAGGTTTATTCTATGTATTTAAAGCATAACTTCCCTTGATGAACACCATTCATCAGTTCAATGTTAAATATTTTTCAAAATAAGTTTCATTGTGTTCGTCTTTAAAAAAATCTTTTGCTGGTTTTCTAATATAAATATTTAATGATAATAAAACTCCCCATTCCCATGAAGAAGCGAGGCGAAACGGCAACGGGGTGGTGGGACACTGTGCTTTGGACCCCATATGCGGAAAATTGATTAATTTTCAGGTAACTTTACCTACTCATATTGTACCATTGTGGTGCTGCTATGGGGTATATAGGAATCCGAGGATCAAATTAGCTTAGCACTAAGGTTAGTGATAGATATATAAATTATTTATTGTGAGTACTTCCACTTTATCGCTCTGTACCCTTGGCTACTGTTTTGACCCTCACATCACTTGTTAGGTACCTCCAGGCTTAATATTGAAGTCCTGTTGTGAGATATTCCATGTCATTTTATAGATTTTTATGTATTTTTTCACTAAAACTATAACATTGTAATAATAAGATTTTTAGCCTGATTCTCTTCTTATCCTGGTATTATCCACTATCACTATTTATTGGGTTGTGGTTGATTATATGTTTAGTGAAGTGTTATGCATTTCCTGAGGATTTTGGGACTACTTCCTATTGACATTATCTTGGAGCAGCCCTGGTAACCTTCATTAAGACCTGGTTGTAATATAATGTTGTGTTCCCACAAAGCATTTGCATTTTAATGTTGCAGATTTTCTGCAGCATTTCTTCATCCATTCGCTAAATTAGATCACTTGCATTATTTTTTCATTGTATTTTTTAGTGTGTTTTTTTATATTTTCTTGCATTTTTAATTTTTGCCGCTTTTGTCTCTTTTTGGCGTATCATACTTTAAATAAGCCTATTTTTTTGATACATCTCAATATATGTCTTCAAAAAACTTTATTAGTGCAAATTACATGCATTTTAGTGCGTTCTTGCAGCATAAATTTACTAAAAATTCATGTGCATTTTTTTACCTGCTGATTTTGCACATCTGATGCAATTCTATGGGGAAAATCCACACATGGAGTAAACCACAGCACACTAGCGAAAGAAATAGGCATGCTGTAGAATTAAAACACGAACCACAGGTCAATTTACGCTTAAAAAGCAGTTGACGTGAGATTTCTATAAATTTGATAGAACAATATGATGCTGTGTTTTTAGTGCAGCGAAAATACACAAAACTCACAAAGATTTCTACATGGGAACTTATCCTAAAACTGCTATATTAAAGGATCATTCACACTTCTGATTTTCATGTACAGTCATGGCCAAAAGTTTTGAGAATGACACAAATATTATATTTTCACATGATCTGCTGCCCTCTGGTTTTTATGTGTGTTTGACAGATGTTTTTTATCACAGACAGAAATATAATAATTGCAAACATATGAGTAACAAAAGCTTATATTGACAGTTAGAATGAGTTAATGCAGCAAGTCAATATTTACAGTGTTGACCCTTCTTCTTCAGGACCTCTGCAATTCTCCCTGGCATGCTCTCAAATCAACTTCTGGACCAAATCCTGACTGATAGCAGTCCATTCTTGCACAATCAATGCTTTCATTTTGTCAGAATTTTTAGGTTTTTGTTTGTCCACCCATCTCTTGATGATTGACCACAAGTTCTCAATGGGATTAAGATCTGGGGAGTTTCCAGGCCATGGACCCAAAATCTCTATGTTTTGTTCTCTGAGCCATTTAGTTATCAACTTTGCTTTATGGCAAGGTGCTCCATCATGCTGGAAAAGGCATTGTTGATCGCCAAACTGCTCTTGGAGGGTTGAGAGAAGTTGCTCTTGGAGGACATTCTGGTACCATTCTTTATTCATGGCTGTGTTTTTAGGCAAGACTGTGAGAGAGCCGATTCCCTTGGCTGAGAAGCAACCCCACACATGAATGGTTTCAGGATGCTTAACAGTTGGCATGAGACAAGACTGGTGGTAGCGCTCACCTTGTCTTCTCCGAATGAGGCATTTTCCTGATGTCCCAAACAATCGAAAAGGGGATTCATCAGAGAAAATAACTTTACCCCAGTCCTCAGCAGTCCACTGCCTGTACCTTTTACAGAATATCAGTCTGTCCATGATGTTTTTTCTGGAGAGAAGTGGCTTCTTTGCTGCCCTCCTTGAGACCAGGCCTTGCTCCAAGAGTCTCCGCCTCACAGTGCATGCAGATGCACTCACACCTGCCTGCTGCCATTCCTGAGCAAGCTCTGCACTGCTGGTAGCCCAATCCCGCAGCTGAAACACTTTTAAGAGACGGTCCTGGCGCTTGCTGGTCTTTCTTGGGTGCCCTGAAGCCTTTTTGGCAACAATGGAACCTCTCTCCTTGAAGTTCTTGATGATGCGATAGATTGTTGACTGAGGTGCAATCTTTCTAGCTGCGATACTCTTCCCTGTTAGGCCATTTTTGTGCATTGCAATGATGACTGCACGTGTTTCTTTAGAGATAACCATGGTTAACAGAAGAGAAACAATGATGCCAAGCACCAGCCTCCTTTTAAAGTGTCCAGTGGTGTCATTCTTACTTAATCATGACAGATTGATCTCCAGCCATGTCCTCATCAACACCCACACCTGTGTTAATGGAGCAATCACTGAAAAGAGGTTAGCTGGTCCTTTTAAGGCAGAGCTGCAATGATGTTGAAATGTGTTTTGGGGGATAAAGTTCATTTTCTAGCCAAATATTGACTTTGCAAGTAATTGCTGTTAAGCTGATCACTCTTTATAACATTCTGGAGTATATGCAAATCTCCATTAGAAAAAGTGAAGCAGTAGACTTTGTAAAAATTAATATTTGTGTCATTCTCAAAATTTTTGGCCATGACTGTACAGTTGATATCTGTATTTTTCATGGATAACACTTGTACCGCTGTTAATCTATGGAGTCATTCACATGTCTGCAGAAAATTTTAGATTCGAGAGTTGATCAAAATCGACAATCCAAGTCAATGGATCCAAGTAAAAATCGGACCACATTCATGGCATCCAAGTGTAGTCCAATTTTCTCAGATTGTCAGAATGGAGAAGGTGGAAAAATGTATTTTTTTAAAAAATTTCTCCACATACAGAAAAAAAGGATGTCACCCGGACACTCTCATCAACTCTGATCAAAGTCTGATCAGAACAATCGATCTGTTTCTCTCATATGTGGAAAAATCAGACATGTAAATGAGCCCTTAGGAGGTGACCACCTTTCAATTATGCAACAATTGCTATTTTTCACAATATCTCAGCAGTATCTAATAGTGACGAGCGAGCATGCTCTGGTAATGTAACAAACAGGTAATCCCTGCATGTGTTACGACTGCCGAACAGCCGCAAGACATGCAGACACAGTGACATGCATATTTTTTGAGCATGCCAAAGACACCCGGTTAGCATGCGAGCATGCTCATAGAACATCTTATCTGACCACGTTCACTCATCTCTAGTATCTACCTTTTTCTAGCCATTGCAGTGGTGTGTGAAGTTTGGTAGATATACTGCAAATGTGAAGTGTAAAAATCGAGCTGACAACATTGTGCATTCTTGGTGCAGTGTGAAACCAGTTAATATGTGAAATCTTGTAAGGAAAGATTTGAACCATAATGAACAATTTGATGTTTTGCAAACAAACTGTTTACTTTAACAAAAATGCTTTTTAAGCAAACTTCTACCATCTGAATCACAAACAAAGAATTAGATGTGCTTGTTATTGTTCTTGTAAAACCACTTTGCATTTTCTGCAGCACAACAACCTTACTCTGCTAGAAAACATTTTCATAATTGATATTGCCTTTTAGGGATACATACAGACTGCAAATGAAGTTTAGACTGTAGTTAAAAATCTCCTTACTCACTGCACACAAGTTATTTTTGAAAGCAATGATTAAGAGGTCTAATTAACCTTCTGCAGCCAGACGACAAGCAATTATCACCTTTACTTCATGTCCCAATAGTCACATATACATTTTAAAAAGCCAAGCTTTTACTACCACTGGGAAAACCCAACCCTGATACCCCATGTGCTATTAATGAAAAGAACACTTAATAGCTTTACAATTAAGCACATGTATCCATAAAGTGTATTACCTTTTTGTAACATGGAATCGGAATATACTTTTGTTTCATGTTGTATTTTAAATAGAAAAAAATGTTTTGCACCATAAATGTAAATTGTATGCCAGTTAGGGAATGGTGCACATTCACATTGAAATTTTTTTCAGTAATTTATAATAAATGTTTTTGTACACACTTAACCTTGAGATGTCCCAGTCATGCTTCCCCTTGTCACTTGTCAAAACCTTGTCGGAGCTGGTTGGAGCTGCCTTAAAAATGTAAAAATTGAGATTTTTGAAATTTTTTTTTGCAATATCAAATTGCATAAATATTTTTTATGCCATTTAAAGCGAACCTATCATCAGGTTTGGCCAAGATAAGATATGGCCACAGCCTTTCAGGGCTTATCTACAACATTGTATAATGCCCCCGATCTGACCTGAAAGATAAGAAACATAAGTTTTATTATACTTGTCATGGAAATATATATGTCTTCCATATATATTCAAAGTATATTCACATATATGTATTCACAGTTCACAGTTAGATAGATCTCACTTGCTAAAAAACCTTGTGCTCACATATTTCTAGGCCAGATATAATCAGTCATTTTAAAGAAATCTGGCCTTCATAAGACCTTCGTAAAGGAACAAATGCATGAAGTACAAAATGTCCTATTAGATATCTGTTGTTTACATTATAGTTATGCAAGGCAACTAGGTCACAAGAATATAAACAATAATTCTGCAACTTCAGCTCTTTTAATCATGATTATCATAATTATCATATTTACACTAGAACAGCCAATAATCTAGCAGCTTTTAATTGTATGTTAATTGACTAACCAGCCCCTTTTTGTAAACGTATAAAACCTTGAATGAATAATAAATGTATGTCTTTGACGAACTGTTATACTGACACTTGCGTTGTGGACAGTCCTCATTTCGTTCTGAGCGCTCAAAAAGACATTATATAGAGATTTGGACATGGCAAGCAGCAAACACAGGATATTTTTATCCTAATTAAATTTCCGTATCAGTTGGCGCCTGCACGCGGGGCATTGGACGAAACGCACGAGGACTCGGCCGACCGGAGAGACGGGGGTGTTGGCCCTGGCCTTGGCACACGGGACGGAGACTGCAGCTCCATCAGTAAGGTAAGAAAACTTTGTCATCTTACCTGAATGTTCCCTGTGCCTAGTCCTAGCCTACACTTCCAGCCGGTCGGACGTGGTCATCACCGCATTCCCAGGTTGTGTAAAAAGTCCATACCCTTATCCAAAAGCCCTGGGATATAAGCCGAGTTGGTTGCTGCTGTGCTGTATATGTTTCATGTTTTATGTGAACCGGGAGAAAGTTGGAACGGTGACTGTGTTTTTGCTTGCTAATTTCTGGGGGCTGTATAGCAAAAGACAATTGCTGCATAAGTTCCCGCAGTAAACTTTCACGCACCGGGAGGCCATCCCAGTCAAATCAGACGTGGAGGGCGGGAGCTTTGTTTTGGATAAGTCCACGCAGATATTCTTCACATATTGGAGGGAGGTTATCCCAAAAAATCCAGTTGTGGAAGCGAGGGCTTTGTTCGGTTAAGTTTCTGCAGTAAACTTTCACGCACTGGGAGGCCATCCCAGTCAAATCAGACGTGAAGGGCAGAAGCTTTGTTTGGATAAGTTCTCACAATAATTGTCCATGCACCGGGAGGCCATCCCAGTCAAATCAGACGTGGATAGTGAGAATTTTGATGAAGGCTATTGCAGATTACTGTGACCGGCGCACCAGCCAGGGCGTACGTACAGAGCGATAGAACCTTGAGCCTCACCGCGCTCAGTGCAATTGGTGAGTTATCAGTTACCAGAGCAGCTTGTATGTGTCACAGATCATCAAAAGAGGGATTCGTATTCTCCCGGGTGTCTGTCTCATTGTCTGTATCAGGTACTGTCGCTTTAAATCACATCTCCGTGCGCTCTGTCAGTAACTCATTCAGAGCAGTGTGCTGGCTGCAGCAGCGAGAAAACCCCTTTGACCCCCCCTCCTCTGCTAATCACGTTATCAGGCATTCTGTTTCTTGGCTTTGATTTTTATTTTTTTTATTTTTTTTAAGCTAGTTTTTTGGCTACAGGTTTTAACGTGAGAATTATCAGGCATTCAGACTGAACTATATTCATTTTTTGCTATTCTGAGGAATAATAATTTTTTTTTTTTTTTTTGTTACGTGATTTAAGTGCCTATAGAGACAGCAAGCAGAGATATAAGGAAGGGAGGGGGGAAGCAGCCAGCTGACATTCCAGAGATTTTTTATTAGCTGTTTTAGTAACAAGGGTTGTTTTTCAGAGTTTTATGATTAATACAGTTTTTCTTTTCTCCCCTTTTTGGTGAATTTATTTATTTTTTTGTTTTGTTTTGTTTACTTTTTCTAGAGTTTTTTACTAAATCTAACTTTTTGTTTTTTAAAAAAATTTTTTTCTTTTAAGTACATTTTTAAATGATTTTGGAGAGATTTTTTTTTTCTCTAAGCAATTTATTTTAGAGCTTTATTTCTCCAGCCATTTTTTTTTCTACAAGCTTGCCTTAGAACAAGGTCACATAGATAAGGAGAATTACAGGCTGTGGGAGAGAGCAGACACAAACTACGCAGTGGTCTGAGCAGCCCCTCCCGTCGGGCATTCGGCGAGGAAATTTTTTTTTTTTTT
Source organism: Oophaga sylvatica (assembly GCA_033576555.1). Taxonomy (NCBI): domain Eukaryota; kingdom Metazoa; phylum Chordata; class Amphibia; order Anura; family Dendrobatidae; genus Oophaga; species Oophaga sylvatica. The sequence continues at coordinate 613,967,085 of JARQOD010000002.1, forward strand.
TTTTTTTTATGTGAATAAGTTTGAAAAGGTGTTAAATCATCTGTGAGAAAAAGATCACTGACATGTCACAAGAGCAGAATTCAGAGTCACACACATCACATGTCCATCATGTGGAGACACGGGACAGGTGTAGGCTGCTCTCATTGAGTAAGGAGCCTTGTACAGGGAAAAATGCTCCCCGCCTCTCTCCACAGGGAGAAGGCATTTTTGTTTCAACCATCCCCTCTCAAGAGTCACAGGGGGGACACCCTCTCCTTTTTCTTCTCTCAGTCCCTTTCTCTTTCTTCTTCAGACTTTTCTCCTCTTTCCTCGCTGCCATCCCTCTCATTCCTTCTTTTTCCTCCATCACATCTCTGACACATCCATTTTCTTCATCTTCCTCTTCTTCTATCTCTTCCTCTCCAACTCTCAAATCTTGTTCTTCATCTTTCTTCTCTCTCCCCCTCCATCTTTCTTCTCTCTCTCTCCTCCATCTTTCTCTCTTTTCCCCCTTTCACTCTTCTCCCCCTCCCCTCCTCTTTCTCTCGCTCCTCCCTCACACCTCCCTTCTCTTCCTCTTTTTTCTACTTCGTCATCAACTGGGTCAACGCCCAATCCAAGCAATGTGGTGTCCCTGTATTCAGTGTTTCCAGAACAGGGCACCTTGTCTATCCCAAGCACAGTACAAACATTGCCAGTCATTATATCAGGAGAAGAAAGTACAGATCTCCCTACACAAAACGCTACATGTAGCCCCCAGACATAACAGTCCACTGCTAGGGCTTCACAGGGGAGTGGTATAGCTACAGGGCTGCTAGCATGGAACCATGACACTGATCCACCGCAGCCTCAGCAAGGAAGTGGGAAATCCCCATGCAGCAAGACAACTTTAAAGCCCAAATCTCACCCAGTGTATGCACCAAGTACACCATGTCACTTCTTATCTGATGAAGATGAAGATGCAACGTCACACATGCTGCCCAATACTAGGGAAGAAAACACACAAGCACCAATAGAGCAGGGACAGGTAGAGGCACCATCCTATGAGCCCTTCATCCCAAGCCAGGTGATCAGTATGCTGCCAGACCCAGGGATACACCCCATGCCATTTTGCCAAAAAATGCAGCAGATCCAGCGAACGTATGCAGCAGCCTGGACTGATCTCTGGACCGCAATGGAAATAAAAGCAGGTGATGCATTCTGGCCAATTATGAGAGAACACTTCAAGCTCCCAACAGAGTTAGATGCGTATGCCTGGGAGACAGGACCAAAGCTAATTGAGCAACTCAGAGAATGGGCCAAAAGCAGACTGACAGGACAAACTCTCAGCCTACATGTCATGAGTCAAGACAAGACAGAGTCTGTGGAGAAGTTCCATGACAGAGTAATACAAGTGTTTCAAGATTTGGGCCTCATTACCCATGATCAGACACACGGACGGATGTTGGCACAGGCTTTTGTGCATGGACTGAGAGAACCAATCAGGAAACCACTGGTAGCAGCCAGGCCTGAGTACACGTCAATAGCAATGGATACCCTGCTCACAGTAGCAAAAAGGATTTAGTCCCGCCGGGACAGAAGGAATGTCAAGTGTTACAACTGTGGCAAGTTTGGTCATTTCCGGAACAAGTGCAGAACACTGACTTCACCCAGAAAAAGAAGAAACACAGAAAGCAGTGAAGAACCCCGTCCATAGGACAAGAGCACACCAAGTCCGCAAGGAACCCCACCAGTGGGACCAATATCCTGAGAGTGGATGGCGTAGTCATATCTTTTCTTGTGGAACTCCGCAACCTCACCTACCTATCAGAATCTTCTGCTTCCTGCATGGGAATTGATGGTCAAGTCAGATATTTCCAGATTATGAAGCCCCTGAGCGTGTGGACTCAGCCAGAACACTCCATCATGTCCCAGTTTGTTGTGTAAAAAACCTGCACCCTCAACCTATTGGGAGTGGACCTACTGCAGAAGCTGAAAGCGACCAGAGTGTTCCAGGAAGATGGGACCATGACACTTTCTTCACCCCTGACCCAAGAAGAAACAGGAACCTCAAACAACCACACTGCAGACCTATCACAGGAGGTGCTGGACATAGTACCAGAAAAGCCACTCCATCACCCAGAGTCAAGATGTCTCTGACCAACTGAAGGTCTAAGTGAACTCGCCTAAGAAGACGGCCTGAGAACTTTGACATTGGCCAGGATATTCAACTCAAGAAGGACTCTACTCGCTTCATGGAATGGCAACACCTCATCCAGCTCTAACGCCAGAGGTTCATCTTTTGCAAGCACCAGGAGGTGCCCCCTGCAATCAACCAGTTCACCCAGGCCCTAGACCGGAAAAAGGCCACTCAGCTCTTCAAACTTGTGCACAAATACTGACCTGAGACCGAGCTGGAGAAAAAAAAAAAAAAAACTACTGATGGCCCGTGCTGAGAAAAAAGCAGCCGTTTAAGGAGACGTCCCAACAAGAAGACCCCCTGTGACCAGAACAGGTGCTAACACAGTAACTGTCTTGGTGGAGAACAAGAAAGCCAGCTGGTCGTCATCTCTCATGATGTGGATCCTAGTAGACGGCTTGTTTTCCCGCCAGCTCTGCACCAGCAGATGGGAGTCCCCTGCTGCATACTGAAGGACAAGGCCAAACTGGGATGCCTCGCCCATCGGAATCAATCCCAGCTTTCCACAGTGAAGAAAAAGACTGTAAACCCCACTGAGTTCAGAATGGTGCAAGGCCTGGAGGCCGCGAAAGAGGCTACGGTATTTGAAACCCCAACAGTGCTGAACCATCACACTCTGCTCTCAAGAGTCCGCGAAAGAGGCTACGGTATTTGAAACCCCAACAGTGCTGAACCATCACACTCTGCTCTCAAGAGTCCCAGTCACCGCAACGGTATTCACGGTGATCAACCTGGCCAGTACCTTCTTCAGTGTTTCCCCTCCACCTGGAGGCCTGCTTTCACGCACCAGCGCAGTGCATATGGACAATGTTGCCTCAAGGTGCTCAAAACAAGCCCTTCAAGTTTCACCAAGACAATGTCCTCCATCCTCATCAACTGGATTGCAGAATATGCAAGAGTCACTCTTCTACAACACGTGGATGACTTTCTCTTTTGTGTTGTTGACATCGACACCTGCACAGTCTATTCCTTATCTCTCCTACTCTACCTGGAAGAACAGCAACGCAAGGTCTGGAAGAACAAAGTCCAGTGATGCCAGAAGCAAGTTACATCCCTGGGACACTGTATTGCCCACAAGACGAAACACATGTCAAAAGACTGGAAGACCACTGTGGAGAAGATGGCTCCCCCAACAACTCCAAGAATGCTGCAGTCCTTCCCTGGTCTAGTGTCATATTGCAGAACCTGGATCCCTGATGCCTCAGTCCTAATGCAGCCTCTGTGCGCTTGCATCAACGCAACCCCGCTCCTTCTATCAGACGCAGCCTTCAACCCATTCAGGAGATTGGAAGAACTCCACAGTCTCAGCGCCAATACCAGGCCTACCTGACTATGAAAAGTCTTTCCATCTACCTGATGGAAGAAAGAAGATCATGCTACTGGAGTCCTGGCACGGATTCACGGGGAAAACAGAGACTTTTAGGCTGCCTCTCAGCCCGCTTGGATCCAGTTGCAAGAAGAGCACCCTCCTGCCTGATGGCAGTATCTGCAGCACACACCCTCCTGGACAAGGTTGCTGAAATCACTCTTGGACAGCCACTGGAAACTCTCACTCCACATGACATCTTGGCAATCTTCAATCAAGCTCAACCAACAGTAATCTCTCCACCGCCAGGCATCTTTGTGGCACCTCTATTGCCTTTGTCTCATAATGTCACCGTCTCCAGACCTACAGTCCTCAGCCCGGCCACTCTACTCCAACTCCCAAGGGGGGATACTTGGATGGCTCCAGAAGAAGTTTCAACACAGGAAGTGCAGTGACCAGCAATCAAGAAATCCTGTGGTCCAGAAGTCTGTCACCTAGCCTGTCAGCCCAGGAAGCAGAATTGATAGCGCTGACGAAGGCCTGCCAGATGGCAGAAGGCAAGACTGCAAACATCTACACGGACTACAGGTACTCGCATGGCATAGCACACGACTTTGGACCCATCTGGGCTACAAGGGACTTCATCACAGCAAACGGGACAACCGTGAAGCATCATGGAGCCTTCAGGGACCTACTGGGTATACTCCAACTTCCAAAATGGTGGCAATTTGAAAAATCAAAGTGCATGGAAAACTGAAAACAGAAGAGGCATGAGGCAATAACATGGCGGACATGGCAGCCAAAGAAGCAGCCAAAGGAAGACAACATGGAGAAGTGGGAGAGATCGTAGAGCCGGACGGCTACTACATAACGACTGAAGACAAGAAACCTGACAAAAAGACGTCCTGGGATCTGCTCAAGAAGTTACAAGACCAAGCTCCAAAAGGAAAAGAGCTGAATGCGAAAAAAGCAACACGTGAAGAAGGAAGGCTATCAATAATAGACTTCAAACTCTGCCTACCACAAAGTATGCACCCTATGGTGGTCCAATGGGTACATGGACCCACATCCACATATCAAAGACACAGATGAATGATCTGATTGGTGCTTACTGTTTCGCTTCAGGGATCTCCACCCTAACAGCCAAATTCACCAGCAGCTGTCTGACCTGCGGCAAATGCAAGCCTGGACGTATGGAAGAAAGACCCCCTCACCTCATCTGGAAAGACCACTCTACCAGCTTCAAAGGATCCAGATAGACCACATCCAGATATCGCCAAGTGAAGGATTCAAATACGCCATTGTGGTCAAAAGAAGAATTTTCAAGATGAACAGAAGCCTTCCAAGTCAGCAAAGACTACTGCAACGAAGCTACTTTCGGAAAATAGTGTGCAGATACGGGGTTCCAGAAATGATAGAAAGTGATCAGGGACTCGCATTCACAGCAAATCTGACACACAAGACCCGATTAGCAGTAGGGTCAGATTTAGGCCTACACACTCCTTACCACCCCCAGAGCAGCAGGAAGGTAGAAAAAACTGAATGAAACACTTAAGAATAGAATGCTGAAAAAATTGCCCAAGAGACACGCAAACCATGGCATGACACACTCCTAATTGCACTGTTTAGCGTAAGGCACACTCCCAGAGACCCAGAAAAAGCTGTTTCGTGCCTGCATCTTCTGCTAACAGATAAGACATTTTCTTCTTTTAGATTTTTGGTGCCTGCATTTTGTCCTGCACTTCTGTGGGGGTCTGCCGGGTCCCCTTCGGGGGGCTTATGCTCCTCTCAGTTTAGTTCAGCCACTGTTTGTTCATTTGCCTTTTCCAGTTTTTTCAGTGGTTGCTGTTTAGTTTTTGTTACACCAGAGAACTAATTTAGGTGGTAGAGGTCGTGTGATCTCAGGTGTTTTTGTAATTAGTAGAGTTGGTACTTTTCAGGGTTTTTTGGGGTTGCAGTAAGTGCCTTTCCTATCCTCTTCTATCTAGACAGATTGGGCCCCAGCATTTGCTCATTCTATTTTCTGTCTGTGTCTGTATTTCCTCTTGTCTAACCGCCATTACATGTTTGGGGGCTTCCTATGTTCTTTGGGGATCTGCTCCGGGGCAGATAGCTTTCCTTTTTCTATCTTTAGGTGTAGTTAGCTTCTCAGGCTGTGACGAGGCGTCTAGGACCAACGTAGGAACGCTCCACGGCTGCCTTTAGTTGTGGTGGTTAGTCAGGGTACTGCAATCCCATAGATTCCAACCTCTCTGGTGTATTGCTTTTTTTTGCCTGCTCTCCTCAGCTACCAAATCATAACACTTATGTAATTGAATTGGTCAAAAACTAATGTCCATTCTCGAGTTTTTCTCCTCACTGCCAGATTTGATGATCCTGTCCAAGAGCCCCAGATGACATCAACCTCTGTGTAACTAGAGGGAAAGCCTGTTTGAATCCACGTATCGCATTGCAAGGAAGCTCCCATACCAGGAGAGACACCTAAGCCATGAAGGATGTCGTGGATGCTCTGACTGACCAGACAGATGACCAGATGACCTACCTGATGAGTTCAAGGCCAGAGACCAAGTTAAAGCAGGATTTGAGTCACTATTGCCACTAGTAACTATAAACAAAAATGTTGATTGGATAAATTACATCTATTATAACCAGCAGAGATTTGTTAACTTCACCATAGATGCTGTAAAAGGTTTGGCAGCACAGTTAGGCCCCACTTCCATTATGGCATTCCAGAATAGAATGGCTTTGGATATGATTCTAGCTGAGAAAGGAGGTGTTTACAAAATGATCAAAGACACCTGTTGCACCTACATCCCAGACAACACTGGCCCAAATGGTAAAGTCACAATGGCAATACAGAAACTTACTGAGTTATCAGAGGAACTGTAACAGAACTCAGGTGTCACTGACCCATGGGATCGATACTTTGGGTGGATGAGTGGGTGGCAGAAAATGTTGGCACAGGTTGGGACAGCCATTATGGGGGTTCTCATTTTTGCATTAATTACTGGTTGCTGTGTAATTCCTTGTATCCGCAGGATAATGGAAAAAACTGTTCAGGAGACAACCAATTTGATGCCACTCACCATCTTGGACCTCGCACCAGTCCGGATAGAACTGCCTGGCTTGACCAGATCTCCGAACTACCTCCAGACTGAGAATACACATCCTTGATGAAACATCCTATCAACTATGAGATTATGATTGCAAACACATAAACCCCCGACAGGGACAGTCCTCCTGACCGCCCATTTGCGAAAAGTCTGTATTCGGTGGGGGAGGCATGTACTAGGGGTGTCTCAACTCACCGGCAGCACAAAAGAGTTGCAGCGCTTTGGGCCAGGAGCAGGTTTTTAGGGCAAGTGGTATCTAAGGGGGGACTGTCATGGAAATATATATGTCTTCCATATATATTCAAAGTATATTCACATATATGTATTCACAGTTCACAGTTAGATAGATCTCACTTGCTAAAAAACCTTGTGCTCACATATTTCTAGGCCAGATATAATCAGTCGTTTTAAAGAAATCTGGCCTTCATAAGACCTTCGTAAAGGAACAAATGCATGAAGTACAAAATGTCCTATTAGATATCTGTTGTTTACATTATAGTTATGCAAGGCAACTAGGTCACAAGAATATAAACAATAATTCTGCAACTTCAGCTCTTTTAATCATGATTATCATAATTATCATATTTACACTAGAACAGCCAATAATCTAGCAGCTTTTAATTGTATGTTAATTGACTAACCAGCCCCTTTTTGTAAACGTATAAAACCTTGAATGAATAATAAATGTATGTCTTTGACGAACTGTTATACTGACACTTGCGTTGTGGACAGTCCTCATTTCGTTCTGAGCGCTCAAAAAGACATTATATAGAGATTTGGACATGGCAAGCAGCAAACACAGGATATTTTTATCCTAATTAAATTTCCGTATCATACTCACCTGCAAGGCGGTCGGGTCCAATTAATGTCGCAGGTCCGGGTCCGGCGCCTTCTATCTTCTTATAATCACCGCCCACCTTCTTGCCTCATGGTTCCGCCATTGCACTCCAGCGCAGGCGTACTTATCTGCCGTGTTGAGAGCAGACCAAAATACTAGCAGTGCACAGACGACGGGAAAGGTCAGAGAGGCCCAGAGCCTGCGCATTTCAGTACTTGGCTCTGCCCTCAACAGGGAAGATAAGAACGCCTGCGCTGGAGTGCAATGTCGGGGAGTCTGTGAAGCAAGCAGGAGGGCGGCATTGCAAGAAGATGGGAGGTGCAAGACCAGGACCTGCGACACCCATCAGATCGGACAGTCCTGCAGGTGAGTATAATAAAACTTATTTTTCTTATCTTTCAGGTCAGGTTAGGGGCTTATCTAAAGCATTATAGAACGCTGTAGATAAGTCCTGGCTGTGGCCGTATCTTATATTGGCCAAACCTGGTGACAGATTCCCTTTAAAGCATTTTTAAACTATATTTCTTGTGAAAAACTGCCTAATGAATCGGCTACAGAGTATAAATGAACTTGTGGAGCATTGCATGGGGACGGCGCCCTTATATTTTTGCCTTCTCTACAGACTTATTCACACATCAACTTTTTTAGTCAGGTTTTTAAGTCAAAACCAGAAGTGGCTCAAAATCAAACAAAATGTTAAGCTAAGGGTACCATCATGTCTGTCCAGGCCTATTTCATGAGTTTTATTTATTTTAAATTTTGTTGAAACATTGTTGAAAAGCAATGTCTGACTTTCATTTGTTCATTTTCATAGATTTTTTAATTATTATTACTTTTGTCAGATTCAAGTTATTTCTGTGACTATTGGGGGTTTTCTGTCATTAAACGAGGGTACCAACAATTTTGAAAATGTGTGTGAGACTGTTTTTTTGTGACATATTGTACTTCATGATAGTGGTAACATTTCTTCAATATAACTTGCGTTTATTTGTGAAAAAAAAACAGAAATTTGGCAAAAAATTGGAAAATTTAGCAATTTATAAACTTTGAATTATTATGCTCTTAAATCAGAGAGAAGTATCACACAAAATACTTAAATAACATTTTCCACATGTCTACTTTATATTAGCACAATTTTTTTTAATAAAATTATTTTTGTTAGGAAGTTATAAGGATTAAAAGTTGACCAGCGATTTCTCCTTTTTCCAACAAAATTTACAAAACCATTTTTTTAGGGATCACCTCACATTTTAAGTGACTTTGAGGGGTTTATATGATAGAAAATGCCCAAAATCGACATCATTCTAAAAACTGCACCTCTCACGGTGCTCAAAACCACATTCAAGAAGTTTATTAACCCTTCAGGAGCTTCGAACATTTCACTTTATTCACAACAAATGTACCTTAGACGCGTTTTTTTTTTATTTTACAAGGGTAACAGGAATAAAAATTGACCCTAATATTTGTTGTGCAATTTCTCTTGAGCATGCTGATACCCCATATGTGGAGGAAAACAACTGTTTGGGTGCACAGCAGAGCTCTTAAGGGAAAAATAAATATTTTTGCATCATTTCATTCTGAGAGCTATAACTTTTTAATTTTTCCGCTGATGAAGCAGAATGATGGCTTGTTTTTTACGGGACAATATGGCATTTTCATAGGCGCCATGTTTATTTATATTTGTCTTTTGTTTGCGTTTTATTTTGACTTTTTGTTCGGCGGTATGATGATATAGCATTGTTTCTCGCCTTCCTTTTTTATGGTGTTCACCAAAGGGGATATCTAGTGGAACAGATTCATAAGTCAGGTCATTCCGGATGCTGCAATGCCAAGTATGTGTACTTTTATTGTTAATTTTTTTCATTAAAATATTTATTTATAGGTAAAATGTATTTTTATTTTTTTAACATATTTTAAATTTTTTAAATATTTTAACAATTTTTTTTACTTTCTTTAACATTTTTACTTTGTCCCACGATAGGACTTTTATTTTTTACAGGCAGATCACTTGTATAGCATGGGAATGTAGCAACATCCCTATTCTATGCAAACAGTCAGTGCTGCACTGACAGACAAAGTTGCTGATCATGCTCCGAGCATCATCTAGCAATTGTACTAGTTCTGGTGACTCGGATGTCGTCACCATGGCAACAATTGGGACAACTTAATAACTTCTCCGATCCAGAGACAGAGGGGCTGCCTAACCTCTGACTTCTTCCGAAATGCTGCTATTGAGTTCAATCTCAAAATTTAAGGGGTTAAAGTGCAGGGAGCGGAAAGGGGTTAAATTTGACCTTACAAACAAGTCATTATACAGAAAAAAAAGTTTCTTTATATATTTTTCCTGTAAACGCCAAATTCTCATCATTTTTAATGTTTTATCGTCAGGTCTTAAAGTTGGGTAAAAGGTTGACACCATTGCTCTAAGCACCAATCAAGGATTCATAGATGCTTCCAGGGGTCTTCCCAGTGCAGTTTTCCTTCCATTCAACACTTTTTCCATCCATTTCAACATTTTCATTGCCACTCCGACCCCCTTATAGAGTATTCTGGAAAAATGTTCAAATTTCTATTACACTCATTACTTGAAACGAGCATCCGAGCATTAAGAATTGCTCGGTTGGAGTAACGAGCATCCAGGTATTTTAGTGCTTGCTCATCTCTATAAATAATTTAGATGGTGGTGCTTTGACACCTCTTGCTTATTGAACAGCTTGGGACAATTGGCAGGGATTCAGTTAAAGATTATTGAATTTTTTGTTATTTTAATTTTCTAAAAATCTTGCATTTTACAGCTTGGACTTCTTTTTTTTTCATGCATGATTTTTCCTATTTGCATTTGTAACTGGGGTACAAGCTGATCTGACTCTTGACTGCCTCAAAGATATATTCCCTATGCTGCTTTTTACAAATGAACTATACCTAATCTCCTTTAATTTGATCTGCGTAATTTACTCATTCTTAGTATTATTTTTGTAACTTATTTGATGTATTTAGTGCACTGACCTTGCTTATAATTTACCTTTTCTGCAGGTAATTATTAAAGTGCTGTTAATCGTGGCTAAGAGCAGCATTAATAAAGATGTGTGCTTATTTTCCAAATTATAGTGTCTTTCAATCATTCACTTTGTTGTATTGTGTTGAGACTAACATAAAAGATGTATTTTTTAAAGTACTAGTACAGAAGAGGCAAGGTAATTGGTTTATCACATAATTAAGAAATAAAATATTCTCAGCTCATGCCTCATTGATAAATGTGCTCATATAATTAATATTCACATTAACTGGGGATGCAAACTTGTAAACATGTTTTAGTTACAGTAGTAAAGGTGTCTACTTTTATTGGCCAATGTATTGATTTATTATAGATTGCAAATTACAATTTTAAAGAGTTTTTCTACTTTGGGTAAACCCTACTTAGATGTTTATTGACAATACAAATCACTTGAAAGTTGTAAGGAAACATGTTAGTAAGTGCTCAATTATCCTGCCAAGATGCCACAGGGAAATGAAGAATTACACAATGACCAATCATGTCAATGTTTTGTCTATGCAATGCACAATAAGGCACAGAAATGGACACTTTCTAAACCGTGAGATCCCTCTATTAATTCTGAGTTTCTAGTTGCAGTATTTGTAAATGGATTTTTGAAAAACCACTTTCGAGACCTAATGTACATGGCTTGGAAGCTGCAGTTTGAAGTCCAATATGGCTCTATTGGAAGGTCTACTGTACTATTCTGTAGCTATTGTATTCTCCACATTAAGAAGGTGGTGGATGCACTGTAGAGAGATTGTCCATTACCAAGTATTATGCTGTGCCGTCCTAATTTTGTCACTTGTGTGCATCTACTTCTTGACTGTTACTGTCATTCTGTGTTTTGCCATACATTGATTCTTAAAGCTTATGTAATGTCAATTACCACTTCCATCTAGCAGTGTCTTGGTTCCGTGTATTATGCTAATACTTCTGTGTAGGACTGAACAATACTTTGGATTAGGTTTTTGGTTTTTCACTGGGTTCATTAGGTGCTTTGTTGTGCTAGGTTCTGCATTAGGTTCATTAGGTTCTTGGTTATTTACTAAATACATTAGATTCTTAGTTCTTCACTAAGTTCATTAGGTTCTTGGTTCTTCGCTAAGTTCATTTGGTTATTGGTTCTTTACAAGGTTCATTAAGTTATTGGTTCTTTGTTAGGTTTATTAGTTTCTTGGTTCTTCACTAGGTTCATTAGGTTTTTGGTTCTTCATAAGGATTGTTAGATTCCTGGTTCTTTACAATGTTTATTAGGTTCTTGGTTCTTCACTAGGTTCAATAGGTTTGTGCCTTTTGTTAAATTGCATTTTTTCCTGATAGTCTTAGGCTATGTGCGCACATTGAGTATTTGCTTGCAGAAATTACTGCACGGTTTCTGCATCTCTTGGCAAGAAAAACGCTGCTGCAAAAACGCTCGTTTTTTGCAGCAATTTGGTGCGTTTTGCATGCGTTCTTGGTGCATTTTTGTATTCATTTTGTGATCTTGGCTCAACACCACCTTTTTCATGCTGATGCAGTGTGGCATCAGGGTAAAGAGATTAGGGCAGCAGCTGTCATTGACCGACACCCTCATTACTAAGCAGTTAAGTAAACACAAACACACACATTGTCAGCAGCCTATGTAGGAGCCTTAACAGAATGAGCATACATAGGCTTTAGCCAAACAGCAACTGTTAATTTTAAAGAAAGAAAAATGAAAAAAAAATGGCATATAATTTTAATAACCAGCAGAGGGAAAGCAGATGACTGGGGGCAGTTGTTTATAGCCTGAGAAGGGGGTAATACCTATGGAGCTTCCCACGCTATTAATATCAGCTCACAGCTGTATACTTATCCTTTACTGGCTATTAAAATGGGGACCCCCAAAAAATGATGTGGGGTCTCCCTATAATTCATAACCAGCAAATGCTATGCAGACAGCTGTGGGCTGATATTAATCGCCTAGGAAGGGGCCATGGATATTGGCTCCTCCCAGACTAAAAAGATCAGCTCTCAGCCACTCGAGAAAAGGTGCATCTATAAAATGGGCCAAATCTGGTACTTAGCCTCACTTTTCCCATTTGTACTGTCACGGTGGCAAGTGGGGTTCATATTTGTAGGGTTGATATCACCTTTGTATTGTCAGGTGACATCAAGCCCACAGGCTAATAATGGAGAGATGTCTATGAAACACCTATCCATTAGTAACCCCATAGAGATATTGTATAAAAACACAGACACCCAGAATAAAATCCTTTGTTTGAAATAATGACACAGAATCCGTTAATGAATCTTAATTAAACCATACTTACCAAACACCTAATCCACAGAAGCCAACGTCTCCTGCAACAAAAGTAAAATAGTAATCCACAAATATTCCTCACCTGTCGCCGAGAAAATAATCCATAATGTCCCACGACGATCCTGATCGCTTTGAGAGCAGTCACATCAGTGATATGACTGCTCTCAAAGACAGCCGGCAATACACTGACAGCTGGGAAGCACCATAGAGAGACGGTAAAACGCAATACAAAACTCAGCAAATCCACAGCAAATCAAATTTTTTATACTTGCGTTTTTGCTGCAGATTTGACTGACTCAATTAAAGTCAATGGCTGTGGAAATGCTGCAGAAATGCAAAAAGAATTGATATGCTACAGAAAAAAACGCACTGCAAATATGCAGAGAAACTTACTGATCATGTACACAACACTTCAGGATTATCATTCAATTACCTTGCATAAACATTCCATTGCATTTTTGGACCATTTCCGTGCAGAAAAAAATGATGCAAAAAGGCATCAAAAACACATAGTGTGCACATAACCTAAAGCTGCATTTACGCTGAAAGATTTTAGAGAAGGAGCATTCTTACAAACACTCATTTAATGATAATCTTTTAGTGTACACAGGCCAACTACCCAATAAATGAGCAAAATACTCATACATTTGGTGAAATGATCTTTTGTGGTGAATCATCCAGTATACACAGGACACTCACTGCTCAAAAAAAGGCTGCCTATACGCATTGAACATTCTACTGCAGATCTTTTATAGCTCATATAAATGAACAATAAATGATCATTGATCAATAAATGTTTACCAATCAGTGGACATTTAATGATGCTGGTTGGTTGGTAAACAGACCCTTACCAACTGGCATACTGGTTGGTAATATTTTGTCCTTGTCTATGTCTCTGCAGGTTGGTACCTTTTTATAACTAAGTGTCTGCTTCAATCCAAGCTCTTTCTGACTATAATTTTTAACTGTTTCTTTAATATTGTGGTCTTGTATCTACTTTTGATCTATGTGTCATTTGATTTACATGTTGGATAGGTTTGGTGGATTAATTTTTCTAGTAATTATAAAAATTACTTAACACCACATGAAATAATAGCTTCTTCCTTGTTTGCATTTCACAAATGGAATGACACTAGTGGTGCCATATAGTAATTTTAATACCCATTAGAAAGCAGGTGTATAGTTACTTCTCCATTATCATTGTGCATTTTATGTTTTTAAAAATGTTCCTTACAGATTTATTCTGCACATTTCAATAAAACATAATTTTAATGGAATTTTCATGTGAAAGCAATGGATTATTAATTACTACATGACCTATTTAGTATTTGATCACCATAATGGACTCAGCGTTTGTTAATTGTGCTAAGTACTTGCTCAAAACCGTAGCAGAAAATTATTCCATTTTAGCTAAGATTATTTAAAATTTTACCAAAGGATTTTTCTCTTGCTTCAGGTTGTTAGATGCTTTTATGCAGATACCAGGAGGCTTTATTTAGATGTTCTCTTCTGATAAAACTGGCATGGCTACAAAGAGTACTGCATCGTGCAAGCTGTCAGGATTCTCTCGTTACAGCAGTGAGAATGAGCGGTCAAGTAACAGCAAGTATGGGACATGCATACTTCCAGCCACATTCCAATTAGACATGTGCGGTCTTGCTAAATTCACTTATATTGAGTGAGGCCACGTCAAGTGGGAATTTGGCTGGGTGTATGCATGTCGCTTATTTGTGGTCACACAATTGTCCACTGCTAGTGGACAGCAACGGAAGATTCTTTCATCACGTGCTGTAAGATATTTGATGATTCACAAGTCTGCAGTCATATACTGTAGTGTAATTTCAGAATTTCAAACCAAACCTGGATTGCCCCTTTTAAATGAAAGTGATGGGGGGACCCGTGGATGTTCGGGTCCATCGAGTTCTGCCCTTCAGTTCAGGTACCAGAGCAGTGCCCAAACTCGAAACCAAACCTGGCCCCGATTCAAATAAATGTGGGGCCCAAACATCTGGTGTTTCTCATGCTGTCATATGCATGACAGTGTGAGAAGCACCAACTCTCATTGGAGGTAGTATTACTAGTGTTGAGCGATATTGCTCGATATCTAAAAATATCGTATCGAAATTGTATCGCCGATAGCACTAAATATCGTCGATATCCGATTTCGATACCGGAAGTCCCATGTAAGTCTATGGGAACAAAATATTGCAACAAAAAAAACCCTTTCTTTCGTTGTAAACACAAAATATACACACATAGAATACATATATATATATATATATATATATATATATATATAACATGTCATTGTGACATATATATATACATATATTTATAGTTTATACACTTCTACATAGTAAAATCGACTCTAATTCAATTGCCGGGTAAAGACGTGACATACCCCATAGAAGTCGACGGGCTCGGTGCCGAGTACCCCGAAAACCTCTGGCTCTGTGCGACTCAACTGGGCGTCACGAACAGGATTCTGTAGCTCGCTATAAGCGAGTCCTGTGTGCCTGAATTGCACTGGTTTTGTGTTTGAGAATTGCTAAAATCATCAGAGAATGTATTTGCCATTTTTCCGCCATATCTGCGTCACGACGAGGCACTGGTGAAAAAGAAGGGCGTGCTCTTCGTGGGTGTCACTCAGTGGCGTGAAAACATGGCCGCCCACTGTAAATGGTACTGCAATGTAAGATCGTGCCCCACAGCTCTGGAGTTCCGCCTCCTCATCCTCCTCAGTGTGCGGAAACTAACACGAAGGTCCCGCCTCCCTACAAAAGAGGGGCCCTCTCCAGATGCTAATGACACATGTGACTTGGCAGAGATGGCTAATGGACACGACGAGCAGAAGTGGGAAGGGATGGAGCAGTCAGAGCTCTCCCCCCACGGAAGCGACCCGATCGCCACGGAACCACCGTTGGGCACCCGGCCTGGAAACCCTCCTACGCTGCAAGAAGCGGAGGATACCCTAAGAGGCCTGGCCCGGCACCGGGAGGAGGTCGCCAGGATGGAAGCCAGCTGGCGTGCCCTAAAAATAAACTTGGAGCGGCGCCAATCCCTCTTACCTGAAGTGTCTGTACCGGAAGGTGAGGCACCCGTTCTAGTAGAGAAGCCCTTGCAATGTGATCCGGTTGACGTTGTCGCAGTGGAGGCACCCGTTCCTGCAAAAACCGCAGCACCGTCAGCAGCACCCCAGATCCCGCTGTCTGCCCCCATCGCTGAGACAGAAGAAGCGACACCCGTCCTCATGGAGGAGGCCGCGCAGGCACCAGAGCACTACCTGCCTGAACCGGAGCCCCGACTGTCATCTGATTTAGAGCCGTCTGCTTCCTCCGCAGGGGAGCGCCGCCAGGACTGGGGGGCGACAGGAGAGCTGCCGCAAACCGGACACTGTAAGCTGCAGTGGAGTGGTGGAGACATGGAGCAACTGGTGGAGGAGAATTACAACCGGCGTCAGGAGGAAGAGTGGAGACGTTGGGAGCGGGAAACAGAGCGACAAAGGGAGCAGCGAGAATCCCTAAAACTTCACCAACGTCACCTGGAGAAGGATCGGGCAGATAAGGACCGGATGAGAAAGGATAAAGGAACCCTGAGTGAGCCGCGGCGTAAGGGTGCAGTACGGAGCTTTAAATTGAAAGGTGGTTGGGGCTTCATCAAGGAGCCTGGACTTTATTTAGAAGTCTTTGTGACCCGGCGGGACGTGGAGGCTCACCTCCCAGAAGGACACCCGGGGAGGGACCTGTTGCCAGGAGACTTGGTGACTTACACCCGACACTGGGGTTACAATGGGTGGTACGCCCTAAATGTTACCAGGTGCGACCCCTACTCCCCAGTGTGTCAGGAACCTGTGAGACCCTCGGAGCCTTCAGCCTCCCACATCCAGGCCTCTGCAAAAGTGCCCACCCCACGCCGTAAATCTCCCCAGCCTCCCCTCAGTGGTCTCCTCAGCAGCCCCAGCTATGGACATGATAAGTATAGCTGGCCCGTACCCGGCGCCTGTTAGGCACCCTGGGGTTCGTACAGTCCGGGACATAGGGTTCCAGACCCGGAGGGAGATGAAAGAGGTGGCCACACAGACCCAGATAGCGGGTCACGACTTGACTGTACAGGCCACACGACGTCATCAGGTCCTGGTGGTCCTTGGTGCCTCGGATGTTTGGCAATCTCAAGAAGAGTACCAGGTGGTACCTGGAAGAGGCCAGCCAAAGAAGTCTAAATAACCCGGACAGGGTCCCTGTATGTAAATAGTTAAATTGTTTATGTACCCGGACGGGTGAATGTTCCTAAAAAAGTTTTTTAATTTAATAAAAAAAAAAACAACACAGTTTTCATTACTTTTATTACAGTCTCATCCTGCGATGCCATCGATCTCCTGTAAAAAAATGAAAAAAAAAAAAAAAGTATACCACCTGACCGACGCAGTCCATAGTAACGAGTGTCCCACGACGATCCAGCTCTGCTACATCAGAATGACAGGCAGAGCCTGTCATCCCGGCGCAGCACAGCTGATTACCTGCTTCCCCGGCGGTGACGTCATCGGACTGACTGCTTTACGCCGGGATTACCCTGCAGTCACTGCAGTTATCGCGAAAAAACTGCATGTGACCGCCAGGGAGAAGATAATGGCGGCCATCAAGCAGTCCAGGACGTGACCGCCGGAGATCTTCTGCCAGGTAAGTGCCGCTGACTCCTGACAGACCCGACCGATGGACACTCACAGTGACAGTGACAAATCCGATTCCGGTATTCGATAAGACGAAAATATCGAAACGAATTATCGAAAGGCCGATAGAGCTAATATCGGCCGATAGCCGATATTTGCATTATCGTATCGCTCAACACTAAGTATTACACGTTACTGCAGGTCACAGCACTCCAGTTCCCAAGCTGTCACACAGAATACAGCCAACTGCTGTGACCTACGTTGTAAAGATTACCACTGGTCACAGTATCAGCTGATGAGAATACTACTCTTATTATCCTTCTCCTGGTCACGCTGATAGAAGCGAGAGCAGTAGTATAATGATGAGTAAATTCACCAGCCGACACCTTTAAATTTAGCTAGCAAATAAATGAATAATTTAAAAAAAATGACGTGGTGTCCCCTCTATTAATAGAGGGGTCCCAAGCCATTTTTTTTACTTACTTAAATAATTTTAAAAGCGGCATTTTTGATAACCAGCCAAGCTAAAGAAGACAGTTGGGAGCAGGTATTCTCAAACTGGGAAGGGGCCATGGATATTGACCAAATTCAGCCTTTAACCCCTTACTGACATCGAGAGTAATATCCCTTTGATGCGGTTAGCCCACATCTTTTCCAGTATGTCAGCTGTTTTGAACAGCTAACATGTGCCGCTAACAGCCGTGAAAGGAATCGCCAGAAATCCGCCCATTGCTGACCCCCTTCACGTGATCACGGTTCACCAATGGGTTGGCAAGACAACCAGAGATCTTCTGCAGAACTCTATGGTTGTCACTGCTGGCTTGGTCGGCGCTCATAGCAAGTGAATAATTCTGCTACATACAGGCGATCTGATCATCGCCTGTATGTAGCAGAGTCAATCTGGTTATGGCAGCTTCTAGTCTCCCATGGATCCTATTGAAGCATGCCAAAAGTAAAAAAATGTTTTTAAAAATATAAAAAAATTAAGAAATGTAAATGTACAAATCACCCCTCTTTATCCCCATTCAAACTAAAACATTAAAAAAATCAAACATACACATATTTGGCATCGCCAGGTTCTGAATAACCCAATAAAAAAGGATTAACCTGATCGCTAAATGGCGTAACGAGAAAAACAGTCAAAATGCCAGAATTTTGTTTTTTTGGTAACTGCAACATTGAATTAAAATGCAATGACAGGTTATCAAAAAGTTGTATCTGCACCAAAGTGGTATAATTAAAAACATCAACTTGGCATGCAAAAAATAATCCCTCACACAACCCAAGATGCACTTTTTTTGAAATTTCACAGCACTTGGAATTTTTTTCCGGTTTTCCAGTACACAATATGTTAAATCAAATGGTGTCGTTCAAAAGTGCAACTCGTCCCACAAAAAATAAGCACTCACTTGGCTATATTGACAGACAAATAAAAAAGTTATGACTCTCAGAAAAAGGGGAGCAAAAAACGCAAAAGTGAAAATATCTCCGGTCATAAAGGGGTTAAATAGCAGTCCTCAGTCACCCCAGAAAGGGCGCATCCAATTCTGACCCTTTGCCCAGCTCTTTCAACTTGCTCTGGTGCGGTGGCAAGTGGGGCAACAGATTTAGTGTTGATGTCAGCTGTTTTATGTCTGCTGAAACTAAGCCCAGTGTAGTGTGAATATAAAAATTTATATTTTGAGTCCATATTGAAATACACAGAGCGCATTCAGACAATTACAAAGCAGCATTGCTGGTCATACATTTGCAGACAGACAATGCTCACAGTGATACAATCTTGAGAACTGTTTACTTTTGTCTGAATGCCATTACCTCACAAACAGTTCTAAAGGGTATGCCACACTAAGCGAGATCGCAAGCGAGATCACTATTGAGTCACCATTTATGATGCAGTAGCGATCTCGTTAGCGATCTCGTTAGCGACTTAGCTGTGTGTGACATGTAGCAGCGATGTGGCCCCTGCTGAGATGTCGTTGATCGCTTGTAAACGTTCTGAGACGTTTTTTGGTCGTTGGTGTCCCGCTGGTGAGCCTGAATCGCTGAGTGTGACACCATTTATGAACGACTTCACCAGTGTCACAGGTGGGACCAGGTTTTCCCAACGACCGCAGAGGTCATTATACAGATCGCTGATGAGTTGTGTTTGGAATCATAGATCGCTGATAAGATGTGTTTGGAATCTCACAGCTTAGTCGCTAACGAGATCGCTACTGCGTCATAAATGGTGACGCAATAGCGATCTCATTAGCGATCTCGCTAGCGATCTCGCTTAGTGTGGCATACCCTTAAGTTTCTCTGTTTGTTGTTTGTTTTTGTAAAGCATACAGGTTTATTTAACCTCTGTCTGTGGTGGTTTTATCTAACCGCTGTGGGCTTTTGTGTACCTATTTGTTTATGGCCCATCACTAGAAGTTGCCTGTTATCTCTGAGTCATCTTATATTGAAAGCTGGCCACTGGATGCAGAAGATGAATCCAGAGTTACGCATAGTGCAAATCACTATATAAGGCCAGAGAATCATGACTAAGAAGCAGAAACTTGGGTACCTGTACACATGTACAGTGTTGTGATACCTGCATAAGTGGGGACACCCATGCAGTGTTGTGAATTTCCCAGGGGTTCTATTTTGGTGTTACTTCTCTGATATTCTAGATGGGTGATGTTTAAAAGCCCTTTGGTGATGATGTATGATGTGAGTATATGTACTTAATCATTATATGTATTTAATCTTTATATATACTTAACCTTTGTATGTTAAAATATACAAAAGTGTACACAATCATACTATTGCTTTAATTTTATACTTTGAAATAAAATTGCATTATATAGCAAGTAGTAACCTTCTTTAAAGCCGTATCCGAGCCTTAGTGTTAAAAACTTGGCAATACACCCCGTGGTTAGTAATGGAGAGGTGTCCCAGACTTCCTGGGGGAAGCGATAGGGACCCCACCTCTCATGGCAGCCTGTTCCATTCATTGATCACCATTCACATCACTGTCAAAAAATGTTTCTAATATCTAATCTGTATCTTCTCACATTCAGATTCCTTCCATTGCTTCTCATGTTTCCATGTGCAAATGAGACATGCACTGTGACATCCCGTCAGATATTTGTAGACCTCTATTAAGTCTCCTCTGAGCCTTCTTTCTTGCAAGCTAAACATTCTCAGGTCCATTAATTGTTCCTCGTAGGACATACTTTGCCTTTGTCCTCTCACCATCTTGGTAGCGCTTCTCTGGACTTACTCCAGTTTTTCAATGTCTTTTTTTAAAATATGGTGCCCATAACTGGACACAGTATTCCAGATGAGACCTGACCAAGGAGGAGTAGAGGAGGCTAGTTACTTCATGTGATCTAAACTTTTTGCTTCTCTCAATACATCCTAAAACCATGATTGCTATTTTGCTACTGCATCACACTGTTGACTCATGTGCAGTCTATGATCTATTAGTATAACCAAGTCTTTTTCACACGTGCTCTTGCTTACTTCTATTCCTCCCATTCTGTAGATGTAATTTTCATTTCTCTTGCCTATATGTAAAATCTTGCATTTCTCCCTGTTACATACCATTTTATTAGTTGCTGCCCAGATCAATTCAGTGTTATAGTACATTAAAAAAGAATTCCCTTCGATAAAGCTTACGTGAAACACGCGTCAGGGGTGGTATCTGGCTCCTGAGCAGTACATTTCATGGGTAAGCACTGAGGCACTTTATTATTATTTAGTTTAGCAACTCTTTGTCTCTCAGTGGCATCTTTGAAGGGTTTATTTAGGGCTGGTCCCTTGGTATTTAAAAGCACCATCACTTATTTTTCATGCACTATGCCATATTGTGTCACATATAGAGATGACGGTTGTTATTCAAGATTGCTCTAATTCATTTTTTATGCCCCGGATCCATATATTATGTATCAATTAGTAAGGTTACATGTTATATACAAGTGGAATTTTTTATTACTTATGTAATTTGAATATAATAAAAATACTACACTTTTTTAACTAATTTTTTGTATGGCGCTCCTTTTCTTTTCTTTTCTGATTGACACATAGAGTAGCACTTGTGGCCAGGAATGCTACATTTTCCTGATGGCACGCTGGGTGAATATTGTGGAGGCTAATATTGTGGTGCAGGCAGGAGGCCAGATTTCCTAATCAAAATTGTTTGTGCTAATAATGTGGTGCAGACAGGAGGACACATTACCTAATCTAAATCAGTTGTGCTAATACTGTGGTGCAGGCAGGAGGCTACTTTTCTAACCTAACTTTTTGTGCTAATATTGTGGTGCAGGCAGGAGTTCACATTTCCTAATATAAATAATTTGCGCTAATACTATGGTGCAGGCTGGATGCCACATTTCCTTATCTATCACACTGGTGCTAATATTGTGGTGCAGGTAGGAGTCCACATTTCATAAATGAAATAATTTGTGCTAATACTGTGGTGCAGGCAGGAGACCACATTTCATAATCTAAATTGTTTGTGTTAATATTGTGGTTCAGGCAGGAGGACAAAGTTCCTAATCTAAATCATTATTGCTAATATTGTGGTGCAGGTAGGAGGCCACATTTCCTAATCTAAATCATTTGTGCTAACATTGTGATGCAGGCAGGAGGCCATATTTCCTAATATAAATTGTGCTAACACTGTCTTGCAAACTGAAGGCCACATTTCTTAATCAAAATCATTTGTACAAATATTGTGGGGCAGACTAAGGACCACATTTCCTAACCCAACTAGTTTGTGCTAATATTTGGGTGCAGGCAGGAGGACATATTTCATAAATTAAATTGTTTGTGCTAATACTGTGGTGCAGGCAGGAATACACATTTCATAATCTAAATCATTTGTGCTGATACTGTTGTGGAGGCAGGAGTCCACATTTCCTAATCTAACTCATTTGTGCTAATATTGTGGTGCAGGCAGAAGGCCACATTTCCTTATCTAAATTGTTTGTGCAAATACTGTGGTGCAGGCAAGAGATCACATTTCCTAATCTATTTTTTTAGCTATTAAGGTACTGCCACACTTAGTGATCTCGTTAGCGATCTCAATAACGACGCAAGCTAATGAGATCGTTTTTGTGATCGTTTAATGTCTCTAGTAGCTGCCACACTTAGTGATCTCGTTAACGACGCAAAAGCGGTTAGCGATCTCATTAACGACTTTAACGGTCATTGCGATGTAAAAAAACAGCGCACATCGCTCACAAAAGGTGCCAGACACAGCGATATAGGCTCACCAGCGGGACGCCAACGATCTAAATACGGTCCAGAACTCTAGTGAACGATCAGCGAGATCACAGCAGGGGCCACGTCGTTGCTACATGCCACACACGTTAGCGTCACGAACGAGATCGCTAAATAGTGACGTATTTTAGCGATCTCGTTAGCTACGCTGTTTAGTGTGGCATACCCTTTAGTGTGATGCAGACAGGAGGCAACATCTCCTAATCTAAATAGTTTGGGCAAATGCATAGTGCAGGAAGGAGGCCACATTTCCAAATCTAAATTGTATTAATACTGTGGTGCAGGCAGGAAGCTACATTTCTTAATCTAAATTGTTTTGAAAATATTGTGGTGCAGACTGGAGGCCACATTTCCTAATCTAAATCATTTATTGTAATATTGCCATGCAGGCAGGAAGCCACATTTCCTATTCTAAATCGTTTGTGCTAATAATGTGGTGCAGTCAGAAGGACATATTACCTAATTTAAATTATTTCTGCTAATATTGTGGTGCTGGCAGGAGGCCAAATTTTCTAATCTAACTCGATTGTGCTAAATTTGTGGTGCAGACATAGGCCCACATTTCCTTTTCTAAATCATTTGTGCTAATAATGTGATGCAGGCAGAAGGCCACATTACATAATTTAAATAATTTATACTAATATTGTGGTCCAGACAGGAGGCCACAATTCCTAATGTAACTCAATTGTACTAAATTGTGGTGAGGCAGAAGCCCACATTTCCTAATTTAAATTGTTTGTGCTAATATTTTGATGCAGGCAGGAAGCCAAACTTCCAAATCTAAACAATTTTTGCTAATACTATGGTGCATGCAGGATGCCACATTTCCTAATCTAAATCGTTTGGTCTAATACAATGATGCAGGTAGGAGGCCACATTTCCTAATCTAACTAAATTGTGCTAATATTGTGAGGCAGGAGGCCACATTTCATAAATTAAATTGTTTGTGCTAATACTGTGGTGAAGGCATGAGGCCACATTTCATAAATGAATCATTTGTGCTAATACTGTGATGAAGGCAGGAGGCCACATTTCCTAATCTAACTTATTTGTTCTAATGTTGTGGTGCAGGCAGGAGGTCTCATTTCATAATCAAAATCATTTGTGCTAACACTGTGGGGCAGGCAGGAGGCCACATTTCCTAATCTAAATCATTTGTGCTAATACTATTGTGCAGGCAGGATGCCACATTTCCTAATTTAACTTGTTTGTGCCAATGCAATGGTACAGGTAGAAGGTCACATTTCCAAATCTAACTAATATATGCTAATATTGTTGTGCAGACAGGAGGCCGCATTTCATAAATTAAGTCATTTATGCTAATACTGTGGTGCAGGCAGGAGGTCACATTTCCTAATATAACTCATTTCTGCTCATGTTTTGTTGCAGCCAGGAGGCCACATTTCATAATGTAACTCTTTTGTGCAAATATGTGATGCAGGCAGAAGGCCACATTTCCTAATCTAAATCATTTGTGCTAATATTGTGGTGTAGACTGGAGGCCACATTTCCTTATCTAAATTGTATGTGCTAATACTGTGGTGCATGCAGGAGGCCACATTTTTTAATCTAACTCTATTGTCCTATTATTGGGTTTCAGGCAGGAGGCCACATTTCCTAATTTAACTTGTTTGTTCTTATATTGTGGTGCAGACAGGAAGCCATATTTCATAATCTAAATTATTTGTGCTAAAACTTTGGTGCAGGCAGGAGGCCACATTTCTTTATCTAAATTCTTTCTGCCTATATTGTGGTGCAGGCAGGATGCCAGATTTTTATCATCTAAATTCTATGTGCTAATACTCTGGTGCAGGCAGGAGGCCACATTTCAGAATTTTTATCCTTTCTGCTGTTAATGTGGTCCAGACACCAGGCCACATGTTTTAATCTGAATTCTTTCTGCTAATAGTGTGGGTCATACACAATATCTCAGCAAATAAATACTGTTTGTTAATTTAGTGACAGGTGACTGACAGGCCTGAACCTAAAGGTACTGCCACACTAAACTATCCCGCTAGCGATCACGATAAAGACGCATACTAATGCGATCGCTAGCGGGATCGTTTTAATATCGCTAGTAGCGGCTTTATTTAGCGATGTTGTTAAGGACGCTATCGCGGTTAGCGATCTCCTTAACGACTTTAGCGGTACAAAATACCGCTAAATCGCTAAATAAAAGGTGCCACACTCAGCGATAATACTTACCCAGCGGGAGCGCCGATGATAAAATAGGGTCCGGAACGATTCCAGCGACGAGCGAGATCACAGCAGGATCTCAGCAGGGAGCTCGTCGCTGACAGATGCCGCACACAACAACATCGCTAACGGGATCGCTAAATAGTGACGTTTTTTAGCGATCCCGTTAGCGATGTTGTTTAGTGTGGCATACCCTTAAGGTTGTGAAACAGTTGGTACATAAAACATGAGAAGGTAAATTCACTATGAGTGGGAAAAATGAGGTCCTGGTGGAAGGGGGAGTAGGTTTGGTGGTTGAGGTGTACATAGCTTAAGTGGTAATTTTACTGAAAGCTCTACTACTATAGTCTCATCCTATCCAAAGATAACTGACATCTCTTACTGTATGGGCTGCTTGACTCCCTTTTTTTGGTAGCCGTACACCGATATGCCTTGTAAATGAGGGTCAGAAAGAGCATGTGCTCCAGTGGATAGCAAGCGTTGCATCAAGTGGCCTCGCCTTCTCTTCATCCACCTTAATCATCAGATGTGGCACCCCAATTACCTTTGTTTCCCCCACGACACAACTCTCCAACTGCCTATCTGACTGTGGGGAACCACAGATGGGCTATTCTGCTGAGCTGGTCATACATTCTATTCCATGGGTGTCAGAGGTCTGCTTGAAAGATTCAGAAGAGGACGAAAGCATCTGAACCAATGACGAAACATTTTTTCATGTTGGATCCGGGGTCGTACGAAGTAGGGTCGGAGCAGAATGTTAATGGTCACCAGATGTTAACCCCAGGGGGTGGAGATGATCTTGATGAGACTCAGATACTTGAGGCACACGCGGACTCTACTGTGCTGTCATGACAGGAAGAGGAGGAGGGTGACTGTCAGAGCATTGAAAGGGAGAACATAGAGGAGGATGATAAGGTTGTAGATCCCATTTGGTGTGAACCTAGAGGCATACAGCTGAGTATCTCAGCAGAGGACTTGGAGGAGGAGGAAGATGAGGAGGTTACATTGACATGGCATGATGTAACCAAGACAAGCACTGCATCCTAAGCCACAACTCTGGCTGTGACCAGAACTCTTCGCTGGTCTGTAGTTTGCAGGATCGACAAAGGTTACCTAGACTGGGCCTTTTTTGAGACTGTAAAGGATGATCCAACTCATGTTATCTGCCACAAAAGATGAGTCAGTAGAGGAAAAAGTTGCAATAATTTGACTACTACATGCATTAACCGGCACATGTGCGATCAACATGCATTTGTCTGGGAAACTCACTCAGCTAAAATGCCAGCCCATCAACCACATCTGCTGCTTCTTTCTCCTCTGTCATTGTGGCAAATGTTCTCACACAGGTCTCCTGCAGCAGAACCTCCAGCTGTTTTGGAAGTGGAGATGCCTGCTGTTTTTGTTTCACTTAGCACATCACATCTTTCTCGATCCACTATAACATCTCCGCCTGCACCTCACTCACAGTCCAGCATTTTGTCATGTTCATCCTAATCCACCCTCTTTCAGCACAGCAGCAAACCCTCGGTACCACAGTTGTAGTCCCATAAAAGAATTTTCCCTCCTACTCATGCCAAACCTCCTCTCTTTTTATGTAAGGCACTGTCCTTTATTATATAGCATCCCCTCCTGTTATATGAAGCATCACCATTATTACATAGCATTCTCGCTAATTATGTAAGTCGCTATGCTTTATATTCTTTATAAAAATTCAGTTGTGTGAAAAAGTTTTTGCCCGCTTTCTGAACAAATTTAAATATTAGACAAAGATAGCCCAAGTAAACACAAAATGCAGTTTTTAGATTAAGGTATTTATTATTAAGGGAAAAATAAATCCAAACCTACAAGTGTTAGGGTTCGAGTTCCCGCTGCTGCACAAGGGAGTCTCAAACCAGTCCCGCTGTGTCCCCCATTCATCTCCGGCCGCAGTGGAGCCTGCTCAGCAGAGACATCGGTCCCAGCGTCTTGCCCATTCCAGTACTGTGCAGAGACTTGCTGCTGCCTCTCCTGGATCTGCAATTATAGCCAGTACTGGAGTAGACGTCTTTGGGATGAAGTCCTGCGTTTCCCCTTCTGAGCATGCCCAGGGTAAGATCTCTCATTGGAGATCAGGGGTCACATATTCAGGTACTGCAGCAGCTCCTATTGGTCCGCCAGGAAGGTCATGAAACTACATGTGTTTGGAACAGTTTCTCATTGGTCCTTGTTTCTGGCAGGTCCTGTAGCTGTTGCTATAAAAGGGTGGCATGGCTGGGCCGCCATGCGCTAATATCAATCATTATATGCTTAGCGCCAGTGTGGTCATGCATGTGTGTGGTTAGGGCCCGGCTGAAATAAGCCCCTAGAATACTGACTTAATTGGTGAGGAGTTTGGTATGCTAGCTGGTCAGGGTCGATGTCCTAGATGCCCTAGATTGCCGGCATAACCGGTGAGGAGTTTGATTGCCGTATTCAGGGTCTGGCGTTCAGACGCCATAGATTGTGGGTGACACCCGCGAGGACATTAGCGCATGATCACGTTCTATGTTCGCTTAGCTGTTCACTGTGTACCTGGGTGCCTGACAGGACACAGAAGTTTGTCTCAGCGGCTCTGTGACGTAACAGTGTTCGCTTTCAACGCTAGACAGCGCCCTAGCGTGTTTATTTTGCGACTCAGTTGTGTTAAATGAGTTCGCACACATCGCCATATAGCGCTGCGGCACTCCTTCTAGCGGTTCTGTGGATTAACAGAGTTTGCACATATTGCCACAGCGCGTTACGGCGTTTATTTTGGCGACTCTGCGGGATAACAGAGTTCGCTTCTTGCGCCATTTTACTAGCAGCAGGCTCCGCCTGCACGGTGGACCCCGGGCTGCGAACGCACCTCTCCACATCTTATATTTGTTGCGTTCCGCAGACCCTAACATAATATTAGCACCAGGGTCTGGCTAGTAAAATGGCGGATGAACAGCGTTTACAGCTGTACATCCAGCAGCTGGAGGGTAGGTTGGCGGCTCTTGAGCGCACAACCTCAGCTGTGGATGTTACCGCAGTCGCTGTTCAGGCTGCTAGCGTAGCTGCAGCCAGTTTGTCCTCTGCAACCTCTGACCCTACATTGTCCCACCTCCCGCTTCCAAACAAGTTTGCTGGTGACAGCAAGCAATGTCGGGGATTCGTAAGTCAGTGCTCCATACACCTCGAGCTTCTGGCTGCACGTTTCCCCACGGATCGGGCACAAGTGGGCTTTGTGATAGCTCTGCTGTCGGGCTGAGCGTTGGAGTGGGCATCCCGCTGTGGGAGCGCGACGACCGTGTGGTGCAGAGCGCTTCTCGTTTTCTGGAGGCTCTGAAAAAGGTTTTCTAGGACCTCAAGTCACCCACGATACGGAGCTCAAACTGCTGGCAAGTACCCAGGGTTCGGCTTTGGTCAGCCATTTTGCTGTCCAATTTCGTACTCTGGCCTCGGAATTAGAGTGGCCAGATAAAGTCCTCATTCTCGTGTTCTGGAGAGGACTGGCGGGTCATGTGAAAGACGCCTTGGCTACCAGGGAGATTCCTGCCACACTGGAGAAGCTTATCGCTATTTCCACCCGCGTCGACCTCCGTTTCCACGAGCGGAGGCTGGAACGTGCCCAGTGTAGGCAGAGTGTCCGGTTGGCTCCTACCTCGCCACCCCTCTGGAGTCGCCTGTTCAGGCGCCCAACCTTCAGGAGGTTGCTCCTGCAGGATCTAAATCTCGGGTCACTAGTCCATCCCCGATTTGTTATATTTGCCAGCAGCAGGGACATTTTGCCAACCGATGTCCACAGCGGCTGAATAAACGGTCGCGCCTAGTAAGCGTAGGAACAGGGTCACTGGACGCCATGAGTTTTGCCCCTAAAGTGTTCCTCAAGGGGATAATTACCCACGGTTCTACCACCCTACCCGTCAAGCTGTGTGTGGATTCTGGGCAGAGGGAAATTTTATGTCATCCTCCTTTGCTTCTCGCCACACCATGCCTTTGGTGTTGCTGGCTGAACCAGTATTGGTACGGGTGTTGAACGGAGCAATTCTGCCCTCACAAATCACCCATCAGTCTGTCCCACTCACCTTGTCTATGTCTCCTTCCCATCAGGAGAATATATCATTTTTTATCCTCCCTGAGGGTATAGATGAGGTTTTGTTGGGATTACCCTGGCTCCGCCACCACTCTCCCCATATTGAGTGGTCTTCAGGGAGAATTCTGGGTTGGGGTAATTTATGTAAAGGCAGATGCATTAGGGACAGCGTGCAGGTCAACACCACTGTGATACCCATAGACCTCTCTCCTCTTCCCAAGGTCTATTGGTCTTATGCCGACGTTTTCTCAAAGAAGGCTGCGGAGACTCTTGCGCCTCATCGCCCCTATGACTATCCTATCGACCTCTTGCCTGGAGCTGAGCTCCTAGAGGAAGAGTTTATCCCCTCTCTCTTCCTGAGACAGAGGCCATGTCCCAGTATATTCAGGAGAACTTGGCAAGGGGATTCATTAGGAAGTCGGTGTCACCAGCGGGAGCGGGGTTCTTCTTTGTGCAGAAGAAGAACGGAGAATTACGTCCGTGCATTGATTATAGTGGTCTCAACGCTATCACCGTGAAAAATAAGTATCCTTTGCCGCTAATCTCTGAGCTCTTTGACAGGCTTCGGGGAGCAAGGGTATTTACTAAGCTAGACCTGCGGGGTGCGTATAGCCTGATTCTCATCCGTGAGAGGGACGAATGGAAGACGGCATTTAACACCAGGGATGGGCATTATGAATATCTGGTAATGCCCTTTGGGCTCTGTAATGCCTCAGCTGTCTTCCAAGACTTTGTGAACGACATCTTCCGGGATATGTTGACCACCTCGGTGGTCTCATCTTTTCTCCAGATATGGCCTCCCACCGGAGAGATGTCTGCAAGGTCTTCGACCTCTTGCGAGCAAATTCCCTATATGCGAAGTTGGAGAAGTGCATGTTTGAGCAGGAGTCTCTACCTTTCCTGGGCTATATCATCTCCACCCAGGGATTGGCTATGCATCCTACCAAACTACAGGCTGTGATGGATTGGCAAGAACCCCACTCCCTTAAGGCGTGCAGCGCTTTATGGGGTTCATTAACTACTATCGCCAATTCATTCCCCACTTCTCTACTTTGGTAGCTCCCTTGGTAGCCCTCACCAAGAAGGGAGCTAATCCCAAGTTGTGGTCAGAGGAGGTCACCAAGGCATTCTCCTCCATCAAGTCACATTTTGCCAGTGCTCCCATCTTACATCGCCCCGATGTCGATAAACCGTTTATCTTAGAGGTGGATGCCTCTTCTGTTGGTGCTGGAGCAGTCCTTTTTCAAAAGGATGCCCAGGGTCGGAAGCATCCCTGCTTCTTCTTTTCCAAGACCTTTACACCAGCAGAGAGGAATTATTCCATCGGGGAAAGTGAGTTACTGGCTATGAAGTTGGCCTTCTCCGAGTGGAGACATCTTCTGGAGGGGGCTCGCTTCCCCTTCAAGTATTCACGGACCACAAGAACTTGGTGTATTTGCAGACAGCCCAGCGGCTAAATTCCCGTCAGGCCAGATGGTCCTTGTTTTTCTCCCGGTTCCATTTCACCCTCCATTTCCTCTCCGGTGAGAAGAACATTCGCGCAGACGCTCTATCCCGCTCCGTGGTGTCCTCTGAGGAGGTGGAGGAGGAGCCTCGGCTTATTGTCCCCACAGAAAGCCTAAGAACGGTGGCTCCGGTTTCGCTTGAGTCTGTGCCTCCGGGCAAGACTTTTGTGCCCACCAATTTGCGACCGGAAGTACTCTTTTGGGCACATTCGTCCAGGGTGGGTGGACATTTTGGGACAAAAAGGACATGTGAGTTGCTGGCGAGGACATACTGGTGGCCGCAGATGGCCGTGAGTAGGAATACGTTCAGGCGTGCGTCTCCTGCGCCAAGAATAAGTCCCCTCGACAACGGCCAGCTGGGTTACTTTTCCCTTTACCGGTGGCAGACAGGCCTTGGGAGATGGTCGGGATGGATTTTGTGGTGGGCTTACCCAAGTCTCGGGGCTGCACTATCATCTGGATGATAACCGACCACTTCTCCAAAATGGTGCACTTAGTGCCGTTACCACGGTTACCGTCTGCACGGGCCTTGGCAGCATTATTCATTAGGCATATTTTCCGCCTACACAGTAAGCCAGACAAAATTGTCAGTGATCGAGGTCCCCAGTTTGCGTCTCGGTTCTGGAGAGAGCTGTGTCGTTTACTCAGCATTGAGTTGAATCTCTCCTCTGCATACCATCCCGAGACGAATGGGTTGGTAGAGAGGGCCAACCAGACCTTGGTCACATACTTGCGACATTTTGTCCCTGCCAGGCAGGATGACTGGGCATCCTTGCTACTGTGGGCTGAGCTCGCTCTAAACAATGCTGTGGCTGACTCCACCGGACAGACCCCATTCCTCCTGAACTACGGTCAGCATCCGCGGGTACCAGTGCCCATGCCCGTGTCTTCTGCCGATTCCAGGGTGGCAGACTGGGCTGTGGAGGCACGGGACATTTGGGACCACACCCAGGATGCCATTCAGGCCTCCAAAGAGAGGATGAGGTCTTCGGCCGATGCCCATCGGCGCCCCGCTCCTACATTTGCTCCAGGTGACCTAGTGTGGCTTTCTGCCCGAAACATCAGGCTACGTGTAGAGTCCACCAAGTTGGCACCTCGCTTTTTGGGCCCCTTTAAAGTTCTTGAGCAGGTGAACCCGGGGGTTTAAGCCTAGCCCTTCCGCCCCGCCTTGGTATCACTGACACCTTTCACGTGTCCCTCCTGAAACCCGGGGCCATTTCCCGGTTTTCCGAGTCATCTGCCGGGACGTCAGGTTCATCTACCGATGATCATGAGGTGAACGCCATTGTTGGCTGCAAGGTGGTACGAGGCAAAAAAAATTATTTGGTGGATTGGAAGGGTTATGGGCCTGAGGATATGTCCTGGGAGCCTGCCGAGCATGTTCACGCTCCGCAGCTCATCGCTGCCTTTGAGTGCAGCGAGGCCCAAAGAAGGGGAGGCCCTAGGAGGGGGGGTAATGTTAGGGTTCGAGTTCCCGCTGCTGCACAAGGGGAGTCTCAAACCAGTCCCGCTGTGGTTCCCCATTCATCTCCGGCCGCAGTGGAGCCTGCTCAGCAGAGACATCGGTCCCAGCGTCTTGCCCATTCCAGTAATGTGCAGAGACTTGCTGCTGCCTCTCCTGGATCTGCTATTATAGCCAGTACTGGAGCAGACGTCTTTGGGACGAAGTCCTGCGTTTCCCCTTCTGAGCATGCCCAGGGTAAGATCTCTCATTGGAGATCAGGGGTCACACGCTCAGGTACTGCAGCAGCTCCTATTGGTCCGCCAGGAAGGTCATGAAACTACATGTGTTTGGAACAGTTTCTCATTGGTCCTTGTTTCTGGCAGGTCCTGTAGCTGTTGCTATAAAAGGGTGGCATGGCTGGGCCGCCATGCGCTAATATCAATCATTATATGCTTAGCGCCAGTGTGGTCATGCGTGTGTGTGGTTAGGGCCCGGCTGAAATAAGCCCCTAGAATACCGACTTAATCGGTGAGGAGTTTGGTATGCTAGCTGGTCAGGGTCGGTGTCCTAGATGCCCTAGATTGCCGGCATAACCGGTGAGGAGTTTGATTGCCGTATTCAGGGTCTGGCATTCAGACGCCATAGATTGCGGGTGACTCCCGCGAGGACATTAGCGCATGATCACGTTCTATGTTCGCTTAGCTGTTCACTGTGTACCTGGGTGCCTGACAGGACACAGAAGTTTGTCTCAGCGGCTCTGTGACGTAACAGTGTTCGCTTTCAACGCTAGACAGTGCCCTAGCGTGTTTATTTTGCGACTCAGTTGTGTTAAGTGAGTTCGCACACATCGCCATATAGCGCTGCGGCACTCCTTCTAGCGGCTCTGTGGATTAACAGAGTTCGCACATATTGCCACAGCGCGTTACGGCGTTTATTTTGGCGACTCTGTGGGATAACAGAGTTGCTTCTTGCGCCATTTTACTAGCAGCAGGCTCCGCCTGCACGGTGGATCCCGGGCTGCGAACGCACCTCTCCACATCTTATATTTGTTGCGTTCCGCAGACCCTATCAACAAGGCCCTGTGTGAAAAAGTGATTTCTCCCCCTTAATACATAAATTAACTATGGTTTATCACTAGTGTTGAGCGATACGATACTGCAAATATCGGGTATCGGCCGATATTAGCTGTATCGGAATTCCGATTCCGAGTACCGATATTTTCGTCATATCGGATACCGGAATCGGAATTGTCACTGTCACTGTCAGTGTCCGTCGGTCGGGTCTGTCAGGAGTCAGCGGCACTTACCCGGCAGAAGATCTCCGGCGGTCACATCCCGGACTGCTTACTGGCCGCCATCCTCTTCTCCCCGGCGGTCACATGCAGTTTCTCGCGATAACTGCATGACTGCTGGGTAATCGCGGCCGTAAAGCAGTCCGATGATGTCACCGCCGGGGAAGCAGGTAATCAGCTGTGCTGCGTTGCGATGACAGGCTCTGCCTGTCATTGCGATGTAGCAGAGCTGGATCGTCGTGGGACTGTCGTTACTATGGACTGCGTCGGACAGGTGGTATACTGTTGGTTTTTTTTTTTTCTTTTTTTACAGGAGATCGATGGCGTCGCAGGAATGAGAGAGTAATAAAAAAAATGAAAACTGTGTTGTCTCTTTTATTTCATTAAAATACTTTTTTCTTGCTGTGTCTTTTTTTTACACATTTAAAAACTTTGGGATTAATAATGGATCGGTGTCTTATTGACACCTCTCCATTATTAACCGGGCTTATTGTCACCGTGCAATCAACGGTGACATTAACCCCTTATTACCCCGCTTGCCACCGCTACAGGGCAAGTGGGAAGAGCCGGGTAAAGTGCCACAATTGGCACATCTTTTGATGCGCCAAATGTGGGGCTGCTGTAGCCTGGTATTATCAGGCTGTTGAGGGCCAAAATCCATGGGCCTTGACAGTCTTTTAATACCAGGCCGCAGCAGTCTGCATTTTACTTGGCTGGTTAACAAAAATAGGGGGACCCCTACGCCGTTTTTTTTCGAGGGGATCCCCTATTTTTGTTAACCAGCCAAGCTAAGCAGACTGCTGTGGCCTGGTATTATCAGGCTTGCAAGGTCCATGGATATTGGATCCTTACCAGCCTGAAAAACCAGGCCTCAGCGGTCTGCTTCATCTGGCTGGTTAACAAAAATAGGGGGGACCCCACGCCAATTTTTTTCGAGGGGATCCCCTATTTTTGTTAATCAGCCAAGATATGCAGACTGCTGTGGCCTGGTATTATCAGGCTGGCAAGGTCCATGGATCTTGGCTCCTTAACAGCCTGAAAATCCAGGCCTCAGCGGTCTGCTTCATCTGGCTGGTTAACAAAAATAGGGGGGACCCCCACGCCATTTTTTTTTCGAAGGGAACCCCTATTTTTGTTAATCAGTTCCCTCTGACGTCACTGATGGTGTCCCTGGCTGACCTGAAGTGAAAGTGGAAAGCAATCAATTAAGCTTTCCACTTCCTCTCCTGTCAGCCAGGAGAGGAACTCATTCATTTGGGGGTTTACTGTGAGGCTGCAGCATTAGCTGCGGTCCCTGCAGTAAATATTAACCTTTCTGAAGGATTACACCGTGGGACCTGACTGTGCATCGGATTGGTAAGAATAATTTTGCTTTATTATTTTATTTTTATTACAGGAAATGGTTTTAGCAGGTAAATAAAATATGGTCAAAAACTGTGTGATTATTTCATTAAACTTCTTTTTATTAAAGTGTGTGTGTTTGATTTTTCTTTCATACAATAGGATTAATAATTGATAGTTGTCTAATTGACAGCTCTCAATTATTAACCTGGCTTAAAGTGACCTTTCAATTGCAAGGTCATTTTAACCCCTTATTAACCCATTCGCCACCGCTACAGGGCAATGGGAATAGACGGGCAAAGTGCCAGAAAGGGCAAATCTAATTAGAGATTTGCCCTTTCTGGGGTGTCTGGGGGCAGATGTTAAGTAGCCGGGGGGGGCCAAAAAAAATGGTCCCTCTCTGGGCTATTATTATCTGCCCCCACTCACTGGCTTTGTCTGTCTGGTTGCAAAAATAGGGCGGGAGCCCACGCATTTTTTTTCAGCAATTTTACACCTCATATATATATATACATGTCATTGAATTTGTGACACATATATATATATATTTATATTTATAGTTCATACACTTCTACATAGTATAATAGCCGCTAATTCAATTGCCGGCTTTTGTGAAAATGCAGAACCCGACATGAAATGACACTTGGTGTACATAGGGTTAACCATGTCTTTTCATGTAGTTTGATATCTGATTTGCACAATCAATTACATGAGTGTAAGTGTGCAAAATTTCACACCTGTAGGTGTAATGTATGTAGTACAGTTCATATAGCGTCTTGTGCTTGGGTGCGATGAAAATACATGAGACACAGGTTTGATATAGAAAGTCTTGTATTACTTCATACAAGTTGGCAAAAATAGTCACACAGTTTGCAGACACAGAAGCAGGAGACACAGCAGGCCAGAGTAATCTAAGCTCAGCAATCATTCTCCACAACAGGTTCAGGATCTTCTTCTCTGTTACCGTAAGTCCATGCAAACGTGGGTCTTTCAAAGAGCAGGGTTCAGAGTCCACAAGTGCTTCAGAGTTCCTCAGTAGGAATAGCTGGAGTACAAGGTCCAAGGCTTTAGGAGTCAGGTCACAGGTTCACTGCAGGCTAGATTCTGAAGCACTGATTGCTCAGCTGTGGCTGCTTAAGAAGCAAAAGGAGAGAATCAGGGCGGGTACATGCAAGCTGGAAACTCCATTTTGACTGAGGGCAAGATAGCTGCAGCAAGACAGAAAGTAAAATGGCTGACGAACAAACTGAGTTTCAGGAACATGTACACAGAACCTTACATTACTCCCCCTGTTGTGAATGGGTTTGAGATGAGTTCTGAGCAGAGGCCCCCTCTGGTGGTTACAAGCGGTACTAGTGAGGATTGTGAGGACTGGGAATCAGGTGTTACTGATTGGTCTTATATAAGGGAGTCATTTTCCCATCAGGGTTGCCGGTGATCAATTGTTCTGGTCTGAATCCTTCTTTCCAGTTTCCCTTGTAGCCTGCTGTGTCGTGTCTGCATCTCCTGCTATCAGATAAGACAATTTCTTATTTTGTGTTTTTGCTATATTTTTGCATTTTGTCCTGCACTTCTGTGGGGGCCTTCAGGGTCCCCTCCGGGGGCTTTTGCCCTCTCAATTTAGTCCAGCCACTGTGTTTTGTACTTTTGCTTTTTCCAGTTTTTTTTCAGTGGCTGCTGTTTTGATTTTTTTTTACACCAGAGAACTAATTTAGGTGGTAGAGGTCGTGTGATCTCAGGTGATTTTGAAATTAGTAGAGTTGGTGTTTTTTCAGGGTTTTCTGAGATTGCAGTAATTACCCTTCCTGTCCTTTTCTATTTAGATAGTTTGGGCCCCAGCGTTTGCTCATACTATTTTCTTTCTGTGTCAGTATTTCCTCTTGTCTAACCGCCATTACATGTTTGGGGGCTTTCTATTATCTTTGGGGTTCTGCTCCGGGGCAGATAGCTTTCCTATTTCTATCTTTAGGTGTAGTTAGTTTCTCAGGCTGTGACGAGGCGTCTAGGACCAACGTAGGAACGCTCCACGGCTGCCTCTAGTTGCGGTGGTTAGTCAGGGTACTGCAATCTCATAGATTCCAACTGCTCTGGTGTATTTCCTTTTTTACCTGCACTCCTCAGCTACCGTAATATAACAGTATCACCGGCCTTAAAAATTGTATGGTACTCACAGAAGGGAAAAAATATTTTGAAGGAAGAAAAGTTGTCAGAGATATTTTTCTGTTTGTTGCATTTTTTTTTTTTTTCCCTCTGTATCTCTGGGTGCTGGGGAGGATCTTTTCTCCCAATGGAGTTTGCACAGTTGTCTGGCCGTGTGGATCAGCTTGCCACTGAGGTTCAGAGTATTGCTGCATATCTTGCTAGGTTGCCTGTTGTGGAACCTAGGATCCCCATGCCAGATTTGTTTTTAGGGGATCGAGCTAAGTTTCAGAATTTCAAAAATAATTGTAAATTGTTTCTTGCCTTAAAATCTAAGTCCTCAGGAAACACAGCGCAGCAGGTTCAAATTATCATCTCTCTCCTGCGCGGCGATCCTCAGGATTGGGCTTTTTCCCTGATACCTGGGGATCCTGTTTTGAGTGATGTTGATGCATTTTTTCAGGCTTTGGGGTTATTGTACGATGAGCCTAATGTCACTGATCAAGCTGAAAAAGCCTTGTTGGCATTAAATCAGGGGCTTGATGACGCTGAGTTATACTGTCAGAGATTCCGTAGGTGGGCAGTCCTGACCAAATGGAATGACGACGCTTTGGCGGCCCTTTTCCGGAAGGGTCTGTCGGATAATGTAAAGGATGTTATGGTGGATTCCCTGTCCCTCTGGTCTCAATGATTCTATGTCATTAGCGATTCAAATTGACAGACGTTTGCGTGAGCGGAGAGTATGCGTGGAGTGGTGTTGCCTTGTGAGCCAGCTGCTGAGCCCATACAGTATGATGGAGTGGTGTCTGGGGCACAGCGTCATGATTTTCGAAAGCGCAATGGGTTATGTTTCTACTGTGTGATGCCTCTCATGCTATTTCAGTCTGCCCTAAGGGGAAGACGTTTTGCACGCTCAGTTGTCTTGGGTAGTGTTCAGACTAAGTTTTTATTAACTGTCACTCTGATATGCTCTCTGTCCTCATTTTCTGCTCAGGCTTTCGTTGATTCTGGAGCAGCTATTAACCTGATGGATTATGATTTTGCTAAACGTTGTGGGTTTCCCTTGATACCCTACAGAAGTCTATTCCTTTACTGGGGATCGATTCTACCCCTTTGGCTGAGAATAGACCCCAGTTTTCTACTCAGGTGATAATGAGGGTTAAACCTGATCACCAGGAGTGCTGCAAATTTTTGGTTCTATATAATCTGCATGACATTATAGTGCTGGGTTTCCCTTGGTTACAGTCTCATAATCCTGTTTTGGATTGGAAATCTGTGTCTGTAACCAGTTGGGGCTGCCAATGTGTTAATACCAACACTCCTGTTTTTTCTGCCTCCCCCAGGCTGAGGATGTTCCTGACTTTTTGTTTGATTTTTTTTGATGTGTTTAGGAAAGTAAATCTGCACCTTACCTCCCCAAGGACTATACTGCGTATTGAATTAGTGCCCGGAGTTTAAAATTTCCCCAAAAGGGCGCCTTTTTAAATTGTCTGTTAAATCACATGCGCTTTTGGGTCTTATTCAAAGGAATCTTGGAGAAGGGGCATTTAAT
>JARQOD010000002.1:614005376-614029695 GCA_033576555.1 Oophaga sylvatica
TTTCTGACCTGTTTTCCAGGGTGAAAAACGCTACTTGGTTTACCAAGCTTGACCTCAGGGGGGCGTATAACCTTATTCGCATTAAGCACGGGGATGAATGGAAGACGGCATTTAACACCCCTGAAGGGCATTTTGAGTACCTTGTGATGCCCTTTGGGCTCACTAATGCTCCTTCCGTCTTCCAGTCCTTCATGAATGACATTTTCAGGGATTTTGTGGACAAGTTTCTGATTGTTTATTTGGATGATATCTTGATTTTTTCTAATGACTGGGACTCTCATGTGAAACATGTTCGAACTGTATTCCAGATTTTGAGAGAGAATGCTCTGTATGTGAAGGGATCAAAGTGTCTTTTTGGCGTACAGAAGATCTCATTTCTGGGATTCATTTTGTCCCCATCTGTTATTGAAATGGACCCGGTCAAGGTTCAGGCCATCTGTGATTGGGTCCAACCTACTTCATTAAAGGCTCTTCAGAGATTTTTGGGTTTTGCCAATTTTTATCGTAAATTTATTGGTAATTTCTCGGTTATTGTTAAACCATTAACTGATTTGACCAGAAAGGGTTCTGATGTGGTGAATTGGCCTCCTGAGGCAGTCTCTGCGTTTCAGGAACTTAAGCAGAGATTCACTTCTGCTCCTGTTCTACGGCAGCCTGATGTTTCTCTGCCATTTCAGGTGGAGGTTGATGCCTCTGAAATTGGGGCAGGTGCCGTTTTGTCCCAAAAAGATCCAGAGACCTCTAAAAGTAACCCTTGTGCCTTTTTCTCTCGAAAATTTTCTCCTACTGAACGTAATTATGACGTGGGTAATCGGGAGTTATTGGCCATGAAGTGGGCTTTTGAAGAGTGGAGACATTGGCTGGAGGGAGCCAAACATCAGGTGGTGGTCCTTACGGACCATAAGAATCTGGTCTATCTGGAATCTGCCAAGCGACTCAATCCTAGACAGGCCAGGTGGGCCTTGTTTTTCACACGTTTTAATTTTGTGGTTTCCTTTCTTCCTGGCACTAAGAATGTTAAGGCGGATGCCCTCTCGAGGAGTTTCCTTGCGGACTCTCCTGAGCTATCTGATCCCTCTGTTATTTTGAAGGAGGGTGTAGTTCTTTCCGCCATCTCGCCCAATTTGAGACTTGCTCTGGAGGGGTGTCAGGAGGATAGGCCCGAGCGCTGCCCTGTTGGAAAATTGTTTGTCCCGGACCAATGGAAAAGAGTGTGATGTCTGAGATTCATTGTTCCGCATTGGCTGGGCATCCCGGAATTTTTGGTACCAGAGACTTGGTTAGTCGGTCCTTTTGGTGGTCTACCTTGTCTCGCGATGTCAGGGAATTTGTGCAGTCCTGCGGGACTTGCTCTCGCTCCAAGCCTTGCTCTCGCTCTAGTGGTTTGTTGATGCCATTGCCTGTGCCCAAGAGACCATGGACCCATATCTCTATGGATTTCATTTCCGATCTTCCTGTTTCTCAGAGAATGACCACCATCTGGGTAATTTGTGATAGGTTTTCCAAAATGATACATCTTGTGCCATTACCTAAGTTGCCTTCCTCCTCTGAATTGGTGCCGTTGTTCCTTCAGCACGTGGTTCGTTTACACGGCATTCCTGAGAACATTGTGTCTGACAGAGGAGTCCAGTTTGTTTCCAGATTTTGGAGGACTTTTTGTTCTAAACTGGGTGTTCAATTGTCTTTCTCCTCGGCATTTCATCCTCAGACCAATGGTCAAACTGAGAGAACAAACCAGACATTGGAGACTTATCTAAGATGCTTTGTGTCTGCTGATCAGGATGACTGGGTCTCTTTTTTGCCTTTGGCTGAGTTTGCTCTTAATAATAGGGCTAGCTCTGCCACTTTGATGTCTCCGTTTTTCTGTAATTCTGGGTTTCACCCTCGATTTTCTTCAGGACAGACGGAGGCTTCTGTCTGTCCAGGTGTTGACTCTGTTGTTGAGCGTATGCAGCAGATTTGGGACCAGGTAGTGGAGAGGTTGTCCCTCTCTCAGGCAGAAGGCCCAGCGGTTTGCTAACCGGCATAGGACTGATGGTCCTCGGTTTAAAGTGGGGGACTTGGTCTGGTTGTCCTCAAAGAATATTCCTATGAGAGTAGCATCTCCTAAATTTAAGCCTAGGTTCATTGGACCTTATAAGATCATGGAGATTATTAATCCTGTTTCTTTCGTTTGCTTCTTCCAGGGACATTTAAGATCCATAACGTGTTCCACAAGTCCTTGTTGAAGAGGTTTGTTGAGCCAGTGGTTCCTGCTGCTGTGCCTCCTGACCCTGTTTTGGTTGAGGGCAATCTGGAGTATGTGGTTGAGAAAATATTAGATTCTCGTTTTTCTAGACGAAGACTCCAGTATTTGGTTAAATGGAGAGGTTATGGTCAGGAAGACAATTCTTGGGTGTTTGCTTCGGACATCCATGCTAGGAGACTTATCCGTGCGTATCATAGAACTCATCCTGACCGACCTGGTTGCTCAAATGAGGGTTCGGTGACCCCTCCTCAAGGGGGGGGTACTGTTGTGAATGGGTTTGAGATGAGTTCTGAGCAGAGGCCCCCTCTGTTGGTTACAAGCGGTACTAGTGAGGATTGTGAGGACTGGGAATCAGGTGTTACTGATTTGTCTTATATAAGGGAGTCATTTTCCCATCAGGGTTGCCGGTGATCAATTGTTCTGGTCTGAATCCTACTTTCCAGTTTCCCTTGTAGCCTGCTGTGTCTTTCTGCATCTCCTGCTATCAGATAAGACAATTTCTTATTTTGTGTTTTTGCTATATTTTTGCATTTTGTCCTGCACTTCTGTGGGGGCCTTCAGGGTCCCCTCCGGGGGCTTTTGCCCTCTCAGTTTAGTCCAGCCACTGTGTTTTGTACTTTTGCTTTTTCCAGTTTTTTTTCAGTGGCTGCTGTTTTGATTTTTTTTTACACCAGAGAACTAATTTAGGTGGTAGAGGTCGTGTGATCTCAGGTGATTTTGAAATTAGTAGAGTTGGTGTTTTTTCAGGGTTTTCTGAGATTGCAGTAATTACCCTTCCTGTCCTTTTCTATTTAGATAGTTTGGGCCCCAGCGTTTGCTCATACTATTTTCTTTCTGTGTCAGTATTTCCTCTTGTCTAACCGCCATTACATGTTTGGGGGCTTTCTATTATCTTTGGGGTTCTGCTCCGGGGCAGATAGCTTTCCTATTTCTATCTTTAGGTGTAGTTAGTTTCTCAGGCTGTGACGAGGCGTCTAGGACCAACGTAGGAACGCTCCACGGCTGCCTCTAGTTGCGGTGGTTAGTCAGGGTACTGCAATCTCATAGATTCCAACTGCTCTGGTGTATTTCCTTTTTTACCTGCACTCCTCAGCTACCGTAATATAACATCCCCCCTTAGGGACAGCCTCCGGATGACCTCAGGCCAGGCTTGTGTGGGTACCTCTGATGAAACTGACGGAGCAAGCGAGGAGCATTAACGTTATTGACTGGTTCCCATGAGTTGTCCTCCACTGGGTAGCCCTGCCATTTAATCAGATATTGCAACTGATTTCTATACAACCTGGAATCTAAAATCCTTTCCACCACAAATTCTTCCTGACTATCGACTAGCACTGGGTCAGGGCAAGGAGAAGAACGTCCAGGAAACGTATTGGTGTCGCAGCCTTTAGTAGGGATACATGAAAGACGGTGAATTCTCATAGTTCTGGGCAGTTGAAGACGACAAGCAACGGCACTTATAATTTTACTAATTTTATAGGGTCCAATGTACTTATGTCCCAACTTAGACGATGGAATCCTTAACTTAAGATTTCTGGTTGACAGCCAGACCAAGTCTCCTACCTTGAAAGCTGGTGCAGGTTTACGAAATTTATCTGCTGCTTTCTTGTACCTTTCCTGAGCCGATTCCAGATTCTCCTTTAGAAGATCCATATTCTTCTGTAAAGACATGATTCTTTCAGCCACTGCTGGTAAAGGCGTTTCTATGGGAAATCGTGGTAGAATGTTAGGATGATAACCTAGATTAGAGTAAAAAGGAGACTGCTTAGTGGAGGCACTCTGAGAGTTGTTATACGAGAACTCAGCTAATGGAAGTAGATCCACCCAATCATCCTGTAGGTGGCAGATAAAGCAGCGGAGATACTGCTCCAGGGTTTGATTGGTTCGTTCGGTCTGTCCATTAGTCTGGGGATGAAAAGCAGAAGAAAGGTTTACTTTAATGTCCAATGCTGCACAGAAATTTTGCCAAAACCTAGAAGTGAATTGCACCCCTCGATCCGAAATAACCTCATCCGGTACTCCATGTAAGCGAAACACATCTTTAATCATCAAATCTGATGTCTGTTTTGCAGTGGGTAAGCCGACACAAGGGATAAAATGAGCTGCCTTTGTTAGACGGTCAACCACCACTAGAATGGTGTTCTTCCCTTGAGAGGTTGGTAACTCCACAATGAAGTCCATAGAAATGGATCCCCACGGGCGGGACGGGGTGGGAAGAGGCTGTAACAGACCAGTTGGTGAGGAGCGAGGTGTTTTGCATCTTGCACAGACTTCACATGAAGTGACATAGTTTAAAACATCCTTCCTGCAAGTGGGCCACCAAAAGAAACGAGAGAGAAATTCCTGTGTCTTTAGAATTCCTCTATGCCCAGCTATCTTGGAATCGTGAATGAGTTGCAATACTCTCAATCTGACTGTTTCAGGAATATACAGGCGTTGTCCCTGAATCCACACACCATTCTTAAAGACAAGACTTACGTCCCTTGGGGGTTGTGCCAAAAAGGAATCCGCATGGTATGCTTCCTTGATGTCCTTAAGTAGGTATTGATTATGAATTACTCCTAGGAATCTAGAGTCAGGAAGAATAGTCTTAGGAGGAGTAATTGGACGTGTCTCTGCTGAGTAAATCCTAGAGAGTGCATCAGCCTTTCCATTGCGCGATCCTGGTCTATAAGAAATGATAAAATTAAATTGGTTTAAGAAAAGATTCCAGCGAGCCTGGCGAGGAGTCAGGCACTTAGCCGACCTGATAAACTCAAGGTTACTGATGGTCTGTCAGGACGACTATTTGCTGTGCAGCTCCCTGAAGAAGGTGTCTCCATTCTTTGAAGGCGGCAATAATGGCCAACAACTCTCTATTGCCCACATCGTAGTTCCTCTCAGCCGAAGACAACTGCTGGGAAAAGAAGGCACAGGGATGCAAGACATTCTTCTCACCTGTTCTCTGAGAGAGTATAGCTCCAACGGCACAGTCTGAAGCATCCACCTCTATTATGAAGGCAAGCTCGGGGTTGGGATGTACTAAGATAGGTGCGATGGTAAATTTATCTTTTAGACGGGAAAATGCTTCCTGGGCTTGGGGAGTCCAGGAGAACCTAGACTCTTTCCGGGTAAGTTGGGTGATAGGTGACACTACCTCAGAGAAATTTCTAATGAAACGTCTATAGAAGTTGGCAAACCCGATGAAGCGCTGTACCTCCTTCACATTTCTAGGACTTGGCCAATCCTTGATGGCTTGGGTTTTGCTTCCATCCATACTAATTCCTTGTGTAGACAGTACATACCCCAGAAATTGAATTTCGGTCCTATGGAATTCACACTTTTCAAGTTTGATGTAAAGATGATTTTGTCTTAGACGTTCCAAGACCATTCTCACATGTCCATGATGTTCCTCTGTGGAGTTAGAAAAAATTAGAATATCATCCAAATAAATTACCACGAATGTATCTAGGAGATCCCTGAAGATGTCATTCACCAAGTGTTGGAAAGTGGCTGGGCGGTACTCAGACCAAAAGGCATAACTAGATATTCAAAGTGTCCATAGCGTGACCTGAATGCAGTCTTCCATTCATCCCCAGGTCTAATACGGACTAAGTTATAGGCCCCACGAAGATCTAGTTTAGAGAAAATTTTGGCATGTCGCACTCTCTCCAATAACTCAGGGATTAAAGGCAATGGATAACGGTTTCTAATAGTAACCTTATTGAGTTCCCTATAGTCTACGCATGGTCTCAGAGATCCATCTTTCTTCTTTACAAAGAAGATGGGTGCACCTGCAGGAGATGAAGAGGGGCGTATGAAGCCCTTGGCTAGATTTTCGTCTATGTAATCCTTTAAAGCCTTTAGCTCGGGCCCCGCCAGGGGTAGATCTTACCAAAAGGTATCTCTGCTCCAGGCAATAATTCAATTGGACAATCATATGGACGGTGAGGAGGAAGCTGGTCAGCGTTCTTCTTGTCACATAAATCCACATAGTCCTGGTATACAGCTGGTAGTTCAGGGACTGACATGGTTCCTTTAGGAACAGAGCAAGCTGAAACTT
Source organism: Oophaga sylvatica (assembly GCA_033576555.1). Lineage (NCBI taxonomy): Eukaryota > Metazoa > Chordata > Amphibia > Anura > Dendrobatidae > Oophaga > Oophaga sylvatica. The sequence goes on from JARQOD010000002.1 coordinate 614,011,667, forward strand.
TTGGACTCATCTGTTTCTCTGGAAAGTGTAATTCCTTGGTCTCCCAGTTAATGGTAGGATTCTGAGCCTGCAGCCATGGTAGCCCTAGAATAATGGGAAAGTGGGGAGAAGAGATAAGCATAAAGGACAGTTTCTCTTGATGATCTTTACCCATAAGAACCCTCAAAGGCTCTGTTTCCTGATCCACTGGTCCAGAGGTCAGCAGGGAGCCATCCACAGTTTCCATCTGTACTGGAGTAGCCTTCTTCACTGAACGTATCCCCTGTTTCAGAGCAAAGGAGACATCCATAAAATTTACACTTGCCCCTGAGTCGATCATAGCAGAGCTAGACACCCAAGCTGAGTCAACCCAGAGTTTGATGGAAAGAAAGCAATGAGAATTGTTTTGCTGGGACACCGCTGAGGAAACTTGAAAAATGGCAGCGTTTACACAGTCAACGTCCTCAGAGGTAACGGAGTTTAAGTCCGAGAAATCAAGATCTGTTGCTGCAGATCTCTCTGGAGCCTGAGGCTCGGACCTGACAGATCCCCTCTCGCAACACTCACAATGAATGAGTGCTGCAGTAGTCTTACGAGAACGGCTGGGGCAGTTTATAATGAAGTGCCCTGACTTACCGCAATAGAAACATAGATTTCCTTAAAACGATGTTCCTTGCGTGCATCACTAACCCGTCGTTGTAAAGAGTCTACCTGCATGGGTTCAGGTTCAGGTTCCCGTGTAATCCTACTCAAAGGTTCCTTAGCTGGAGAGGAAGGTAGGAAAAGGTTAGTGCGATTGCTTTCGAACCATCTCTCTTGCCTGCGTTCAGTCAGACGAGTATCAATACGGATGCAGTAGTTAATAAAGTCACCTAACGCAGTGGGAGGGTCGGCACGAGCAAGTTCATCCTTAATCAGTGGAGATAACCCCTTTCGAAAAATAGATTTTTTGGCGGAACTGTCCCAGGTGGTATCAAGGGCCCATCTCCTGAAATCCAAGGCATATTCAGCTACCGAGTGCTTACCTTGGCGCAAAGCTAACATGGCTGCTTCAGCTGTTGCACCTCGATTGGGGTCATCAAACACCTGCCCCATGGCTGAAAATAAATAAAAGCATCAAGGTGATTCAAACAATCATCCTCAGTCTCAATCAGAGGGTTTGCCCACATCAAAGCCTTGTTGGTAAGCAACATAATTATAGTAAGCACCTTAGATCTTTCAGTGGGAAATTGTGAAGCATGTGCAGAAAAAAAAAGATTGCATTGATTAATAAATCCCCTGAATTTCTCACGTTCACCGCCAAAACGAAAAGGGGGCAACTTGGGAATCCCAGAACTCGGGGCTACGGCAGGAGCCTGGACTCGCTCTTCTAGAACCCCAATCCTGGCTCGCAAATCCTGGGCAGTCTGTCCAAACACTTGCAAATTGTGATTAGTGAGGTCCTGTAGGCTTGAAAAACGGGTCTTTATATTCTGCAAATCTGCAAGGATACTATCAGTCACTCCGCAAAGTTCCTTTATGCGGGCATCCATTTTCCAGATCTTTTAAGACAGGAGTACTGGAAGAAGAGGAGAGGAGAAAAAAAAAACAATAGTGTTTACCTGTGGTAACACTGCAGAGAGAAAAAAAAAAATTAAGGGAACTGCTCACCTGGAATGGTTGTGAGAAGTCACAACCACTATCATCACAGAAAGTTCACCCGGACATCTGATATCCACAGTTACAGCAGACAAAAAAGAGAAAAGAAAAAAAAAAAAAATAGTGTTTACCTGTGGTAACACTGCAGAAAAAAAAACACTTAAGGGAATTGCTCACCTGGAATGGTTGTGAGAAGTCACAACCACTGTCATCACAGAAAGTACAACCGGACATCCGATATCCACAGTTACAGCAGACACAGCCTTTCCAGACCCAGCAGACACTAACGTTTTGGCTTCAGAATCTTGTAATGTATGTAGTACAGTTCATATAGCGTCTTGTGCTTGGGTGCGATGAAAATACATGAGACACAGGTTTGATATAGAAAGTCTTGTATTACTTCATACAAGTTGGCAAAAATAGTCACACAGTTTGCAGACACAGAAGCAGGAGACACAGCAGGCCAGAGTAATCTAAGCTCAGCAATCACTCTCCACAACAGGTTCAGGATCTTCTTCTCTGTTACCGTAAGTCCATGCAAACGTGGGTCTTTCAAAGAGCAGGGTTCAGAGTCCACAAGTGCTTCAGAGTTCCTCAGTAGGAATAGCTGGAGTACAAGGTCCAAGGCTTTAGGAGTCAGGTCACAGGTTCACTGCAGGCTAGATTCTGAAGCACTGATTGCTCAGCTGTGGCTGCTTAAGAAGCAAAAGGAGAGAATCAGGGCGGGAACATGCAAGCTGGAAACTCCATTTTGACTGAGGGCAAGATAGCTGCAGCAAGACAGAAAGCAAAATGGCTGACGAACAAACTGAGTTTCAGGAACATGTACACAGAACCTTACAGTAGGGGTTAATTAAAGGTGTAAATTCGTAGCAAAAAAGTCCGTTTTTTTTACAACGAATTTACACCTTTAATTAACCCCTACAGGTGTGAAATTTTGCACACATAGACTGATGTAATTGTTTGTGCAAATCAGATAGCAAAGGACATGAAAAGACATGGTTAACCCTATGTACACCAAGTGTCATTTCATGTCGGGTGCTTCTGTCTTTTCACAGAAGCCGGCTTTACCCGGCAATTGAATCAGAGGATATTTTACTATGTAGAAGTGTATAAACTATACATATATGTAATATATATATGTCACAATGACATGTATATATATATATGTATTCTATGTGTGTATATTTAGTGTTTACAAGGAAAGAAAGAGGTTTTTTTAGTTGCGATATTTTGTTCCCATAGACTTACATGGGACTTCCGGTATCGGTATCGGGTATCGCCGATATTTTAATGGTATCGGCGATACCATTCCGATTCCGATACTTTTGGATATCGGAAAGTATCGCTCAACTCTATTTATCACATCTTTGGAAAGCTCAGTTCAAATTCCCTAGCCTCACCCAGGCCTGATTATTGCCACAACTTTTCTCAATCAAAAAGTCAGTTAAATAGCACCTGCCTGACCAAATCATCCTCATAAGTTAGACATCATGCAACGATCCAAAGAAATTATGGAACAAATAAGATACAAAGTAATTTAATTCTATCATTCTGGAAAAGGTTATAAAGCCATTTCTAAAGCATTGGGGCTTTCGGACTCCAGCGAACCACAGTGAGAGCCATTATCTACAAATGACAAAAGCATGGGGTAATGGTGAAGCTTCCCAGGAGTTGCTGAGCGACCAAAATTATCCCAGGAGCTCAGCTACGACTCATCTAAGAGGTCACAAAAGACCCTACAACAACATCCAAAGAACTGCAGACCTCACTTGACTCAGTTAAGGTCAGTGTTGATGACTGCACCATAAGAAAAAGACTGGAAAAAAATGGCCTGCATGACAGAGTTCCAAGATGAAAACCACTGCAGAGCAATAAGAACATAAAGGCTCTTCTCAGATTTGCCAGAAAACATCTTGATTATCCCCAAGATTTTTGAGAGAATACCCTGGGCTGTCGAGACAAAAGTTGAACTTTTTGGAAGGTGTATGTTCCATTTTATCTGGCGTAGAAGTAGCACAGCATTTCAAAAAAGGAACATCATACAAACAGTAAAATATGGTGGTGGTAGTGTGATTGTCTCTGGCTGTTTTGCTACTACAGCACCTGGAAGATTTGCCATGGTAAATAAATCCATGAATTCTGCTGTCTACTAAAAATCCTGAAGGAGAATGTCCAGGCATCTGTTTGTGACCTCATGCTGAAGCGCACTTGGGTTATGCAGCAGAACAATGATCTAAAACATACCAGCAACTTCATTTCAGAATGGCTTAAGAAAAACAAAATTAGTACTTTGGAGTTTCCTAGTCAAAGTCCTGACCATTTTCCAATTGAGATGCTGTGGCATGACCTTAAAAAGGCGGTTCATGCTCGGAAGCCCTCTAATGTGGTTGAATTGCAAACATTCGGCAAAGATGAGTGGGCCAAAATTCCTCCAGAGCGTTGTAAAAGTCTCATAGCCAGTTATCGCAAACGCTTGATTGCAGTTGTTGCTGCAAAGGGTGGCCTAACCAGTTATTAGGTTTAGGGGGCGATCAATTTTTCACACAGGGCCTTGTAGGTTTGTGCTTCTCTTTCCCATAACAATAAAGACCTTAATTTCTAAACTGCATTTTGTGATTACTTTTGTTATCTTTGTCTAATATTTAAATTTGTTTGGTGATCTGTAACATTTAAGTGTGACAAACTTGCATAAGGATAGGAAATCAAACACTTTTTCATACAACTGTAGCATTTCCTCTTGTCATCAATAGCACTGTCCCTTGTTACATAGCATCCTCTCTTCTTATGTGAGACATTGTCATTTAATACATAGCAATTTATCATGTTATGTATAGCGCCATACCTTATTATAAAGCAACATTTTTTTCTTAGGTAAGACACTATCCTTTGTTACATAATATTTCCTTTTCTTTTGCATAGCTCTGTCCTTAATTATCTAACATTATCTCTTCTTATGTAAGGTGCTGTCCTTTATCACAAAGCATTACCTACTGTTAGGTATAGCGCCATCACTTACGATTTAGCATCCTCTCTTGTTGTGAACAGCATTGTCCTTTAGTGTATATAGGATCCTTTTTTGTTATATAAAGCGTTGTTCCTTATAAAATAATATACTCTATTGTTATGTATAGCACTGTACATAAGGAAAAAAATCATCTGCTTGTATCTGTAGATGTGCACCAGATTATCTGTATGTTCATCATGTGACCTCTAAGAAACGTCCTGTGATATGTCAAGTTATACATCAGATGCAGGGTGTCAAAGCAGTCTAAACTGCCCTTGGTTACCCTTATTCCACACTTGTCTGCAGATATAAAATTATAAACTTGTCTATTATATATTGACCTGTAAGAAAGGTAACTTATCGATCTTTATTTTTACTAAGTTCATAATAATCAATCAGTTTGTGCTTCATGTCAGTATATTTACATGCAGAAGAAATAGACATGTCACTATTCATTCTGCCCGGCTCAATTTGATTTCCCAAAAGAGCATGACCAAAGTAAACTGATTTGTATGCAAAACACTAGTTTAATCAGTCAAATACTGGAAGTTTGAATAAACATTTATTAAATTTGTTTATTTTTCTTACAAATAGAAGAACAAAGGAAAAAAAAGATTAAAAACAAACTTTTCTTGTTAACTCAGAATAAAGAAAATCTATTAAGCCACTGTGCTGACTAAAAAAATAAAAATTTAATTACTTTGGGGAATGGTAGACAGTGAACATTTGCTTAGACAATATATTCTCTAAAGTTTCATGGCTAGTGAAATGTTCTTAGGATACACTCTAGTTAGACATGTAAGCATTCCACAGAGGTGTTAATGAGGGTTTTATGCAGTAATCAATGCCACAAGAATGTACTCATCTAGCAGAATCCTAAAAGGAGAAAAAATAAAGAAAAATAAGTCAGGGATGAGCAAATTCAAGTGTGACAATAAATGAGGAAGGAAGACATGGAGAAAGAAGAAAGATACAGATGCAGTGATGTGACTGAAGCCATGTTGACATAAAGCATTCTTCATTAATAGCATAGTTTTCCATGCTGCTCTATGCTATTACCCATGGTGCACTGTATCTGTGATCTACCATGGCTTTCTAAACCTATTTGCACTAAACTTCATTCATAGCCATAAGATGCCTCACACAAACAGAGTAAAGGCTCGAATAAATGTTCGGCTTGTTGATACAGAAAAGATGTATATCTTAGTACCGTGTTAGCCAGTAGATAGAAAAATATTTAGAATTGAGAGTCCTCAGTGGTTGATACCTTTTAATGGCTAACTGAAAAGATGTTAACAAATTGCAAGCTTTCGAGACTACTCAGGTCTCTTCATCAGGCTAGACTAATACAAAATCTGAAGAATCACATATTTATACACAACACAGCACAGAAATAATGCAATAGGTAAGACAAGTGACGTGAAGCAGAATAGTCATTATGGCAGAGGGATGAACATAAATATAAATATTGGAACAGTTCATAGATAAGGATGTGAGAGTTTTATTGCCCTCTGATTGGGGTCTGGTAATGTTTTGTGATGCTCTCACAGGGTCTTTGGAGTAAATTCCTTAATTGATGTAAAACGTCATAAATCCATGTGACTTGTTGATAGCATAGATCATCAAAGATTTGTGTAGGCATAAATAAAGATGAAGATGTAAGTATATGAAGAAGCAAATTTGTCTTTAAGTTTATAGCGTTACATCTCCTACATAGAAATAAAGTTAAATTGTTGTATTTATTCTGAAAAAAGTCACAAAAAGATGGACTTTTAATTCACTGAGAGATCATGTTACAACTACCTATTAAAGCTGATGGGGAGGGGAAGTAGGAGCAAATGAGGCAGAAAAGCGCACAGACCTGCTTAATGGTTCTGCTTTCTAATAAGTATTTTATTTTGTCTCAATGTTGGATTAACAGCTATAGTGTCCATGCAGCTTTATAACGTCCCCTATATGCTATATAAAGATAGGAGAACAGGTATGCCGCATGTCTGTCTGTATTGTGTATAGGAGACATCATAGTAACTGGTCTCCACCTATTGGCTCAATAAGTCCTTTGTTGCTTCATCTGAGCATGCTCAGGGCAAGATCTCCCATTGGAGATCAGGAGTCACATGCTCAGATATAGCTGCCACTCCTATTGGTCCTTCAGGAAGGTCCTGTGGCTGTTGATGTTCTGAAGCAGCTTCCCATTGGTCCTTCCTGGAAGGTCTTTTTCTCGTGGCTGCTATAAAAGGCTGTCCTTACTGCACGGCCGTGCGCTAGTATCAAATCTGTTACGTGCTTGCGCCAGTGTGGTCATGTATGCATGTGGTTAGGTCTGGCTGAAATAAGCCCCTAGAATACCGGCACCTCCGGTGAGGAGATTGTATGCACGTGTTCAGGGCTCGGCTGAAAACGCCATTAGAATACCGGCTACTCCGGTGAGGAGATTATTGCTTGGGTTCTGATTGCATGACCACAGACTGCAATACGCTTAGCAGTCATCTGTGTTCCCTGTTCATCTGTGTTGAGTCTTACAGGACACAGTCTTTGTTACAGTGGCTCTGTGAATTAACAGAGTTCACTTATATCGCCATATAGTGCTACGGCATTTACATCTGCGATTCTGCGGGATAACAGAGTTCGCTCATACTGCCTTTTTACGCCATCTTACTATGCAGCCGGCTCTGCCTGCATGGTGGACCCCGGGCTGCGAACGCACCTCTCCTTAATATCTATTAGGTGCGTTCCGCAGGCCCCAAACAATAGGTAATTGCATCTGTGCCGAGTAGATTGGCACCGATCTAAAGAGTAGTTTTCTAAAATAGAGCAGAAGATGATTTCTTACTAGCAGCATGGGGTGTGTGTTAGTGAAGGATGAATATTGTACTTACATTTCTGACAACTCTGATCATGTGTTGGAGCTTCGCAAAAAGGTGAAAGAGCACCAAGGGTTAAAATACAAAATGAGTGAATGTAATCCATTCTCCTGGATAGGTTCCACAGTTGAGCATTGTTGAGCAAGTTCTTTTGTTCATTCCTCAAACCAATTGTTGCATTTCTTGTTTTTACCTTAATTCAATAGTGTGTATTCTGAATTTCCATCTCTATTTGCAATCTGTGGACTTCTACTCTTAAAAGCAGCTTCTGATTATAATTGTTTTGCGACTGATAATAATTGTGTTTACATATAAACAAAAGCAGGGAACTGATAAAGAAAATAATCACTGCAGCTACAATAATCCATTATTTGCCAATATGTTATCTTACTTGTGATGGTGGAAAATGAGAAAAAAACAGCACCGAACAGCTTAAAACATAACTTTTCAAGCTTAATCAGCGGACAAGCAGTGTACAGCTTGCAAAATCCCGAGTGCAACAATCAGTGTCATACAAAGTCCAGGCCACGGAGGAAAAAATAGGTGGCACTCCGTGATGTGGTAAAACAATCCTGCTGCTGCTCCCTAATTTGGTGGTCTACATTTGTCTCATACCCAGAGAGCTGACAATAGATCAGGGGGAGGTATTGGTCTGCTCTTTTTGTTTCAGGTCCACATTGTTAGACTCTACCTTAAACATCTTAAAAATTCTTAAACATTATTTAACATGTATTCTTGATAATCAATCTCGCTAAAGCTGACAGCTGAGGGTTGCAGCCCCCAGCTGTCAGTTTTGCCTGGCTGGTTACCAAAAAAATAGGGGAACCCATGTGAATTAGTGAATCGGTAAATCAGTGGTATCCAATTGTTGGGTCCAGGTATCAGTAAGAGCCATGAAGTTAAGGGAAATTGAAAGGAAAATGTCATGGAAGTAGGAGAGTTTGTTACTCACTGAGCGTTGTTCCAAAGGGCACAAATAAAAGAGACAGAATTCATGCAAGGAATTTTAATGAGATTAGTAGGGTTTCTGAGTGTAGCAGGGAAGGAGTTAGTTACAAGAAGGGCCAGGATAATGCGAGATATCTCCGGCAACTAGAAGAAATGATTTGTGAAAGTGTCTCTTGAGTTGAATGGTGGGAGTGAATGGATCTATGAGGCTTAACAATGTGAAGAGAGTATTAGAGCTGTACACAGAAGAGAGTTGAAAGGGATTGATATGGATGGAGTGTACAGAGTTTGTGAAATGATGGTAAGATGTGAGTGATTTCAGCAGGTAGAACATAAATGGCACAAATACATGTGGTGAATACTCTTTGCAAATCAGATGACCTTGAAGCAAGTTTGTTTGAGTGGCTTGCATGAATTACCTGTCGCCTGCCCTGTCCATTTGCCATGTTTAACTCCCCTGGCACTTAGAAAAATTTGCACTTTGATACAATTTGCACAAGTGCACCCCTGCAGATGCGCATCCCTTCAGCTATGGCCAGGTGTTGTGAATACTCTGGAGGCGACTTCTGAGCAGGGGCTCCCTCCAGTGGTTGCTGAGTGTAATGAACTAATTGCTGAATGGCCTTCAGCTGGCTCTGAATGGTCTGATATAAGTGACCTGAACTCCAATCAGCCTTGCTGGTAATCAATTGTTCTTCCTTGTCTTGCTTGGAGCTCAGCTTGCATTCCTGCTCTCATTCAGATAAGTAATTTGCTGTTTTTTTTTCCTCTTGTTGGATTTTCCTTGCTGGTTTGCTGCTCAGCAGCAGACTTCAGCCTGGTCCCCTTTTGGGGCCTGGCGCTGCAATTGTGCTCAGTTTGTGTTTGCATTTTTGCTCTGTTCCTGTGACACTTTTATTTGCTGAATTGCTGTGTGTTACACCAGAGATCTGATTTAGGTGGTAGAGATCGTGTGATCTCAGGTTTTTTTGTTAATCATAAGTGTTGGTATTTTTGTCAGGGTTTTTTTTGGTTGCAGTCAGAATTCTTTCCTATACTTTTCTATCTAGACAGAATTGAGCCCCAGCGTTTGCTCATTCTATTTTCTGTCTGTGTTCGTATTTTCTTCTTGTCTAGACCGCCCTTACATGTTTGGGGGCTTCCTATTTCTTTGGGGGTTCTGCTACGGGGCAGTTAGTTTTCATCTTTCTGCCTTTAGATGTAGCTATCTCTCCGGCTGTGACGAGGCGTCTAGGATCACCGTAGGTATGCTCCACGGCTACTTCTAGTCTTGCGGTTAGTTTAGGGTCCTGCAACCCAATAGTTTCCAGCCTCTCTGGTGTATTGCTACTTTGCTATTTTTGCTATTTCTCCTCAGCTACCGAAACATAACAGCCAGGTACATAGGAAAGTATGAGCTTAGATCTAACACATATTTAACTCCCTGGCAATCGATCAGCTAGCTTAAGACAGCAGGAGATAATAAAATGCACAACAAACAAGCTCACAAAACCACATGAATCAGAAACTGTCAAAGTAAGTGAGATGACCTTACAGCCTCAGATATAATGAAGTATATACCTTTAAAACATGTTGCACTGATTGAAATGAAGGTTGAAGCTTTAAAAGCAAGAATACAATAGATGAATGAAGTATATGAAGGTATATAAAAGCATGTCTTATGAATGGTAATAAACAGTATTTCATCAATCAATATTTATTTTTACAGACCCTGATCTCCACTGGGAACAGTTAACATACAATTACTGTAGGTGATTACAATCTAAGAAGCTTTGTAAGTCTAAATAAAGAACTGAAGCGTATCAATGCCAATATTCCCAAACCAACCCATTTGGTTTTATGCACGATAGTTGACTTCAACCGTAGCAGCTTAATGTCTGCTGAGCGTAAATAAGGAAAATGTATCCTGATCATACCATACATATGAAAACAAACAATTACAATGGCTAGTCTGAAAAAAGAAACCCAAGGAGCAGGACGCCCATAACCGAATTACCTCTGCAGTGGTGTGTACAATCAACAATCTCATCTCAGCTAATGCCTAGTTTTTATGCTTTTGCCTCCTGTTGATTTCTCCTGCTGGTTTGGCACAAAGTGTATCTTTTAGTCACTTGAAATAATTATTATCAAGTAGTTTTTTATTATTGTAATTGACATTATAAAATAGCATTATTAATTGTGTGCCCAGCATTTTGTATGTTAATGCTTCCTTAGCGATATGTGCTCTTATATCTAACAAGCATAATTAGGTGAATAGTTGCTATATTTTATGCTCTTAAAGCATTACAAAGTGTAAATACATAAAAATGTAATAATATTTTTAGGGTGTGTGGCCATATTTCACTAGTAATTTAAATATACGCAAAGAAGCAGACTTTAAAGTAAAAAAAAATGCTTCTGTTATAGGGACAAAATCACCATGCACCAAATGGGGAAAACACAAGGTGATAGGGTACGGTTTAATCACTGATCAGTGAAAATCTGACTTCTGGGTCATATTTACAGGGATTGCTAAGGATCAGGGGTCAACTAGCAGTTGGACCTCACAATTAGACCACGTTCACACGTTCAGTATTTGGTCAGTATTCTATATCAGTATTCGTAAATCAAAATCAGAAGTGGAACAATCAGAGGAAAAGTATAATTGAAACACGTCACCACTTCTGCATTTTTTACCCACTCCTGATTGGGGCTACAAATACTGATGTGAACGTGGCTTCTTTCAAAACATAAGCTCAGATACAATTTACCTTTTTGTGAATTTCCACCTTTGAATACCATATCTCTTTTACGTTGACATTTTTTTAAAAAGCCTATTTGTTCAACAGAAAATAGATTCACCTGAATTCATTTTTTTTTTTGTGACTGCCTTCATGCAAATTCAGTAAAATCACAATGTCCCCTCTTTTGCTGATTTGCAAAATGATGGAAAAAGGAGTGAAAAGAAGAAAACATGCTGACGTTCACCTGTCCTTCCACTGCAGCCCCTGCCTATGTCAACTCTGCCTATATTTCCTCAGCAACTCCCTCCAGCACCATACTCAATGTCCACTTCAAGTCTTAAAGCATCGTCACTTGCCACTAAGACACTTGGGAATGAAGATTTCAGCATGAAGTAACCAGCTTATATCCTGTCAGAATATTTTGACATGCATCGCCCGATGTACTGTCTAGGCCTTGATCAACGTGAATCATGACATCAGAGGCCTACTTCAATTCAGAAGACTCACTGTTGAATGAAGATTCAGGAAAAGCCAAAGTGGATGCCGTGTACACATTGCTAGATTGAGCTTCACAGAGGATCAGATAGGGGACTGTGGTACAAATGAATGGCAAGTCATGTTACTCATCTTTTTAATCTCCCACTTATCTGATGGTTTCAGCAGCTGGCCACAGATTGACCCCTTCAGGCAGTCGGTGGCCAATCAGCACTGAGCTCTAATACCCCCCTATTTTTAATAATCAGAAAAGGCTAAGCTGACAGCTGTAGGCTGATATTATTAGGGTGGAAAGGGGCTGTGGATATTGGCCCCTTTCCAGACTAATAACACCAGCCCTCAGCCGCTGCAGAAACAGCGCATCCATTAGAAGCGCCAATTTTGGCTCTTAACCTTGGCTTTTCCTAATTGTCTTGGTGTGGTGGCAATCAAGGATTTGGGGTTGATGTCAGCTTTGTAATGTCTGCTGACATCAACCCCGTGTGTTAGTAATGGAGAGGTTTCTGTCACACACCGCTATTACTAACTCCATAGTCAAAAGAAACAAACACACATACTAAAGTCCTTTAATTGTAGAAATCACTCTTTGACAATAAGCCTCTTTTACCCATTTATTAGCAAAAAAAAATAATCCACAGGTTCCGCCACAAATTCATAATATGGACGTCTCACAACACTCTTCTCAACTCTTCTACATTCATAGACTGCGATGAGCAGTGACATCAGTAATGTGACTGCTCACCTCGGCTGACAGAACACACTTGGAGTAGCTTTAAAACTAGCAGCAGTGTCGAGCGGTGACGTCATTAAGGTTACCATAGATCACAGCTGACGGATCTCGTGGTAACATCTGCTTGATCCACTAGCTGTGAACTGTAGTGAACTCCATGAGGTTACCACAGTTCACAACTGGCTGGCTAACCAGCTGTCGCTCACACGAATGTTATGGTTAGAACGGCTGATGTCATCGCTCATCACAGCTTATGTATGTAGCAGAGTTAGAGATCATCGTGGGACATGCATATTATGGATTTATGGCAAAGCCAGTGGATTATTCTTCTTTGCTAATAAATGGGTAAAAGAGGCTGATTGTCGGGAAGTGCTTTTTACAAGTAAATGACTTTTGTATGTGTGTGTTTATTTCTTTTGACTACAGAGCTAGTAATGGGTGGTCTGACAAACACCTCTTTATTACTAACCCCTGGGTTTGATGTCATCAGGCATTACACAGCTGACATCAATACCAAAACCATTACTTGATTGCCACCGCACAGGGGCAATCGAGAGAAGCCGATGCGAAGTTCTGGATGTGCCATTTCTGGGGCAGCTGAGTGCTGGTGTTATTAGTCTGGAAAAAGACCAATATCCATGGCCACTTCCCAGCCTATTAATATCAGCTCACAGCTGCCTTATCATTTGCTGGTTATTAAAAAACGGCGGGACCCCAAGTCATTTTTTTAATTCCCCCTTTTAAATAACCAGTAAAGGCTGTCATGTGTGCATCGCCACGAAGATCGTCGCGGTTGCACATTCTGACTTCTCACAGCTGAGTTGCTGTTTCTTTGTGTTTGGCAGTTAGGGAGTTAATTCTGTCTGTGCTCAGTTCTGGGACTGGGTGCAGTTTTCTCCCGGCTGCAATTAATTATTTGTTGATTGGTTTCCTTTAAATCTCTGGTTGTCTGTGTTGGGAGTTGCCAGTGAAATTCTTCATGCAGACCACAGATAGGATTGTATCTGTATAGACTTAAGTTAAAGAGCTCCTTAGTTGTTTTAAGCTCACCTTGCTTAGAGTTTAATATCCCAGATCATTTATGTTCCTTCTGTGTTTGAGTGTGTATGCAAGTCTGTGTTTTCTCCAGTCTGTCTTATATGTCTAATCTGTGTATTTAGCAGAGATCAGCCCATATCCCTTTGGTGGTAATCAGAATCCTTCTTAGGACTGATTACAGGGTTCAGGGACTGATAGGAGACAGGGTTAGGCTGGAGACTTGGACCTCTGAACCATTATCAGTACCTCCAAGGTGAGGGATTAGTTAGGACCCCAGTTTAGGGTCAGGTTAGACCCCCGGTCCTCCTCTTTCCTGTGACAGTGTATCAAGTCCTCAAGATTAACCCTGAGTTCAACGGATATCGTGTCAGGTAAATCTATTCTATATTTACATGCTGATGTTGCTAATCTATATGTTGTATAGAGTGTTGTTCTTTTAAGAATAGTTTACTGACATCGTACACATATCATAAGACCGCGTGACATTTTCACTGGCCCATAAAATTATCTCCAGTTGCCATGGATCCAGTAGCCCAGCTGGCTCTGCAGTTGCAGGGATTATCCATGGAGCTGACGGACATTAAGTCCAAAGTTCTGTCTCCCCTGGAGCAAACCAGAGTTGAACCTAAGGTTGCTCTCCCGGACAGGTTCACTGGTGGGCGAGACAAATTTTTTACCTTTAGGGAAGCATGTAAATTGTATTTTCGGCTTCGGCCTCGATCATCAGGGAGTGAAGAGCAGAGAGTGGGAATTGTTATCTCGCTCCTACAAGGGGACCCTCAATCCTGGGCCTTCTCCCTTCCTCCGGGATCCCCGGCTCTACAGTCAGTAGATCGATTTTTTACTGCCCTGGGTTTGGTATATGATGACCCAGATCGGGTCTCTCTTGCTGAGACAAAATTACGTAAGATACAGCAGGGAGATCGTCCGGCGGAGGAATTTGCTTCTGAGTTCCGTAGATGGGCCACAGATACTCAGTGGAATGACCCAGCTCTTAGGAGCCAGTTTTGTCATGGGCTTTCTGACAAATTAAAGGACGTTTTGGCTCAGTATGATTCTCCTCCATCACTGGAGGCTGCTATGGCCTTAGCTATCCGTACTGATAGACGGCTCCGGGAGAGGTGCGAGGTAACTCCACCCCCTGTTGTTACTCCACCTACTACTAAAGTCCCTTATGTTGAGGTTCCCCTTGTCTGTTCGGAGGAGCCTATGCAGTTGGGAGGGACATCATTTCGTAGGAGGGGATTGGCGGTACGCCGCAGGACTAGAAGGTGTTTCTTCTGCGGGAAAGAGGGACATTTTGTTGGGGGATGTCCATCCCGTGCCTTGTTGAGCAAAAAGTCGCCGGAAAACTGTTAATCCCAGGTTGTGTGGTGGACGACAACCTGGGAGTATGTATTTCGTCCGCTAGTTCTTCTCAGTTCCTTGTACCAGTGGAGGTGGTGGTTGGTACGAGAGTGGAGAGATTTTCTGTTCTTCTTGATAGTGGGTCCGGGGCTAATCTGGTTGACGCTCAGTTTGCTCAGGCTCAAGGTATGCATCTGAATGTATTGGTCAAACCGATCCCTATTTTCTCCATTGACGCCAGGCCTCTCGGCCAAGGTAGCTTTGTTCATGAGGTTCATAACATTGACCTTCGGGTAGGGGCGATACATAGGGAACTATTATCTTGTTATGTGTTGGAGGGTCTACCTACTCCTATTGTGTTGGGACTTCCTTGGTTGGTTAAACATAACCCTGTGATTAATTGGCAGTCCAGAGATATAAGCCAATGGGGGGAGTTTTGCAAAAGTAACTGCATGAACACAGTCATCAGTGCGGTCGTGCCTAGTACTTTGCCTCCTTTTTTGGAGGACTTTGGGGATGTGTTCTCTGAGGAGGGGTGTCAGGAGTTGCCTCCTCATCGCGTGTATGACTGCTCTATTAATTTACTTCCTGATGCTAAGTTACCTAAAGCTAGGTTATATAACCTTTCTGGTCCTGAGAGGCAGGCTATGAAAGATTATATTTCGGAAAGTCTGGCCAAAGGGCATATTAGACCTTCATCTTCCCCAGTGGCCGCGGGGTTCTTCTTTGTGAAGAAAAAAGATGGAGGCCTACGCCCTTGCTTGGATTTCCGCGAACTTAATCGGATTACTGTTCGAGATCCGTATCCACTCCCTCTGATTCCTGATCTCTTCAATCAAATTGTTGGCGCCAAATGGTTCTCTAAATTGGATCTCAGGGGGGCGTATAATCTGATTAGGATAAAAGAGGGGGATGAGTGGAAAACGGCGTTTAACACGCCGGAGGGACATTATGAGAACCTTGTCATGCCTTTTGGTCTGACTACTGCACCAGCAGTATTCCAACATTTTGTTAATGACATTTTTCGTCATCTGGTGGGGCTGTTTGTGGTCGTATATTTGGATGACATTTTAATTTACTCACCAGATCTTGTGTCTCACCAGGAGCATGTGAGACAGGTGTTGCAGATCTTGCGAGACAATAAACTATACGCCAAACTGGAGAAGTGTGTATTCGCCGTACAGGAACTTCAGTTTTTGGGTTTCTTGGTGTCAGCCTCCGGTTTCCGTATGGACCCTGAAAAGGTGAGAGCAGTGCTTGAATGGGATCAGCCAGAGGATCTTAAGGCTCTGCAGCGTTTTCTGGGGTTTGCTAACTACTACCGGAAATTTATTTGTAATTTCTCATCTGTTCTCAAACCTCTCACTGACATGACAAGAAAAGGGACGGATTTTTCTAAATGGTTGGACAAAGCTTGCCAAGCTTTTTCCTCTTTGAAAAAATGTTTTGCTTCGGCACCCGTTCTCATCCAACCTGATGCATCACAGCCGTTCGTTGTGGAGGTGGACGCGTCTGACGTAGGGGTGGGTGCAATATTGTCCCAGGGTCCGTCCCCTGGTAAATGGCATCCGTGCGCTTTCTTTTCTAAAAAATTGTCGTCTGCCGAAAGGAATTATGATATCGGCAATAGGGAACTTTTGGCCATTAAGTTGGCTTTTGAAGAATGGCGTCACTTTTTGGAGGGGGCAGTCCACCCGGTCACCGTCATTACTGATCACAAGAACCTGTTGTATTTGGAATCCGCTAAGCGTCTGATTTCCAGACAAGCTCGATGGTCGTTGTTTTTTACCAGGTTTAATTTTGTCGTCACTTATCGCCCGGGGTCTAAGAATGTTAAGGCGGATGCCTTGTCTCGCAGTTTCCCAGGGGCCGGGAAAATGGATGACCCGATTCCTATCCTTCAGGAGGGGGTGGTAGTGTCGGCTGTATGTTCTGAGCTTGAGGAGGAGGTGTTAGAGGCTCAGGGGGACGCCCCTGCAGGACCTCGAGGGAGACTGTTTGTCCCAAATCAGTTGAGACAAAAGGTTATTGAGGCACATCATAATTCTGCTTTAGCAGGACATCCAGGGAGTAAGGCTACTTTAGATCTCCTTTCTCGCCGGTTTTGGTGGCCTAACGTTAATAAAGATGTTTTAACTTTTGTCGCGTCCTGTGGGGTTTGTGCTCGCTCTAAGACCCCTCATACCCGTCCGTCTGGGACCCTCTTACCCTTGAAACTTCCGGAGCGTCCATGGACTCATTTGTCTATGGACTTCATCACGGACCTTCCTCAGTCGTCAGGGAAGACTGTCATACTGGTGGTTGTTGACAGGTTCAGTAAGATGGCACATTTCATTGCTCTTCCTGCCCTCCCTAATGCTAAAACTCTGGCGCAGGTGTTCATTGGGGAGATTGTGAGACTTCATGGGTTGCCTTCTGATGTGGTGTCAGATAGGGGGTCTCAGTTTGTGTCCAAGTTTTGGAGGGCATTTTGTTTACGTCGGGGGATGCAATTGTCATTTTCCTCGGCTTTTCATCCGCAGACCAATGGTCAGACAGAGCATCTGAATCAAAGCCTAGAGACTTATCTTCGGTGTTTTGTCTCAGAGAACCAGGAGGACTGGTCTTCTTTCTTGCCTCTGGCAGAGTTCGCTCTTAACAACAGGCGGAGCGAGTCCACTGGTAAATCCCCGTTTTTTGGGGCATATGGTTTTCATCCCCAGTTTTGTACATTCAATGGGGGGGGCCCTTCTGGGGTTCCTGAGGAGGAGCGTTTCTCGTCGTCACTTGCTTCAGTGTGGAGAGGTGTATTGAATAATCTGAGTGCTATGGGGAACCGTTATAAACGTATGGCTGATAGGAGGAGAGTTTCTGGTCCAGATCTTAATGTGAACGATCTGGTATGGTTGTCTACCAGGAATATAAAACTTAAAGTGCCCTCCTGGAAACTGGGTCCCAGATTCATCGGGCCGTACAGGATCAGTTCCATAATTAATCCTGTGGCATTTCGTCTGGACCTCCCTCCTACGTTTAAAATTCATAATGTGTTCCACAAGTCATTACTTAAGAGGTACGTGGCACCAGTCATACCATCACCTCTACCTCCTCCTCCAGTGGTGGTCAATGGTAACTTGGAGTTTCAAGTGTCAAAGATCATTGACTCACGTCTGAATCGCCGGTCCCTTCAGTACTTGGTGCATTGGAAGGGGTATGGTCCAGAGGAGAGGACGTGGGTTCCTGCGTCTGACATTAACGCAGATCGTTTGGTGCGGACCTTCCAC
>JARQOD010000002.1:614029795-614058785 GCA_033576555.1 Oophaga sylvatica
TGTAATAATAATAATATTAGCAATTACCTCCAATTAGAAATGTAGTATAGTTCTGTTTTAGTGTGTGGCTTCCCCATTTTCAGGGCTTTGGGTTGTAGCTTAGGTATCCCATGGTTAAGCCCCACAAAACAACAAAAACTAACTAACTAGCTAGCTAACTAAAAAACCACTATATCAGAAGTGGGTAGCCATGGTTATTAAGATATGGATCCCCTGCACATGGGGTTTTGCTACTAGAAAATTTAGAAGAATGTACTACATTTAAAATTTAAAATATTTGTTAATTGTATTATTATTACACCTACTACTGTTGGGATAGGATCTTGTAGTTATGAATACCCCCTTTGGGTATGTGCCCACGACCCAAGAAGTAGCAGCATTTTGGAGCAGTGAAAATTTCCCCTTTTCCCCAAGGGGTCGTTGCCGTTTTTTTTAACACAGGTGAACCCCGCATGTGTTCACTGAAACCATGAGGTTTTCACCACGCCCAAAATTTTACATTCTGGCATTCCGCAAGAGAAATTGACACCCCCTTTAATTCCCAGGAGACCGTTTTTTTTGGAAACCCTACCCCCTTTTAAAAATTAAAAGATAAATATCCTGAACACAAGATCCCCAGCATTAATTAGTTGTTTAATAGTGTATATAAAAAAATGGTTTTCTCTGATAATTGATTGACCTTAATATTTTGAGATATAATTAAAAGAGTTAAGTCATGTTTTCAGAATAACAACAATTAATCAGAATAAGCACTTTTTCTTTTAAATATTTTTATTAATTTAGTATTAAAGAATAAGCACTTTTTCAACTAAGATCTGATTGTGAAGGAAATCCTGCTGTTGGGACTCTTGGAAAACAGCTGTTATCAATGTGGAAAACAACGACTAAAAATGTACTGCAGAAATTTGTGTTTTGTTTTCCTTACATAACTTTTAAAGGAGGTTCCAATTCTAGAGTTTGACAGATTGTTTGAAATTTTGAATTTGCAAGTTCCACTGAATTAAATATTTTTGTAGCGCTGGCATCTCTGCCTACTGCCATTCTTTCCCAGCAGAGATGCCGATTTACTCACCGCCGCTGCCCTAGATCCTCACTTCCTGCTTCTGCTGCTAATGCCCAAGGTGCGCGCTGCGTGCAGATCCCTAGGCACCATGGTTAGGGCATGCGCGTGGTTCTGTACTCTTAAAGGGTCCTAAAGTGTCCCCAGCCAATTTTATTTAATTGTATGAACATATTTTTTAACATCATATAAGCATAAATGACAAGCAGTAAACAATGATTGAAAAGAACAAAGGAACAGAAATCAAAGTCGGATATCGAGGTTTTCTATGTATGAAATAACATTGTCATCTCCAGGGTAGAAATCATTCTTGTCACCAGTATAAGATCTCAGGGGACACTCCTCAACAATGTGCTTAACTGTTTGATGGTCAGCTCCACAGTCACAGGTAGGAGAGTTAGATTTTCCCCACTTATGCATAAGATCTGCACAGACACCAAAGTTTGTTCTGATACGATTCAGGTTAACCCAGGTTTTCCTTGGTAGATTGAAGCCTGGTGGTGGGTTTTGTAAGTGAGGAAATGTTTGAAGCTCACCATCTACTGTACTGACCCAAAGTTCTTGACATTTCTCTTCTAAATTGAAATCATGTTCGTACAAGGTAATTGCGGTTTGGATGAGTGGATGTCTTGATTTCAGTCACTGTATTTGAACATCTTGGATATTTTGATGTATTGGGAGATTTTCATTATTCACTACGTTGGTGTATTCTTTAAGTAGGAGCTTTTGTCTTCTTAGGTTTGCAGGTGCGATATGCTCAAGACAGGTAACCAGTGGACCGGCGTAGGTCTGATAGAACCAGATATTATGCACATAGAGGTGTTCATATGAGTGTCGATTATATTCACATGACAACTATTCAACCATATGGGAGCACAATATTCTGCAGCAGAGTACACCTAGGCAAGGGTAGATGTTCTCAAGACAGATGTTGAAGAACCCCGGGAGTATGGGCAGAGTTTCTGAATAATATTATTGCGTGTTTTCAATTTCTGTGCTGTCTTATCCAAGTGAGATTTGAAGGTTAGGCTTTTATCAAGGGTTACATCTAAATACTTAGGATTTAAATTGTGTTTGACAAGTTGACCTTCAAAATGTACTTTGAGTTCAGTCTAGCACTTGCATTGCGTAAATGAAAGCAACATACTTCCGTGTCTGATGAATTGGGCTTTAGCCTCCATTGTTAAAAAAACTTTCCCATTACACTAATATCTTCTGTTAGAACCTCCTCTGCTTCCTCCATTGTTTTGCTCACTGTAGCAAGTGTCCAGTCATTGGCGTATCCAAATTTCCTTGATATTTTGTCAGGAATGTCAGCCAGGTACAAAGAAAAACAGGAGGGGTGCCATTACTGATCCCTGGGCCAAGCTATTGTTTAAGGTTTTCTTACAACTGGTTGAATCACCCATGATGAGTTGAAAGGTTCGATTTGCAATCATATTATTCAAGAGGTACATCATTTTCTTACATGGAATCACCTTCAGAAACTTATATAGAAATCCTTCCCTCCACACAGTGTCATATGCTGCAGAAAGATTGATGAACACCACTGAAACCTTCTTGTTCTTTTGAAGCTCAGCTTCATTTAACCCCTTCACCCCAAGGGTGGTTTGCACGTTAATGACCGGGCCAATTTTTACAATTCTGACCACTGTCTCTTTATGAGGTTATAACTCTGGAACGCTTCAACGGATCTTCGCGATTCTGAGAGATGTTTTCTCGTGACATATTGTACTTCATGTTAGTGGTAAAATTTCTTCGATACAACTTGCGTTTATTTTTGAAAAAAATGCAAATATGGCGAAAATTTTAAAAATTTTGCAATTTTCAAACTTTGAATTTTTTTTCCCTTAAAACAGAGAAATATGTCACACAAAATAGTTAAGAAATAACATTTCCCACATGTCTACTTTACATCAGCACAATTTTGGAACCAAAATTTTTCTTTGTTAGGAAATTAGAAGGGTTAAAAGTTGACCAGTGATTTCTCATTTTTACAACAAAATTTACAAAGCCATTTTTTTAGGGACCACCTCACATTTGAAGTCACTTTGACAGGTCTATATGGCAGAAAATACCCAAAAGTGACACCATTATAAAAACTGCACCCCTCAAGGTACTCAAAACTACATTCAAGAAGTTTATTAACCCTTCAGGTGCTTCACAGGAGCTGAAGCAACGTGGATGGAAAAAAATATTATTTAACTTTTTAGCCACAAAAATGATCTTTTACAAACTTTTTTTTATTTCACAAGGGTAAAAGGAGAAAATGGACAGATAAAGTTGTTGTGCAATTTCTCCTGAGTACGCCAATACCCCATATGTGGGGGAAAACCACTGTTTGGGCACACGGCAGAGCTCGTAAGGGAAGGAGCGCCGTTTGACTTTTTCAAACTAAAATTGGCTGGAATTGAGATTGGACGCCATGTCGTGTTTGGAGAGCCCCTGATAGCCTAAACAGTGGAAACCCCCCACAAGTGACACCATTTTGGAAACTAGACCCCCTAAGGAACTTATCTAGATCTGTTGTGAGCACTTTGAACCCCAAAGTGTTTCACAAAAGTTTATAATGCCTGGGTGTGAAAAAAAAAAAAAACAATTTTCCACAAAAATGATTTTTTAGTCCCAAATTTTTGATTTTTCCCAAGGAAATTGGACCCCAAAACTTGTTGTCCAATTTGTCCTGAGTACGCTGATACCCCATATGTGGGGGGGGAAACTGTTTGGGCGCACGGCAGTGCTTGGAAAAGAAGCAGTAACGTTTTGGAATGCAAACATTGATGGGGTCATGTTCCGTTTGTAGTGCCCCAGATGAGCCTAAACAGTGGAAACCCCCCACAAGTGACCCCATTTTGGAAGCTAGACCCCCTAAGGAACTTATCTAGATCTTTGGTGAGCACTTTGAACCCCCAAGTGCTTCACACAAGTTTATAATGCCCGGGCATGAAAATAAAAAATCCTATTTTTTTCCCACAAAAATTATCTCTTAGTCACTAATTTTTTATTTTCCCATAGGTAACAGGAGAAATTGGACCACAAAATTTGTTGTCCAATTTGTCCTGAGTACGCTGATACCCCATATGTGGGGGGGAACCACTGTTTGGGCGCATGGCAGAGCTCGGAATGGAAGGAGCACTATTTGACTTTTTCCAACCAAAATTGGCTGGAATTGAGATTGGACGCCATGTTGCATTTGGAGAGCCCCTGATGTGCCTAAACAGTGGAAACCCCCCACAAGTGACCCCATTTGGGAAACTAGACCCCCTAAGGAACTTATCTAGATCTTTGGTGAGCAATTTGAACCCCAAGTGCTTCACACAAGTTTATAACGTAGAGCCGTAAAATTAAAAAATTATATTTTTTCCACAAAATTGATCTTTTCACCCCAATTTTTATTTTCCCAAGGGAAACAAGACTCCAAAAGTTATTGTGCAATTTGTCCTGAGTGCGCTGATACCCCATATGTGGGGGTAAACCACTGTTTGGGTGCATGGCAGAGTTTGGAAGGGAAGGAGCGCCGTTTGACTTTTTCAACGCAGAATTGGCTGGATGCCATGTCGTGTTTGGAGAGCTCCTGATCTGCCTAAACAGTGGAAACCCCCCACAAATGACACCATTTTGGAAACTAGACCCCTTAAGGAACTTATCTAGATGTGTGGTGAGCACTTTGAACCCCAAAGTGCTTCACAGAAGTTTATAACGTACAGCCGTAAAATAAAAAATTTCTTTTTTTTTTTACAAAAATGATATTTTAGCCCCCAATATTTTATTTTCACAAGGGTAGCAGGAGAAATTGGACCCCAAAAGTTGTTGTCCAATTTGTCCTGAGTATGCTGATACCCAATATGTGGGAGTAAACTACTGTATGGGCGCACGTCGGGGCTCGGAAGGGAAGTAGTGACGTTTTGGATTGCAGACTTTGATGGAATGGTCTGGGGGAGTCATGTCGCATTTGGAGAGCCCTGATGTGCCTAAACAGTGGAAACCCCCCACAAGTGACCCCATTTTGGAAAATAGACCCACAAGGAACTTATCTAGATATGTGGTGAGCACTTTGAACCCCGAAGTGCTTCACAGAAGTTTATAACGTACAGCCGTAAAAATAAAAATCCTTTTTTTTTTTTACAAAAATGATTTTTTCGCCCCCAATATTTTATTTTCACAAGGGTAACAGGAGAAATTGGACCCCAAAAGTTGTTGTCCAATTTGTCCTGAGTACGCTGATACCCAATATGTGGGAGTAAACTACTGTATGGGCGCACGTCGGGGCTCGGAAGGGAAGCAGTGACGTTTTGGATTGCAGACTTTGATGGAATGGTCTGGGGGCGTCATGTCGCATTTGGAGAACCCCTGATGCGCCTAAACAGTGGAAACCCCCCACAAGTGACCCCATTTTGGAAAACAGACCCCACAAGGAACTTATCTAGATGTGTGGTGAGCACTTTGAACCCCGAAGTGCTTCACAGAAGTTTTAACGTACAGCCGTAAAAATAAAAAATCCTTTTTTTTTTTACAAAAATGATTTTTTCGCCCCCAATATTTTATTTTCACAAGGGTAACAGGAGAAATTGGACCCCAAAAGTTGTTGTCCAAATTGTCCTGAGTACGCTGATACCCAATATGTGGGAGAAAACTATTGTATGGGCACACGTCGGGGCTCGGAAGGGAAGTAGTGACGTTTTGGATTGCAGACTTTGATGGAATGGTCTGGGGGCGTCATGTCGCATTTGGAGAGCCCCTGATGCGCCTAAACAGTGGAAACCCCCCACAAGTGACCCCATTTTGGAAAATAGACCCCACAAGGAACTTATCTAGAAGTGTGGTGAGCGCTATGAAGCCCCAAGTACTTCACAGAAGTTTTATAACATACAGTCGTAAAAACAAAAAAATCATTTTTTTTTTCACAAAAATGATTTTGTCGCCCCCAGTTTTTTATTTTCCCAAGGGTAACAGGAGAAATAGGCCAAATTGCACAATAACTCTTGTGGTCCAGAGTACGCTGATACCCCATATGTGGGGTAAACTACTGTTTGGGCGCATGGCAGAGCTCAAAGTGAAGGAGCACCATTTGACTTTTTCAACGCAGAATTGGCTGGAATTGAGATCAGACGCCATGTCACATTTCGAGAGCCCCTGATGTGCCTAAACAGCAGAAACCCCCCAATTCTAACTCCAACCCTAACCCCAAACACCAATAACCCTAGTCCCAACCCTAACCACAAACCTAACCCTAACACACCCATAACCCTAATCCCAACCCTAATCCTAACGTTAGCGCCAACCCTAACCCTAATACTAACGTTAGCGCCAACCCTAACCCTAACTTTAGCCGCAACCCTAACCCTAACGGGAAAATGGAAATAAATACATTTTTTTAATTTTATTATTTTTCCCTAACTAAGGGGGTGATAAAGGGGGTTTGATTTACTATTTATAGCGGGTTTTTGTGATTGGCAGCTGTCACGCTAAAAGACGCTTTTTATTGCAAAAAATAGTTTTTTGCATCACCACATTTTGAGAGCTATAATTTTTGCATATTTTGGCCCTCAGAGTCATGTGAGGTCTTATTTTTTGCGGGACGAGTTGACGTTTTTATTTGTACCATTTTTGAGCACGTGACATTTTTTGATCGCTTTTTATTTCGATTTTTGGGTGGTTAGAATGAACAAAAATCAGCAATTCATGAATTTCTTTTGGGGGAGGCGTTTATACCGTTCCGCGTGTGGTAAAATTGATAAAGCAGTTTTATTCTTCGGGTCAGTACGATTATGGCGATACCTCATTTATATCATTTTTTTATGTTTTGGGGCTTTTATAGAATGAAAACAATTTTATATAAAAAATCATTATTTTTGCATCGCTTTATTCTGCGAGCTATAACTTTTTTATTTTTTCGCTCATGATGCTGTGTGACAGCTCGTTTTTTGCGGGACAAGATGAAGTTTTCAGTGGTACCATGTTTATTTATATCGGTCTTTTTGATCGCGTGTTATTTCACTTTTTGTTCGGCGGTATGATGATAAAGCTTTAATTTTTTGCTTCGTTTTTTTTTTTTTTTTTAAGGGGTTCACTAAAGGGGTTAACTAGTGAGACAGTTTTATAGGGGGGGTCGTTACGGACGCGGCGATACCAAATATGTGTACTTTTTTTATTGTTTTGTTTTTTTTATTTACAGGAAAAAATGAATTTATTGGGGAATATTTTTTTTTTTTTTATGATTTTTTTTTACACTTTTTATTTTTACTTTTTTTACTTTTTTACTTTGTCCCAGGGTGGGACATCACAGTATTTTATCAGATCGCTGGTGTGACAGTGTGCACAGCACTCTGTCACACCAGCGATCGCTCTGGCATCGCTGCAGGCTTCCCCAGCGCCTGCTCTCAGCAGGCACTGAGGAAGCCGCCTCCCTGCAGGACCCCGGCGCCATCTTGGATCCGGGGACCTGGAGGGAGGATGGACCCTCGGAACAGCGCGACACATCGCGCTGCTCTGAGGGTCTCAGGGGAGCGCGCAGGGAGCCCCCTGCCTGCGCGATCCTCCCCTGTGCCCCGGGTACACCGCGATCATGTTTGATCGCGGTGTGCTAGGGGTTAATGTGCCGGGAGCGGTCCGTGACTGCTCCTGACACACAGTCACGGGTGTCAGCTGTGATAATCAGCTGACACCCGGCGGCGATCAGCTGCGCTCCCCCAGGGAGCGCAGCTGATCGCCCATGACGTACTATTCCGTCCATGGGAATTAGGTCCAGGGTCACATGGACGGAATAGTACGTCTGATGGCAGAGAGGGGTTAAAGTTGTCAAGGCTGAACTTGGTCACTGCAGTTTCGAGCAGGTCTAAAGCCGGCTTGCTCTACGGGTATTGAGTTGAAAATCTTTAAATTGATCTTGTTATAGATTAAGCTTTTTAAAGCTTGTATAGAAAACTCAATAAAGCCATGGGTCTATAGCTTGATGGATTATCTTCAGGCTTCCCAGGTTTTAACAATGCAATGATCTTGGCATGTTTTAATTTACTGGGAACTTGAGCATTCTCCATGATATCTGAGAATAACTTTCCCAGCTATTTTTTCGTATAAGGTCCACAGTTTTTGAGATATTTGGAATGAATCCCATTAAATCCAAGAGCTTTATTACTTTAGTATCAGAGAGGGCAATTTCAATATCACAAGTTGTAAAAGAATGGGAGCATTCTTCAATTGGTGCCACAGATGATTTTAGTAGCTAAACTTGTTTTTAACTTCTTTGGTATGAGCTCGGTCTTTTGGTGTTATTGGGGTGCTCACAATGTGAGCTGCAATTTGGTTTGGAGTTACAGCATTCATTTTCTGCTTTGGTTTATGGGTTCCTTTTAGTTTTCTTAAAAGAGACCACGCTTTTCTACTGGACCTTTTAAAGTCCAAGTTCTCAACTGTTTCCATCCATTTGACATATCGTGCTGCATTCAGTTTGTTCAGCAAATCATCACTTATTTCACCATCTTCACTCTCAAGGAATTGTCTGTACAGTTGTTCACATTCATTAGTCCAGCCTGGAATGTATTTTTTGCGAAAGCCACGTGGTATTGATTTCTTTGCAGCTTTCATAACAGCTTTACAGAACCGCTCATAGTTTTTACTGATTGGGAGTATCCAACCAATACACTTGTCAAGATGACCTGCAAACTTTTGCCAGTTGGCTTTGACAAAATTCCATCGAGGGTGTGGGATTGAAGTTACAAGAGGAATGGATACTCCAACGGTGATGATGACAGGGCGATGCTGACTACGAAGGAAATGTTTGACAACACACCGAGATGTAGATAAAGGTTGATTGTTTCTATTGTATCGTCTCTGCCAGGCTGCTGATTGTAAGGTTGGAAAATCCTTTGCATCAAAAACCAAGAATGTGTTGTGAACGTCAGACCAATTTACTGTTGACATCTCCTATGTACACGGTAGAATGTGGATGGACATGAATAACTTCAGTGTACTGCAGGAGGCTTGTAAATATTAACAATTGTGATATCACCAACTTTAACCACAGCTTCATGGATGTCATTTTCATGACATTTTCAATATTACCTTTCACATAGGTAGCCAGTAGCTACACCGTAGTGCGGATCATATGTAGCACCAATTAAAACAAAACCAGAAATGGAGCCACGAGCTAGTAGTTGGTCTTCATTTTCAACATGAGTTTCCTGAAGAACAAGAACGTCTATTTTGTTATCAGTGAGAAACTTGTGAAGGACATCACATTTTGAATGGCTGATACCTTCAATATTGATTTGGCAGATTTTCACAATGGGTCTAATGTCTTTCATTTGAGGCATGTCATTTGTGATGGTGGTATTATTATTATTTGTAGACATTATCAAATTTGATCTTTTGTTATCAAATATGTTGTAAAATATATTGACCAGGAGGTCTAGAAGTAGCTTGTTTGGTCATCAAGATTGTTAGTCCTTTTGCATTACCCAGGGTGCACAAATTGGAGGCGGTCTAACGTTGCACCCAATGGCTTGAAGACACTCATTATTTAAGGCACCTCCACTTCCACAGTACGTTTCCTCACACTGCCGTCTGAACTCGCCTAGAATAACAAAGCTCAGGTGGCCACCATCTGAGAGGGCCTTTCAGGGCAAATAAAAGACTAGCTGGCTAGTTGTGACATACCCTCCTCTCTAGATGACCTTGTGTCTCTGGTTACATGGATCGACATTAGGTTCCAGGAGTACTCCAGGGAGGTGATTCATGAGAGAAGACCCATACGCCTGGCACCTACTTTTCAAAAGCCGGCATCCTCCCCAGAGCCTATGGATGTGGACCAGGTGTTGATACCAAATATCACCGGAAGGTCCGTTGTACCGGGTAGGTGCTTCTATTGTGGCAGTTCCAAGCATGTCATCCACTCCTGTCCTGAGAGACCAGAAAACTCCACAGCCTAGGGTCTGTTGAAGAGGCAATTCTGGGCAAGAATTACCCCTGTCCACCACTGTCTCTGACAGTAGCTGTGTCCTGGACTGGACAAGCTTTCCTGAACACTGGGTCTGCAGGTAATTTCATTCAAAAGGCTCTTGTGGAGCGATATAAGATACAGATACATCAACAGAATCTGTTGATGGAAGACCCCTTTCCGATGCCATCCTTTCCTTCACCGAACCAGTGGAACTTCGGGGAGGAATGATGCATTCTTAAAGGGAATCTGTCACCCCATTTTTGGACTATGAGATACGGCCACCGCCATCAGGGGCTTATCTACAACATTCTGCAATGCTGTAGATAAGCCCCGATGTCACCTGAAAGAGAAGAATAGCGAGTTATATTATACTCACCCAGGGGCGGTCTGCCGTCCGGTCCGGTCCGATGGGCGTCGCTGTCCGGTTCGGCGCCTCCCATCTTCTAGCGAAGCCGGACTCTTCTTTCCGTCCCGTCGCTGCCCCTGAGCAGGCGCCCTGATCTGCCCTGTGTGGGCAGAGCAGAGTACTGCAGTGCGCAGAAGCCGGATAATGTCAGAGAGGTCCGGCGACGGGACGGAAAGAAGAGGTCGGCTTCACTAGAAGATGGGAGGCGCCGAACGGACAGCGACGCCCATTGGACCGGACCGCCCCTGGGTGAGTATAATATAACTCGTTTTTCTTCTCTTTCAGGTGACATCGAGGGCTTATCTACAGCATTGCAGAATGTTTTAGATAAGCCCCTGATGGCGGTGGCCGTATCTCATAGTCCAAAAATGGGGTGACAGATTCCCTATAAAATATTCCTCTATGCTGTCCAGTTTGACTCAACCTCTGCCTCTAGGTCTTATATGGCTGCAAAAACACAAGTCAGTATTAGTTTTGTTATGAAATCCTGAGGTTATTTGGCGGTTATTGAGAAATTTGGTATATTTTGTTTTAACCCCTTCGCCCCAAAGCCTGTTTTCACCCTCCTGACGAGGCCAATTTTTACAATTCTGACCACTGTCACTTTATGAGGTCATAACTCTGGAATGCTTCAATGGATCCTGGTGGTTCTGAGACTGTTTTCTCAATACATATTGTTCTTTATGATAATGATAACATTTCTTTGATATAATTTATGTTTATTTGTGAAAAGAATGGAAATTTTGCAATTTTCAAATTTAAATTTTTATGTCCTTAAATCAGAAAGTCGTATCACACAAAAAGGTTAATAAATAAAATTTCCAACATGTCTACTTTACATCAGCAAAGTATTGGAAACATAATTTTGCTTTGTTAAGAAGTTATAAGGGTTAAAAGTTGATCAGCAATTTTTAATTTTTACAGCAAAATTTGCAAAACCATTTTTTTGGGACCACCTCACATTTGAAGTGAATTTGAGGGTCCTATATGACAGAAAATACCCAAAATTGACACCATTCTAAAAACTGCACCCCTCAAGGTACTCAAAACCACATTTAAAAAGTTTGATAACCCTTCAGGTGCTGCACAGGAATTTTTAGATTGTGGAAAAAATAAACATTTACTTTTCTTTCACAAAAATTTTCCATTAGACCTAATTTTTTTTTACTTTTGCAAGGGTAACAGGAGAAAATGGACCATACATTTTGTTGTGCAATTTCTCCTGAGCATGCCGATACCCCATATATGAGAGAAATCTACTTTTTGGGCACAAGGCAGGGCTCGAAAGGGAAGAGCACAATTTGACGTTTTGAAAGTCAAATATGTTGGAATAATTAGCGATTGCCATGTTGCATTTGGAGAGCCCCTGATGTGCCTAAACAGTCGAAACACCCAACAAGTGACACCATTTTAGAAACTAGACCCCTTAGGGAAATTACCTAGATGTGCATTGAGCACTTTTAACCCACAGGTGCTTCACAGAAGTTTATAAAATTAAGCTGTGAAAATAAAAAAATCACATTTTCCCAGATAAATCTTTTTTAGCTCCAAGTTTTGCATTTTCATAAGGGTAACAATAGAAATTGCTCAAATGTGTTTAGCAATTTCTCTTGAGTGCACAGAGACTCAATATGTGGCGGAAAACAACTGTTTGGGCGCACAACAGGACTTGGAAGGGAAGGAACGCCATTTGACTTTTGAATGTAAAATATGCTATAATAATATAGCGGTTGCCATGTCGCATTTGGAGAGCCCTGATATGCCTAAACAGTGGAAACTCGCGACAAGTGACACCATTTTGGAAACTAGACCCCTTAGGGAACTTATCTAGATGTGTATTGAGCACCGTGAACCCACAAGTGCTTCACTGGAGTTTATAATGTTCAGCCAAGAAAATAAAAAAATCACATTTTTCCCAAATAAATCTTTTTTAGCTCCAAATTTTGCATTTTTGTAAGGGTAACAGAAAAAATTGCTCCATACGATTTGTTGTGTATTTTCTCCTGAGTACGCCGATATGACATATGTAGGGGAATACTTCTGTTTGGGTGTACAGCATGGCTTGGAAGGGAAGGAGCGCCATTTGACTTTTTGAATGCAAAATTTGATGGAATGATTAGCAGACGCCATGTTTGAAGATCCTCTGATGTGCCTAAACAGTGGAAAACCCCCACAATTGTCACCATTTTGGAAACTAGACCTCTTTGGGAACCATATCTACATGTGTATTGAACACCTTGAACCTCCAGATGTTTCACAGAAGTTTATAACGTTAAGCCGTGAAAATAAAAAAAAAAATCAAATTTTTCCCATAAAAATCTTTTTTAGCTACAAATTTTGTTTTTTCAAAAGGGTAAAATTAGAAAGGGAACCCCAAAGTTTGTTGTACAATTTCTCCTGATTTTATCGATACCCCATATGTGGCCGAAATCTACTTGTGAGGCACAGTAAAAAGCTCAGATTTTGCTGCACTTATTTGAGGGTGCCATGTTACATTGGCAGAGCCCATGAGGTGCCAGAACAGCAGAACCCCCAATAAGTGACCCCATTTTACCAATTACACCTCTCAATAAATTCATCTAGGGGTGCAGTGATATGTGACAGTACAGCATTACTTTGCCATATGGAGAGACTAGGGAGGGACGGAGTGCTATTTACCTCATGGAGAGTAGATGTTCCTAGACTAGTTTGCGGATTCCATATAAATCGCCCTGAAGTGCTAGAAAACCAGAATCCCACCTAAAGTGACCCCTTTTTGGAAATTATAACCCTTTGGAAATTTATCTACAGATGTAGTGATAATTTTGACTCCATGGTTGTTTTCCAGAAACAAGCAGTAGTGGTTGTTGCTTAGTCAAAATTGCAAACTGCCATTGTAGTGACCAGTTTGTTGCAGTCACCGTTACATTATGCCCAGTTCATGCTTCTGGAGACACGCATCTTTAAATTAGGCGGGTTCTCATCCCTACAGAAATGCCAAACAAGTGGGCGCTAAATGTTCTTTGGGTGCTAAATGTTCTTTAGGCACACTGGGGCTCAGAAGGGAAGGGGGTATTTGGATTTAGGAGTGGAGAATTTGCTGAATTTCTTTAGGTGGATGAGGAGTCATTTAACTTTTCCAGAGCCTTTGTACTATCAGTAACGTGGAAGCCCCCTATATTTCCATTAACAGATGACAGATCTGAGTGTGGGCTTGCTATTTATGTGGATTGAGTTGAAGCTTTTATTGGGAACATTTTACATAATATTTGGGATCACAGTTATCCGGCGCTCTACGCTGACCATTTACTTTGGGGTTTCCATCTAAATCTCTGAGTGATGTATCAGATGAAACCTCGAAGGATCCATTCACTATAATGAGGCAGCAAAGTTACCCTGGACTCACTGGCACCGCTATAATGAGGCGAGTTGAGCTGTTATCTCAGGCGGCGGCAGCCAGGGGGCGGCAGAGCAGAACTCATAATGTGTGAGAGGAAGTGAGAACTAGGAACCTGCCGGATCATGGAGAGGTGAGTCAGGCCGCTGTGCCTGTGTGTGTGTGTGTGCCTGTGTGCCTGTGTGTGTGTGCCTGTGTGTGTGTGTGTGTGTGTGTGTGTAGCTGCGGATCATGGAGAGGTGAGTCAGGCCGCTGTGCCTGTGAAGCTGGTGTGTGTGTGTGTGTCTGTGTCTGTGTGTGTGTGTGTGTAGCTGCTGTGTGTGTGTGTGTCTGTGTGTGTGTGTGTAGCTGCTGTGTGTGTTGTGTGTGTGTGTGTAGCTGTGTGTGTGTGTGTGTGTGTGTGTGTGTGTGTGAGACGCTGTGTGTGATAGATGAGGAAGCGATATCAGCGTTGGAATGGGCAGAGGTGAGTAGTTTTTTTTTTATGCAAGGCCATTATTCAGTCTGGAGCATCATGTGGGGCTATTATACTGTATGCAGCAGTATATGGGGCCATTATTCAGTCTGGAGCATCATGTGGGGCTATTATACTGTATGCAGCAGTATATGGGGCCATTATTCAGTCTGGAGCATCATGTGGGGCTATTATACTGTATGCAGCAGTATATGAGGCCATTATTCAGTCTGGAGCATCATGTGGGGCTATTATACTGTATGCAGCAGTATATGGGGCCATTATTCAGTCTGGAGCATCATGTGGGCTATTATACTGTATGCAGCAGTATATGGGGCCATTATTCAGTATGCAGCAGTATATGGGGCCATTATTCAGTCTGGAGCATCATGTGGGGCTATTATACTGTATGCAGCAGTATATGGGGCCATTATACAGTCTGGAGCATCATGTGGGGCTATTATACTGTATGCAGCAGTATATGGGGCTATTATTCAGTATGCAGCAGTATATGGGGCCATTATTCAGTCTGGAGCATCATGTGGGGCTATTATACTGTATGCAGCAGTATATGGGGCCATTATTCAGTCTGGAGCATCATGTGGGGCTATTATACTGTATGCAGCAGTATATGGGGCCATTATACAGTCTGGAGCATCATGTGGGGCTATTATACTGTATGCAGCAGTATATGGGGCCATTATTCAGTATGCAGCAGTATATGGGGCCATTATTCAGTCTGGAGCATCATGTGGGGCTATTATACTGTATGCAGCAGTATATGGGGCCATTATTCAGTCTGGAGCATCATGTGGGGCTATTATACTGTATGCAGCAGTATATGGGACCATTATTCAGTATGCAGCAGTATATGGGGCCATTATTCAGTCTGGAGCATCATGTGGGGCTATTATACTTTATGCAGCAGTATATGGGGCCATTATACAGTCTGGAGCATCATGTGGGGCTATTATACTGTATGCAGCAGTATATGGGGCCATTATACAGTCTGGAGCATCATGTGGGGCTATTATACTGTATGCAGCAGTATATGGGGCCATTATTCAGTATGCAGCAGTATATGGGGCCATTATTCAGTCTGGAGCATCATGTGGGGCTATTATACTGTATGCAGCAGTATATGGGGCCATTATACAGTATGCAGCAGTATATGGGGCCATTATTCAGTATAGAGCATCATGTGGGGCTATTATACTGTATGCAGCAGTATATGGGGCCATTATTCTGTATGGAGCATCATGGGGCTATTATACTGTATGCAGCAGTATATGGGTCCATTATTCAGTATGGAGCATCATGTGGGGCTATTATACTGTATGCAGCAGTATATGGGGCTATTATTCAGTATGGAGCATCATGTGGGGCCATTATACTGTATGCAGCAGTATATGGGGCCATTATTCAGTATAGAGCATCATGTGGGGCTATTATACTGTATGCAGCAGTATATGGGGCCATTATTCAGTATGGAGCATCATGTGAGGCTATTATACTGTATGCAGCAGTATATGGGTCCATTATTCAGTATGGAGCATCATGTGGGGCTATTATACTGTATGCAGCAGTATATGGGGCCATTATTCAGTAGTTTTTTTCTTTCCCATCTTTCTTTCTCTCTCTGTTCTTTTTCTTTCTCTCTGTTCTTTCTTTCTCTCTGTTCTTTCTTTCCCCTCTTTCTTTCTCTCTCTGTTCTTTCTTCTCTCTGTTCTTTCTTTCTCTTTCTTTCCACTCTATCTTTCTGTTCTTTCTCTCTCTCTCTGTTCTTTCTATCTGTTTTCTTTATTTCTCTTTCTCTCTCTCTCTGTTCTTTGTTTCCCATCTTTCTTTCTCTCTATCTCTCTGTTCTTTTTCTCTCTTTGTTCTTTCTTTCCCCTATTTCTTTTTTTCTCTCTGTTCTTTTTTTCTGTCCCCTCTTTCTTTTTCTGTTCTTTTCTTTCTTTCTTTCTTTCTTTCTTTCTTTCTTTCTTTCTTTCTTTCTTTCTTTCTTTCTTTCTTTCTTTCTCTCTGTTCTTTCTTTCCCGTCTTTTTTTCTTTCTCTCTCTGTTCTTTTCTCTCTCTGTTTTTTCTTTTCCCTTTCTTTATTTATTTCTCTCTCTATTTTCTCTCTGTTCTTTCTTTCTCTCTCCTTTCTCTGTTTTCTTTTTTCTCTCTCTGTTCTTTCTTTTACTCAGTGCCAGTGTGCACATAGTACCAGTCACTGTGCCCTGAGTACCAGTCAGTGTGATCACCAGTGCTAAATGGGTGTGGTCGGGGCGTGGACATGGGTGTGACTAGTTGTGAAATGGGTGTGGTCAGGGCGTGGCCTAAAATTTGACAAATTTGGCATAGCGCGCCGCAACCTTCCTCGCTCGAATTGGGGGGCGCCGTTTTGCAGTTCGCCTCAGGCAGCACAGAGGCTAAGTTCACCCCTGCCTGGACTCCGTCTGGCCTCTGTTCAGTGGTGTCCTTTTCGGAAGTGCACAAAACTGTGGCCGATGGCACTTTTATGCAGTCTTAAAAAGGCAAATACTGCAATCACAGGTCCTATGGAGTCCACAGTGCCTCCATTGCCTCATATAGAATCTTCCAGGTTCTTTGAATCACTTTCAGAGATTTACACGGAAACCCCGGTGTAAGCACTTAGTGCAGAGCGCAGGATAAATGTTCGCTGAACCTTACAGAGATCTTTTGGGAGGCAGAATGAAAAAAAATCAACAGCATGTGAAGAATAGGTTTTATTTATTTTTTACTCCATTCCTAGTGTGGTATAAGTGATTAGGGAACTTTACTCTTCGGTTCGGTGCGAATGAAGCAATACCAGATTTATAGCGGGCTTTTATGTTTGGCTGCTGTCACACACAAACAGATGCTTTTTATTGCGAAAACAAGTTTTTGCATCACCGTATTTTGACAGCTATAATATTTTTATATTTCAGTCGACAGAGACATGTGAGAGCTTATTTTTTCGGGACGAGCTGTAGTTTTTATTGTTACCATTTACGCGCACATGACATGACTACTGACAGTGGCATCAGAGAGGTTAAATGCCCACGATTGGATTGGTGCACCAATCGTGGGTGTTGCTACGGGGTGTCAGCTGTCACATACAGCTGATACCTGCATGCGATCGCCGCGGCACACTATGTGAGGCTGCAGATAGCACCTCCCGCAGAGCAGTATATATATACAGCGCATGTCGGGAAGTGGTTAATATTTTTATGTTTGTGAAATGTTTTTTTGTTGCATAAGATTTTGTGCATTTATTTTTAACCACTTTACCACCTTAGACGTATGCATACGTCCTTGTGACCTGGTACTTATTGAACTGTTTTGCACGAACAGACACAGTGCTTGCGCAACCATCACCAGATGTAAGCTGATTCCGGCAGCTGACACCCAGCACCAAGCAGCAGAGCTCGATCATAGCATTTCGGGAGCAGGCAGAGGGAAGAAAGCCCTTGGATCAGATGCCCCACAACGTCATCACGGGTTCCAGATTGTTGCCATGGTGACCTGATTTCGTCATGATGACATTCGGGTAACCAGAGCTAGCAAAGTTGCTTGATCATACTCGGAGCATGATGTCTCTCTGTCAGTGCAGCGCTTACAGTTTGCATAGCATAGTGATGCTCATGCATCACTATTAGTGATGAGCGAGTACACTCGTTGCTCGGGTGATCTCCGAGTATTTGGAAGTGATCAGAGATTTAGTTTCTGTTGCCGTAGCTGCATGATTTGCGGCTATTTGACAGCCTGAATGCATGTGGGGATTCCTTAACAAACAGGCATTCCTCACATGTATTCAAGCTGTCCAGCAGCCATAAATCATGCAGCTGTGGCAACAGAAACTACATCTCCGAGCACTTCCAAATACTCGGATATCACCCTAGCATGCTCGGAAAAACCCAAGCAACGAGTATACTCTCTCATCACTAATCATTATGCTATACAGGCGATCAGCTTGCAAAAAATGAAAGTCTCATAGTGGGCCAAAGTAAAAAAGTAAAAAAAAGTTTAAAAAGTTTTAAAAATTGTAAAAATATTAAAAAAAAATTTAAAAAAATTAAAAAAATCGAATACATTGTACCCATGAATAAATATTTTTTATTACAAAAATCATAAACTATAAAAGTACACATAATTGCTATTGCCGTGTCTGGAAAAACCCGACCTATAAAACTGTCCCACTATTTAACCCCTTTAGTGAACACCATAAAGAAAATAGATAAAAAACTATGCAAAAACACTGCTTTATCAGACTGCCGAACAAAAATCGAAATGAAACATGATAAGATTAATATAAATAAACACGGTACCACTGAAAATGTCATCTTGTCCTGCAAAAACAAACCACAATACAGCTCCATCAGCAGAAAAAAAAGCTGTAGCTTATTTTTCTATGAAAATGGTTTTCATTGTGTAAAAGCGCCAAAGCATAAAAAAACATAAATGTGGCAAGGGGTACTGACCCAAAGAATAAAGCTGCCTTATCAATTTTACCACACGCGCAACAGCAATTTAAAAAAAATCCAGAATTGCTGGTTTTTGTGCATTCTGCCTTACAAAAATCAAAATTGAAAGTGATCAAAAAATGTCAAGTGTCTCAAAATAGTAGTAATAAAACCGTCAACTCATCACCCACAAAAACAAGCCCTCACCTGACTCTGTTGACAGAAATCTGGAAAAATTATATCTCTTAAAATATAATGATGCAACAACTAGTTTTTGCAATAAAAAGTTGGAAATCTCTGAAATACATGATTAAGATGGAACTGCTGGTAGAAAATTGCCTATAATGAGATAGATGTAGGCACTGTGGATGCCGTCTGGCCTATGATTTAACGGTTTTCATCTTGTAGGCGTGTATAAAGGTGCAGTTGGCCACAGTTTTGTGCACTTCTGAAAAGAAGGACAGCGCTAAACAGAGACAGGACTGAGTACCAATTAACTCTTCTGCCCCATGATAGAGAATGGATCCCTCAGGGGTTTCATCTGAATCACGTCACTTAGAGATTTAGAAGGAAACCCTGATGTAAGTGCTCAGCGTAGAGCGCCGGAAAAATGTGATCCCAAACATTCTGTAAAATGTTCCTAATAAAACCTTGAGCTATATTCACAAAAAAAGCAAGTCCATACTCAGGTCCGTCATCTGTTATTGAAAATATAGGCGCTTCCATGTAGCTGGTAGTACAAAGGCTCTGGTAAAACAGAATAGCTCCTCACCCTTCAAAAGAAATTTAGCAAATTCTGCTCTCCTAAATCCAAATGCATCCTCCATTCTGAGCATCACAGTTTGCCTAAGCCACATATAGTGTCCACATGTATGGCATTTCTGAAGAAATAAGAGCCAGCCTAATTTACAGTTGCACGTCTCCAGAAGTATGATCTGGGCATAACGTACTAGTCACTATAAGGTACTTGTCACTACAAAGTACTATTCACTACAACGGTAGTTTGCAACTTTCACTTGGCAACATTCAATGCTGCATATTTCTGGAAAACATCCTTGGAGAAAAACTCGTCACTACATATGTAGATAATTTCCCAAATTGGTATAATTTAAAAAATAAGGTCATTTGAGGGAGGAATTCTGCTCTTCTAGCACTTAGTGGCTGTGTACATGGAGTCTGCAAACTATTCTAAGAAAATCTGTGCTCCAGGAGGCAAATAGCACTCTGTCTCTCCCTAGTCTTGCCGTGTGGCTAAGAAGTATTGTACAGCTACATATGTAGTATTGCCAAGTTCAGTAGAAATTGTGGGACAAATTATGCTACCATTTTACCCACTTCTTCTGTGAAACTGTAAAATCTAAGGCTAAAACAACATTTTGGTGGTAAAAATGCAATTATTTTTTCTTCACTGCCCAACGGTATAAAATTCTGTGACACACACGTGGTGTCAATATGAAAGTAGTATTCCCCCACATATGGGGTATCAGCAAACTCAGAAGAATTTGCACAATAAATTTTATGGTGAATTTCCCTGTTACCCTTGTGAAAATAAAAAATTGGAACTAAAATAACATTTTTGTGGGGAAAATGTGATTTTTGAAATTATATGGCTAAACATTATAAACTTCTGTGAAACACCTGCTGTTTCAAGATGCTCACCACATATCTAAATTCATTCCTTGAGGGATCTAGTTTCCAAAATCGGGTCACTCACGGGGGGGTTCCACTGTTTAGGCACCTCAGGGGCTTTCTAAAGAGGACGTGGAGTCAACTAACGATTACAGCAAATTTTGTGTTCAAAAAGTTAAATGATGCTTCTTTCCTTTTGAGCCCTGCCCTGCGCTAAAACAGTACAATTTTTCCCCCAAATGAGGTATTAGTGTACTCAGTAGAAATTTCAAAACTAATTTTATGGTGCAATTTCTCCTGTTACCCTTATGAAAATGCAAAATTTGAGGCTAAAAAACATTTTTGTGGGGAAAAAGTGATTTTTTTTATTTTCACGACGCAATGTTATAAACTTCTTTTCAAGGTGGTCACCATGCATCTAGATAAGTTCCCTGAAAAAAGACAAATAGCGCTCCTTCACTTTTGAGCTTTGCTATGCGCCCAAACAGTGGTTTTCCCTCACAGAAGAAATTTATTAAAATTTACTAATTTTGCTGGAAAAATGAGAAATCACTGGTTAATTTTAACCCTTATAACTTTCTAATAAAAAATATATTTTTTTAAAATTGTGCTCATGTAAAGTAGACATATGGGAAATGCTATGAGCAGTATGAACTATTTTGTATGATGTATGTTTCTGATTTAAGGTTATAAGAATTCAAAGTTTGGAACTTGCAAAACTTTCCAAATTTTTGTCAAATTTACTTTTTTTTCCTCAAATAAATATAAATCATATCGAATAAATTTCACCACTTTCATGAAGTTCAATATGTCATGAAAAAATTTTCTCAGAATCAGTGGGATCTGTTGAAGTGTTCTAGAGTTATTACTTCATAAAGTGAAACTGGTCAGAATTGGAAAAATTTGCCTAGTAATTAACGTGCAAATCACCTACTTTGGTAAAGGGGTTAATACATCCCTATGAATGTCACGGATTACTTTTGGAGATCTGAAATTGAGATAATTAGCTATTGTAGGTGATTGTGTAACCTGTACCTGTCAGGCGCACTGAGCCTGAACTCGTGAATGCCAGAGGTGTGCCTTAATGAGGGTTAATGCAAATACAGCCTTTTTATTGTCCATGTGACCTCAGCCTATCTAGCTAGGCGCATATGAGAGGCAATCAACTGCGATTTTTGGTTGGCACCTACAGGTCCAATATTGAACTATAACAAGAAAGTGTGCAAAATATTTTGTTTTACAATATGAACACTTTGTGAGCTAGACAGTTAGTTTTTAAATTTCTGGCTTATGGAGATTTTTCTTCTGGCTTTTCAAAAAAAAAATGGCTTGCCCATCTCATAATGCAGAAAGCATACTTTCTGTGACATACAACCCTTGGTTTTAGTTACAAAATTAGCTTGGAGGGTTTTAATATTGCCCTTAAAGTGCTGTTACTGCAGTATATTCCAGATCAATCAATTCATAGTCACACAAACACCAAAAATCTACAGGACTTCCCTATAGCATTTGAATTGTTGAATTATTATTCACAGAATGAGACCACCACCAACATTTTTAATGAGATTCAGCACTGAAGTAGCACACCACAATCAAGTTAGGCCTTTTTCTATCTCTATGTAGAATGAACTGTGCGCCCTGACCTCCTTTCCGTTCTTTGGAAAAGCCTTGAGTGGTGCGATTTGGTCAGCCCCATCTATTATTTTGGCTGTAATAGCCCACCCTGATTAGCTGAGCTAAACCATATGATATGATAGCTGCAGGCATTATTGAAAAGCCTGCACAGCCCTGACTGATATCATTAGTCCACTCTCCGAGCCTTCCGAAGTGTGTGAAGTGGCACATGGAATTTTTTGTTTGGCAACCTCAAGAAGCCAATTAAAGGGAGTTCAAAATTACAGGACCTGCAAAAAACGTCTGCTGATCATCCACTTATTTACAGTCCCAAGCATGGGACTTGTCTCATTAAGCCTATATAGCTTAGTTAGGCACCCCCCAAAAAAATTGTCTCTGTAGAATTAGAGTGATGTAAGTGGAATTGGTAGTCTACCTTCATAATGTTCTTGCTATTGCCAATGTGTAATTCTATAAAGGCCAGAGACATAGTAAAATCAATAAAGGATAGCATGAAGTATGACATACTGCTGACCTGTCAGATGTTTTAAGGAGAATCTGTTCTCAGATTTTGACCACCTCATCTGAGAGCATCATGATTTAGGCAAAGAGACCCTAAATCCAACAATGTATCACTTGGCTTACTGGAGCAGCCATTGTGAGACAAAGTTCTTAGATTTAGAATGCAGCAGAACTGAGAAATTTAACCCGGCCCACACCAAGGTTTGCATGTACATTGTCTATAGACAGTGAGCTGATTATCACAGGAGGAGAGGAGTCGGACCTGCTCATGGGACCAACTAATCATAGTAATGATAATATCCTATGGCTAAAACAAGCCTTCATTGTAAGTAAACAACATCACAAAGCCTGATAAATAACACATCATGGAAATCTGTGCTTTAACCCCTACCTCACGT
Source organism: Oophaga sylvatica (assembly GCA_033576555.1). NCBI lineage: Eukaryota > Metazoa > Chordata > Amphibia > Anura > Dendrobatidae > Oophaga > Oophaga sylvatica. Next base: position 614,052,644 of record JARQOD010000002.1, read on the forward strand.
TGCCCTCACATTATGTGGTAAAGACCTGTTGACAGATTGCCTTCCAGTGGTTGAAGTCCATTTGCTGTTATGAAAAGTCTACTGTAGAGTGGCCCCTTAATTACCATATGACTTTCTTGGCCATGGGCTTTAAGGTTATTCTTATGTCTATATAAGTTGTCAGCCATTTGTAACTTATTTTTCAAACATGTACAATCTATATGTTTGATTCTGATGTCTTACTGGCAGCTGATCTGATTCGGGCATGATTTCCTAGCCGCGGCAATTCACCAAAAAACAATGGTGCAAATAGCTAATTATAAAGATTGTAAAACCAAATCATTAGATGTACAGTCATGGCCAAAAGTTTTGAGAATGACACAAATATTAATTTTTACAAAGTCTACTGCTTAACTTTTTCTAATGGCAATTTGCATATACTCCAGAATGTTATAAAGAGTGATCAGCTTAACAGCAATTACTTGTAAAGTCAATATTTGGCTAGAAAATGAACTTTATCCCCCAAAACACATTTCAACATCATTGCAGCCCTGCCTTAAAAGGACCAGCTAACCTCTTTTCAGTGATTGCTCCATTAACACAGGTGTGGGTGTTGATGAGGACATGGCTGGAGATCAATCTGTCATGATTAAGTAAGAATGACACCACTGGACACTTTAAAAGGAGGCTGGTGCTTGGCATCATTGTTTCTCTTCTGTTAACCATGGTTATCTCTAAAGAAACACGTGCAGTCATCATTGCAATGCACAAAAATGGCCTAATAGGGAAGAGTATCGCAGCTAGAAAGATTGCACCTCAGTCAACAATCTATCGCATCATCAAGAACTTCAAGGAGAGAGGTTCCATTGTTGCCAAAAAGGCTTCAGGGCACCCAAGAAAGACCAGCAAGCGCCAGGACCGTCTCTTAAAAGTGTTTCAGCTGCGGGATCGGGCTACCAGCAGTGCAGAGCTTGCTCAGGAATGGCAGCAGGCAGGTGTGAGTGCATCTGCACGCACTGTGATGCGGAGACTCTTGGAGCAAGGCCTGGTCTCAAGGAGGGCAGCAAAGAAGCCACTTCTCTCCAGAAAAAACATCATGGACAGACTGATATTCTGCAAAAGGTACAGGCAGTGGACTGCTGAGGACTGGGGTAAAGTTATTTTCTCTGATGAATCCCCTTTTCGATTGTTTGGGACATCAGGAAAACGCCTCATTCGGAGAAGACAAGGTGAGCGCTACCACCAGTCTTGTCTCATGCCAACTGTTAAGCATCCTGAAACCATTCATGTGTGGGGTTGCTTCTCAGCCAAGGGAATCGGCTCTCTCACAGTCTTGCCTAAAAACACAGCCATGAATAAAGAATGGTACCAGAATGTCCTCCAAGAGCAACTTCTCCCAACCCTCCAAGAGCAGTTTGGCGATCAACAATGCCTTTTCCAGCATGATGGAGCACCTTGCCATAAAGCAAAGGTGATAACTAAATGGCTCAGGGAACAAAACTTTGAGATTTTGGGTCCATGGCCTGGAAACTCCCCAGATCTTAATCCCATTGAGAACTTGTGGTCAATCATAAAGAGACGGGTGGACAAACAAAAACCTAAAAATTCTGACAAAATGAAAGCATTGATTGTGCAAGAACGGACTGCTATCAGTCAGGATTTGGTCCAGAAGTTGATTGAGAGCATGCCAGGGAGAATTGCAGAGGTCCTGAAGAAGAAGGGTCAACACTGCAAATATTGACTTGCTGCATTAACTCATTCTAACTGTCAATATAAGCTTTTGTTACTCATATGTTTGCAATTATTATATTTCTGTCTGTGATAAAAACATCTGTCAAACACACATAAAAACCAGAGGGCAGCAGATCATGTGAAAATATAATATTTGTGTCATTCTCAAAACTTTTGGCCATGACTGTATACTCCAGAAAGAAAGAAATGGGATAGTTTACTATGGAAGTTCAAGGTTATATTAAAAATAAGACATTTAATTTCCATTGTTTCCGACATGCTGTGAATAAGACTGAAAATAATTAAAACATGTACTTCTTGATCACAGAGACAAAGTAAAGTAGCGATGAGTGCAATACGCTAAACCATTAAAACTGGTAATAAGCATACTTTAGCTCTATTCAGCTACAATCACAATTAAGGGAATTGACATCAGGCAGTGTAGGTAATATATTTAATTCTTATAGCTTTGAGTTTGCAGCAACATGTAATTGCTAATTGTCTTGTTGGGTATTAAGACTGTGAAAGCTCATTGCCAAAAATACAATGACTTCATAAAACTTTACTGAGAGCAAATATCTTTTTATCCTAAATTAAATATATGTTTTTCTCGAATTATAAATAGAATTTCAATCAGCTCAAGAGAACTTCTAGTTCTTGATAGTTAAACTATAAAATGGCCATAAATAATTCCACCGGGAGCTGTTAATGCTCAATTCCAAATATAATGCGCAAAACTTGCCTTCAAATATATTGAAATCTGTAATGTTTGCAGCACATAAAAACTTAACAGTTATTACGACGTCCCTAACATGCAACAAAAGTTTGAAATATGCCGCATGTTACACATTTATTTTGGTATACTTTTTTGTCAAATAAGTTTTCTGCAAGGTAAGTTACCATTTTGTAAAATCTATATATTTGCCTGGGATCCAAGGGGTAAAGTTTCAACTTGCAGAGAGTGACATGTCAAGCTTGGCATGCCAAGCTGAGGAGACTTTTAAGACTTGCAATGCTCCTCAGGGAAATTAAATATGCAAATTGTCTCTGCAGAAAGGAAGAGGACTAGAACGCTAGTGCCACCTATTGGAAGTTGCAATCCTAAAAGTCAATATCGACTTTTAGGATTTCTACTTCCAAAAGGTAGCACTATAGTCATGGCCAAAAGTTTTGAGAATGACAGAAATATTAATTTTTACAAAGTCTACTGCTTCATTTTTTCTAATGGCAATTTGCATATACTCCAGAATGTTATAAAGAGTGATCAGCTTAACAGCAATTACTTGTAAAGTCAATATTTGGCTAGAAAATGAACTTTATCCCCCAAAACACATTTCAACATCATTGCAGCCCTGCCTTAAAAGGACCAACTAACCTCTTTTCAGTGATTGCTCCATTAACACAGGTGTGGGTGTTGCTGAGGACATGGCTGGAGATCAATCTGTCATGATTAAGTAAGAATGACACCACTGGACACTTTAAAAGGAGGCTGGTGCTTGGCATCATTGTTTCTCTTCTGTTAACCATGGTTATCTCTAAAGAAACACGTGCAGTCATCATTGCAATGCACAAAAATGGCCTAATAGGGAAGAGTATCGCAGCTAGAAAGCTTACACCTCAGTCAACAATCTATCGCATCATCAAGAACTTCAAGGAGAGAGGTTCCATTGTTGCCAAAAAGGCTTCAAGGCGCCCAAGAAAGACCAGCAAGCGCCAGGACCGTCTCTTAAAAGTGTTTCAGCTGCGGGATCGGGCTACCAGCAGTGCAGAGCTTGCTCAGGAATGGCAGCAGGCAGGTGTGAGTGCATCTGCACGCACTGTGATGCGGAGACTCTTGGAGCAAGGCCTGGTCTCAAAGAGGGCAGCAAAGAATCCACTTCTCTGCAGAAAAAACATCATGGACAGACTGATATTCTGCAAAAGATACAGGCAGTGGACTGCTGAGGACTGGGGTAAAGTTATTTTCTCTGATGAATCCCCTTTTCGATTGTATGGGACATCAGGAAAATGCATCATTCGGAGAAGACAAGGTGAGCGCTACCACCAGTCTTGTCTCATGCCAACTGTTAAGCATCCTGAAACCATTCATGTGTGGGGTTGCTTCTCAGCCAAGGGAATCAGCTCTCTCACAGTCTTGCCTAAAAACACAGCCATGAATAAAGAATGGTACCAGAATGTCCTCCAAGAGCAACTTCTCCCAACCCTCCAAGAGCAGTTTGGCGATCAACAATGCCTTTTCCAGCATGATGGAGCACCTTGCCATAAAGCAAAGGTGATAACTAAATGGCTCAGGGAACAAAACTTTGAGATTTTGGGTCCATGGCCTGGAAACTCCCCAGATCTTAATCCCATTGGGAACTTGTGGTCAATCATCAAGAGACGGGTGGACAAACAAAAACCTAAAAATTCTGACAAAATGAAAGCATTGATTGTGCAAGAATGGACTGCTATCAGTCAGGATTTGGTCCGGAAGTTTGATTGAGAGCATGCCAGGGAGAACTGCAGAGGTACTGAAGAAGAAGGGTCAGCACTGCAAATATTGACTTGCTGCATTAACTCATTCTAACTGTTAATATAAGCTTTTGTTATCATATGTTTGCAATTATTATATTTCTGTCTGTGATAAAAAACATGTCAAACACATATAAAAACCAGAGGGCAGCAGATCATGTGAAAATATAATATTTGTGTCATTCTCAAAACTTTTGGCCATGACTGTAGAGTTCTAGTCCTCTTCCTTTCTGCAGAGACAATTTGCATATATATTTGCATGTATATACAAGTTAAATAAGATAATATAAGCTAGACTAAACAGTGAAAGAAAAGTATACTTGGAGTTTTCAAGTATTTTTTAAATAAAAAAAGTATTCTAAAATTGTTCCAGTTAAAGGAATTTTCTAAAATACACAAAATGTGGGAGAATTAAAAAGTCTGGATTGGTCTTTTTAAAGAGGTTCCTTACTGTTTACAGCCAACATACATAGCAAACTGAACTTTTTGCTAAATGTTTTAGTCATTATTGAGTAAATAACAGAGATAAATTTTCAAGAGGAATTTAATTTTACTAGGCTTTATATAAATTTGCATTTGTCAAAATGCAGATTTTTTTGTGATTTGCATCTATGCGGATTCAGCAGAGCGATGGCCGCTAACCATCAAAAGGTTAAAAGATTAAAAAAATACTTAAACTCAAGAAAATGATCACTTTTGAGAGCTCTCTGATCTTCAATTACACCAGTCTGCTCCTTAACTGATCACTACTGCAAGTGCTGAATCCATGAGATGACTTTGCACATACTGTATGAGTGCAAGCCCAGGTTGTACTTTGTGACACCTTGATGACATGACTATTTGCTCTTGCGTAGAATCCTCCATAGCCTCATCTTATGGTTTGGCATCTGGATTGAACAGGCAAATTTTGCTGGATGGAAATCCTTTGAACCACTTCTTACCTGCCAGTGTCTGTGGCTTTTCTTTTGACATTGCGATAGGCTGGCTAAAAAAAAGTTTAGTTAAGTATACCTTAAGTATGAGGTGGTTTGTATGGCTCCAGTCCAGTGGACACAATTTACTGACATGGCCACTGGACCAGGTCGTCCAAATCGGTTTGCACCAAATCTAGTATTGAATAAATTTGATGCAAATAGAATTTCTCAGGTAATTTTTGAGTAAATCTGGCCAATGAATTTCCGTCAGATTCGTTCATCACTACTTACAATGCATACTTGCACTATGCTAGTTATTATCATAATAAACCCTTCTGCCCTTCTGTAGTTCTCATGTTACCATTTCTATTAACTTAATCTATCTTGTAAAAGGCCTAATTCATATATCTTTACTCATTTAACCCCTTACTGCCATCAGACGTACTATCCCATCCATGGTACCTGGGCCCGTATGACCATGGACGGGATAGTACGTCCCAGCGATCGGACGCGCTCCCAGGGGGAGCGCAGCCGATCGCGGCCGGGTGTCAGCTGATTATCACAGCTGACACCCGGCACTATGTGTCAGGAGCGGTCACGGACCGCTCCCGGCACATTAACCCCTAGCACACCGCGATCAAACATGATCGCAGTGTACTGGGGGCACAGGGGAGGATCGCGCAGGGTGGGGGCTCCCTGCGCGCCCCCCTGAGACTCTCAGAGCAGCGCGATGTGTCGCGCTGTTCCGAGGGTCCGTCCTCCCTCCAGGTCCCCGGATCCAAATGGCGCCGGGGTCCTGCAGGGAGGCGGCTTCCTCAGTGCCTGCTGAGAGCAGGCACTGAGAAGCCTGCAGCGATGCCAGAGCGATCGCTGGTGTGACAGAGTGCTGTGCACACTGTCACACCAGCGATCTGCTAAAATACAGTGATGTTCCACCCTGGGACAAAGTAAAAAAGTTAAAAAAATAAAAATAAAAATTGTTTAAAAAAATCATAAAAAAAGAAAAA
>JARQOD010000002.1:614058885-614146123 GCA_033576555.1 Oophaga sylvatica
TCTTCGCTGAGAGGAACTACGATGTGGGCAATAGAGTTGTTGGCCATTATTGCCGCCTTCAAAGAATGGAGACACCTTCTTCAGGGAGCTGCACAGCAAATAGTCGTCCTGACAGACCATCGTAACCTTGAATTTATCAGGTCGGCTAAGTGCCTGACTCCTCGCCAGGCTCGCTGGAATCTTTTCTTAAACCAATTTAATTTTGTAATTTCTTATAGACCAGGATCGCGCAATGGAAAGGCTGATGCACTCTGTAGGATTCATTCAGCAGAGACCCGTCCACTTGCTCCTCCTAAGACTATTCTTCCTGACTCTAGATTCCTGGGAGTGATTCATAATCAAGACCTACTTAAGGACATCAAGGAAGCATACCATGTGGATTCCTTGTTGGCACAACCCCCAAGGGACGTAAGTCTTGTCTTTAAGAATGGTGTGTGGATTCTGGGACAACGTCTGTATATTCCTGAAACAGTCAGATTGAGAGTATTGCAACTCATTCATGATTCCAAGATAGCTGGGCATAGAGGAATTCTAAAGGCACAGGAATTTCTTTCTCGTTTCTTTTGGTGGCCCACTTGCAGGAAGGATGTTTTAAACTATGTCACTTCATGTGAAGTCTGTGCAAGATGCAAAACACCTCGCTCCTCACCAACTGGTCTGTTACAACCTCTTCCCACCCCGTCCCGCCCGTGGGGATCCATTTCTATGGACTTCATTGTGGAGTTACCAACCTCTCAAGGGAAAAACACCATTCTAGTGGTGGTTGATCGTTTAACAAAGGCAGCTCATTTTATTCCTTGTGTCGGCTTACCCACTGCAAAACAGACATCAGATTTGATGATTAAAGATGTGTTTTGCTTACATGGAGTACCGGATGAGGTTATTTCGGATCGAGGGGTGCAATTCACTTCAAGGTTTTGGCAAAATTTCTGTGCAGCATTGGACATTAAAGTAAACCTTTCTTCTGCTTTTCATTCCCAGACTAATGGACAGACCGAACGAACCAATCAAACTCTGGAGCAGTATCTCCGCTGCTTTATCTGCCACCTACAGGATGATTGGGTGGATCTACTTCCATTGGCTGAGTTCTCTTATAACAACTCTCAGAGCGCCTCCACTAAACAGTCTCCTTTTTACTCCAATCTAGGTTATCATCCTAACATTCTTCCACGATTTCCCATAGAAACGCCTTTACCAGCAGTGGCCGAAAGAATCACGTCTTTACAGAAGAATATGGATCTTCTAAAGGAGAATCTGGAATTGGCTCAGGAAAGGTACAAGAAAGCAGCAGATAAATTTCGTAAACCTGCACCAGTTTTCAAGGTAGGAGACCTGGTCTGGCTGTCAACCAGAAATCTTAAGTTAAGGATTCCATCGTCTAAGTTGGGACATAAGTACATTGGACCCTATAAAATCAGTAAAATTATAAGTGCCGTTGCTTGTCGTCTTCAACTGCCTAGAACTATGAGAATCCACCCTGTCTTTCATGTATCCCTACTAAAGGCTGCAACACCCAATACGTTTCCTGGACGTTCTTCTCCTTGCCCTGACCCAGTGCTAGTCGATGGTCAGGAAGAATTTGTGGTAGAAAGAATTCTAGATTCCAGGTTATACAGGAATCAGTTACAATATTTGATTAAATGGCAGGGCTACCCAGTGGAGGACAACTCATGGGAACCAGTCAATAACGTTAATGCTCCTCGTTTGCTCCGCCAGTTTCATCAGAGGTACCCAGACAGGCCTGGTCTGAGGCCATCCAGAGGTTGTCCCTAAGGGGGGAGTAATGTAAGGTTCTTTGTACATGTTCTTGAAACTCAGTTTTCCGTCAGCCATTTTGCTTTCTGTCTTGCTGCAGCTATCTTGCCCTCAGTCAATATGGAGTTTTCAGCTTTCATGTTCCCGCCCTGATTCTCTTCCTCTTGCTTCTTAAGCAGCCACAGCTGAGCAATCAGTGCTTCAGAATCTAGCCTGCAGTGAACCTGTGACCTGACTCCTGGAAGCCTTGGACTATGTACTCCAGCTATTCCTACTGAGGAACTCTGAACACTTGTGGACTCTGGAACCCTGCTCTTTGAAAGATCCACGTTTGCATGGACTTACGGTAACAGAGAAGAAGATCCTGAACCTGTTGTGGAGAGTGATTGCTGAGCTTAAGTTACTCTGGCCTGCTGTGTCTCCTGCTTCTGTATCTGCAAACTGTGTGACTATTTTTGCCACTTGTATGAAGTAATACAAGACCTTCTATATCAAACCTGTGTCTCATGTATTTTCATCGCACCCAAGCACAAGACGCTATATGAACTGTACTACATACATTACACCAAGAGGGCCTGTGCTGGGCAGTCATTTACAACCACCGGGGACCCCTGTGGTCCAGTCTCTTCGGCTGAGGTGGACACACACACAGGTTCTGCGCAGAGAGAGAGGGATCTGCCAACATCACAACACATAGGCTCCCCCTCTATTGGACAGTTGGCTGCAATTTCACGCCAGCTCCAACACTGTCCATCACACTCTCCCACCCACATGTCCCCTCGGGCCTGAACCCGCTTATCAGCATACCCCATGTCCCCAACAGCTGGAACGCTCTTACCGCGAGAGTTCAGCGTCCGGGAACTCCGAAGTGACGACCTCTCAGACGGCTGTACCTCAGGAGGACGTGCTTGGGTGTAGCGGTCCACTATCACCTTTTCAACTCCATAATCAAGCCTGCTGACTGCAGACTCCCAACTGTATCTCCAGTCATGAACTCCCCTGGCACAGGCTGTCACCGTAACACCCAGCCGGGTAAGAATCTCCGCTTTCAGCTTGCCATAGTCTTGGCTGTCCTGCTCGCTCAGGTCAGCATATGCCCTTTGGGGCTCTCCAATCAGATAGGGTGCGACCATCATGGCCCATTCAGATAGGGGCAGATTCTCCTTCTCTGCCAGTCTCTCAAACCTAATGAGATATACCTCCACATCATCACGAGGCGTCATCTTTTTCAAGGACCGTCTTACCGCCTTCTTTACAGCAGACAACGCAGGTGCCTTCACAACACTACTCTGGGACGATGCGCCACAAGTCTTTTGCTGTGCTGCAACCTGCTCAAAAAACAACCGGTTATTCTCCTGCTGCTGCTGCAGGAATTGCTGCTGGGCCTGCTGCATGCGCTGCTGGTGCTGCAGGCGCTGCTGCTCCATGCTCTGCTGCATGCTTCGCTGGGCCTGGGCCAGGTACTCAATGAGCTCCTCCATACTGCCGGACTTATCTGTCTCAACCACGGCAGTCTTATGTTGCACATTAACTTGCGCCATTTGTTCAAACAGCGCCTCCATGCTGTCATCCATGCTGTCAGACTTCTCTGTCTCAACAACGGCAGTCTTCACTCAAGACATACACACTCCAGTCTTTTCCACAGAAAATTCAGCTCTGCTGTGCAGACACTTTTTTTTTTTTTCTGCAAACTCTATTAGGGCCACTGTCTCTCCAAGACTGCTCCAATAGACGTTTCTCTTTTGCTGCTGCACACTCCACAGTCTTTTCCACAACAAGTTCAGCTTTGCTGTGCAGACACACTTTTTTTTTTTTTCTTTGCAAACTCTATTAGGGCTAATGTCTCTTTAAGACTGCTCCAAACAGACGTTTCTCTTGACACACACTTTTTTTTCTCTGCTGCTATTTCAACAGACTTCACCTTTATTGCTGTCTCTAAGCCACCGTGCTGCATGCACACTCCAGCACTAACTGTATCAGCCACTGCGCTGCCCCAGCATTCTCCGCCAATTGTAGCATTTACAGGGGATATAGCTCTAGGATCGCTGTCTGGGTAGACAGAGTGACACGAAAACAGTTCATTCAGACAGCAGTTCTGATGAAAACTGGCTGCAACCAGCTTTATTAAAGTCCACAGCAAACAGATAAAAATAAAGCATAAACAGAAAACCTGGGCTTGTCTAGCCACTAATTACACATAGATCGATTGCCCTGTCTATCCGGGTCCCGGCTCTACCAGCCTGACCCAAAACAACACATATGATATATGTTACCAGTATGGAGTTTCACAGATACTCCTCCTTGTGTCTGAAGGCACCTTCAATGTCCAGACTTGAGAGAGATCCACTCCTATTCAGCCGCTATTCGCACGGATTCTCACTGAGACTACTCCTGTGTCCGGGGTACTTCCTGCACCCAGACTGAGATAGCTCAAACTCCTGGAGACTGCTTCTTGTGCCGGGACACCTTCCTGTGTCCAGACTGAGCCAGCTCCCACTCCTGGAGACTGCTTCTTGTGCCGGGACACCTTCCTGTGTCCAGACAAAGACAGCTCTCTGACTGTGTTTGCAGACACCTACTTCTGGTCTCCTAATTAAGACCTGAGTAGTTTCAGGCCTGAGCTGCAAGTGTGTAATGAATGTAAGGTGTAGTGACCTTTCTCTACCACTAGGTTTACAAAGCCACACATTTCCCTTATACCATACAGCACAGTACCTAGGTGAAATGTACACCCCATTCAACACATATTCCTTCACTGTCTCACAATATATATATATATATATACATGTCATTGTGACATATATATATACATATATTTATAGTTTATACACTTCTACATAGTAAAATAGACTCTGATTCAATTGCCGGGTAAAGCCGTGACATACCCCATAGAAGTCGACGGGCTCGGTGCCGAGTACCCCCAAAACCTCTGGCTCTGTGCGACTCAACTTGGGCGTCACGAACAGGATTCTGTAGCTCGCTATAAGCGAGTCCTGTGTGCCTGAATTGAACTGGTTTTGTGCTTGAGAATTGCTAAAATCATCAGAGAATGTATTTGCCATTTTTCCGCTTTATCTGCGTCACGACGAGGCACTGGTGAAGAAGAAGGGCGTGCTCTTCGTGGGTGTACACTCACTCAGTGGCACGAAAACGATGGCCGACCACTCTAAATGGTACTGCAATGTAAGATCGTGCCCCACAGCTCTTCAGTTCCGCCTCCTCATCCTCCTCAGTGTGCGGAAACTAACACGAAGGTCCCGCCTCCCTACAAAAGAGGGGCCCTCTCCAGATGCTAATGACACATGTGACTTGGCAGAGATGGCTAATGGACACGAGCAGAAGTGTGAAGGGATGGAGCAGTCAGAGCTCTCCCCCCACGGAAGCGACCCGATCGCCACGGAACCACCGTTGGGCACCCGGCCTGGAAACCCTCCTACGCTGCAAGAAGCGGAGGATACCCTAAGAGGCCTGGCCCGGCACCGGGAGGAGGTCGCCAGGATGGAAGCCAGCTGGCGTGCCCTAAAACTAAACTTGGAGCGGCGCCAATCCCTCTTACCTGAAGTGTCTGTACCGGAAGGTGAGGCACCCGTTCTAGTAGAGGAGTCCGTGCGGGCATCCCAGCCCTTGCAATGTGATCCGGTTGACGTTGTCGCAGTGGAGGCACCCGTTCCTGCAAAAAACTCTGCACCGGCAGCACCCCAGATCCCGCTGTCTGCCCCCGTCGCTGAGACAGAAGAAGCGACACCCGTCCTCATGGAGGAGGCCGCGCAGGCACCAGAGGTCTACCTGTCTGTACCGGAGCCCCGACTGTCATCTGTTCCAGAGCCGGCTGCTTCCGCCACAGGTGAGCGCCGCCAGGACTGGGGGGCGCCAGGAGAGCTGCTGCAAACCGGACATCGTAAGCTGGCATTTGATGGTGGAGACATGGAGCAGCTGGTGGAGGAGAATTACAACCGGCGTCAGGAGGAAGAGTGGAGACGTTGGGAGCGGGAAGCAGAGCGACAAAGGGAGCAGCGAGAATCCCAAATCTTCGGCAACGTCACCTGGAGAAGGACCGGGCAGATAAGGACCGGATGAGAAAAGATAAAGTAACCCTGTGGGAGCCGCGGCGTAAGGGTGCAGTACGGAGCTTTAAATTGAAAGGTGGTTGGGGCTTCATCTAGGAGCCTGGACTTTATTTAGAAGTGTTTGTGACCCGGCGGGACGTGGAGACTCACCTCCCAGAAGGACACCCGGGGAGGGACCTGTTGCCAGGAGACTTGGTGACTTACACCCGACACTGGGGTTACAATGGATGGTACGCCCTAAATGTTACCAGGTGCGACCCCTACTCCCCAGAGTGTCAGGAACCTGTGAGACCCTCGGAGCCTTCAGCCTCCCACATCCAGGCCTCTGCACAAGTGCCCACCCCACGCTGTAAATCTCCCCAGCCTCCCTCAGTGGTCTCCTCAGCAGCCCCAGCTATGGACATGATAACTATAGCTGGCCCATACCCGGCGCCTGTTAGGCCCCCTGGGGTTCGTTCAGTCCGTGACATAGGGCTCCAGACCCGGAGGGAGATGAAAGAGGTGGCCACACAGACACAGATAGCGGGTCACGACTTGACTGTACAGGCCACACGACGTCATCAGGTCCTGGTGGTCCTTGGTGTCTCGGATGTTTGGCAAGCATCAGAAGAGTACCAGGTGGTACCTGGAACACCCCTGCCAAAGAATTATAAATAACCCGGACAGGGTCCCTGTATGTAAATAGTTAAATTGTTGATGTACCCGGACGGGTGAATGTTCATAAAAAAATTTTTTAATTTAATAAAAAACACAACACAGTTTTCATTACTTTTATTACAGTCTCATCCTGCGACGCCATCGATCTCCTGTAAAAAAATGAAAAAAAAAAAACAGCAGTATACCATCTGTCCGACGCAGTCCATAGTAACGAGTGTCCCACGACGATCCAGCTCTGCTACATCAGAATGACAGGCAGAGCCTGTCATCCCGGCGCAGCACAGCTGATTACCTGCTTCCCCGGCGGTGACGTCATCGGACTGGTTTACGGCCGGGATTACCCTGCAGTCACTGCAGTTATCGCGAAAAACTGCATGTGACCGCCAGGGAGAAGATAATGGCGGCCATCAAGCAGTCCAGGACGTGACCGCCGGAGATCTTCTGCCAGGTAAGTGCCGCTGACTCCTGACAGACCCGACCGACGGACACTCACAGTGACAGTGACAAATCCGATTCCGGTATCCGACATGACGAAAATATCGGTACTCGGAATCGAAAGCCCGATACAGCTAATATCGGCCGATACCCGATATTTGCAGTATCGTATCGCTCAACACTATCCATAACGTGTTCCACAAGTCCTTATTGAAGAGGTTTGTCGAGCCAGTGGTTCCTATGGCTGCGCCTCCTGACCCTGTTTTGGTTGAGGGCAATCTGGAGTATGTGGTTGAGAAAATATTGGATTCTCGTTTTTCTAGACGGAAACTCCAGTATTTGGTTAAGTGGAGAGGTTATGGTCAGGAGGACAATTCTTGGGTGTTTGCTTCGGACATCCATGCTAGGAGACTGATCCGTTCGTATCACAGAGCTCATCCTGACCGACCTGGTTGCCCAAGTGAGGGTTCGGTGACCCCTCCTCAAGGGGGGGGTACTGTTGTGAATGTGTTAGAAATTAATTCTGAGCGGGAGCTCCCTCTGGTGGTTACAAACAGTACTGAACCATTCAATGAAGATTTGAAGATTGGCGATCAGGAGTTACAGACTGGTCTTATATAAGGGAGGTTCCCTCCCATCAGGGTTGCCGGTGATCTATTGTTCTTGTCTCATCTTTGGTTCCGGGTTCATTTGGAAGCTTGCTGTGTTTTGCCTGCATCTTCTGCTAACAGATAAGTTTTTTTTCTGCTTGTATTTTTGTGCTTGCTTTTTGCATTGTTTCCTGCACTCTTGTGGAGGTCAGCCAGGTCCCCTCCGGGGGCTTGTGCTCCTCTCAGTTTATCTGAGCCTCTGTTATTTGTTCATTTGCCTTTTCCAGTTTTTTCAGTGGCTGCGGCTTAGTTTTGTTACACCAGAGAACTAATTTAGGTGGTAGAGGTCGTGTGATCTCAGGTGTTTTTGTAATTAGTAGAGTTGGTACTTTTTAGGGTTTTTTGGGATTGCAGTAAGTGTCCTTCCTATCCTTTTCTGTCCAGGTAGATTGGGCCCCAACATTTGCTCATACTATTTTCTGTCTGTGTCTGTATTTCTTCTTGTCTAACCGCCATTACATGTTTGGGGGCTTCCTATGTTCTTTGGGGATCTGCTCCGGGGCAGATAGTTTTCCTCTTTCTATCTTTAGGTGTAGTTAGCTTCTCAGGCTGTGACGAGGCGTCTAGGACCAACGTAGGTACGCTCCACGGCTGCCTTTAGTTGTGGTGGTTAGTCAGGGTACTGCAATCCAGTAGATTCCAACCTCTCTGGTGTATTGCCGTTTTTGCCTGCTCTCCTCAGCTACCAAAACATAACACCAATGTTTCTGAATGACTTATATATCCACTACATCAATAGACATAGAGCTGCTGAATATTTCAATTGGACACTCTGAGACAAAAAGGGGTCTAAATAATGAAATAGAGCTTGCTGCCTTTCAATGAACAACACCTGATTTAGATCACCAAGAGTATTTAAAACAAACCTGGGAAAAGAAGGACTATGCCTGAAGAAGGAAACCAATTGATTTCTGAAACATGTTGGATTCTTGGTCCTCTTTGTGCACCGTAGCAGCCTTAACCACATGACCATCACATGATCGCACACGATGCACAGGTCCTGTAAGCGCTGAAGCTTTACTCTACAGACCACTGAAAGAACAGCACTGAGCTTCTGTCACCAGCCCAGAGAGCGCGCCAACTTTTTACTGAATTTCACTTCTCCCAAAACAGCCATCTGTGATACCAAACCACTTTTACCAAGAACTTAAGGAGATCTCATTATGGTACCGGCACTCCAGCAATCACACACATTAACCTATCAGTAGAACGTTTATCCTGGAGACTTTCCATGCACATTTGATTGGTGATTTTATATCTTCTTAGCAGATTTACTGAACAGGAATTTATGTAAATACATGTGGGTTTATGTTCTTATTTTATTTATAGCTTTTTATGTTATATTAATGGGATTAAGAGGTATATGATATCCCAACCACGTTGACAATTTTTACTACTAACGACTACTTAGCTGCAGGTCTAATTATCACAGCCTTTCAAGTCTCTATCTTGATTACACTGTTTTTACACTGAGCATTGCTGTCATTTTTGATCACACTAAGCAATCCTCCCCTCCCCATCCCCTCCTTAATTCATTATTATTGTATATTGAACCACAGCGCAAATAATTATACTTCTTAATTAAAGTTTTCCCTGACTACTGTGGTTGTTGGTCCTGTTTTGCAGCTGGGTCATAGTGCATATACAGACGCCACTATTATGTGTGTACATATATATATATATATATATATATATATATATATATATATATATATATATATATATATACCATATAAACCAATTTTGTATAGAGAATAAAATTGTCAAGCACTAGAATACATATAAACCTACAAAGATTTTGTGCAAAAATGACATAAATACAAAATGAGTATATATAAAAGTGTATATTTTATTAAACTGAATAAAAAAAATTAAGTAACAGCTGTATAAAATCTGGAGCACATATATTTTAACAGGTAAAATACATCAAAAAATCAATATGTCACAAGAAACACCAAATAATTAGATAAATATGACCCCACGGTCAAAAATTTTATGAATTAATTGCAAAAAAATACTAAAGTGTATATATATGGTCTGCACTTTAGCACTTTATTTATAATGAAATATTTTCTATATATTTACTATTGATGCATCTTAATTTATGGCTATATGAATTGTTTTGTTTTGCAATTTGATTGGTTTGCACAATTATATTTTTGCACAGAATTTTTGCACTTTAGTATATTTTTTGCAATTAATTCATAAAATTTTGACCGTGGGTTCATATTTATCTAATTATTTGGTGTTTCTTGTGACATAGATTTTTTGATGTATTTTACCTGTTAAAATATATGTGCACCAGATTTTATACAGCTGTTACTTAATTTTTTTTATTCAGTTTAATAAAATATACAATTTTATATATACTCATCTTGTATTTATGTGATTTTTGCATATATATATATTTATATACAGTATATATATATAAAATCTTATTGAATTTGGCACATTTTACTACAATGAGCCCTTTATTAAGACAGTCTTAAAGAAGCAATCCTATCAAAGTTTAAATCCGCTTAATATATTGCAGTCATCATATTATATAGCACTTTGTATTTACAATTGCTCATTTTAATTTTCTATTCAGTTAGTTCTTATATTTTCCTTTAAGAAAAGATTACAATTTAACTAGCTGAATACTTCTAAGCTCTATGCAGAAGCAGGAAGTCAATTTTCCCTGCATGACTCATAAGTCACTGTAAAAGTCCCTGGGAGGGAGAGGAAGGAGCAGCAGGGTCAAAAGTTGAAGAAAGAAATGATTTTTGTAGGGAAGAGATGCTTCCTGCTTCTATATAGAGCAGAGAAAATAGAAGAATCTACTGTGTAGAAAAGCAAAATAAGCAATTGTAAGTATTCAGTGCTATATAATATGATGACTGCAATATATTAAGTGGATAAAACTTTGATGGAAGTGCTTCTTTAATGAATTGGTCCCTTAGAATTTCTTTACCAACAAAAATCCTGTGATTGAACTTGAAAGACCGTTAAAGTTATAGTCCAGAATTTAGAAGCTCCAATTACTCCTTTTTTTGTAGAAAGTGGTTAAAGGTGCTGGAGATGTCCTGGGGAAGACTTATACAACCCTGGTAATCCAGTCCTAGAATCTTATCACATTTTTTTTATATTTTAGGAACTTCACAGTACAGTACGCATATAACAATCTAAATATATAATTTTGTTAAGGCTTGAAAGGGTTAAAGTTCAGTCAGTGCTAAAAATCCTTCTATAAAATAATTACATAAGAAATCAATTCAGTGTCAATTTTTGGGGGATAGTAAAGTATCCTTTTATGCTCATAAGAGATAACTCTTCTTTATTGTGTGATAAATTGTGCTTTTTTTTCATTTTATTCAGTTTGATATGCTTTCAAGGCCTCATTATGCTTAAAGATTACATAGCCTCTGCTAACAGCAGCTCCACTACATTAGTCTAATGGATTGAAATTATGGCTTGCCTTAGGAATAGTCTATTACATGTCAAAACCCAATGTAAACCCTACTGTGAGATGTTTTGACACTATTAAAGTGATAAAATGCAATGTGTTGGAGATTACCAATGCTCAATGCTTTACTGTTGCACTCATTTAAGGTCTCTTGATTGACTGAATATTAGAAAATTAAGGAGAAGTTAAACATGGCACCTCTAAAGCCCTGACCTCAATCCTGTTGAAAATTTATGGGAAAAGCTGAAAAGTCAGGTGCGTGCAAGGCGACCGACAGTTACACCAGTTTTGTCAGGAGGAATGGGCTCAAATTCCAACCAACTATTGTGAGATGCTTGTGGAAGGATGGACCTCTCCATACCTCTCTGATTAGCTTTTCTTTCTTCTTCTTCAAAATTTCTCTTCTCGAGCCTCTTGTTCTACCGGTCTACCTATTCTATCATGTGACTTCATTGTCCCCCATGTGAAAGACAACCAGAAAGAGAGAGGTGGGAGAAGTATTGGGAGTGCCGTCTTTTTCTGAAA
This sequence comes from Oophaga sylvatica, assembly GCA_033576555.1. Lineage (NCBI taxonomy): Eukaryota > Metazoa > Chordata > Amphibia > Anura > Dendrobatidae > Oophaga > Oophaga sylvatica. The sequence goes on from JARQOD010000002.1 coordinate 614,070,420, forward strand.
GTCACATGAATTGACTTATGAGAAATTCACGAATGACTTTAGTTTGTTACGAACTGATTGCTTATTCTACATGTATGTTCATGAAATCTGAAATACAGAATATTTCTAATGGACCTCAACCTCTGCTGACTTATATAAGCAAGGAATTTGGCTCCATTAAATGACTTTGCTTTTTGTCAATATGCTACAAATAAATATTTCATATATTTGTTCAACTCAGTCTTGTACTACCAGATACCTAATTAAAATCACTGGACTGCTCTAGAAAAATATTTAGAGTTGAGAGTCCTCAGTGGTTGATACCTTTTAATGGCTAACTGAAAAGATGGTAACAAATTGCAGCTTTCGAGACTACGCAGGTCTCTTCATCAGGCAAAGACTAAAACAAAAACTGAAGAATCACATATTTATACACAAGAGGACACAGGAATAATGCAATAGGTAAGACAAGTGACGTGAAGCAGAACTGTCATTATGGCAGAAGGATGAACATAAATATGACTAGTTCATAGATAAGGAGTGAAAGTTTTATTACCCTCTGATTGGGGTCTGGTATTGTGTTGTGATGTTGTGTTACCATCTTTTCAGTTAGCCATTAAAAGGTATCAACCACTGAGGACTCTCAAGTCTAAATATTTTTCTATCTACTGGCTAACACGGTACGAAGATACACATCTTTCCTATATCAAAATGGACTGCTCTAGTCATTATTCTGAATTTTTTTTCATATTGTTCAGCTAAACGTGAATTTTCCTAATTAACAAAGTAAAAAAAAATTAACCGGTAAAGATTTCGCTCCTAGACATTATTTACAAAGAATCAATTCATGTCCGATTCGATGTAAACACTACAAAAAAAATAATAATAACACGGCGTATGCTGAGAACTTGCCATAAAGCAATTTATCATCTTTATGAACTGAAATGACACAATTGCCATACTTAGTCACAAAATGATATTGGAAGAAAGATACAAAATTCTGATTAAATGTCAAAAAGCTAAGAGGTCTGCCGCAGACAGGCTAGAAAACCGCGGGCACCAGAGAGCTGCTGAGGGCAAGATGAAGGAATATATTGTGTGATGATATGAACTGCACTTAATGAGCCATTCATACAACAACTTATAAAAGTCTGTGCTGCTAGACAGTTCATATAGCAATTCTGCCCTTGTGGATGAACTGAATAAATCTTCAAAGACTGTGTAATCACTATCAACAGTCTTAGATCTTAGATCTTATTTCCTCATGCGCCTAAAACACAATTGTCATTTATTTTATTATTCACAAGTTTTATGCCAGTTTTTTAGAACATATTCATTTCACAACTGTGGGAAAACTATTTTGTTACTATTGTCAGACAACATTGCCTTCTTAAATATCCAATAATTCCTTACTACAAATTCAAAGGACCAGTCACAGTCCAATATCTCAATAAATACTAATAATACAATTAAAACACCTAATTCAAACCATATCCCAAAGGAGTGAGAAAAAGGGAGTTTCCAGAGAGTTTTCTTGAAAAATTATTCAAACTTTATTACATGAATAAATGAATTATACATAAAAATATGGAGCACCACATACCAAAAAGAGACCAGGCCAGATAGATTAAAGGGGGAAAAAAATAAGTATAAAATATGTACACTGCTATTACTGAATAACTGAATGCAATAAATATCTCCAAACAGTTTGTGTTCCTTGGTCATCGTTTCAAGAAGCACCGTACATGTTCAAATCATTATTGTACTTCTTGAAATGATGACCAAGGAACACAAACTGTTTGGAGATATTTATTGCATTCAGTTATTCAGTAATAGCAGTGTACATATTTTATACTTATTTTTTTTCCCCTTTAATCTATCTGGCCTGGTCTTTTTTTGGTATGTGGTGATCCATATTTTTATGTATAATTAATTATTCATGTAATAAAGTTTGAATAATTTTTCAAGAAAACTCTCTGGAAACTCCCTTTTTCTTACTCCTTTGGGATATGGTTTGAATTAGGTGTTTCAATTGTATTATTAGCATTGCCTTCTTCTCTATAAAAAATATTAAAAAAAGGGATACTAATTAATATGATGAACAAATATACCATCAGATTTTTTTAAAATTTTACATGAGCAGACGACAGCCATCCCACCCGAGCTACTGTAACAGCAGAAATGATTCGGAAACTAAGTGGTGACCAGTGAAGCTGCTGAAATTGTAATTAAAGAGAAACTGACACCCAATACATGCTGCCCAGTCTTTGGAAGCATGATTCAGATACTGGCTGCATGAAAACAGCTAGGTATGTTTGGATCCAAAAAGCTGCGATTTTTCAGAGAAAAACATACTTTTAATTAAAGCTGCTGGTGACCAGGACTTCGACATAGACTAGTCATGCAGGCGGGTCACCGTCTGCTTCTCTCCGCCTGCTACCCTGTATTTGCAGTTCTCTACCTTTGTGCGCATACACAGTGCCTTGCGAAAGTATTCGCACCCCTGTAACTTTTCAACCTTTTCCCACATATCATGCTTCAAACATAAAGATACCAAATGTACATGTTTGGTGAAGAATCAACACAAGTGGGACACAATTGTGAAGTTGCACGAAATTTATTGGTTATTTTAAATTTTTGTGGAAATACAAAAACTGAAAAGTGGGGCGTACAATATTATTGGGCCTCTTTAACTTAATACTTTATTGCGCCACCCTTTGCTGCGATTTTAGCCAATTTAGAACCATTTGTAGGGGATTAGTGAAAGAACTGTTTTTGTTATATCGAGTAATATCGAAAATAAAAATACGCAATTCAAACACTAGCCAATCTACCCAGGTGAAAATGATAGAACAGGAAAATGTAATGTATATACTGTGCAGTAAGTCAATTTTATAATTTACCTTCATGTGGATGATTTGGATTTCTTTCAGCACTCCAAATATTCAGGCCCTGATTCATGAAGATTGGCAATTTTAATCCATAGGCATGTTGTAGTCAGCCATGACCGATTGATGTGCCTTGTGAATCAGAGACATCTGATAAGTGGAATGTTCCTACTTGTGCCTTGCCTCAAATCTTATTCCAGTCAGAGATTGGAGTAAGATTTCTGTCATAAGGAAATCCACAGCTCGTGATTGAAGCGATGAGACGAGCAGTGGCATCACACCCCCTTACCACACCACCTCTGCCCATTTTGACACAGCTGGGTGAAACTGATCTAAAAAAACAAAAGTCGCAACATTTTTGCACAACTCTCCATTGCACAAAACATTTTTTGAGATTTAAAAACGATTTATGCAAAATAAATATGTGGTAATCACTTTGATGAATCAAGGCCTCACTTTTATTGAATTCTTATGACAAAATAAAATCGCACAGATAATGATATCTTAATATGCTTAGAATAACCATAAAATGCACAATTAGGTCAAGCAATATAAAAATACAGACACAGCAGGAAATATATTTCGGAGTAGAGCATTAGAAACTCACATTTCTAAAGATTAGCCAAAATAATAAGAGGGCAGAAGAAAAATAAAGTGAAAGAAAAAAATATCAAACAAGCCCAAATGAGGTGGTGGCAAATAATTAGACTTTATACCCATAATAAAATGGAGTGGAAATTTACTTCTAAAAGGAATATATCACTTATATTTTTTAAGTAATAAAATTAAATAATAATACATGCCCGTTAATATTTTTTTATTTTCTGATTGCAAACCTTTTCATTAAAAAGTCTGGACATGAATTCTGCAGCTGCCAACTAACCTTAGCTGTTATAAGAATTTAGAGGTATTATTTATCCCCCTCACCCTGCAAACCTGTTTCCCCTTCATGACCAGGACAAATTTTACAATTCTGCCCAGTGTCATTTTATGCAGTAATAACTCTTGAATACTTAAAAGGATCCCAATGATTCTGAGATTATTTTTTGTGACGTACTGTGCTTCATGATAGTAGTGAAATTTGTTTTACATGACTTGTTTTTATTGTGAAAAAATCAGAAATTTGGTGAAAATTTTAAAAAAATGTGCAATTTTCAAATTTTAATATTTATGCCGTAAAACCAGAGTTTTGTCACGGGCAGCACGGTGACTCAGTGGATAGCATTGCAGCGCTGGAGTCCTGGGTTCGAATCCCACCAAGGACAACATCTGCAAGGAGTTTGTATGTTCTCCCCGTGTTTGCGTGGGTTTCCTCCCACACTCCAAAAAACATACTGATAGGGAATCTAGATTGTGAACCCCATTGGGGACAGCGATTATCGTAATGTGTGCTAACTGTAAAGCGCTGCGGAATATGTTAGCGCTATATAAAGATTATTATTTATTATTGTCACACAAAACAGTAAATAATTTCTTACATCAGCACAATTTTTGAAATGTGATTTTTTTTTACTAGGAAGTTAAAAAGGTTAAAATTGTCCCCTAATTTCTAATTTTTCCAAGAAAATTTACAAAACCATTTTTTAGTGACCACATCACATTTCAAGTGACTTTGAGGGGCCTATATGACAGAAAATACCCAAATTTAACACCATTTTAAAAACTGCACCTCTCAAGGTGCTCAAAACCATATTCAAGAAGTTTATTAATTCTTTAATGACCAATGACAGATGTCATTGGAAGCCTCCCCCTGTTTGGTGCAGTCTCCGGCGATGAGCCTGCACCTTTTCTGGCACATGACAACTGATCTGATCAGCTAACATGTGCCGCTAACAGCCTCGGGAGAAAACGCAATCCTCCCCTGGCTGTTGACATGCAAATCCACCTATCGGTGACCCCCGTCATGTGATCGCAGATCATTGCTGGGTTGGCATGACAACCAGAGGTCTCCTGGAGATCTCTGCAGTTGTCACTGCCGGATTGCTATGAGCGTCACCCAGTGGTTGGCACTCATAGCAAGTGAGGTATTCTGCTATGTGAAGGCAATCTGATCACCGTCTGCGTGTAGCAGGGCCAATCAGGCTATGGCAGCTTCTAGTCTCCAATGGAAACTATTGAGGCATGCGAAAAGTGAAAAAAAACTTAAAAATATAAAAAAGCAATAAAAGTTCAAATCACCCCCCTTTCGCCCCATTCAAAATAAAACAATAACAAAAAAATCAAACATACACATATTTGGTATTGCCACATTCAGAGTTGCCCGATCTATCAATAAAAAAAAGATTATCCTAATCGCTAAACGACGTAACGTGAAAAAAAGTAAAAACGCTAGAATTACGTGTTTTTGGTCACCATGACATTGCATTAAAATGGAATAACGGGTGATCAGAATATCGTATCTGCACCAAAATGGTATCATTAAAAATGTCAGCTCGGCATGCAAAAAATAATCCCTAACCCAACCCAAGATCTTGAAAACTGGAGACTACAGGTATCAGAAAATGGCGCAATTTTTTTTTTTTTACAAAGTTAGGAATTTTTTTTCACCACTCAGATAAAAAAGAACCTAGACATGTTTGGTGTCTATGAACTTGTAATGACCTGGAGAATCATAATGGCAGGTCAGTTTTAGCTTTTAGTGAAGTTAGTAAAAAAGCAAAAAAAAAAACAACTGTGGGATTGCACTTTCTTTGCAATTTCACCGCAATTGGAATTTTTTTCCCGTTTTCCAGTGCAAGAATATGTTAAAACCAATGAAGTCATTCAAAAGTACAACTGGTCCCAGCAAAAATCAAGTCCTCACATGGCCATATTGGCGGAAAAGTAAAGTTATGGCTCTGGGAAGAAGGGTAGCAAAAAACAAAAACGTAAAACAAAAAATACCTCCGGTCATGAAGAGGTTAAACCTTCAGGTATTTCATAGGAACTGAGGCAATGTGGAAGGAAAAAATGAACATTTAACTTTTTTTCACCAAAAGTTTACTTTAAATCCACATTTTTTTATTTGCACGAAGATAAAAAGAGAAAATGGGCCCAAAATATGTTGTGCAATTTCTCCTGATCACGCCAATGCCTAATATGTGGAGGAAAACTACTGTTTGGGTGCATGTAGAACCGTATAGATCATGCAACAATTGTGTTGCAAAGAGATCAAGAGTGTATTCAAATGCATGAAATAAAATACATAAATGCTTTATTTCAAAAGTAGATACAATGGACAAAACACACTATTAAAATAAAGGTGCCTCAAAAAATAAAAAGCACACATGGGAAGAGTAATAGGACAAAATAGAGTTGGCGTTAATTTTCTTAGTAATATGGACAAAATCTCCACCTTCTGTAAACAATCTACACAGGCTTAGTATAGTCAGTGACTTGTATTCACAGGCTATTTAGCATTTTTTGGATAAGTTCCTCATATCCTTAAAGAACTACATAATATACCTTCTTAATAATATACCTTTTTAATAAATTTGCAAACATTTCTACAATTCTGTTTTTTATAGTCAAGATGGGTGCAGATTGTACATTAATGGGAAAAAAATGAACTTTTTTGAATTTACCAAATGGCTGCAATGAAACAAAGAGTGAAAAATTTAAAGGGGTCTGAATACTTTCCGCACCCACTGAAAATTGTTGTGCATGCAGCATGTAAGCGCAAGTTCACACTTGCCATTAAACAGCCAAAGGAGACCACATCAATAGCGCCCAGCTCATAAGAATGGCAGGCCACACCTTTATATACACATTATGCAAACACACAGAAAAAAAACCCAAAGGTATGAACTGGGATATAAACTGGTGTGCATGCAGCATGTAAGCAACAATTTTTAGTTGCTCTGTTTAGGTCAATCTTCCTTCGCTTACCTGGATCACTATAGAATATTTTTAGTACAAACTTAATTAGATATGAAACTTCTAATACTGCCAATAAACCCTTTTCCACATAAGTATTAATGCTGCCTTAAATTTAGGTAGTTTATATCCCCTTTTACAGCCGCTACCTCACTATTTATCGCTAACCTCTTTGTTATCCTAGATTTCCACTTAGACATCCTTTGTTCCTCTCCCACACTGTATTGATATGTTTACTTTTATGTAGATTTAATTAGACCTGATAGGATGCCACTGCATATTTAAATAGGTTAAATATATCCTAATATGCATATTGTGAGAAATTTAACATACATACAGTCATGGCCAAAAGTTTTGAGAATGACACAAATATTAATTTTTACAAAGTCTACTGCTTCACTTTTTCTAATGGCAATTTGCATATACTCCAGAATGTTATAAAGAATAATCAGCTTAACAGCAATTACTTGCAAAGTCAATATTTGGATAGAAAATGAACTTTATCCCCCAAAACACATTTCAACATCATTGCAGCCCTGCCTTAAAAGAACCAGCTAACCTCTTTTCAGTGATTGCTCCATTAACACAGGTGTGGGTGTTGATGAGGACATGGCTGGAGATCAATCTGTCATGATTAAGTAAGAATGAGACCACTGGACACTTTAAAAGGAGGCTGGTGCTTGGCATTATTGTTTCTCTTCTGTTAACCATGGTTATCTCTAAAGAAACACGTGCAGTCATCATTGCAATGCACAAAAATGGCCTAACTGGGAAGAGTATCGCAGCTAGAAAGATTGCACCTCAGTCAACAATCTATCGCATCATCAAGAACTTCAAGGAGAGAGTTTCCATTGTTGCCAAAAAGGCTCCAGGGCGCACAAGAAAGACCAGCAAGCGCCAGGACCGTCTCTTAAAAGTGTTTCAGCTGCGGGATCGGGCTACCAGCAGTGCAGCGCTTGCTCAGGAATGGCAGCAGGCAGGTGTGAGTGCATCTGCACGCACTGTGAGGCGGAGACTCTTGGAGCAAGGCCTGGTCTCAAGGAGAGCAGCAAAGAAGCCACTTCTCTCCAGAAAAAACATCATTGACAGACTGATATTCTGCAAAAGGTACAGGCAGTGGACTGCTGAGGACTGGGGTAAAGTTATTTTCTCTGATGAATCCCCTTTTCGATTGTTTGGGACATCAGGAAAACGCCTTATTCGGAGAAGACAAGGTGAGCGCTACCACCAGTCTTGTCTCATGCCAACTGTTAAGCATCCTGAAACCATTCATGTGTGGGGTTGCTTCTCAGCCAAGGGAATCGGCTCTCTCACAGTCTTGCCTAAAAACACAGCCATGAATAAAGAATGGTACCAGAATGTCCTTCAAGAGCAACTTATCCCAACCCTCCAAGAGCAGTTTGGCGATCAACAATGCCTTTTCCAGCATGATGGAGCACCTTGCCATAAAGCAAAGGTGATAACTAAATGGCTCAGGGAACAAAACATAGAGATTTTGGGTCCATGGCCTGGAAACTCCCCAGATCTTAATCCCATTGAGAACTTGTGGTCAATCATCAAGAGACGGGTGGACAAACAAAAACCTAAAAATTCTGACAAAATGAAAGCATTGATTGTGCAAGAATGGACTGCTATCAGTCAGGATTTGGTCCAGAAGTTGATTGAGAGCATGCCAGGGAGAATTGCAGAGGTCCTGAAGAAGAAGGGTCAACACTGCAAATATTGACTTGCTGCATTAACTCATTCTAACTGTCAATATAAGCTTTTGTTACTCATATGTTTGCAATTATTATATTTCTGTCTGTGATAAAAACATCTGTCAAACACATAAAAACCAGAGGGCAGCAGATCATGTGAAAATATAATATTTGTGTCATTCTCAAAACTTTTGGCCATGACTGTATGTTCACCCTTCATTTTTTTTAATGAAAAGGGTTGCATTTTGACCTATTTATTGATAACTAACTTACATTGGATGAGCGATTTGCATGACTAAAAGTGACGCCGGTTTCCAGTTCAAACACCTGTAGTGATGCCGCTGTGCTGTTCAATTGCCGGAAGTGACGTTGCCGTATGGCTCAAACACCAGAAATGTTCGTGTTATTGGCCATGCTGTGATTCACCTGAATGTAAATAACAATGGGGTGCATTCCATCTGAGAGGAATATGAGGACATTAATCGTGAGTGGGGCTTTGTGTTTTGACTGGACTAATCAAGGTAATGCCCACTCAGGTGTTTTATAATTGCTGATGGTCCATTAGTAAATGTTGTAGCCTTGAGACAACTTAATTTTTTGCAGAAACAAAGTTGAGGAGTTACCAGTTACACTCTCTGCACTTAGTATGAGAGACTCTGTATGTGTTTGAAGTCCCCTGAGTAATCAAATGTGGAGAAACACATGGGGATGCACCCAGGAAAAGTGCCCTGATTAGGGCTAGATGTGGACTGCCTTTGTCAGGGTGGGGGTCTGGGGAAGTCTATGTAGCCCAAATAGGGATCTATAGTCCTAGGCTGCTCACTCCTTCCCGGTTGGAACCATCGGGAATATGAATATTCCCTTCCCTGACATCTGACTACTAATGAGTGAGAACGCTTCATGCTAAACTATTTTATGTATAACCTGCTCAGGGAATTAAGATTGGCTAATCATCGTAACAGTAAAACAAATATTCTGCATCTCTTTCATATCAATTATAGATAGCATTAGCCATTGACTGTTTATTTGGCAATTATACTCTGTCTGACCACTGTCAATCATTTATATGTGTGTATATCTTGCCTAACCAGGATTTTTTGATTACCGTATTTTTCTGACTATAAGACGCACTTTTTCCCCCAAAAAATTGTGAGGAAAATGGGGGTGCGTCTTATAGTACGAACGCAGGCTTACCGGGTGGTTGCGGCAGAGGTGCGGCAATGCTGAGGCGCGGTGGGTGGTACGGTGTGCACCTGAACAGGGTCCCTTCTTCAGGTGAGGTGACACCACGGCACGGTGTCCACGGAGAGCAGTAAAGCTGTGTGAATCACGGGTTTCTCAGTGGCGGCGGCCATCTTCCTGATGCCACACGTGCGCAGATTGAGTTCTCTGCTTACTAGGGCTTCAGGAAAATGGCCGCGGGAGGCCACGCGTGCGCAGATAGAGATCCAGCAACCATTTTCCTGAAGCCGAGTTCACAGATTGAGAGCTCAGCTTCACTCAACTAAAGGAAAATGGCCGCCGTGATCTTATCTGCGCACGCGCTGCCTCCCGCTGCCATTTTCCTGAAGCTCCGGGAAGCAGAGAACTCAATCTGCCCACGCGCATCCTCAGGAAGATGGCAGCCGCCACTGAGAAACCCGTGATTCACCCAGCTTTGCTGCTCTCTGTGTACACCGTGCCGTGGCATCAGCACACCTGAGGAAGGGACCCTGTATCAGCATCACCGCACATCTGCCACACCACTGCCACAATCCCCAGTGGACACCAGGCTGCAGCGCCTTACCTCACAGCAGAACTACTTTACTGCAATTCCTATATAGCGCTTCCTACCTAGAAATCTTTATGGATATGTATCCACCATTATGCCTCTTTAAACAGTCTCCTTTGCAATCTTCACTGCCCAGAAAAGCATATACGACCTTAGGGAAATGACGGCAGTGTCCCGTGTCCCTAAGGTCGTATATGCTTTTCTGGGCTGTTTGTCTTAATTGTGCACACTATTGGGCATCATAGTTCGGCTGTTTTAAGCACCATTAACAACCCGGTAGGAATTCCAAAACAGCTTCCATTGCTGCTCAGTGCCTCCAACATTTACTTTAGCATTGCCCCTTTGCACTAATAGCTTTTGGGAGGCATTATTATTATGCTTATGAGGACACTTTTGCAGTGAACGTTTTTTGATGTACCAACTAATGATATTGCACTATGACATATTGTTTCTTTAACCTATTGTAATCAATCATACAGCCTTGAAAGTAATATGAAATCTTTATTTGTACATATACTTACCTAGAGAAATTATTGGATGCACATCTAATGTTTTAGTGTTTTTTAATAAGTATTTTCAATAAAGTGTTATTCTGATTATTGGCATAATGCTTCCAGCTCTTTTCTGATATATGTATGTCAGCAATAGTTGAATATTGTTAGTAAGCTTGTAAAAGCCTAGCCTTAGTCTGTAATAAAGCTCAGTGACTTGAATGAAAAGTTTGTTATTTCATTTTTACAAGTGAAAATAAAACTTAAAAAAACAAAAACATTTAAAAAAATTTTTTTATAAAATTAATACAAGCATTAGGTCATTTTCAGATGACACATTCCCTTTAATACTATTCTTCATCAGATATAAGAGCATGAATTGAATGATTCACACAGTAAAAAAATAACATTCATAGCATATATAGTAATTTAACTACAGTTAGGTCCATAAATATTTGGACAGAGACAACATTTATCTAATTTTGGTTCTAGACATTACCACAATGAATTTGAAACAAAACAAATCAGATGCAGTTGAAGTTCAGACTTTCAGCTTTCATTTGAGGGTATCCACATTAAAATTGGATGAAGGGTTTAGGAGTTTCAGCTCCTTAACATGTGCCACCCTGTTTTTAAAGGGACCAAAAGTAATTGGACAGATTAAATAATTGTAAATAAAATGTTCATTTCTAGTACTTGGTTGAAAACCCTTTGTTAGCAATGACTGCCTGAAGTCTTGAACTCATGGACATCACCAGACACTGTGTTTCCTTCTTTTTGATGCTCTGCCAGGCCTTCACCACAGTGGTTTTTAGTTGTTGTTTGTTTGTGGGCCTTTCTGTCTGAAGTTTAGTCTTTAACAAGTGAAATGCATGTTCAATTGGGTTGAGATCAGGTGACTGACTTGGCCATTCAAGAATATTCCACTTCTTTGCTTTAATAAACTCCTGGGTTGCTTTGGCTTTATGTTTTGGTTCATTGTCCATCTGTAGTATGAAACGACGACCAATCAGTTTGGCAGGCATTTGGCTGGATCTGAGCACACAGTATGGCTCTGAATACCTCAGAATTCATTCGGCTGTTTCTGTCCTGTGTCATATCATCAATAAACACTAGTGACCCAGTGCCACTGGCAGCCATGCATGCCCAAGCCATCACACTGCTTCCGCCATGTTTTACAGATGATGTGGTATGCTTTGGATCATGAGCTGTACCACGCCTTCGCCATACTTTTCTCTTTCCATCATTCTAGTAGAGGTTGATCTTGGTTTCATCTGTCCAAAGAATGTTCTTCCAGAACTGTGCTGGCTTTTTTAGATGTTTTTTAGCAAAGTCCAGCCTAGCCTTTTTATTCTTGATGCTTATGAGTGGCTTGCACCGTGCAGTGAACCCTCTGTATTTAATTTCATGCAGTCTTCTCTTTATGGTAGATTTGGATATTGATACGCCTACCTCCTGGAGAGTGTTGTTCACTTGGTTGGCTGTTGTGAAGGGGTTTCTCTTCACCATGGAGAGTATTCTGCGATCATCCACCACTGTTGTCTTCCGTGGGCGCCCAGGTCTTTTTGCATTGATGAGTTCACCAGTGCTTTCTTTCTTTCTCAGAATGTACCAAACTGTAGATTTTGCCACTCCTAAAGTTGTAGCAATTTCTCGGATGGGTTTTTTCTGTTTTTTGCAGCTTAAGGATAGCTTGTTTCACCTGCATGGAGAGCTCCTTTGACCGCATGTTTCCTTCACAGCTAAACCTTCCAAATGCAAACACCACACCACAAATCAACACCAGCCCTTTTATCTGCTTAATTGAGAATGATATAATGAAGGGATTGCCCACACCTGTCCATGAAATAGCCTTGGAGTCAATTGTCCAATTACTTTTGGCCCCTTTTAAAATCAGGGTGGCACATGTTAAGGAGCTGAAACTCCTAAACCCTTCATCCAATTTTAATGTGGATACCCTCAAATGAAAGCTGAAAGTCTGAACTTCAACTGCATCTGATTTGTTTTGTTTCAAATTCATTGTGGTAATGTCTAGAACCAAAATTAGATAAATGTTGTCTCTGTCCAAATATTTATGGACCTAACTGTATAAGGCTGAAGAGCCTTAATAGTATATATATTTCTTGAACCACTGTCCATAATCTTTGAAAATTCTTGGAGAACAGGAGAAGTCCCAGAAGACAGGAGAAGAGCAAATGTTGTTCCTATGTTCAAAAAGGGGAAGAAGGTGGACCCAGGGAACTACAGGCCAGTGAGTCTGACTTCTATACCAGGAAAGATCTTTGAACAAATTATTAAAGAACATGTATGTAAGTACCTGCGTAAGAATGAAGTGATTAAACAGAGTCAGCATGGGTTTGTAACTAATAAGTCATGTCAGACTAACTTAATTTCCTTCTATGACAGAATCACTGACTGCGTGGATCAGGGAAATGCTGTAGATATAGTATATCTTGACTTCAGCAAAGCATTTGACAAAGTATCTCACACAATCCTTATTGAAAAAATGACTAAGTATGGAATGGACAAGGCAACTGTTAGGTGGATTCATAACTGGCTTAGTGATCGGACTCAAAAAGTGGTCGCAAATGGCTGCACATCCAGTTGGAAGAATGTCTCAAGTGGGGTACCACAAGGCTCTGTTTTGGGCCCTGTATTGTTCAACATCTTTATCAATGATTTAGATGAAGGAATTGAGGGTAAACTGATCAAATTTGCTGATAACACAAAGCTAGGGGGGTAGCTAATACTAGAGAAGAGAGAGAGAAGATTCAAAAAGATATAAATAAACTGGAGCAGTGGGCAGCAACTAACAGAATGGTTTTTAACAGGGAAAAATGCAAAGTACTACATCTGGGCAATAAAAATGAAAAAAGCATATACAAAATGGGAGGAATAGGGCTAAGTAACAGCACATGTGAAAAAGACTTGGGTATATTAATTGATCACAGACTGAACATGAGTCAACAGTGTGATGCAGCAGCAAAAAAGGCAAATACAATTCTAGGATGTATCAACAGAAGCATACAGTCTAGATCACGTGAGGTCATTATTGCCCTATACTCCTCTTTGGTCAGACCTCATCTGGAATACTGTGTCCAGTTTTGGGCACCACATTTTAAAAAAGACATCAACAAACTGGAGCAAGTTCAGAGAAGAGCCACCAGAATGGTGACCGGTCTGCAAACCATGTCCTATGAGGAACGGTTGCAGGATTTGGGAATGTTTAGCTTGCAAAAAAGAAGACTGAGAGGAGACTTAATAGCTGTCTACAAATATCTCAAGGGCTGTCACATTGTAGAAGGATCATCTTTATTCTCATTTGCACAAGGAAAGACTAGAAGCAATGGGATGAAACTGAATGGGAGGAGACACAAATTAGATATTAGAAAAAACTTTTTGACAGTTAGGGTGATCAATGAGTGGAACAGGCTGCCACGCGAGGTGGTAAGTTCTCCATCAATGGAAGTCTTCAAACAGAGGCTGGACAGACATCTGTCTGGGATGATTTAGAGAATCCTGCTTTGAGCAGGGGTTGGACCAGATAGCCCAGGAGGTCCCTTCCAACTCTACCATTCTATGATACTATGATTCTATATATACTTTTTTTTCCCAGGGACTAACTCATTTCATATGTCTGGGTTTAATTTTTCTTTTTTTTATCCCTCAAATTATTGTTTCTGTTATGCATTAGTTTTCATTTATTCCAATGACATATAATTTCTTAATTAAAAATAAAGAAAATAAATAACTTAAATGAATATGTATTAAATTGAAAATCTTTAATTTGAAGAATAATATCTAACAGTAATTAACAAATGATATGATTCTCTTCCTGTTGACCTTGTAGTGATTTCTACCAATTACTAACATATTCAAATGGTTGATTCACCTTTAATTCCTATGTTCAGCTCTTTGGTGATGCATGGGCCATTAAATGACAAAACCAATGAATTTATGATGTTAATACTCTTGACCCATCATTATATGTTTGACAATGTCCTCTTTTATTTATTTATTCCCAACTCTGCACATACACTGTTTCTAATGAATAGTGGATGCAACTGATCATTAATCAGTTGAAGAAATTAGTTATCAATGTCTCAGGAAGAAGTTGTGAAGAAATGTGAAAAATGTCATTAATCTTAGTGATTTTGAAACATTTATAAACATTTTACTGAGATTATAATAAATGTCTAAAACAAAAAAGGACAACCACAACAAACACAGGCTGTATGATAGCACTGAGCTGACGATTGTCCCGTTTACATCACAATTATGCTTAAAAGATACAGTCATGCTTTAAAACTTGTGAAACCTTCAAAATTGTCCTTATTTCTAAATAAATTTGCTCTCAAACTACTTTGATTTTTTAAACAAGTACTAAAAGATGATAAAGAGAACCAAATCAAACAAATCAGTTAAAAATATTAAACTTCAAATGTTCCATTATCAGATTTGTGTGAGTGGTAAAAGTATGAGAACCTTTACTTTTAGTATCTGACGTTACCGTCTTTAAACAGCAAAAATTGCATCTAAAAGTTTTTGATAAATCTTAATTAGTAAAATAAAATAAAAACACCAGCGCTTCCCCTACAAAAAAGTTTTAATTAGTAAAACAAAGCTGGACCAGCTAAAGGCACAATCTGCTGCTGTGCTTGTGATACTATAAGAATACAAAAAACTTGTATAGCCTTGTGCTATGGTACCGATATGAATCTATTCATCAAAATTACAAAACTGACCTGGAGATATGTGGCAAAAACAATCCTGCCACTTTGAAGATGAAATGTATTTGTATGCAGTAAAGTTCTTGAATTCAAACAATGATGGTTGATGGTGATCACTAGTTCATAATAAATGTCCAGGAGCACATGTTTCTTCATATAATGCCCCCATCAAGTGATGTTTAACCCCTTCAAGACCCAGCCTATTTTGACCTTAAAGACCTTGCCATTTTTTGCAATTCTGACCAGTGTCCCTTTATGAGGTAATAACTCAGGAACGCTTCAACGGATCCTAGCGATTCTGAGATTGTTTTTTCGTGACATATTGGGCTTCATGTTAGTGGTAAATTTAGGTTGATAATTTTTGCGTTTATTTGTGAAAAAAATGGAAATTTGGCGAAAATTTTAAAAATTTCGCAGTTTTCAAATTTTGAATTTTTATTCTGTTAAACCATAGAGTTATGTGACACAAAATACTTAATAAATAACATTTCCCACATGTCTACTTTACATCAGCACAATTTTGGGAACAAAATTTTTTTTTGTTAGGAAGTTATAAGGGTTAAAAGTTGACCAGCGATTTCTCATTTTTACAGCAAAATTTACAAAACCATTTTTTTTAGGGACCACCTCACATTTGAAGTCACTTTGAGGGGTCTATATGGCAGAAAATACCCAAAAGTGACACCTTTATAAAAACTGCACCCCTCAAGCTACTCAAAACTACATTCAAGAAGATTATTAACCCTTCAGGTGCTTCACAGGAACTAAAGCAACATGGAAGGAAAAAATGGACATTTTAATTTTTCCAACAAAAATTTTCTTTTAGCATCATTTTTTTCATTTTTACATGGGCAACAGGATAAATGGATCCTAAATTTGTTGAGCAATTTCTCCTGAGTACACAGATACCTCATATGTGGTCATAAACCACTGTATGGGCGCACGGCAAGGCTCAGAAGGGAAGGAGCACCATTTGACTTTTTGAATGGAAAATATGCTGGAATATTTAGCGGTTGCCATGTTGCATTTGGAGAGTCCCTGTGTGCCTAAACATTGGAGCTCCCCCACAAGTGACCCCATTTTGGAAACTAGACACCCTAAGGAACTTATCTAGATGCTTAGTGATCACTTTGAACCCCCAGATGCTTCACAAATTGATCTGTAAAAAAAAGAAATTAGTTTTTTTTCACAAAAATTTTCTTTTAGCCTCAGTTTTTTCATTTTCACATGGGCAACAGTATAAATTGGATCCTAAAATTTGTTGGGCAATTTCTCCTGAGTACACAGATACCTCATATGTGGTCATAAACCATTGTTTGGATGCACGGCAGAGCTCAGAAGGGAAGGAGCGCCATTTGACTTTTTGAATGGAAAATATGCTGGAATATTTAGCGGTTGCCATGTCGCATTTGGAGAGTCCCTGTGTGCCTAAACATTGGAGCTCCCCCACAAGTGACCCCATTTTGGAAACTAGACCCCCTAAGGAACTTATCTAGATGCATAGTGAGCACTTTGAACCCCCAGGTGCTTCACAAATTGATCCTTAAAAAAAAGAAAGTACTTTTTTTTCACAAAAAAATTCTTTTAGCCTCAGTTTTTTTCATTTTCACATGGGCAACAGTATAAATTGGATCCTAAAATTTGTTGGGCAATTTCTCCTGAGTACACAGATACCTCATATATGGTCATAAACCACTGTATGGGCGCACGGCAGGGCTCAGAAGGGAAGGAGCGCCATTTGACTTTTTGAATGGAAAATATGCTGGAATATTTAGCGGTTGCCATGTCGCATTTGGAGAGTCCCTGTGTGCCTAAACATTGGAGCTCCCCCACAAGTGACCCCATTTTGGAAACTAGACCCCCTAAGGAACTTATCTAGATGCATAGTGAGCACTTTGAACCCCCAGGTGCTTCACAAATTGATCCTTAAAAAAAAGAAAGTACTTTTTTTTCACAAAAAATTTCTTTTAGCCTCAGTTTTTTTCATTTTCACATGGGCAACAGTATAAATTGGATCCTAAAATTTGTTGGGCAATTTCTCCTGAGTACACAGATACCTCATATGTGGTCATAAACCACTGTATGGGCGCACGGCAGGGCTCAGAAGGAAAGGAGCGCCATTTGACTTTTTGAATGGAAAATATGCTGGAATATTTAGCGGTTGCCATGTCGCATTTGGAGAGTCCCTGTGTGCCTAAACATTGGAGCTCCCCCACAAGTGACCCCATTTTGGAAACTAGACCCCCTAAGGAACTTATCTAGATGCATAGTGAGCACTTTGAACCCCCGGGTGCTTCACAAATTGATCCTTAAAAAAAAGAAAGTACTTTTTTTTCACAAAAAATTTCTTTTAGCCTCAGTTTTTTTCATTTTCACATGGGCAACAGTATAAATTTGATCCTAAAATGTGGTGGGCAATTTCTCCTGAGTACACAGATACCTCATATGTGGTCATAAACCACTGTTTGGGCGCACGGCAGGGCTCAGAAGGGAAGGAGCGCCATTTGACTTTTTGAATGGAAAATATGCTTGAATATTTAGCGGTTGCCATGTCGCATTTGGACAGTTCCTGTGTGCCTAAACATTGGAGCTCCCCCACAAGTGACCCAATTTTGGAAACTAGACGTCCTAAGGAACTTATCTAGATGCATAGTGAGCACTTTGAACCCCCAGGTGCTTCACAGAAGTTTATAACGCAGAGCCGTGAAAATAAAAATCATTTTTTTTCTCAAAAAATGATTTTTTAGCCCACTATTTTTATTTTCACAATGGTTACAGGAGAAATTAGACCCCAAAAGTTGTTGTCCAGTTATTCCTGAGTACGCTAGTACCCCATATGTGGGGGGGAACCACTGTTTGGGCACACGTCAGGGCTCGGAAGGGATGTAGTGACGCTTTGAAATGCCGACTTGATGGAATGGTCTGCGGGCATCTTGTTACGTTTGCAGAGCCCATGATGTGCCTAAACAGTAGAAACCCCCCCCAAGTGACCCTATTTTGGAAACTAGACCCCGAAAAGAAGTTATCTAGATGTGTGGTGAGCACTTTGAACCCCCAAGGGCTACACAGAAGTTTATAACGCCCGGGCATGAAAATAAAAAAAATCATATTTTTTCCACAATCAGGATCTTTTAGTCCCCAATTTTTTATTTTCACAAGGGTAACATGAGAAATTAGACACCAAAAGTTGTTGTCCAATTTGTCCTGAGTACGCTGATACCCATATGTGGGAGAAAACTACTGTATGGGCACACGTCGGGGCTCGGATGGGAAGTAGTGACGTTTTGAAATGCCCACTTGATGGAATGGTCTTCGGGCGTCATGTTACGTTTGCAGAGTCCCTGATGTGCCTAAACAGTAGAAACTCCCCACAAGTGACCCCATTTTGGAAACTAGATCCCCTAAGGAACTCCTATAGATGTGTGATAAGCACTTTGAATCTCCAAGTCCTTCACAGAAGTTTATAACGCAGAGCCGTGAAAATATAAAATCATTTTTTTTCCACAAAAATAATTTTTAGTCCCCAATTTTTTTTCCCAATGTTAACAGGAGAAATTAGAACCCCCAAAGTTGTTGTGCAATTTTTCCCGAGTACGCTGATACCCCATATGTGGGATAAACCACTGTTGGGCATACGTCGGGGCTTGGAATAAAGGGAGCACTGTTTGACTTTTTGAACGCAAAATTTGCAGGAATCAATGGTGGCGCCATGTCGCGATGTGCCTAAATAGTGGAAATCCCTCAATTCTAACTCCAACCCTAACCCCAACACACCCCTAACCCCAACCCTAACCCCTACACACACCTAACCCTTATACAAACCCTAACCATAACCCTAACCCCAACACACCCCTAACCCTAATCCCAACTCTAACCATAAACCTAACCACAAGCCTAACCCTAATTCCAACCCTAACCCAAATTCCAGCCCTAACCCTAATTCTAACCTTAACCATAATGCTAACCCTAACCCCAAGGCTGGGTTCATATTGCGTTTTACCAGCCTGTTCAACACGTAGTGTTGACCGGCTGGTAACGGTATAGCATAATGCGATCGCGTTATGCTATACCCGCTAGCGCAGATGAATCAGCAGATGATTCATATGTGCTAGCGTGACGGAGCCCAGCTGCACCGTCCAGCTCCTTCACTGAATGACGCTGCGACCCGTATCCGCCGCGGATCCGCAGTAAATCGCCGCGGATCGCAGCAAAATCGCCGCGGATCCAGCACAACTCACGCCGCGGATCAGCAGCAAAATCCGCCGCGGATCAGCAGCAAATCCGCCGCGGATCAGCAGCAAAATCCGCCGCGGATCAGCAGCAATATCCGCCGCGGATCAGCAGCAATATCTGCCGCGGATCAGCAGCAATATCCGCGATCGCGGATCCGCAGACAAAATCAGCAGCGGATCAGCAGCAAATCCGCCGCGGATCAGCAGCAAAATCCGCCGCGGATCAGCAGCAAAATCCGCCGCGGATCAGCAGCAAAATCCGCCGCGGATCAGCAGCAAAATCCGCCGCGGATCAGCAGCAAAATCCGCCGCGGATCAGCAGCATAATCCGCCGCGGATCCGCAGCAAAATCCGCCGCGGATCAGCAGCAATATCTTCCGCGGATCAGCAGCAAATCCGCCGCGGATCAGCAGCAAATCCGCGCGGATCACAAATCCGCCGCGGTCACAGCAATATCCCGCCAGCGGATCCGCAGCAAATATCGCCGCGGATCCGCAGCAAAATCAGCCGCGGATCCGCAGCAAAATCCGCCGCGGATCAGCAGCAAAATCCGCCGCGGACCCGCAGCAAAATCCGCCACGGACCCGCAGCAAAATCCGCCGCGGACCAGCAGCAAAATCCGCCGCGGATCAGCAGCAAAATCCGCCGCGGACCCGCAGCAATATCCGCCGCGGATCCACAGCAAAATCAGCTGCGGATCAGCAGCAAAATCCGCTAGGAAAAAAAAAAAAATTCTTTATTTTTTTATTTGTCCCTACCTATGATAAAGGGGGGGTTCATTTACTTTTTTTTATTTTGATCACTGTGACAGTTTATCACAGTGATCAAAATAAATTTTTGAACACTGGGGGGGCGCACTGCGCATGCGCCGGCCGGCGGGCGCACTGCGCATGCGCCCGCCATTTTCCAAGATGGCGGCGCCCATGAAGAGGCCCAGGCGGACGCCGGGACCGATCCAGGGACATCGGTGGATCGGGAGAGGTGAGTAGGGGGGTCGGAAGGTTAGGGGGGGATAGGAAGGTGGGGGCAGCGGAGGCCAGGATGAGGGGAGCTGTTAGTGGCGGCGGTGACCGACCGCTGCCATCTTTCGGTGGCGGCGGCCGATCGCCGCCGTGACTCGATGTGGGGGGGTCAGTGCTCGGTGTCCAGCCATGGCAGATGCTATTGCAGCATCGGCCATGGCTGGATTGTAATATTTCACCAATTAAATTGGTGAAATATTACACATTGCTCTGATTGGCTGTTTCACTTTTAACAGCCAATCAGAGCGATCGTGGCCACGGGGGGGTTAAGAAAACCCCCCTGTGGTGAAGCACAAAGGGTCCTGTAACTGCGGGTCGGGTGACCTTTCAGTGACCCCGGTCTCCCGGCCCGCAGGGACGAGATCCTTTCATGACGCAGGGTATGCGTCATAGGTCGGAATGGCACCGACTTTCATGACGCATACGCTGTGTCAAAGGTCGGGAAGGGGTTAATGAGTTACATAGTTACATAGAAAAAAAGAGCCAAGTTTATCAAGTTTAACCTTTCTCCACCAATTGTGAATTTTGTCACCAAATTAACAATAACCTGAAATGTTATGTGTTAACCCGCAATGTTGTTGTAGTTGTATTATTGTTATTATACATTTTTATAGCGCCATTTATTCCATGGTGCTTTACATATGTAAGGGGCAAATGTAGACAAGTACAATAAATATGAGCAAAACAAGGCACACACAAGTACAGGAGGAGAGAGGACCCTGCCTGCGAGGGCTCACAGTCTACAGGGGATGGGTGTGGATACACTAGGAGAGGGACTGGTCGTGTGGCAGTTCAGTAGACTGAGGATCACTGCTGGTTGTAGGCTTGTCAGAAGAGGTTGATGTTCAGGTACTTTTTGAAGGTTTCCGTGGTGGGGTAAAGTCTGTTGTGTTGGGATAGAAAGTTCCAGAGTATGGGGGAAGCACGGGAGAAGTCTTGTATGCGGTTGTATCCCACTAAGTCATAGATGCAAAATCATAACATTCTGTTTCAGTCTATACATAGAGCAAACCCATGTAAGAGAGAAATTAGAATTATAATCGTAGTTTACACCATGCTGTTTGTATTAGTAAAAAAGTAAGCCAGTCAGACTGATCTCTACTAAGAAAACGCTGCCCTAGTACTGCAGGTTTGAAATTATATCTTTTGAAATATGTAGGATTGCAGACATCTAGTGTTTTATATTTTTTTTTTTGCAAAGCACACAGCTGGTGATATCAGTACAGCATAGGGCTGTGTCTTCTTAGTAGATAGACTGGATCAGCCTGACTCACCGACAGGCTGAATATACTCTGGCACCACGATCTTGGAGCTTTTTTAATAATACAGATAGTGTGGTGTAAATTACAGCTATAAATCTAATTTCTAATTTTTTAGCAAAGTTCTAGTTGAGAACTGTAAGAAGCATGCTGATGGTTATAGTAAGTGATTAACTGTAGGTTTTTTCAACCAAATATTAAGTTGAAAATGCCAAAAATTTGTCCAGCCCATTTTTGGGTTTTGTGTGAAATTATGTGTATTTTACCTTTCTTTTTAATCTGCTGTTTTGTGTTATTCCAATACAAAGGAAATAAATAGTCGTATAACAAAACATGTGTAATTGCATTAATTTCCTGCGTTCGATCAATCTGTGATTTCATTTGTAAAGATCGTCAAATGTAAAAAGTGCAAAGAGCCATTTCATAGCTACTGAACACACCTTGATAAAGGTAAGGCACGCAAGAGAAAAAAAGCAGAGGACCTTTCGGCTATTATAGACTAGGAGCTAGTGCACTTTATCAACCTACGAAATTACATCTTCATTGGTCAAGGTCAGGATGGCCAGCAATAAGAACAAGCTTCAAGTTGTAATCCTGAAACACCCTTAGTCAGTACCTTTTTTGTGACACCAACACCATCACCAATGTCATCCTCCATTGCTGTATGTAATACTCCAATCACACCTCCTTTTTCGCCATCAAAATATCAAATATCATCACAGATTATGTGTGTAGAGGAAGCAGCTCTACTTTCCAATTTATCAATTGGTTTGCCAAACTCGCATCTTGTCAAGCTGCTGGTGATGCAGTCGCTGCTTTACCAGCTTGAGAATTCTGTTGCCTTTCGAGAAATGATGATGTGCTCTCAACCTTGCTGGAAGTTTTTAAGTTGATATTATTTCTCTCAGAAAAGGGTTCCCACTCTACACGTCCAGAAGAAAATAAGAAGCTATTAGAACTTGTCTTTGAGTTTCACAGCTTACTGGGTGAATGTTTTCAGTGGCACTTATGCGCCACTGCATCTCAGACAGATGGTGAGGCCTCCACTACCGAGAGCTACATACATTAATACTGCCAGATGGTAGTTATCTGTTTCCTCTCGCACCTCCTTCAGATATAGTGCAGTTGACATGACCTCATCCTCAACAAGCACATAGAACATTTTTAATTCCACTCTGCACCATCATTTTTATCACTCATGGAAGGCTAAGTGCTGCCATGAAGTTTTACAGTTTGACAAATTGGGGCAGAAAAGTCACATGGTGAAGAATTGCTATGTATCAATTGTCAACTTACCCACTGGCAGGTTGGCTGTGAACTACAACTTAGAATTGTCTGAAACATTCTGGCATCCTTACAGTCAAAGTAACTCATGCTCCATGCATCATCCTGATTCTAAATTTAATATTGTAATATTTATTTAGCAAATATACACTCTTGAAAAGATGGGAGCTATGGCCAGAAAAGTCTCAGTCAATTTAAATAGGTCTTTAGTCACAAAGCATTTCCCCATGGCTTTAAAAAAAAGTAAAAAAAAGGCTGCCAGATCACCACCTGGTTTGCCTTGCTGTAACTTAGCTGCTGTATGTTGCACGAACAACGAATAGCAATGACAGACATATTCATTCACCAGTAAAACTAAATATGGGTTACTTTGGGATCCAACATTGTTATCTATTTTTATCTAATAAACAATGTGTGTTAACAACTGGAAAGCCATTGAATAGACGACAAAATTCATCAGTTTGGACACGTGGAATCAGCTATGTAATACCGCCAATATTTATGTTAGAAAAAATACTCAGAAGCATGTAAGAGTGGATGGAGGGGATGGAGGAAGGACACCAATTTATACCTGTCTGCACCTCACTGTGTCTGTTGGGGACCTCCAAGGTCCATATCCCATGCTGCAAGAATTGGAAAAATAAAAGGCAAAGGAGGAGGATCACCAACACGTGGCAATGGAGGAGAACATAGAGTTGGTGCAGGCAGGACACAAGGCAAGCAGAGAAAAAATTATGAAGACAACTATGCTGGCTGTGACAACTAACCATCACAGTGGGGTGATGACAATAAAACAGCGAGGACCTTGATTGAGCTGGTGACCATGGTAAGCTGTATGCTTTATTGTTTATAGGTAAGCAGATGGTTTGTTAAAGGGAATCTTACACTGCTAACTCCCCATTCATGTAAAATAAGCTATGGAGGCAGAGTAATTTTCCAGGCAACTTCTACCCCATAGCCTAGAAAAAGTCATTTACATAAAGTGAAAAAATATGATTTCTCAAAACCTGATATTAGGCATACAGGTATGACTTTTTTCAGCAGTCTATAACCTGTATGCCCATAATAATATTTTAGATAGGTCAAGTGATGTCTATTTTGCCAGTTTCCAAAAGGGAGTCCAAATTCGCTTACTACCAGGATAAATTCTGTTGTCTGCTTTGTGAAGCTTTCACCGAGCAAATGCGGACACAACTTTCCCCCACCTATTTTTTTCAACTTCTAGTTGAGAGGTCATTACTTCTTCAAATTCAAAAGAGTAGAATATGCCTGTTTTGTCTCCTAATTTAAAGAGATAATTTTTATACTACTTATGAAAAGCTATCGCTTCTTCATTTAACAGAGTACAAAGTTCTTTATAGTCCTCAAGCAGGTAAAATTGTTACACACAACCTTGTTAGGGTGTGTTTCCACGGCCAGGATTCCTTCAGTTAACGCTGCATGTTTGATTCTGTGCGCTGGCGCAGCGTCAAACACGCAGCATCCAGATGTTACAGCATAGTGGAGGGGATTTCAAGAAATCCCGTCTCCACTATGCGTAAAAACACACAGGCGGCAGACCTGTGTTAACGGACATGCTGCGCGTCTTTTTAGATCGCAGCATGTCCTTTTCCCTTGTGGCGACGCTCCGTCACCGCAAAGGAAATAACACAGGCCTACCTAGCACTGCGGGGATTCCGGATGTGTTCAATGATCACATCCGGATTCACCGCGCGTTCACAAGGGGGTGGGGCTTTGGGCGGAGCGGACTTTCCGCTCCGTCCAAAGTACTGTGGTTCCGGACCGTGAAACCACAGCCTTACAGTGCCAAAGCTTCTTCAGTTTTCACAATCTTTTCATAAACAAAAGTAATGCATACATCTTCCACCCCCAAAAAAAAAATTAATAGTTGTCTAAAAGCTATAATCCTGCAGTTTGTTGTTGACTATGCTGCAGATTTCCTCTGGCACCATTTATTTTCACGTACCCTAAAAGGTTGTCAAATGGACATTGTAATGGCTGTGTTTGCATTATTGACCTAAAACATGTTCAATTGACTATAAAGGAAACTCATAGTGTACTTCACATATTTGCAGGTAATTACAGGCTTTTTACTTTTGTGATCTATGCAAATTTATTTGCCACATATCAAATTTTTGGAAAAAAATTGGTGAAGCCAACAATTTTGAATTTCAAAAGAACTGCTGATCTCTAGCTGTTATTAATATTTGCCAAAATATAGTGACATTATTGATACATTATCACGGTGTATTTAACATGATTCTCCCTCACCATCAACAAAAAAAATAAACTTAAAAGAGATTTGTAATGTTATTCAAACCCAATTTTATAATTACTTCTATCTGTCTGCCCTTTTAATTCCTTTGTTAGGCAAAACTTGATAACTCACCTCCGTACAATAACATTTATTATTTAGGCTGTAAAGAGGTAGACTTTTGATGATATTTTTAAATGGAAATTTTGACATTTTCAGGGCCATAATCTTAAATTGTCCTTTACTAGAACCAGGTGGCAGCTGATTACATTGCCAACAGATGGAAGTCCCTCTACAGAATTATATGCTTTAAGTTAAATGATTTTAAATCATTTCTGTGTAATTTGTTAAATGTGTCTTTTCTGTAGTAAAAAGAAAACCTAAACCTTTCTTCTTACATATAGCCATTTGTGATTCACTCCTTGAGATAAAATGAATGTTTGTTCTTGTTCGTATTAATTTTGAAAAGTAGTTCTAAGCTAAACTACTCCTGTCTCATGTTATAGCTATTATGTTATAGATACAAAAATATTGATCTAGATAGTTGACCATTTCTTTATAATTATGAATTAAAAAGATAAGGCTAGGCTCATGTTATAAACAGTTGAAATCAGAAGTTTACATGCACTATATTAAAAGACACATCTGCATGTTTTTCTCAATATCTGACATGAAATCAGAATAAACCTTTCACGTTTTAGGTCAACTAGGATTACTATAATTATTAATATTTGCTAAATGCCAGAATAATGAGAGAGAATGTTTTAAGGACTATTCATTACTTATTGCAAAGTCAAAAGTTTACATACATTTCATTAGTATTTGGTATCATTGCCCTTAAACTGAATGAGTTGGGTCAAACATTTGGGATATACTTTCACAAGCTTCTCACAAAAGTTGGTCAAAATTTGGGCCTATTCCTCCTGACAAAACTGGTGTAACTGATCCAGGTTTGTAGGTCGCCTTTGTTCGCACCGGCCTTTACAGCTTTGCCTGTAAATTTTCAATGACATTGAGATCAGGGCTTTGTGATGGCCACTCCAAAACATTGACTTTGTTATCCTTAAGCCACTTTGATAGTATTTTGGCAATATGCTTCGGTTCATTGTCCATTTGGAAGACCCATTTCCACCAAAACTTTAACTTCCTGGCTGATGTCATGAGATGTTGCTTCAGTGTTTCCACATAATCTTCTTTACTCATGATGACATCTGTTTTGTAAAGTGCACCAGTCCCTACTGCAGAAAAACAACCCGACAATATGATGCGGCCACTCCCGTGTTTCACAGTTGGGATGGTGTACGTAGGTTTCCAAGATTCTCTCTTTGCCTCCAAACTTAACGATGGTCATTATGCTCAAAAAGATCAATTTTAGTTTCATCAGACCACAGGACAAGTCTCCAAAAATCAAGGTCTTTGTTCCTGTGTGCATTTGGAAACATTAATCTGGCCTTTTTTTGATTCTTATGAAGTAGTGGCTTCTTCATGGCTGAGTGGCCATTCAGCCCATGTTGATACAGTATTCGTTTAACTATGAATATTGACACAATCTTACCAGCTTCCTCCATCATCTTCACAAGGTATTTTGCTTTTGTGTTGATTTGCACATGTTGAACTAAAGCACATTAATCTATGGAACACAGAACCCGCCTCTTTCCTGAGCAGTATGATGGCTGCACATTCACATCTTGTTTGTAGTTGTGTATAATTGTTTGTACAGATGAACGAGGCACCTTCGGGTACCTTGAAATTGTACCCAAAGATGAGCCATACATGTACAAGTCCACAATTCTCTTCCTGATATCTTGGCTGATTTCTTGACACTTTCCCATGATGCTACATAAAGAAGCAGTATGTTTCAGGTGTGCATTAAAATACATCCACAGGTGTGTTTCTAATTAACTCAGATGTTGCCAAAAAAATCAGAACTTTCCAAACACATGACATCATCATATCAGCAGTCCAGAATTGTTTACCGGCATAGTAATCTTAGTGAATGTAAACTTTTGACTTTGCAGAAAGTAATAATAATGCCTTAAAACATTCTTTCTCACTCACATTATTCTGGCATTTTGCAAAAAATAATAATTATGGTAATCCTAACTGACCTAAAACGCGAAAGGTTTATTCTGATTTCATGTCAGATATTGAGAAAAACATGCATATGTGTCTTTTTATATAGTGTATGTATACTTCTGGTTTCATCTGTATGGGAATCATAATCTATGGAAATATTTGAAACGGTCCACCAAACATTTTTTCCTATATCCTACATGTACGGTACATAGCTGTATGTCCAAATCCATGATATAGTTTTCTTTTGGCATACAATAGTACTTTTCAATGTAGTTGAGTCAACTATACACCATCATATGCCTTCCAAAAATACAATAAAATTTAACACATTAATTTTAGCATATGTTTAGTCAATGAAAGTGAATAGGCTTAATAAGCATAAGAAGAAAGAAGAAATAACTAGTTTAATCCCAAGTAATTCTTTAATTTTTTCTGGCATATATGGAGCTACTCTGTAAAAGGCAATATATACTCATGTTGGAACAATTCCCAGGAATCATCCACGTCAACCACACTGGCAGCAAACCACCATCAGGGACTCATATTGGTGACACACTCCTTTCAGAGTTATGCCTGCTTGCACAACTCCATGAGTTGAGTTTAATCGCTCATAACCCACTTTGATGTTGCACTTTTAATATTACGCTTACATATCGCATCCATTTTTCCCCAGGACTTTTTATTATCATTTTCATTGCATTTTCAGTACTTTTTTTTCCATGCATTTTTATCACGTTTTTACCTTCAGTCTTTCCGCATCTAATACAAGTCTTTTGGGAAAAGCTGCACATAAAATTCAGTGTACTTTCAACAGTAATTGACATTTTGTGGATTTAAAACATGCACCACAAATCAGTTTATGCTGAGTAAAAAAGAACAGTGGGCATGAGATGTTTGTAACTCGCATCCATTTTGCAGGAACTGTAAGATGCAGAGTAAATATGCAGCATTAGAAACTCACTGAAAAACCTTATCATGGGCAAACAGCCTTAAGTATTTCTTTACAAAGATAGAATTGCATTAAAAGCAGTGAAAAGTTTTTGTAAAAATATGTCAATAAGCACATATACAGCTCTGGCAAAAAGAGACCACCAGATCAAAATCCTTTCATGGGCATTCCATTCTCCAGACCAGAACCCCATTTAAAACCTCTGAAACGTAATCAAGAGGATGATGGATAGTCACAAGACATCAAACAAAGAACTGCTTAAATTTTTGCACCAGAAGCAATGTAAAAGACTTATGGAAAGCATGCCAAGATGCATGAAAGCTGTTTTTAAAAATCATGGTTATCCCACAAAATATTGATTTCAGAACTCTTCCTGAGTTAAAACATTAGTATTGTTGTTCCTAAATGATTATGAACTTGTTTTCTTTGCATTATTTGAGGTCTGAAAGCACTGTTTTTTTTTTTAATTTTGACCATTTTTCTTTGTCAGAAAAAAATACAAAATTTATTGCTTGGAAATTTGGTGTCATATTGTCAGAAGTTTATAGACAAAAAGAACAATTTACATTTTACTCAAAAATATACCTATAAAGAGAAAAATCATGCAAACGTAACATTTGAAAGTGGTCTCTTAATTTTTGCCAGAGCTGTGTGTTGTCATATAGTAAGACATTATATTTTCTCCTATTTCTCATAAAATAACTGCTTCCAGGAAGCTTACACCTCATGCGCTATATCTCATGCATTACAGCACGCTCTAATTTTTTCCTCATTATAATTATATCAGATGAAATTAGAGATTTTTCCATTTTCATTAGCAACTCAACTTAAGTTTTATATTGCGCTTATTTGACTTTTCTGACATTTTCTCTTTTGCTTGACCTCAAACTTTTCTTTAGTTTGATGTTCAATGGGCATTAAGCAAAGCAGTTGATCCTTAACCCCTTCACTGCACAAGGCAAATTTATATAATTTATACAATGTGATTTTCTGGATTTTATTTTTGATATTCTATCTTTCAATGTTAAAATTAACCTACTCTTAAAATTATAGACTGTTCATGTCTTTGTCAGTGGGAAAACTTACAAAATCATCAAGGGATCAAATAATTATTTCCCCCTCTGTACATAGAGTGGGTACGGAAAGTATTCAGACCCCTTTAAATTTTTTACTCTTTGTTTTTTTTTTAATTCAAAAAAATTCATTTTTTTCTCATTAATGTACACTCTGCGCCCCATATTGACAGGTAAAAAACAGAAATTTAGAAATTTTTGCAAATCTATTGAGAAAGAAAACTGAAATATCAGTAATGGTAGAACCACACACAGAAATGGCAATGTCGGGCAAAGGTAGGTTAGTAGATGGAGGAAACTCAAGGAGTTCAGTTTTTGACAGGTTCAGTTTCAGATAGAGGGAGGACGTGATGTTGGAGACAGTGGTGAGACAATCACTGAAGTTTTCTAAAAATGCAGGCATGATGTCAGGAGAAGAGGTTGATAATTGGATGTCATCAGCATAGAGATGGTACTGGAAACCAATTCTGCTGGTTGTTTGTCTAATTTGGGCAGTCTACAAAGAGAAGAGGAGGGGGCCTATTACTGATCCTTGAGGAACCCCAACAGTAAGGGAAAAATGAGAGGAGAAGGAGCCAGCAAAAGATACAGTGAAGAACCGGTCAGAGAGGTAGGAGAACCAGGAGAGAATGATGTCCTTGAAGCCAATGGAGCAGAGCATATTGAGGAGGGGCTGATAATCCACAGTGTCGAATGCTGAAGAGAACCAAGATCATTAGAGACTTTAGTGAGGGCAGTTTCAGTAGACTGTAAAAAGCGAAACCGGATTGAAGAGGGTCAAAAAGAGAGTTATCTGAGAGATAGCAGATAAGACGGGAGTGGACCAGACGTTCGAGTTTAGAGATGAAGGGAAGACTAGAGACAGGTATATAGTGAGCAGCACCATTTTGGTTGAGGGATGTTTTTTTAAGCAATAGATGTATGATGGCATGCTTAAAATGAGGATAGAAAGATGGCGGAAGAGAGAGAGAGAGATTGAATATTTTTGTTAGATGAGTGGTGACTAGAGTTGAGCGATACTTTCCGATATCCTAAAGTATCGGAATCGGAATGGTATCGCCGATATCACTAAAAAATCGGCGATAGCCCGATACCGATACCGGAAGTCCCATGTAAGTCTATGGGAACAAAATATCGCAACTAAAAAAACCCCATTCTTTCCTTGTAAACACTAAATATACACACATAGAATACATATATATATATAATACATGTCATTGTGACATATATATATACATATATGTATAGTTTATACACTTCTACATAGTAAAATATCCTTTGATTCAATTGCCGGGTAAAGCCGGCTTCAGTGAAAAGACAGAAGCACCCGACATGAAATGACACTTGGTGTACATAGGGTTAACCATGTCTTTTCATGTCGTTTGCTATCTGATTTGCACAAACAATTAAATCAGACTATGTGTGCAAAATTTCACACCTGTAGGGGTTAATTAAAGGTGTAAATTCGTTGTAAAAAAAACGGACTTTTTTGCTACGAATTTACACCTTTAATTAACCCCTACAGGTGTGAAATTTTGCACACATAGTCTGATTTAATTGTTTGTGCAAATTAGATAGCAAAGGACATGAAAAGACATGGTTAACCCTATGTACACCAAGTGTCATTTCATGTCGGGTCACCCGACATGAAATGACACTTGGTGTACATAGGGTTAACCATGTCTTTTCATGTCGTTTGCTATCTAATTTGCACAAACAATTAAATCAGACTATGTGTGCAAAATTTCACACCTGTAGGGGTTAATTAAAGGTGTAAATTCGTTGTAAAAAAACGGACTTTTTTGCTACGAATTTACACCTTTAATTAACCCCTACAGGTGTGAAATTTTGCACACATAGTCTGATTAATTGTTTGTGCAAATTAGATAGCAAAGGACATGAAAAGACATGGTTAACCCTATGTACACCAAGTGTCATTTCATGTCGGGTTCTGCATTTTCACAAAAGCCGGCAATTGAATTAGCGGCTATTATACTATGTAGAAGTGTATGAACTACAAATATAAATATATATATATATGTGTCACAAATTCAATGACATGTATATATATATATATGAGGTGTAAAATTGCTGAAAAAAAATGCGTGGGCTCCCGCCCTATTTTCGCAACCAGACAGACAAAGCCAGTGAGTGGGGGCAGATAATAATAGCCCAGAGAGGGACCATTATTTTTGGCCCCCCCCCGGCTACTTAACATCTGCCCCCAGACACCCCAGAAAGGGCAAATCTCTAATTAGATTTGCCCTTTCTGGCACTTTGCCCGTCTATTCCCATTGCCCTGTAGCGGTGGCGAATGGGTTAATAAGGGGTTAAAATGACCTTGCAATTGAAAGGTCACTTTAAGCCAGGTTAATAATTGAGAGCTGTCAATTAGACAACTATCAATTATTAATCCTATTGTATGAAAGAAAAATCAAACACACACACTTTAATAAAAAAGAAGTTTAATGAAATAATCACACAGTTTTTGACCATATTTTATTTACCTGCTAAAACCATTTCCTGTAATAAAAATAAAATAAAAAGCAAAATTATTCTTACCTATCCCATGCACAGTCAGGTCCCACGGTGAAATCCTTCAGAAAGGAGCTAATGCTGCTAGCCTCACAGTAAACCCCAAATGAATGAGTTCCTCTCCTGCCTGACAGGAGAGTAAAGGCTGGGTGTCACATAACGATACACCAGCGATCCCGACAACGATATGCACTTGTCAGGATCGCTGGTGTATCGCTACATGATCGCTGCTGAGCTGCCAAACAGGCAGCTCAGGCAGCGATCTGGGACAGCGACACTGCGGGTAACATCGCTTAAGGGCCCGTCTCACATAGCGATATCGCTACCGAGATCGCTGCTGAGTCACTAGTTTTGTGACGCAGCAGCGAGCTCACCAGCGATATCGCTGTGTGTGACATTCAGCGACGATCAGCCCCCTGCTGGGTATCGCTGATCGTCGCAGAAATGTCAGGACCTTTTTTTGATCGCTGGTTTCCCTCTGACAGGCACGCATCGCTGCGTGTGACAGGCGGGAGACCAGCGATCCGCTGGTAACCAAGGTACACAGCGGGTTTCCAGGCACCGCGCAGCGCTTGGAAACCCGCTGTGTACCTTGGATACCAGCTCCCTGCATCAGGGCGCTGGTATCCAAGGTACACAGCGGGTTTCTAGGCACAGCCCCGCGCCTGGAAACCCGCTGTGTACCTTGGTTACCAGCGGATCGCTGGTCTCCCGCCTGTCACACGCAGCGATGTGTGCCTGTCAGCGGGAAACCAGCGATCAAAAAAAGGTCCTGACATTTCAGCGACGATCAGCGATACCCGGCAGGGGGGCTGATCGTCGCTGAATGTCACACACAGCGATATCGCTGTGAGCTCGCTGCTGCGTCACAAAACTAGTGACTCAGCAGCGATCTCGGTAGCGATATCGCTATGTGAGACGGGCCCTTAAGTGGAAAGCTTAATTGATTGCTTTCCACTTTCACTTCAGGTCAGCCAGGGACACAATCAGTGACGTCAGAGGGAACTGATTAACAAAAATAGGGGTTCCCTTCGAAAAAAAAAAATGGCGTGGGGTCCCCCCTATTTTTGTTAACCAGCCAGATGAAGCAGACCGCTGAGGCCTGGATTTTCAGGCTGTTAAGGAGCCAAGATCCATGGACCTTGCCAGCCTGATAATACTAGGCCACAGCAGTCTGCATATCTTGGCTGATTAACAAAAATAGGGGATCCCCTCGAAAAAAATGGCGTGGGGTCCCCCCTATTTTTGTTAACCAGCCAGATGAAGCAGACCGCTAGGCCTGGATTTTCAGGCTGTTAAGGAGCCAAGATCCATGGACCTTGCCAGCCTGATAATACCAGGCCACAGCAGTCTGCATATCTTGGCTGATTAACAAAAATAGGGGATCCCCTCGAAAAAAATTGGCGTGGGGTCCCCCCTATTTTTGTTAACCAGCCAGATGAAGCAGACCGCTGAGGCCTGGTTTTTCAGGCTGGTAAGGATCCAATATCCATGGACCTTGCAAGCCTGATAATACCAGGCCACAGCAGTCTGCTTAGCTTGGCTGGTTAACAAAAATAGGGGATCCCCTCGAAAAAAAAAACGGCGTGGGGATCCCCCTATTTTTGTTAACCAGCCAAGTAAAATGCAGACTGCTGCGGCCTGGTATTAAAAGACTGTCAAGGCCATGGATTTTGGCCCTCAACAGCCTGATAATACCAGGCTACAGCAGCCCCACATTTGGCGCATCAAAAGATGTGCCAATTGTGGCACTTTACCCGGCTCTTCCCACTTGCCCTGTAGCGGTGGCAAGCAGGGTAATAAGGGGTTATTGTCACCGTTGATTGCACGGTGACAATAAGCCCGGTTAATAATGGAGAGGTGTCAATAAGACACCGATCCATTATTAATCCCAAAGTTATTAAATGTATAAAAAAAAGACAAAGCAAGAAAAAAGTATTTTAATGAAATAAAAGAGACAACACAGTTTTCATTTCTTTTATTACACTCTCATTCCTGCGACGCCATCGATCTCCTGTAAAAAAAGAAAAAAAACAAACCAACAGTATACCACCTGTCCGACGCAGTCCAGAACGACAGTCCCACGACGATCCAGCTGTGCTACATCGCAATGACAGGCAGAGCCTGTCATCGCGACGCAGCACAGCTGATTACCTGCTTCCCCGGCGGTGACGTCATCGGACTGACTGCTTTACGGCCGGGATTACCCAGCAGTCACTGCAGTTATCGCGAGAAACTGCATGTGACCGCCGGGGAAAGAAGATGGCGGCCATGAAGCAGTCCGGGATGTGACCGCCGGAGATCTTCTGCCAGGTAAGTGCCGCTGACTCCTGACAGACCCGACCGACGGACACTGACAGTGACAGTGACAATCCCGATTCCGGTATCCGATAAGACGAAAATATCGGAACTCGGAATCGGAATTCCGATACAGCTAATATCGGCCGATACCCGATATTTGCAGTATCGGAATGCTCAACACTAGTGGTGACAGCAGGGGAAAGGGACTGGAGGAGATGTGATGGAATGGGGTCACTGGTGCAAGTAGTAGGGCGAGAAGATGCAAGGAGCCTGATCACTTCTGTGACTGGTTCAAAATCAGAGAGTGAGATTGATGCAGTGTGAAGGGAGGACAGTGCATGGTATGAGGGGATTGGGATAAAATTTCCTGTCGGATATGGTCAATTTTTAAATTGAAGGAATTGGCCAGATCGTCAGCTCGGAGATCTGTGGTTGGGGTCTGCACTCTTGGGTTGAGTAGGGAATGAAAAGTGTCAAGAGACGTTTAAGGTTATTGGATAGTAAGGTGATGAGGGTGTTGAAAAAGGTTTGTTTGGAAAAGTGAAGGGCAGAGTTTTATGTTTTAAGCATAAACTTATAATGGATGAAATCTTCGGGTAGATTTGATTCTTTCCACAGACAATCTGCGCACCAGGAGCACCGCTGTAGAAAATGTGTTTGCAGTGTATGCCAGGGTTGTAACAAACTGTGCCGAGTTGTTCTATGTATAGGACATGCAGCTTCATCCAGGGCACTTTGCAGTGTTTCATTATAATGCTTCAACGCAGAATCAGGACATGAGAGGGAAGAGATAGGGGCCAATGATGACTGCAAGTTCTTCACAAATTTCTGGGTGTTAATGGCCTGTATATTTCTATAAGTGTGGAAAGTGGGGGTGACCTGAGCAGGATGGCAGTTCTTAACCGAGAAATAAAGAATGTTGTGGTCAGAGAGTGGGAGAGGGAAGTTTGTCTTCATGCGTAGGAGAGTTAGTAAGCTGTGAAAAATTGCTAATAATCAGCAAATATGGTGTAATTCTGCAGGTTAATAGTGTTTTTAACCTGCCCATTGCCCACATTTAACTGAAAGCTGCAGAGAGAAAATGCATTTTAGCATTCTGGTGTCAGTCATGGGGAGGTGCTGGCTCAGTCATTGCTCTGAAGTGTACAGATTCTGGCTGTAACTGCATCCTAGGTCCTGACTGACAGCCAGCCACAATGCAGAGCCAGTGTCAGTCATGGACGGGGATGGCAATTACAGCAAGAGCTCTGTATTCTCAGAGCAGTGACTGAGCCAGCACCTCCCCTGTGACTGACACCAGAACACTGTGAGGGAAATAAAGTTAATTTTCTCCCAGGAAGGTTAGTAATGCTAGAAATTTGAAGATTAACGCCATATCTGCAGTTTAATATAGTTTTTTCTGGTGACAGGTTTTCTTTAAAGATGTGCAAAAATAATGATGCATAGAGCGATAGATAAAGAGGTAGATAATAGATATCAGGCAAATATATAACTTCACTTCCCCACAAGATATTATAAAATTGCACCCTTTAGTGCCTGGCATGTGGAGCTTATTGTCCAACTTTGTATTAACCATTACATAAATAGAAAAAATAACGTGTGGTCCCCCTATTTTTGATAACCAGCCAAGGTAAAGCAGACAGCTGTGAGCTGATATTATCAGGCTGGTAAGGTCCATGCTTATTGGGTCCTTCCCAGCCTAAAAATACCAGCCGGAGGACACCCAGAAATGGCTCATCACATTTGATGTTACTTTTTTTTGCCCTGCTCTTCCCAATTACCCTGGTGCTGTGGCAATCATGGTAATAGTATTTGAGGTTGATGTCAGCTGTGTAGTTTCAGCTGGCATCAAGGCCTGGGGTTAGTAATAGAGAGGTATCTATCAGACACCCCCCATTACTAGAACAGTAATAAAAAGGAAAAACACACACAAAAATACTAAACAAAAAAAAGGAATGAGACATGGATGGATGGATGAGGGAGGGATGGATAGATGAGGGATGGATGGATGGATGGATGAGGGAGGAATGCATGCATACAGAACATTATACTCACCTATGTAGAGGCCTTTTCTTTCCTGGTTAGTCCAGTCAGCTGAGTCATTCCCCTGCTGCCTTGCACTGTGTGCTGCACAGGAAGGCTGGAGCAAAAGGCAGGTGAAGGAGGGTCTGGCAGAAATGGGGCATGATGTTTATTGTGACATAACTGAAAAAGTAAAACAAGGCACTCAACTAAATGTGTTCAAAACAAGGAAATTTAATGATGGTCCAGGCAAAACGTTTCGGCTGTAATGTAGCCTTCATCAGTTGCCGTAAAGATATATTTAGGTAGAGGACCTAAACAGATATGTGCAAATATATTGACAAATTCAAAAGCAGGTAAATGCTCAAAAACAAAAGAAAGTATATACAAGTATAATGGTCAAACGCTTAGTATAGGTTTACATAGTTAAAGGGGTCATGGAATATAATATATGGCACAATCCAATAGACTCATATGTTAAGGAAGAGAAACATACCCTTATAGTAGATGGTCACAAAAGTTAGAATCCCAGTAGAACTAGTGTATATAGACAATACGCCTGAGAAGTATGAACATAGATGAGTGTCAGATCAAGTTCTTGGAGAAGATTTTGACCCCACTGACTCAAACTTCTCCGTCTTTTCTTTTAGATACTGGCAGTTTTTTAGAAATCATCAGAGAGCTCGATACAGTACCACCAAACACTATCCTAGTCACTCTTGATGTCAGTGACCTATATACATCAATCCCACATATTGAAGGAATTAACGCTGTACACCACTTACTCAGTACGTCAGGCATGGAAACTAACCAAATTAACCTGTGTATTGATCTGCTATCCATTATACTTTTCAATAATTACTTTCTCTTCCAGGACACCTATTATTTGCAAGTACGCGGGACAGCCATGGGATCTAACGTGGCGCCCCGTACGCAAATACATACATGTCAGAATTCGAAACCACCATCATCTATAAACATCCATTGTTCATTCAGAATGTACTACTATGGAAAAGGTACATAGATGATGTATTTTGTCTATGGATTGGCACTCAGGAGTCACTTAATGACTTCTTCTCTTTTCTGAACACGTCATGGCCCGGTATCAAATTCACCATCACATCTGATTTGTCTAAGGTCAATTTCTTGGACACCACTGTCCACAAGGACAACCAGGGCCATCTCACTACAGATCTCTATAGGAAATTACAGATCGTAACAGTATCCTTCACTTCCAGAGTTTCCATCCACCTTCTGTGAAACGCGCCATTCCTATTTCACAGTATCAGCGGATAACGAAAATTGTCACTGACACACGACTCCAGGGTCTCCGACAAACAGAGATGACTAAAAAATTTTTGAACAGGGGCTACCCCTCTTCCCTTCTACACAAAGCTAGAAACCATCAAATGACAAATCGCCCCAGAAGAACCAACAAACGCATACCATTTGTCCACACATTTCACCCTTACGCCTTCATTCTCCATAGGACAATAAGACGCCATTGGCCATTGCTATCCCAAGCACACCCAGAGATACCCGAGTTCGCAGAACCATTTCTGCCATGTTTTAAAAGATCTCCAAACTTAAGAGATAGCCTCGTACGGGCAGACTTGGGCTCTTCACATGCTAAAAAACAAATTTTTCTATCACAGCCCCGATATGGCACATTTCCATGCCTAAATTGTGCCCAGTGTGGTAACGTTCAAAAAGGCCCTACCATTCACCATCCTCATACAGGCAAAAGCTTCGATATCAAAGGGTTCTATACTTGTGAATCATCTTTTGCCGTATACTCCATCAAATGTCCCTGTGGCTTACTATACATCGGTGAGACTACTCAATCAGTACGTGACCGAATTTCCAAACATAAATCCACCATTCGCTGCAAGAATCTACTCCTCCCCATTCCCCACCATTTCCATACAATGGGTCACACCATCTCCCAACTGAAATTTCAAATTATTGAAACTGTCCCCCAACCTAGACGTGGTGGCAATAGAATCTTGCAACTCAAGAAAAGAGAGTCCTTTTGGATACATACATTGGAGACGTTATCACCTAGGGGTTTGAATAGGGAGTTTGATCTATTGTCCTTTCTATAAATGTTTACATTCTTGCTTTAATATGTGGTTAATTTATGTTATCTGTACTCTCTTTCAGAGCCGTCTCTATTGATAACCACCGATGTCACTGGCACCAATCACCTCGGTATCACCACCACAGTTTAGCCACCATTAATCTTATACCACCATCTGCGCTTTGAATTACGAGCACCGATCACGTGATCAATTTTCGTGACGCCCCTAGGGCGGAGCTCTATCCTTCACGAATCAGTCCTTGGAACTCAAAGTTGGAACGCACGGTACTTCCGGTCCCAGCATGCACAACACCGGAAGTCCCCAGGTGACACGCGCGCTGGTTCAGCGTGCATCTTACTTCCGGGTACAAGGCATATATACCACCATAGGCATAGCCACTCGGCGCCGCCTTATCCACTGGGCACTGACACAGACCCACAGACAAGCGGTGGATACCGCGTCTGCAACTATAGACGGTAAGCACCTCTATTGCCACAGCTCACAGAAATGGTATACACATAACCGGAGTCACTCTGCCTTAACTATTTCCATACAGGCAGCATACTTCAATATATCAAGCACCAGACACGCTATCTCCTCATAGCAACTGGTAAGCACATCCTTGTGTCCATATGAATCAGCGCACCAACGTGCCACACTGTGTCTCAACGTATATTAACCCCACAGGTCATCTATCACGGACTAAATTCCATATTGTGGTATGCGTTTCACTTTAGATCTTTTTATTGTGATATATTATATTTATCTGACACTCATCTATGTTCATACTTCTCAGGTGTATTGTCTATATACACTAGTTCTACTGGGATTCTAACTTTTGTGACCATCTACTATAAGGGTATGTTTCTCTTCCTTAACATATGAGTCTATTGGATTGTGCCATATATTATATTCCATGACCCCTTTAACTATGTAAACCTATACTAAGCGTTTGACCATTATACTTGTATATACTTTCTTTTGTTTTTGAGCATTTACCTGCTTTTGAATTTGTCAATATATTTGCACATATCTGTTTAGGTCCTCTACCTAAATATATCTTTACGGCAACTGATGAAGGCTACATTACAGCCGAAACGTTTTGCCTGGACCATCATTAAATTTCCTTGTTTTGAACACATTTAGTTGAGTGCCTTGTTTTACTTTTTCATTTATCTGGTTTGGGAACCTAACTCGGCACCACCATATCCAGTAGTGCACACGTTCAAGTATACTTATTGTGACATAACTGACCAATCTCTGCCAGACAGGAAAACTCTAGTCGGGGAGTGAGTAGCTCCTCCAGAATCAGGAGAAAGCTGCTCACACGGCTAAGTGTTATACCTAAGTCATCATGCAGAATGCTTACAGGGGGTATATTACACACTGTCAGCATTCTGCAGTCTACATACACACACAAATTATACAGAAAGCCAGGACAACCACTTTAAGGCTCATGCATACATCAGTAATATGACAATTACAGTATCACTAGAAGTCTTTTTGACCACATTGTGCTCCCATAAGCTTTAGATTTAATATAGAGGCATGCATCCATTCATAAGGAATAAGACAAATATAAAATCATCACATGTCTAAAGGGTGCCCTATTTTGAAGTTCTTCTCTTAAAAAAATTGTTGCCTCAGTGGATGAAAATCTCTTCAACATGGTGCCACAGAGAAAAACTGCAAAGACAGACATTGAATGCCTACTGCTCTGCAGGACTTCTGTATAATATGTATGATTTGTAAAGGTATTAGCTTTACTGACTTTCTTACCATTGTTCTTGGACTGTTCCACCGCTTGAGTCTTTTACTCTATAGAGTACAGTAAAGAGAGCAGGCAGCAACCTAAAGAAAGCCACCCAAATGATAAGCATGACAAAAATTATACCAGCTTAAAGGTTTTCAAACTTTGAAGCAGTTAAAAGATGTGACATAAGATGGAACATGTGCACAGAAATGTCGTTTTAACATTGCTGTGCATTATGTTCTTTTTATGGGTTGTTTCAACGGCACTTTTTCAAGTGGATTTCGTTCAGAACCTTCCTGAAAATGATGTCGCATGCACATAGCCTAACATTTAAATTTGTTTACTAAATGTGTAGAGGATTTCTTGAATAGCTCCATAAATATAGCAATTAATGGAACTTTTTTGTACAACTGCACTCATAAGTCCTGTAGTTGCAAAGATTAAAGGAGCACAGAGCTCCAAAAAGTGTACAAGAAGCGTTAGGAAGATCACATCCTGTTTATAGAAATTTCAGATTGACTCTGTGTTAGGGTATGCGGAACGCACCTAATAAATAGAGCCTGCTGCTAATAAGATGGCGTAAGTAGCGAACTCTGTTATCCCGCAGAGTCGCTAAAATAAATGCCGTAGCGCGCTGTGGCAGTTAGTGCGAACTCTGTTAATCCACAGAGCCGCTAGCGGGAATGCCGCAGCGCTATATGGTGATAAGTGCGAACTCACTTAGCTTCAGTGAGCCGCAAAGTAAAACGGTAGGGCGCTGACTAGCGTTTTAAAGCAAACCCTGTTGCGTCGCAGAGCCGCTGAAAATCCCTACTGTGTCCATGTACACAGTTGACTGCTAAGCGAACATAGGAAATGGTCATGCTCTATCTATGGCGTCTGTATGCCAGGCCCTGAATACGGCAACCAAACTCCTCACCGGTTATGCCGGTATTCTAAAGGCATCTAAGACACCGACCCTGACCAGCTAGCATACCAAGCTCCTCACCGATTAGGTCGGTATTGTAATGGCGTATTTCAGCCGCCCTAACCACACACACGCATGACCATACTGGAGGAAAGCACATAAAGGTTTGATACAAGCGCACTGCCGTGCGGTCAGGACAACCTTTTATAGCAGCCACGAGTAGAAGACCTTCCAGAAAGGACCAATAGAAAGCTGCTTCAGATCACAAACAGCTACAGGACCTTCCTGCAGGACCAATAGGAGTCGTAGCTGTATCTGAGCATGTGACCCCTGATCTCCAATGGGAGATCTTGCCCTGAGCATGCTCAGAAGAAGAAACAGAGGACTTAGTCCCAAATCTGCCTGCTCCAGCACTGGTTATAACCGAAGATCCAGGAGAGGCAGCAGCAAGTCTCTGCACAGTATTAGACCAGGCAAGACACTGGGACCGATGTCTCTGCTGAGCAGGTTCCACTGCGGCCGGAGACGGATGGGAGACCGCAGCGGGAATGGCTTGAAATTCCCCCTGTGCAGCATTGGGAACTTGAACCCTAACACTCTGGACTCACAATATGCAAATCTATTTGAAGCAAATCAAATTCACCTTGATTTTCTCAAAAAATTGATTTGTTCAAATCCAGCAAAATGAAAGCTGCAATTTTTGCTGGATTTTTTTTGAAGCCAGGAAGGGGCAACAAAAACAAATTATACACAATTCACCATGGCCCTATGTGCATCACCGTACTTAGTTCCCACTAGTCCAATCTTTTAATCTTCACTTGGCTGTTCAGTGTTTACCCTGACTCACGTTGTTTTAATGTGATGGGGCGACGTGCGTTATGATGCGATTGAGAGACCTCAGCTGTGGATGTTTCAATGAGTGCTGAAGATGGAAAAATGTATTAGAGAACCCAAGTTGCACTGAAGATCAGCTGGGGAGCTGCGTGGAGGTACAGTTGGGTACTTTTTCATGAAACTTTATTTTTTGTATGCTCGGTGTCTGCAAATAAACAGATTACAATGAGCCATAATCAAATAAATTCCTTGTGAATCGTAATTCCAGCCCGATTTGAGAAATTCTGGCAAAAATTAAATTCCAGCAGATTCATGCATCTGTACTCTGGCCCAATAAATAATACAGCCTGCTTCAGTGCAACATAATGAACAGGAGCAGTTACAGACAGTACTTCTCTATTAATGTCACATTGAATCCACAATACATTAATATCTTTGTGTTCCGTAATTAGATTTCTTTATACCACATACAGTATGTTTAACCTTGTAATGTAAATGGATTTACAAGGTACATAATGAGGAAGAACACATGCACTTACTTTATTTCCGTCCTAAGGATCTATAGTGCTTAAGCTCACAGACAGGACATAACAAATTATCTATGGATTATTGCTGAAATCCACCAACCAATGCCGGGAGCACCTGGTACAATGTAATCACAGACTAAAGACTAACACAATCTTGGTAATCCTTCTCTTACAGATTTGGGATTGTAAAGTAATAGCCGCAAGATTAAAATAAACAAGATTAAACAAGAAGCCATGAATGAGCAGCACTGACACAATATACGCTCTGTCATCTCATACAGTACAGACCAAAAGTTTGGACACACCTTCTCCTTCAAACATTTTTCTGTATTTTCATGGCTATGAAAATTGTAGAATCACACTGAAGGCATCAAAACTATGAATTAACACATGTGGAATTATACATTACACTTTACAAAAAGTGTGTAACAACTGAAAATATGTCTTATATTCTAGGTTCTTCAAAGTAGCCACCTTTTGCTTTGATTACAGCTTTGCACGCAGAAAAGGTGAACGGATGGACTCTACATGCCTGGTTTCCACCTTGAAGCATGGAGGAGGTGGTGTGATGGTGTGGGGGTGCTTTGCTGGTGACACTGTTGGGGATTTATTCAAAATTGAAGGCATAGTGAACCAAAATGGCTACTACAGCATCTTGCAGCAGCATGCTATTCCATCCGGTTTGCGTTTAGTTGGACCATCATTTATTTTTCAACAGGACAATGACCCCAAGCACACCTCCAGACTGTGTAAGGGCTATTTGACCAAAAAGGAGAGTGTTGGGGTGCTACGCCAGATGACCTGGCCTCCACAGTCACCAGACCTGAACTCAATCGAGATGGTTTGGGGTGATCTGGACCGCTCACCGCTTCAATTTTGAATAAATCCCCAACAGTGTCACCAGCAAAACACCGCCACACCATCACACCACCTCCTCCATGCTTCACGGTGGGAACTAGGCATGTAGAGTCCATCCGTTCACCTTTTCTGCGTGCAAAGCAGTAATCAAAGCAAAAGGTGGTTACTTTGAAGAACCTAGAATCTAAGACATATTTTCAGTTGTTTCACACTTTTTTGTTAAGTGTATAATTCCACATGTGTTAATTCATAGTTTTGATGCCTTCAGTGTGAATGTACAATTTTCATAGTCATGAAAATACAGAAAAATCTTTGAATGAGAAGGTGTGTCCAAACTTTTGGTCTGTACTAAATATCAAGTACAATGCATACATACAATTTTAACAACAGGTGTCAGCTGCCAATTGCACCTAAGGTATATTATCTTTTATTTAGACAGAATAGGATTAAGATGAAGTGAGTCTTTATGATTTCAGGCACAGGAATTGCAACTTTGTAATATCCCTCAGAAGTTCAGATCACGGGCTCATTCATGTTACGTCAATTGATGAAAATAGGCAAGGTGTAATTCATCATTTGTCCTATTGTGGCGCTGTAGGGATACTGAATATTTATATCCTATTTTGCACAAAGTTCAAAGGTGATCGCTGAGGGTCACAGTAGTTAGACACCTTATGATGATCTTATTAACTGCTTCCTGACCAGAAGCTTTTCTCCTTTGCTGACCAGCTACATTTTCCAACTTTAACCATGTTCCAGTTTAATAGCAAATTATTGTAATTTTCCTCTGCTAGCCTATATGCATTTTGTCTTGCGTTTCTTTTTTTCAGAACAGGATGTGCTTTCCAATTTTTACTTAAAAAGAATAATAACAGAAGCAAAATTGGAGGAAAAAAATGGATTTCCTTACATTTAATGTCCTTTTTTAGAAGCTACAAAGGCACTTGAAATTAAACATACTTTATCATGTTCTCTTATTTCTACCACTACTTTAAATACCAAACACATTTTATTCTTGTTTTTCATTAAGTGGGTGCATAATAGGGCTTGGAATGATTTGGCGTGCAGCAATTAAACAAAAAATAATCCCAACATTTCCTTAGTTTCATTGATCCAATTTTTTTCCATATAACAGATAAAAAGGAGAAAAATATAAAGAAATCTTCTATCTGTGACTGTGGAGCTCAGCCATGCCCCGCTAACTCACTGCCCCATGTGCAGCTGTAGAAGAATCGGTTGCAGCAGGATCCTC
This sequence comes from Oophaga sylvatica, assembly GCA_033576555.1. Lineage (NCBI taxonomy): Eukaryota > Metazoa > Chordata > Amphibia > Anura > Dendrobatidae > Oophaga > Oophaga sylvatica. The sequence continues at coordinate 614,115,050 of JARQOD010000002.1, forward strand.
CCAACCCCTCTCTTTTTCCCCTCTTCACTTGCTGTAAGACAACTTGCTGCAGTATGATCCTTCCTCCCTCTTCTTCCTCCTCACTGTCTTCTGAATGGCTATCAGACATCTGGCACTAGCTGAAGCGGAAGCCTCTTTCCTGTGCCCTGTAAATCTGTTTCATCAAGGGGCAGAGATTAATTGTGTACTAGTACTGATCAGTAGGTAACTGATCAGCAGGATATTTAGCCCTTTGTTCCCTGTATGATTTTTACGATACTGACTTTCTGAAATATGCAGAAAATATTGAAGAATAGCAAACAATGGGGGGCAATTATATTTCAAGTTTCATTTAAAAAAATATTTCTAAGCTCAATTTTTCCAGTGTTGATCAATTTTTCGACTTTAATGGCATTTCTCTAAAATGTTCTATTTTCTGTAAAGGTTTGGATTATGAAAATCCACCTTATTTCTAATGTTCCATTTCTTGCTTTCCCTTCAACTTTAATTGTAATTGATTTTTACAATTAATAAGGATTTCACAATAACTTGTAAGTCAATGGGCAAAAAATTGGCTACATTACCCAAGAAAAAAGCAAATTGAGCATATACCCTATAGTAAGTAATTAAGTAAACAGTAATAGCATTTACAAAAAGCATAGGGTAATTAGTTAATGTTATTTTTATCAAAAAAGCATAAAAGCCATCCCACTGCAGCAAAGTGTACAAAGTCGGGATGGTCTCATCCTAATGTTTACTTTCTTGCTTTCCCTTCAACTTTAATTGTTATTGATTTCTCAAATTATTTGGGATTTTACAATAAATTTTAACTCAAGAGGCAACAAATTGGAGACAAAACAGAACAATTTTCACGATGTTTGACATTCTCATCTTTCTTTTTGTATTGGGCCATGTTTTACCTTGAGTTTTAACTGTCTGTACACCTTGACAATTTTGTCCATTTTTACCTTTTTTTAATGCGCTTGAGGTCACACGATGGAATGTGCATTTCAGATTGTCCCAAAAGATAAATTAAATTTCCATTTGCAGTAGAAAATACAAGAACAAGACGTGAAAAATTATCTTAAAAGCATAATGACATGATTCAAATGACTTTTTTCATAAGTTATACATTAACAGGGTCCAATGCTTTCTTTCTGTATTAAAAAAAATCCTGGAACATTAGCAAGTGACTCACCTTTGCATAGAAATGCCACAGGTAAATGCGTGCAAAATACCATTAGCACGGCTTAGTAATTGGAATTATAAAATCCAGTAGACCAATGAAATTGCAGTGACAAAATAATAAAATTGCAAGCATCTTATATTTATATACATACAACTAGAAGTTCTGGCTTTTCTTTTAACCTATGGCTGAATGCACTTTAATATCTGAAAGCAACAGTATTAAATTGATAGTTTCTTCACATAGAAATACATTAGATAGACTATGCAGTGTATTTATAGGCAGAATTGCTTGCTAAACATGGTTTAGGTTGATATATTGTTTATTATAATATTGGAACAGCAGTGATCATATTAATAAATGGCAATTTTGAAATAGGGTGAAAAAGAATTAAAATAGTCTTTAGCAGTGGTAATGTTTCACCATACTTCTGCTACAGTATGTTGCAGAGAGTTGAGGTCTTTCTTTCAGGGATATTATTCCTATCAATTTTTTTGGAATTCTATTTAAGTAATTTTCTATGTAGATCACCATAGAGATGTACATTTGGACTGTTGGGAAAATTAGTTGAATGCTGTCTTCAAATGTAAGCCTAGAATTGCATTATCAAATTTGTGCCATTACTTTTTCTAAATCATGAGTTATGAATTGACAGGTCTATATGCTTATGTATTTTTCAGGCTTCAGTGCATGTAGACTGTGCATTTATCTTATTTCTACACATACAATATAGGCCTTGCGCATGCATTTTTGATCCATCTGATCTGGCACTGTATTTACAGTACCTATGTACTATGCGTCATAGAAAAAATGTAAGTCCCTTAAGACAGGGTTCCCCAACTCCAGTCTCAAGGCCCACCAACAGGTCATGTTTTCAGGATTTCCTTTGTATTGCCCAGGTGATAATTGCATACCTGTGCAATACAAAGGAAATCCTGAAAACATGACCTGTTGGTGGGCCTTGAGGACTGGAGTTGGGGAAACCTACCTTAAGACCTCTCCAGGAATGGGGCATTCACCCCTTTTCTCTCACAGAGAATTTGCAGTAGGAGAAAGAACTTACAATCTACAAACCTCTTTGGGTAACAGAACCACCTGTTTAACATATGGCATGAGAATAAATTACGTATAGCTCGGAGATGAGGAAACTAATTAAAACTCCCTTTGAAGCAGAGGACCCCTGCAGGGCCGAGCAGATGTCTATTGTGAGATTTAAAGATTAGAGAGGAAGAGTAGCAGTTAATCTAACACCATTAGAGGGAGCTTTACACCTGCAAATAGACATTTGGGTATCGGTGGAAAGTTACGAATATTGGGGTTTGTATAGATCCATTTTGAAGGAACCTACATCTTCAATTTCAAGACTAATTGATGAAGAATGTGCATATTTTTTCATAACTGTGACACATAAATATAATCTCCAAGTCAATAATGGCCAGATTACAAACAACGACTTGCTTCCTATCTATGAAAAGGTAAAATCCCGATGAAACATATGGTAGTGATATCGAACTCCTGCAACTGTCTGGAGTGAAGATATTGTGGATGTTGGTAATATCATAATTTTCAAAAACTGAAGTCACATCCCATGACCAGCCCTGGTATGAGTCATTGAAGGGAGGTGTGTGGGTGTAACTTAGGTGCTAATAAAAAGACAAGGTAAATTATGATTTGTGTTCCATGCAAAGAGATACATATCAGTGTATGCATAATTCCCATTCATTGGACGCTTCCAATTGAAGTGCTCTCTTTCACTAAGCTGAGCCGTCTCTTTGACCAGCGTAGTAAGTTTCTTTTGTGTCTCCTTTTATTTTATGTAAATGTATGTGCTGTATTGCTTTTTCCCCTTTGTAAAATCTTCTGTATATTTTTTTATAAAAAATGCCTATCATTCTGGATTAAATATGTAATTGAATAGTTCTGTACTTTTTTCTGTAAACCACACTCCTAAAAGCCATACACTATCAGAAATCAGGCATACAATAGGCCTGTATAAACGGCTGGTGGTGGCAGCAAGTAGTTATTTGGCTATCATGGAGTTAGCAATGACCATACCAGGGTATATATATATAAATATATATATATTGGAATCGGAGGTGTACATACCATACACTCACTGTTAGCTCTCCAATAACCAGCCTTTTAGTGGTAACCGCTGCAGCATGTAATTGACCTGACGATAGGAGCAGCAGAAGCTGTTTGTGACAAAAAGGTAACAGCAGGGTGGTTCAGCGTAACTCTCTTCGCTGTGATCCTTGACAATTGGTGGAAGTGGTGGGATCTGCACAACCCCTCCAGTGTTAACTTTGACACTATGTATTTGCAGCGCAGTCATACTAAGAAAGTTTAGGTAGTCAGCACAGGCCGGCTCCAGGTTTTTTTGGGCCACGGGCAAAAGAATCTCAGTGGGCCCCTTTAACACATACCACAATTCATGATGCATAGATATGCCATAGATAGATATAGTACATACCAAACATGTCACTTACTTCTACATTACATGAGTGACATCTATTGTAAATTTAACAATAGTTCAGAAACCGGACAGTATAGTTCTCCATGCAGTATTATGGGCACCACATAGTGCTCCATTCCAAACAATGAGCCCCAAATATTGCTCCATTCAGATTAATGAGCCCCATATATTGCGCAATACAGAAAGTCCCCGATGGCCAGTGGGGCCCCCCACTTGCTCAGGGCCCCAGCAATTCCCGGATGCTGACGACAGCCCTAAGTTAGTAGAATCACTTTCTTGTGCTAGTAAGGGGGTTTGGTCTCCAGAATGCTCCAGGACTTAAAATCACAGAGGTACTGTATTGTTTATTATTTATTGATCAACTATGATATTTATAACACATCAAAACACAGCACCAATTACCAATCCCTAAATGGTGTAAGTAAAAACATCAGCTAAAGGCATAAAAAATAAGCCCTCACACAGCCCCAAACTCTGAAAAATGAAACTAAAATAGCAACAGAAGCAAAAAAAATTTTCTTAAAAATTTCTGAATTTTCTTTCACCACTTACCTTATTTTTCAGACTATAAAACACACTTTTTCCCCAAAAAATTTTGGGGGAAAATAGGGGTGCGTCTTATAGTGTGAAGATACTTACAAATACTCTTGTGGCAGCAAGAGTTGGGTGATTCTTCGGCTGTCCCTGTCTGATGCTGCAGGGCGAGGATCACACTCCCTTCCCAGGCTGGTGCCGTGGTGGTGCTCTGTGGTGTGGGGGTTTTGCCATCATTTTGTGAAACCCTAGAGGGCCCCGCACATCCATTGCTGCAATGTGGTGGCCTCTGGGAAAATGGCCACTGGGGATGAGCATGCTCAGATTGAGATCTCGGAAATGAGATCTCGACCCAAGATCTCGTCTCCTGAGTAGTGTTGAGCGATACGATACTGCAAATATCGGGTATCGGCCGATATTAGCTGTATCGGGCTTTCGATTCCGAGTACCGATATTTTCGTCATATCGAATACCGGAATCGGATTTGTCACTGTCACTGTGAGTGTCCGTCGGTCGGGTCTGTCAGGAGTCAGCGGCACTTACCTGGCAGAAGATTTCCGGCGGTCACGTTCTGGGACTGCTTGATGGCCGCCATTATCTTCTCTCTGGCGGTCACATGCAGTTTTTCGCGATAACTGCAGTGACTGCTGGGTAATCCCGGCCGTAAAGCAGTCAGTCCGATGACGTCACCGCCGGGGAAGCAGGTAATCAGCTGTGCTGCGCCGGGATGACAGCCTCTGCCTGCCTGCCTCTGATGTCATTCTGATGTAGCAGAGCTGGATCGTCGTGGGACACTCGTTACTATGAACTGCGTCGGACAGGTGGTATACTGCTGTTTTTTTTTTTTCATTTTTTTACAGGAGATCGATGGCGTCGCAGGATGAGACTGTAATAAAAGTAATGAAAACTGTGTTGTTTTTTTATTAAATTAAAAAACTTTTTTATGAACATTCACCCGTCCGGGTACATCAACAATTTAACTATTTACATACAGGGACCCTGTCCGGGTTATTTATAATTCTTTGGCAGGGGTGTTCCAGGTACCACCTGGTACTCTTCTGATGCTTGCCAAACATCTGAGACACCAAGGACCACCAGGACCTGATGACGTCGTGTGGCCTGTACAGTCAAGTTGTGACCCGCTATCTGTGTCTGTGTGGCCACCTCTTTCATCTCCCTCCGGGTCTGGAGCCCTATGTCCCGGACTGAACGAACCCCAGGGGGCCTAACAGGCGCCGGGTACGGGCCAGATATCATTATCATGTCCATAGCTGGGGCTGCTGAGGAGACCACTGAGGGAGGCTGGGGAGATTTACGGCGTGGGGTGGGCACTTGTGCAGAGGCCTGGATGTGGGAGGCTGAAGGCTCCGAGGGTCTCACAGGTTCCTGACACTCTGGGGACCAGGGGTCGCACCTGGTGACATTTAGGGCATACCATCCATTGTAACCCCAGTGTCGGGTGTAAGTTACCAAGTCTCCTGGCAACAGGTCCCTCCCCGGGTGTCCTTCTGGGAGGTGAGTCTCCACGTCCCGCCGGGTCACAAACACTTCTAAATAAAGTCCAGGCTCCTGGATGAAGCCCCAACCAGCTTTCAATTTAAAGCTCCGTACTGCACCCTTACGCCGCGGCTCCATCAGGGTTCCTTTATCTTTTCTCATCCGGTCCTTATCTGCCCGGTCCTTCTCGATGTGACGTTGGCGAAGCTTCTGGGATTCGCGCTGCTCCCTTTGTCGCTCGGCTTCTCTCTCCCAACGTCTCCACTCTTCCTCCTGACGCCGGTTGTAATTCTCCTCCACCAGCATCTCCATGTCTCCACCATCAAACTGCAGCTTACGATGTCCGGTTTGCGGCAGCTCTCCTGGCGCCCGACAGTCCTGGCGGCGCTCACCTGCGGAGGAAGCAGCCGGCTCTGGAACAGATGACAGTCGGGGCTCCGGTACAGACAGGTAGACCTCTGGTGCCTGCGCGGCCTCCTCCATGAGGACGGGTGTCGCTTCTTCTGTCTCAGCGACGGGGGCAGACAGCGGGATCTGGGGTGCTGCCGGTGCAGCGTTTTTTGCAGGAACGGGTGCCTCCACTGCGACAACGTCAACCGGATCACATTGAAAGGGCTGGGATGCCCGCACGGACTCCTCTACTAGAACGGGTGCCTCACCATCCGGTACAGACACTTCAGGTAAGAGGGATTGGCGCCGCTCCAAGTTTAGTTTTAGGGCACGCCAGCTGGCTTCCATCCTGGCGACCTCCTCCCGGTGCCGGGCCAGGCCTCTTAGGGTATCCTCCGCTTCTTGCAGCGTAGGAGGGTTTACAGGCCGGGTGCTCAACGGTGGTTCCGTGGCGATCGGGTCGCTTCCGTGGGGGGAGAGCTCTGACTGCTTCATCCCTTCACACTTCTGCTCGTGTCCATTAGCCATCTCTGCCAAGTCACATGTGTCATTAGCATCTGGAAAGGGCCCCTCTTTTGTAGTGAGGCGGGACCTTCGTGTTAGTTTCCGCACACTGAGGAGGATGAGGAGGCGGAACTCAAGAGCTGTGGGGCACGATCTTACATTGCAGTACCATTTAGAGTGGTCGGCCATCGTTTTCGCGCCACTGAGTGAGTGTACACCCACGAAGAGCACGCCCTTCTTCTTCACCAGTGCCTCGTCGTGACGCAGATATGGCTGAAAAATGGCAAATACATTCTCTGATGATTTTAGCAATTCTCAAGCACAAAACCAGTTCAATTCAGGCACACAGGACTCGCTTATAGCGAGCTACAGAATCCTGTTCGTGACGCCCAAGTTGAGTCGCACAGAGCCAGAGGTTTTGGGGGTACTCGGCACCGAGCCCGTCGACTTCTATGGGGTATGTCACGGCTTTACCCGGCAATTGAATCAGAGTCTATTTTACTATGTAGAAGTGTATAAACTATAAATATATGTATATATATATGTCACAATGACATGTATATATATATATATATTATATATATATTATGTATTCTATGTGTGTATATTTTGTGTTTACAACGAAAGAAAGTGTTTTTTTAGTTGCGATATTTTGTTCCCATAGACTTACATGGGACTTCCGGTATCGGAATCGGATATCGACGATATTTAGTGATATTGGCGATACCATTCCGATCCGATATTTTTAGATATCGAGCAGTATCGCTCAACACTACTCCTGAGATCTCGGGACAAGATCTTGGTGCCTTGATCTCAATGTGAGCATGCGTCGCCCCTGGCGGCCATTTTCCTGGAGGCCACCTCATCACAGCAATGGATGTGTGGGCCATCTGGGCTTTCACAAAATGCCGGAGGAGCCCCCCCGCACCACAGAACCCCACTGCCACACCAGCCTGGGATTGGATTTCCCTCAGGACACCGCACCTGCCACACCAGCCTGGGATGGGAGTCATATCGCCGGACCACCGAACACCACCTGTGACCATGCTCAACCAGTGCTGCCAATATCCCCGGTAAGCTGAATTTGGACTGTAAGATGGACCCCCATTTGACACATCAATTTTTTTCCCTATTTTCCTTCTGAAAATTTGGGTGCATCTTATGGTCCGTGCGTCTCATAGTCCGAAAAATACAGTAAATAAAAAAAATTATATATGTTTGATATCTGCAAACTCATATTGAATACTCGAACCATATTTTCAGGTCATTTTAACCATATGGTGAACATGGTAAATAAAAAAAAAATTGTGAAAATGCACTTCTTTGCAATTTCAACATACTTGGAGTTTTCTTCCCACTTTCCAGTGTGGTAGAACGAACGGTGTCAATCAAAAGCACAATTTATATTGCAAAAAAAAGCCCTCATATGGCTAAATTTTACTAAAAAAAAATAAGTTATGGCTCTTGGAAGAAGGGGAGGAAAAAGCTGAAACAAAAAAACAGAAAATGGCCATGACCTTAAGGGGAAAACACCAATTAACACAATGATTCTCACATTGCCAAATTAAAAAAAAATACATGTAACACAAAAATTGGATGTAAACAATAGGTCATTATCTGATGATGGCTTCCCTTTAATAAACCTACACAGTAGAAAGTTAATAAAAACATTTCCAGTGTAATTCTGTTTTGGAGAATATAGTGTTTATTAGGCAATAATCCTATGTTAATAAAATAAAAAATACCCAACAGTATATAAAAAAACACTATAAAATCTGTAAATATAAAAGTGCAATTATTCTTTTATTATTTTCTGAATATAAAATATCATAAAGGAACAAATTACAGTTGAACAAATCTGCAATAATGAAAACATAATACCCATCCTGGCAGAATAAGTCCACTTTAATTAAAAAAAAAATCTTTTCATTTTACTTACATAAACTGCTTGCAGCTATTTGTCAAACACATATATAATCACGTTGCCATGTGGTGTGCTAATAAAAAGCTACAACATAATTTTTATATTATTATTATTATAATAGTTTATATTATTTAAAGTTTTTAGATATTCAATAGACCAAATCAAGGTAAATGTTAGGGTCCAATCTGATTAGCAACTATCATGGGGGCAAGGTGTGGATGTAATGAAGCCGCACAACCAAAAAAAATGCAAAAATATGCATCTGTTACAAATCAAATCAATTAACATTGAATGTTAAATAGATAATTGGCAATAGTCAGACATACACTTGTTGGCTTGGTTTCATTGCAATCCCTTCATAGCTGTGTTGTGCCATGTTCTTGTGATCCAGTAGTTTACTGGATCACAAGAACAGAAGTACTGGGTCAAATAAAAAAAAAAAAAATTGAGGAACATTTTTGTGATGAAGAAGACACAGCTCCTACACAGTCTTGTGTTTTCTGTAGTAACTAGTGTTGAGCATTCCGATACCGCAAGTATCGGGTATCGGCCGATATTCGCGTTATCGGAATTCCGATACTTAATTCCGATACTTTTTCAATATCGTATACCGGAATCGGAAGTTCCCATAATTCTTTGAGAGGCAATGTGATTTTAGTCAGCCAATGAGGAATCCTACGAAGTGTGGGCACATCCTGTAATGATGCGGTCATCTTAACTAATGGCATGGCTGTGATTGGCTGCTGAAATGATGTCAGAATGCACTATAAAAGGCGCCGCAGCCATTTTAGCGTCACTGTGCTGTGAACTCAGTTAGGGACAGAACGCTGCTGTGCTGACTCTGAGGGACAGTTAGATATTGCGATTTTGTGTACTACTGTGCTTGAGGCAGGCTAGTTTACCAACCGCTGTGTAAAGCTTCATTTTGCCAGTGTTGTTTTAACAGCTCTGTGCAAGGTGTGTGTGTGACAGTGCAGGTGACGCTGCAGTTTGCTCTGCATTCACCGCTGTTTGTAGGCATCTGCACGTGTCACTGACTCTTTTTTTTTTTATTTTATTTAGTGGAATTGGTGCAGCTCCATTATATTAGAAAAAAATCAAATCTATTAGTGTGACGTGCTTCCATCCGTATACAATACATTGGTTGCAAACACTATAGAAGTACAGAAAGGAGCTTTTCACAGATAGTGAATAGTTGTGTTTCAGTGTTCACTGCAGTCTGTGAGGTTTTGATTTTTTGAGTGCAGATCACGCTCCAGTTAGTTCTTCAACCACTGCTGGTTGTAGTCTGCTGAGCGTGTGTCACTGCCTCATCCTTCACATTTTTCTCTAATTGGTGCTGCTCCATTTTAGTGGAAAAAAATCTAATCTATTAGTGTGACGCGCTTCCATCCGTATACAATACATTGGTTGCAAACACTATAGAAGTACACAAAGGAGTAGCCTTTCACAGATTGTGGACAGTTGTGTTTCAGTGTTCACTTCAGTCTGTGTTTTTTACTTTTTTGAGTGCACATCACGCTCCAGTTACTTGTTCAAGCACTGCTGCTTGTACTCTGCTGAGCGTGTCTCAGTGGCTCATCCTTTTCATTTATCTCCAATTGGTTCTGCTACATTCCATTTAAAATAAATCTAATCTATTAGTGTGACGCGCTTCCATCCGTATACAATACATTGGTTGCAAACACTATAGAAGTACACAAAGGAGTAGCCTTTCACAGATAGTGAACAGTTGTGTTTCAGTGTTCACTTCAGTCTGTGTTTTTTACTTTTTTGAGTGCACATCACGCTCCATTTATTGTTCAAGCACTGCTGCTTGTACTCTGCTGAGCGTGTCTCAGTGGCTCATCCTTTTCATTATCTCCATTGGTTCTGCTACATTCCATTTAAAATAAATCTAATCTATTATTGTGACGCGCTTCCATCGTATACAATACATTGGTTGCAAACACTATAGAAGTACACAAAGGATAGCCTTTCACAGAATGTGGACAGTTGTGTTTCAGTGTTCACTTAAAGTCTGTGTTTTTTACTTTTTTGAGTGCACATCACGCTCCAGTTACTTGTTCAAGCATGCTGCTTGTACTCTGCTGAGCGTGTCTCAGTGCTCATCCTTTTCATTTATCTCCAATTGGTTCTTACATTCCATTTAAAATAAATCTAATCTATTAGTGTGACCGCGCTTCCATCGTATACAATACATTGGTTGCAAACACTATAGAAGTAACAAAGGAGTAGCCTTTCACAGATTGTGGACAGTTGTGTTTTCAGTGTCACTTCAGTCTGTGTTTTTTACTTTTTTGAGTGCACATCACGCTCCAGTTACTTGTTCAAGCACTGCTGCTTGTTACTCTGCTGAGCGTGTCTCAGTGGCTCATCCTTTTCATTTATCTCCAATTGGTTCTGCTACATTCCATGTAATGATGCGGTCATCTTAACTAATGGCATGGCTGTGATTGGCTGCTGAAATGATGTCAGAATGCACTATAAAAGGCGCCGCAGCCATTTTAGCGTCACTGTGCTGTGAACTCAGTTAGGGACAGAACGCTGCTGTGCTGACTCTGAGGGACAGTTAGATATTGCGATTTTGTGTACTACTGTGCTTGAGGCAGGCTAGTTTACCAACCGCTGTGTAAAGCTTCATTTTGCCAGTGTTGTTTTAACAGCTCTGTGCAAGGTGTGTGTGTGACAGTGCAGGTGACGCTGCAGTTTGCTCTGCATCCACCGCTGTTTGTAGGCATCTGCACGTGTCACTGACTCTTTTTTTTTTTATTTTATTTAGTGGAATTGGTGCAGCTCCATTATATTAGAAAAAAATCAAATCTATTAGTGTGACGTGCTTCCATCCGTATACAATACATTGGTTGCAAACACTATAGAAGTACAGAAAGGAGCTTTTCACAGATAGTGAATAGTTGTGTTTCAGTGTTCACTGCAGTCTGTGAGGTTTTGATTTTTTGAGTGCAGATCACGCTCCAGTTAGTTCTTCAACCACTGCTGGTTGTAGTCTGCTGAGCGTGTGTCACTGCCTCATCCTTCACATTTTTCTCTAATTGGTGCTGCTCCATTTTAGTGGAAAAAAATCTAATCTATTAGTGTGACGCGCTTCCATCCGTATACAATACATTGGTTGCAAACACTATAGAAGTACACAAAGGAGTAGCCTTTCACAGATTGTGGACAGTTGTGTTTCAGTGTTCACTTCAGTCTGTGTTTTTTACTTTTTTGAGTGCACATCACGCTCCAGTTACTTGTTCAAGCACTGCTGCTTGTACTCTGCTGAGCGTGTCTCAGTGGCTCATCCTTTTCATTTATCTCCAATTGGTTCTGCTACATTCCATTTAAAATAAATCTAATCTATTAGTGTGACGCGCTTCCATCCGTATACAATACATTGGTTGCAAACACTATAGAAGTACACAAGGAGTAGCCTTTCACAGATAGTGAACAGTTGTGTTTCAGTGTTCACTTCAGTCTGTGTTTTTTACTTTTTTGAGTGCACATCACGCTCCAGTTACTTGTTCAAGCACTGCTGCTTGTACTCTGCTGAGCGTGTCTCAGTGGCTCATCCTTTTCATTTATCTCCAATTGGTTCTGCTACATTCCATTTAAAATAAATCTAATCTATTATTGTGACGCGCTTCCATCCGTATACAATACATTGGTTGCAAACACTATAGAAGTACACAAAGGAGTAGCCTTTCACAGAATGTGGACAGTTGTGTTTCAGTGTTCACTTCAGTCTGTGTTTTTTACTTTTTTGAGTGCACATCACGCTCCAGTTACTTGTTCAAGCACTGCTGCTTGTACTCTGCTGAGCGTGTCTCAGTGGCTCATCCTTTTCATTTATCTCCAATTGGTTCTGCTACATTCCATTTAAAATAAATCTAATCTATTAGTGTGACGCGCTTCCATCCGTATACAATACATTGGTTGCAAACACTATAGAAGTACACAAAGGAGTAGCCTTTCACAGATTGTGGACAGTTGTGTTTCAGTGTTCACTTCAGTCTGTGTTTTTTACTTTTTTGAGTGCACATCACGCTCCAGTTACTTGTTCAAGCACTGCTGCTTGTACTCTGCTGAGCGTGTCTCAGTGGCTCATCCTTTTCATTTATCTCCAATTGGTTCTGCTACATTCCATTTAAAATAAATCTAATCTATTAGTGTGACGCGCTTCCATCCGTATACAATACATTGGTTGCAAACACTATAGAAGTACACAAAGGAGTAGCCTTTCACAGATTGTGGACAGTTGTGTTTCAGTGTTCACTTCAGTCTGTGTTTTTTACTTTTTTGAGTGCACATCACGCTCCAGTTACTTGTTCAAGCACTGCTGCTTGTACTCTGCTGAGCGTGTCTCAGTGGCTCATCCTTTTCATTTATCTCCAATTGGTTCTGCTACATTCCATTTAAAATAAATCTAATCTATTAGTGTGACGCGCTTCCATCCGTATACAATACATTGGTTGCAAACACTATAGAAGTACACAAAGGAGTAGCCTTTCACAGATTGTGAATAGTTGTGTTTCAGTGTTCACTGTAGTCTGTGAGGTATTTTTATTTTTTTTTTTTTTAAAATGCAGATCACGCTCCATTTACTTCTTCAACCACCGCTGCGTGTACTCTGCTGAGTGTCTGTCACTGGCTCATCCTTGTCATTTTTCTAAAATTGGTGCTGCTTTATTCTATTTAAAATAATTCAAATCTATTACAGTGACGTGCTTCCATCCGTATACAATACATTGGTTGCAAACAATATAGAAGTACACAAACGGGCCTTTCACAGCTACTGAACATGGGTTTTTAATTTTTAACTAAAATATGTATTTTTTCAAATGACACAAATATAAGTAATGTTGAAGAGGAATAGTCCTACATCCATTGTTTGCACAATATTACAGGTGTACATCATGTCCCTTAATCAACAATGTATTATTATATTTACTTGTATGCTTTTATTTAAAAGCCAAGAACACAGAAGGATAACCTTCGCACTGCAGCTGTTGTCAAAGTTCAACCCACATTATGCACTTCCAACATTGCAGCATTTGAGGCATGATGTGAGTTGGATTGGTCAAAGTTATGGAGTGAGAAGGTTCACCATCAGTACCCTATAGCATAAGTATGCTTTTGTGTTAGCATTTGTGTTAGACATGTGGATATCTGCCATAATATGTCACAATTATTTAGTTACAGATTTGTTACCAACACTAATCATTGAATGGTTTTAAATTTGACGTTTCACTTGTTTACAGCTTAGAAATAAGGGTGTAGCCTGATATCTATGTGTAGCACTAGCCACTTTAACATGTCATGTTTTTTTCAACATGTGTAGCTAGGTAGCAGTAATTTTTGCCGGACACACAGCAGGGGAACAGCAGGCGTTACTGAACCCCACTATCACTATAGCTTGTGTATTGGTCTGTGGACACGACACTTCTGAGCAGCAACTGGCAGTGTTGTAGCCCAGGGAGTATAGCTCAGGTGGTAGAAAGATGAACATAACAGGAGACATGGAAAACGTTGCCAACCAGTTAGTTAATCTGAAACCGGACAGGCAAATTCAGGCGAGATCCATGCCTAGTTCATTTTCAGAAAAGTAAGCCGTTCTACATTATCGTAGGATAGTCGCATGCAACGGTCTGTTAGTACACCACCTGCAGCAGTAAAGACGCGCTCCGATAATACACTGGCAGCAGATCAAGCCAGCACCTCCAATGCATACTGGCTAAGCTCTGGCCATGTATCCAGCTTAGAGACACAAAACTTGAATGGGGAAGAGCCATCTGAGAGTACACTGAGAGGGCAAGACATGTAGTCTGTCACCATCTTACGGAAATGTTGCCTCCTGCTGACTGGAGCCGTCTCGGATGGTGTAGACATTGGTGGCGCTGCCACAAAACTTCGACACATTTGGAACATACTGTTCTTGCCCTGTGCAGAGGCGCTGCTTGTGCTCCCTCTTGTTGCAGAGCTGTCTCCACTGCCTCGACGCACAGAGCTGCTTTGTAAATCAGTAGCAGCAGCAGTGCTCTCGGCTGGAATGGAGAACATTATGGATTGCACCAGTGTGTCTTGGTACTTCCGCATTTTACGCTCCCGGTTCAACGGTGTGATGAGGCTTTGTAAGTTGTCCCGGTAGCGAGGGTCTAGGAGGGTGTACACCCAATAATCAGACGTGGTGTGAATGTGTTCGATGCGGCGGTCGTTTCTCAGCCACTGCAGCATGAAATCAACCATGTGCTGCAGACTCCCAACTGGCCAAGAAACGTTGTCCCCTGCAAGAGGCGTCATCTCCGCCTGCTGTGCATCACCCCACCCTTGGTCTACATACTGACTAGAGCATTGTCTACCTCCCTCTGGAGCGATGTCTTCCTCCTCCATTGACTCCTCCTCATCCTCCTCACAAAGTCCTTCAAATACATATAAATTTACAAAATTTAAAACTCAAAATTTAAAAACTTTGTATCATAATTCTGTAACATCAGTTTATGGAAACACAATAGCATTACAAAAGGATAGACAAAAAATGTACATTATGTGCTTTGTAAATACATTAAAAGTTTGTAATGGTTATGAAAATAAAGACAGCGACTCTGGAGGTTCAATTGTTGATACAGCATGGTACTTTGAAAGTCCTCCAGCCCTTTGTGAGGAACCACGTTGCGCTGACTGTCCAGAAGGTGATGGAATTTGTGACTCCTCATCCTCCACCTCTTCCAAAACCTCATGCCTTAGTGCTTGCAGTGTTTTTTGAAGCAGGCAGATAAGGGGGACAGTCAGGCTGACTAGTGCATCATCTGCACTCGCCATCCGCGTTGACTCATCAAACGCACGCAAAACGTGGCAGATATCCTTCATAGAGTTATTCGCCACTCATTACACTGGCAGTGGCTGCCCATTCATTATAGGATCCAATTCTAATTACTGGTTCTCACCAACAAAGCTCTCCACAGCGCAGCACCCCCCTACATCTCCTCCCTTATTTATATTTATCGGCCTAACCGACTGCTGCACTCTGCAAACGACCTTCGACTAACCTCTGCACTAATCCGTACCTCCCACTCCCAACTCCAAGACTTCACCCGCGCTGCGCCAATCCTCTGGAATGCTCTACCCCAAGAAATTAGGACTATCCGCAATTTGGATGGTTTCAGGCGCTCCCTCAAAACACATTTGTTCACAGTGGCCTATCACATTCACTAATCAAAGTCATTCTATGTGTAATTCTGTGTGTGTAGCCCATTCACTATCTCCATGCATCCCTCACTTCCTTAAAATGGCTGGACCATCATTGTAAAAACACCATTGTATATAAACACCTGTACTTTGTATCTCCCCCACCTCATTGTAGATTGTAAGCTTTCACCAGCAGGGGCGGCTGATTTTGCTTTAATTATTGTATTGTTAACGTTGTTACTTATGACTTGTGTTTTGAAACTGTTAAACTGTAAAGCACTGCGGAATATTATGGCGCTATATAAATAAATAATATTATTATTCTTATTATAGAGGCCCACTCAGTAGTGGTGAAGTGTGAACGGCGCAAATTGCGAGTTGACTGCGCCTGATGCAGCTGATACTCCATTACTGTTGGCTGCTGCTCACACAACCGCTCCAACATATGTAACGAGGAATTCCACCTGGTGGGTACGTCACATATGATGCGATGTTCATGAAGGTGAAATCTGCGTTGCAGAGCTGCAATCAGCGATCTGGCCATGCTGGAACGTCGCAAGTGAGCGCACTCTAGGCGGACCTTGTGCAGCAGTGCATCAAGATCCGGATAGTCCCTCAAAAAACTCTGCACGACCAAGTTGAGCACATATGACAGACATGGTATGTGAGTGAGGTTGCCAAGGCCCAGAGCTGACACCAGATTTCGGCCATTGTCACACACTACCAAGCCTGCCTGTAGATTCTCTTCCAAAAACCACACGTCGCTCTCCTGCTTTATGGCATTACAGAGCTCCTGCGCTGTGTGGCTAAGATTCCCCATGGAAATTAATTTCAGGATGGCCTGTTGACATTTGGACACGGCTGTGCTCATATCGGTCGCAACAGGTAAACGTTCACGGGTCCATGTGGAGGTAGACCGTGACGGCTCCTGCAGCGATGATTCTGAGGAACTGGAATAGGAGGAGGAATCAATGTGTACAGACTTGATTCCTGCAATCCTTGGAGTTGGCAGAACACGTACAGCGCCACTCGCAAGATCAGTACCCGGCTGCACAACATTGACCCAATGGGCAGTGAGGGAAAGGTATTGTCCCTGGCCATGGGTGTTAGAACCCTCTTGTTAGGTTTTGTTTCAGTTTGCTGGTCACATGACCTTTTTTCCCTATTTAGTCTGGCTCCGCCCTTCTGGCTTTGCTTGACTTCATTGTATTATCTACTGTTAAGCTAGCCGGGTGCTTAGGTGCCTTAATCTGTCAGTTTTGCTTGATGTTAGGATCACAAAGTATTTATTTTTCTGTTTAATTATCCATGCTACAATTTATGTTAGGAGGTGTCCACCTTTTCTCACAGTCCCTAGATCTTGTAGGGATTACTCCCTCGCAACTATAGGTCTTCGTTCACACTAGATGAGGACTTTAGCGGGTCTGGTCGCAGGATCAGGTTCCCCGTTACATCGTAGGGATTCAGCTTAGTTGTATTGTAGGGACAGAATTCCCTTCTTTCCTTACTGGTTGTAGCAGATCATAACAATGGGTACTGGTCCACGCATCGGTGGTCAGGTGGACCTTGCTACTGAGGGCTTTTAGTAGCGCATGTTTAATTTTTCCCTCAACATGCTTTTGCAGACCAGGGACGGCTTGCCTGCTGAAATGAAATCGGCTTGGCACATTGTATTGTGGGATTGACAATGATATTCAGTTACGGAAACTGTCTGTCTCCACCAGCCTGAATCACAGCATTTCAAGGGACAGGAGTTTTGCAATGCCAGCATTCAGAGCCTGTGCTCGTGCATGGTTTGCGGAGTATGGCCGTCTTTTATCCCATGCCTGTGCTACCGATGGCTGTTTTGTGGCCTGGGAGTGTGAGGATGACAGGGAACTTGCTGCTGTGTGTGGAATAACAGTTTGTCTCTGGACAACAGTGGCCGAGGTTCTTCCATGGCGATCCTGTGAGGAAGCATAACCAGCTGTGTGTGAGCTCGATGAAGAGGCTTCAACACAACCTGAAGATGTAGGTGCTGCTGTAGGTTGGCCTACATCTCTAGTGTGTCTTTGTAACTCAACTACGTGCTTTGTCCGCACATGTTTCCACATATTTGTGGTATTGAGGTGACTGACACTTTTAGCTATTTTTAATTTTTGATTACACAGCTTGCATTTCACATAGCAAATATCATGTGCAAGTGTGTGAAAAAAGGACCACGCAGTGCAAGTCCTGGGAGCGCACGTTTTGACTTTTGGAAGACAACTGCTCCGAACAGGTGCCAAACTGGAGGCTACAGGCAACCGAGTCTGCAGCCTAACTCTCCCTCCTGTTTGTACCGTTGGGGCAATGTCTTCCTCTATCTTCCTTCTATCACTAACCATTTCTCTAGGCCTCTCCCAGCTTTCAACCAAAGTACTGGTTCTCACCCACAAAGCTCTCCACAGTGCAGCACCCCTCCTACATCTCCTCCCTCATTTCTATCTATCGGCCTAACCGACTGCTGCGCTCTGCAAACGACTTTCGACTAACCTCTGCACTAATACGTACCTCCCACTCCCGACTCCAAGACTTCTCCTGCTCTACGCCAATCCTCTGGAATGCTGTACCCCAAGAAATTAGGACTATCCACAATTTGCATGGTTTCAGGCGCTCCCTCAAAACACATTTGTTCAGAGCGGCCTATCACATTCACTAATCAAAGTCATTCTATGTATTCTGTGTAAGTGTGTGTGTGTCTCTAGCCCATTCACTATCTCCATCCCTCAGTCCCTTAAGATGGCTGGAACATCATTGTAAATGCACCATTGTATATAAACACCTATACTTTGTATCTCCCCCATCTCATTGTACATTGTAAGCTGTCACGAGCAGGGGCGACTTATTTAGCTTAAATTATTGTATTGTTAACGTTGTTACTTATGACTTGTGTTCTGAAACTGCTAAACTGTAAAGCGCTGCGGAATATGATGGCGCTATATAAATAAATATTATTATTATTCCTCTGAGCTGCTCCCACCACCTTCCTGTTCCTCATGCCATGTTGGGTCTTGGACCTCATCATCTCCACTACCCTCTTCCAACACCTGCTGTTGGGTGGTCTGGCCAGCACCATGCTCAACAGAAACTGGCACCTGGGTCTCATCATCATCAGATGCGTTCTGCGGTGTGCTGACCATCGGCACTGTCTCACCCGCCTCTTCAGATTCAGAGAGACACAGCTGTTGCGCATCACTGCATACTCCCTCTTCACATTACAGAATGCTGCTTGGCTGGGCCCCTGTTTGCAAGCCAATAGATTCTGAGAACAGAAGCAGACACTCAGCTGGCTCCTGTACAGAACTCTCTGACTGCCTGGGCAATTTGCCAGGCGGTGAAGAGACAGATGGTTGCCCAACAGTGCTGTGGTCCTGAGAGGAGGTGGAAGCAATTGAAGTCGATGCATTGGCTGACATCCAAACAACAACGGCTTCAATTTGTTCTTCCGCAGCAGGGGGGTACTCCGAGCTCCTACAAAAGTGCGCATAAAGGAACGCTCACGGGGAAAACTGGTGGATGCTGTGTCACTGGGGGCCGCAGCAGCCACAGAATCCCCACGTCCTCTCCCTGAAGAAACTCCACGACCACGTGCCTTACTCCCTGCCTTCTTCATCTTGGTAGATTGATAAAGAAAGTCTGAAAAGTTATAAGGTCTAAGTGTGGTTATTCCGCAGAGACTGCAGTGAACACTGCACACAACTGTTCACTACCCAATGCGTCTCAGCAGGAAGGCAGTCTGTGCGTCAAAACAAAGGCACAAGCATACATCCATGTACCCTGTTTATAAAGCTATATAAAAAAAATTATGTAGTAGTGACGCACACTTTATTGAGGTACAGTATTACATCGCAATTCACCATCTGTGGCTATGCAGTCTCATCTATATATACCTTATCTATCTGTTGTCATGCTTCCAAGTCGACAGTCACAGTCAGCCATAAATAGCAATTTTCACTATGCACTATGCACTTTTTAAAGGTTATGTTTGTTAATAAAAATGATTATTGCCACATATTATGAGTATTACATGATGGAAATTGTATAATTTTGTATAAAATATTTAGTGACATTATTCAGCAAATGGAACATTTTAGTAATATCACAGATAACTTGTAATGCTGATGATGTTTTGAAGTCAGACATTCATTGTCTATACAATAAAAATGGTGTACATACTGTTACTTATCCATCATTAATGGATTCAGATATGTACTTGTATGCTTTTATGTACAACCGTATAGCAGATTCCTTAACTAATTTATTTTGTGGTTTGCATTGCTGTTCAACATGTTAATGTATGTGTTTATGTTTGTCAATTCTTTATTTATCTAGATATTAGTTTAAATGAAATCATCATCTTATGGTAGTAAAGGTTATCTTTCTCTTGTTTGAAGTATAGACATTTAAAATTGACAGGTAACAAGGAAATTACTTGATCTAGTATTTAAACATCCTCCTTGACCCTGGGCTCCAACACCGCCAGTTGTTGCTCGGAAGTGCTGTTAGCACAGTCAACACTTGCTCCTGTGTTACTGGGGTTCAGTAATGTCAGCTGGTCCTCAGTTGTGCCATTGGCTCTTTTCCTTCTGCTGCCCCTCCGGGTTCCAGCACAGTCAGCTGGTCCTCGTTACTTGCATTGGCTCTTGTACCTTCTGCTACCCGTCCGGGTTCCAGTACCGTCAACTGGTTCTCCGCAGTGCCTTTGGCCTAGGTGCCTCCATCTCGGTATCCGAGTTCCAGCAACGTCTGCTGGTCCTTGGTAGTGCTTTGGAGCACAGGTACCTCCTGCTTAGTAACCGTGTCCCAGTAACATCAGCTGGTACAAGATTGTGCTACAAATACAAGATACGGAACAAGAGACACAAGAACAATAAGCAGAAGATCTAAAAGCAGAAGAACATGAAGTATAAGACCAAAATGAAGAGCAAAATATATGCTCTAAATTCTAAGCAGAAGAAGACTAAGCAGTGTATGGGGGTGAGTCCATTCCTCCTCGTGGTGCCCCTGGAAAATGCCTGCTGCTGCAGGCTAAACTGAACACGGACAAATACTGTTGTAATTTAAATCTTTTGTGACAGCAAGAACGGAAGGATGAAAAATTCATACTTTGACAGATTACAAGTACAGGATTCTCTGTCACAAATAAGAATATGATGAAGAAGATGAAGCAGAATATGAATAAGAATAATAGTTTAATAAGAAGAATATGAGTAATGTTAACAAAGATGAATAGCAAGAAGTTTAAGAAGAAGATAAAGAAGGTGAAGATGAAGAATAATTTGATGAAAAAGATGATGCTGCAGAAGATTATGAAGGAGAAAGTGTGTGAAAAGTTAAAAAGGTGAAGATGAAGAGCATGGAAGTTGTGTAATATACATATTTGCCAAAATATAAAAAACGTTAACATTGTCAATTTCTTCGTCAATCCGAACATCTTTAAAAAAAAAAATATTTATGCTATTCCATTTGATTGGATTAAACATCTATGCCTTTAATGTCTCCTCAACCTTCCCAATACATTCTACATTACTCTTTCTTGTTTTCCTTCATGTACAATTAACCAACAAGGCAAGAATGGGTTTTTTTTAATTTCGATATTTTGTTCCCATAGACTTACATGGGACTTCCGGTATCGGTATCGGGTATCGCCGATATTTTAGTGATATCGGCGATACCATTCCGATTCCGATACTTTAGGATATCGGAAAGTATCGCTCAACTCTACTGACGATGGCTCATTTTTGTACCAGCTAACTCATTCTACTTTATACCAATGAAGCTTCATAATGCATGAGGCATTCCTGTATTGTAACCAGTAAAATATATATATACATATATATCCCTGCAGAAGTGAAGGTTGGCATAAAACAATCATTGAGAAAGGAACAGATAGGTAATACTTAAAACCCTTAAAATGTCTTTATTATGTTATGTTTTATCGCTTTATATTTTTTATTTTATTGCTCCCTGTAAATTTTAGAGCTCGACCAAGCACCTACAGCAGAAGGTTTCAATATAACATACATAACCCTATAAAAACAAATGACTCAATGATACTTTAATGGTCTGCTCCAGGAAACAAATATGTAAAAAAAGAAATGCTATGAAGCATTGACAAAAAGAAGTTAAGTTGGTAGAAAATTGAACAATACTTATAGGAGAAGAAACAAATATATATTTTTTTCTAAAACAATTGTTCATAAGCAATCCCAGTGTTTTTTTTTTCTCTCTTTCTCTCAAGTGAAATACAATTTTGGCAGTCCTCCTAGAAGAAATTATGGTTGTTGCGCTTGTGATTGTCATAAATAAAAAAAGAGAAGAAAAATAAAGCTGGAAGAATTCTGTACTGAAGAGCTACATTTTACATAAAACATATATTGATTATTTCCACTTGTGAAAGCTGACGGTAGAAGGTATTCAGGAAAAAAAAAATTAACAGTAATATGTGCAATTTTCCCCCATGTTCGTTTCCTTTCAGAAGATTGTAACGAAGTCAGGCAGGCGGGCAAGTAGACAAATTAAGGTTGAGCCAAATTATACAAAGGAATGGAATAAAAGTAAATACAGGGGGGTTATGGGCTGTTTTGGAAAAGGATTGAAGGAAAAAAAGCTCTAAAATAAATATGCTAAGCGCATAAAAGTAAAAATAAAAAAGTAAAACATAAAAAAAGGTGTTGGTGAAATTAGGCTTTCTTTGAAAAGAGCTGGCAGTGCTATATTCATCAGCAGCTGCAAATAGGAGATTTTCTTTTTCAGACTTGCTATCCCCCTGAAGCTTCCTATTCTTTTTAGATTCACTCTGGGATCCAGCTACCAAGCAACTGAGCTGTTAAGTACCTAATCTCTTTTCACTTGTCAGTTCTGGTGGTGGCCTACGGTTCCTCGTCTCAGCTAAGAAGCACTGATTGAAATTGAGGTCCCAGACACAACACAAAAGAATACACCTATTGAGATTGCAAATTACTTTCTTAACTATTGCGCTCTTCTCAAACAACGCAGCAATAAAAGACACATACCTTTGTACGTGCGACATAAACAAATGTGCAAATAAAGAAAATACTTCTTCGTGCATGTTGTGTATGATGACTTAGCCATAAAAGACCCACTCAGTCTGAAATGGTTTTGCAGGTATACCCTACTTATCCCATCAATGCATCGGAAACACTCTATATTGTATCCATTTAAATCATATAGAAACTAAATCCCAATTTATCCATTTTAGAATATTTTATTAAGTTAAAAATAAACATTTTTCAGCGAATAAGGGTTGTTTTAATATTTATTGCACCAATCAAGAAAATAAGAAACTTTGCCATATATACTTGAAAATTAATTTGTTTATTTCTCCTTTTGGACTGATTATTAATTTTCAAAATTCTTGATTCCCTGCTAAAAAATTTTTTTTCAGTGGAGACAGATTTTTAAATTACTAAGAATCTTATTTGTATCATCCTCTATTAAACAGAGGGAGGGTGAGGAGGGAGGAGCTAGAAGCAGAGCTCCTCCCACCCACCTCTCATCTACATAGAATATTACCAGCCGTATGGTTGCCCTCTCCTTTCTCTGTAATGTTAATTCTGCCTTCACTGAATACAGATTTTACCTGTAAATTGAGAATTTTGAGAAAGAACAATCAGTCCTGGTGGAGTAAGAAGTAAATTTATCAGATAAGGTATATTACAAAGTTTTTTTTATTTCCATGAGTACTATTGATTTATGGAATAAAAATTAAAATTATGCTTACTCTTTAAATTATTCAAACATGTTCTTCTTTGAACTGCATTTAAGAGAACACATCTTTATTGGTTATTAACATATTTTTAATTTATTTTCTTAATTATCCTATAACTAGGAATGAAACAAATAGCATGCTGGTATTTGAAATGAAATTCAGCAGATCACATGGCTCCCCAAATGATCACTGACTGTGGAAACTTCACACTAGACCTCAAGCAGCTTGGATTGTCTGTATCTCCACTCTTCCTCCAGACTTTGGAGCCTTGATTTCCAAGGTCTAGTGTGAAGTATCCACAATCAGTGATACTTTTTGAAGCCATGTCATCTGCTGGTGTAGATCCACTGTGTTTTATCATGACCAAAGTCAGCGCAGCCGTCTACCAGGAAATTTTACAGCACTTCATGGTTCCCTATGTAGACAAGCTTTTTGGAGATGGAAATTTCATTCTCCAGCAGGACTTGGCAACTGTCCACACTGGTAAAAGCACCAATACATGGATTAAAAACTACAGTATCCCTGTGCTTAATTGGCAAACAAACTTGCCTGACCTTAACCCCATAGAGAATCTATCAGGTATTGTCAAGAAGAAGATGAGAGACACCAGACACAACAATGCAGATGAGCTATAGGCTGCTATGAAAGCAACCTGGGCTTCCATAACCCCTCAGCAGTGCCACAGGCTGATTGCCTCCATGCCACGCCGCATTGATGCAGTAATTGACGCAAAATTAGCCCCGACCAAGTATTGAGTGCATTTACTAAACATACATTTCAGTAGGCCAAAATTTTGGATTTAAAAAAAAAATTTCCAGGTGGTGTTATAAAGTATTCCAATTTACTGAGATAAAGACTTTTGGCTTTTCATTGGCTGTAAGCCATAATCATCAACATTAACAGAAATAAACACTTGAATAGATCACTCTGTTTGTAATGACTCTATTTCATAGAATCATAGAATCATAGAATGGTAGAGTTGGAAGGGACCTCTTGGACCATCTGGTCCAACCCCCTGCTCAAAACAGGATTCATTAAATCATCCCAGACAGATATCGGTCCAGCCTCTGTTTGAAGAATTCTATTCAAGGAGAACTCACCACCTTTCGTGGCAGTATGAGTTTTACTTTTTGTATTGAGGAACTGAAATAATATTCTAATTTTGTGAGATGCACCTGTAGATATCTCCATCAGCTAAATTTTGTGAGGCCATGGAAATCACACTGCACTCACATTTCAACTGAGTGGAGTCCAATGCTTTCCATGGACTCATTGACTTGCATGGGCTGAATGCAAACTAAATATCAGATCAAACTTGGGCATGCTGCAACTTTTTTCACCAGAACGGTTCAGTCTGATGAAAAAATCTGACATGTGCTCAGTCCCATAAACTAACATTGGTCTGAGTGTGATCTAATGTTTTGTTGGATCACACTTGGACCAAAAATATGGCCATACATGTGAGCTCTATAACATAGGGCAATATTCCTTCAAAGAGCTAAAACAGATTCAAATGTAACCCTACATCTCTCTTCTTTTTCCCAATCCATACAATCAGTGTACTGGCTGCTCTGCCTATCTATCTAGCTTACATAATTATGAATACATGTAGTTTAGCAATCGTATAGGTATTTTAGCATGTATCAATAAAAGTTAAATTTTAGTTCTATTTTGTAATTCTACAACCATATATGGTCAGTAAATGCAACATTTTAATTTAGAGGACATAATTAGTAATTTTCTTGAATCTGATATCTGGAAAAACATAAGAGTGACTGCAGACTTGTAGCCTAAGGCATGAGGCAGCTAGTCTGGGTAATGATAATTCCCTGGTGATAAAACCTTCATTGTAAGTAAACAACAGCACACAACCTGGTAAGAGATGCATTGCTGAATTTAACGTTTTAACCACTATCTCATGCTGTTCTCAGATTACATAGAAAAAACCTGCTTACAGATTTTTTTTTCTTAAATAATGTTGTTTGGTCACTTACATTTTTACAAAAACATACCGATAAAACAAAGAATTTGATGCAGAAGCAACATGCACATCTATATGATAGCAAGAAGTAAAGAGATGAGTAGGGGAACTGCAAAGTATCAAATAGAAATGCAACGGGATTAATATGACAAGTATTACTTTTTAAAATCTTTTTTACATTTATGAGTGTTTTTTTTCATTGAAGAGCATGAAAATCCCCTGAGTCTAAATAGATCTGAAATTCTGTCCTGTCTAATTTTCTGAAATATTTTTGTAAGGGGTCATGATTTTAATATTGAACCCAAAATTCGCTATATGTGATAGATATAAAGTTAAAGAATGTTAAACAGGCTGTAAAACTAGATGCCAATCCTTTTTATATTACCAAAAAGGACAAATGCTAAAAGGTGAATTCTTTCCCAGTATTTCATTTACATATCTGTGTCTTTGAGTGAAAATAAGCCCTCAAACCTTTACAGTGTCCATTAGTGGAATACAGCGCTAAGCAAATCACTGGAATGCTTGTTTTAAAAGTTCAGCCTAATATGTGGTATTGTAAGAAGTATGGATTTGACATTTAGAGAAAAATACATTGCACTATGCTTGCTGAACTTTCTCACATTATAATTCTCTGCAAAGAAACTCTACTTTGTGACCACGGTCCGAAAACAAAACTTAATTCACAAATCAGTGTTTCACGGTCCAATTACAGACCATTTTATTCTTTCTCCAGTCTCTTAATCCAAACTCATATGTACCTATAAGGCTGATTGACTTTGAGTCAAAACATACAGTTTTTCTTGAGAAATCACAGTCTGTACTTGGTCTGCAATAGTTGTGCCTCTAAATTCAGTCTAAGTCGGCATCACATGAGATTTATTTTAGCATAGTTAATTTGATAAAAATTATTGAAGTAATATATTATTTCTAACCACGAGGTTTGAGATCGCGTTACTCATTAGAGCCATTAATATTTCCCATTTCTAAACTCAGAAATATGGACTCCGTGATCCCAGATTGCCATTCCTCGCTGTAAGGTTTAGTACTGTCTGTAACCACCAGAGGGAGCCTCTGCTCAGAAACCATCTCCAGCACATTCATAACAGACTCCACTTACTGTGGATAAAGATGTGCATTATCTTTCTCTTGGCTCGACATATCCACCCCAGATACATGTAATAAGTGTTGAATAAAAATGTGATTTTGAAATATTCTATGGGAAGATGTTTATTCTATGTGTGTCCAGTGATTGTTAGGAGAATTTATTTATCTATTTTACTCACTTATATAGCGCCATTAATTCCACAGCGCTTTACAAACATTTTTGACACTGTTCCCATTGGGGCTCACAATCTAGATTCCCTATCAGTATGTCTTTAGAATGTGGGAGGAAACCGGAGAACCCGGAGGAAACTCACGCAAACACGGGAGAACATACAAACTCCTTGTAGATGTTGTCCTTGGTGGGATTTGAACCCAGTACCCCAGTGCTGCAAGGCTGCACTGCTAACCACTGAGCCACCATGAATTAAAGCCTGAAAACGGTACTGCTAACATGGTGGAATAATGTGTTGAGTTTGTTTATATAGCATTGGATTCCTCAACTACATTAACATAAAGGTAACGTTGAACACATCTATATATCTGATACATGAAGAATAAGATGACAAAACATCTGTCATAAAATGAATAATAATAAAATTCAATATTTCTCCAGTATAATATTTAGATACTTTAATAAATGCAGACTTGTTGACAAGTCTATCACCAAACTGCAGGAGTATCTCCCTCACTAACTTCACTCAAACTATATCCCTGAATGATGGAACTTTGAGACCAACCATATAAAAGTTGAATTTCATGCTACAAATCCTACTACAATCACTACCAGATTTACATCTGAAGACTTACATTATAGTCAAAGAAAGCTGAATAACTTTGACTCCTCCCTTGAAATAGACCACATCTACATGCATCCATCTCATGTATACCTTGAAGTAAGAGAAAAGTTAGGCAAAAATGTCTAAAACCACATCAAATGGGCATGAGCCAAATAAGATCATTGCCATATATTATGACTTTCTAGTCTAAATTTGCATCATACCACAGGATTTAGTATAATCTGCATCATTCTTTCTCTTCTATTAACATAAATTTAATTAATGAAATTAAAATAAAATGCATGATAGAATGCTTAAAGAAGCACTCCAGAAAATATTTAATTATTTTTTATAGTTCCCCAATATACAGTATATGATTCAACCAGTATTCCCTTTTAAGATGTTTCTTTTCTATCTGAAAAATGAAAATTTCCTTGTCACAGTTCCACCCCTCAGTGTGTCTGGGATGCAGCTAGTGACAGCTCGCCTGTCCAATCGGGTATAGGAGTGTGTTGAAGCTGTCAATGTGTTAACTGACAGCTGGACTATCCAGTCTGAGAATGGGAGGTGTCATCTGTCTCTAAGTGTTCATTATTCCAGGTGATTACCATGCTTCTGAACTGAGTTGTTTCTCCCAGACCTCTGCCAGACATACATTTAGCTTGTGAGGTTTGTGCTCCTGTGCCTGAGTTCTGTGTGCTTGATCTTTTATGCCTGACCTAGGACTTCATTCTGAATTATGACCATCTGCCTGTTTAACCACTTCAGCTCTGATCCATTATCATCACGGTACTTTGACCTTGGAACATTATCTGACCATGCTTTTGTCTCTTCTGTTTATGACGTAACCCTCCTGGCTTCTGATCTTGGACTCCTTGACCATTCTGACTCACGGCTTGACCATGAGAAGTGACTAGCGTCACATTCCTTCTCTTCAGTTAGGTCATGTGAACACATGACTTTACATTCTCTCAAGCGCAATCACCAAAACTATCGGTATGATGAATCTCTACTATGCCACACAGGTTTTCTATAAAAGACTTAAAGGACAGAAACTCCAATTGACATAACTGATGATGACTACACAGTTCTAAAGTTAATCGGATCATTTCAAATTTCAAATTCCCCAACCTCACCAAATTTTCCCTAAGAATTAGATTGCAGCTAACAAATTTTCAAAATCTCAACAATGTAAAGCTCAGAAAATACATGTAGTAGAGAGAAGAGAGAAAGAGGACCCTGCTGACCTTAAGAACTTACACTCTTCTGGAGAGAGGGTTTTGCTGACCATAAGAGCCTAAACTCTACAGGAAAGAGCTAGAAACCCCCACCAACCATAAAAGCTTACACTCTACAGAGAAAGAGGACCTCACAAACCATAAAACCTTAAACTCTGCAGAAAGAGAGAATCCCAACTGACAATAAGAGCTTGCATTTAATTCTGCATATTGGAGAGAGAAAAAGACTCCTGCTGATATAAGAGCTTACACACAACAGATAAGAGAGAGACAGAGAGAGGACCTTGCTGACCATAAAAGTTTTGCACTCTACGGGAGAGAGAGACTTACCCAGCAACTCTGGAGATGGAAAACAACTCTGTCATACAAATTATGCTCTGTTGAGATACGCTGATCTGAGATGTTCCAGGTATTGACCATCACTGTACCAAGTATGATAATCCATACGATGTCATAGCTGAAGAGCATTAGGTGGAAACCTGCATGGCCACATAAAATGGTATTAGCCACCTCTCTGACGCTTCAACAGTGTGGGAAATAATGACCAGCAAGTTTTATTTTAGGGAACTGTGAATTGAATCCCAAATGTTCGAATTTTTGTGAAACTGCTGCATTTAAATAACTCCGACTAGAGCTTGATCCTGCATGGATCAATTCAATCATCTCTAAACAGCTTTTTTTACACAATTAAAAATGTAGAGCACATTCAGCCTCCCTGACTGTATATTATTAATCTCTTATCTTATCCAGGGGAATTTAAATGGGAGAATAATCATTGTCCCAATAATAACTAGCTGCCCATATGATGGTACACTGATGTATCATGGGATTTACAACAGAGCATAAAAGAATAAAATGCAGGGTGAAATCTAAAAAACCAAAACAGAGTCTGAGGAAAAGCAAAGAATTGGCTGAATTGCAGAGTAGGATAGATGATAAGGCTGTTTGTATACATTGCGCAATGCTGCATTGATGCTGTGTTTTTTCAGTGCAGATTTGTCACAAAACCTGAATGGTTTCCTGATGAAAGCAAAGTGATTGATAATCCTGAAGTCTCATGCACATGTTGCTTCTTTGTGACTTGCAGTTTTGGTGAAGCTTTAAATCTGCAGCATGTCCATTTTTTCAGTGTTTTTTGCTGCAGATATCACCCATAGTAATGAATTGGGAAAAATCTGCACCAAAAAGGCAAGAAGAAAAACAAGCAGTTTTTCCTGCCAAGAGAAGCAGAAATGGTGCAGAAATTTCTGCACCAAATACTTACCGTGGGCACATACCATCAGGGAAGGGTGCAGTGATGGAAAAATATTCTCTTCTTTTCCAAAATGCTAATAGCAATAAATAAATACATCTGTTGTAAAAATTGCAAATCAATTCAACCACCTCTATTTAAAAATCTAGAAGAGCTGAGCACTATGTCACAACAATATTAAAATTCATAATTACTTTATTAAACACAATCAGTACATACTACAAGTGCTTCTCACAAAATTAAATAATATCAAAAAAGTTAATTTACTTCAGTTCTTCAATACAAAAAGTGAAACTCATATATTATATAGAGTCATTACACACAGAGTGATCTATTTCACGTGTGTATTTCTGTTAATGTTGATGATTATGGCTTACAGCCAATGAAAACCCAAAAGTCATTATCTCAGTAAATTAGAATATATAACAAAAAACACCTGCAAAAGCTTCCTAAGCATTTAAAACGGTCCCTTAGTCTGTTTCAGTAGCTCCACAATCATGGGGAAGATGCTGACTTGACAGATGTCCAGAAGGGAGTCATTGACACACTCCACAAGGAAAGTAAAATTTTGCATTTCATTTGGAAATCACAGTCCCAGAGTCTGGAGGAAGAGTGGAGAGGCCACAATCCAAGCGTTTAAGGTCTAGTCTGAGTTTCCACAATCATGATGTTTTGGAGAGCCATGTCATCTACTGGTGTAGTCCACTGTGTTTTAGCAAGACCAAAGTCACACCACCATCTACCAGATATTTTAGAGCCTTCATGCTTCCCTCTGCTGACAAGCTTATTGGGAGAAGAAATTTCATTCTCCAGCAGGACTGGCACCTGCCACACTGTCAAAAGTACCATACCTGGTTTATAAACAACGGTATCACTGTGCTTGATTGCCAGCAAACTCATGTGACCTTAACCTCATTGGGAATCTGTGGGTATTGTCAAGAAAATGAGAGACACCAGACCCAACAATGCAGACAAGCTGAAGCAAACGGGCTTCATAACACCTCAGTAGCGCACAGGCTGATCGCCTCCATGCCACGCTGCAGTGATGCAGTAATTGATGCAAAAGGAGCCCCGACCAAGTATGAGTGCATTTAACTGAACATACACTTCAGTAGGCCAACATTTCAGATTTTAAAATCATTTTTCAAGCTGGTGTTTTATAAAGTATTCTAATTTACTGTGAAATGACTTTTGGGTTTTTCATTGGCTGTAAGCCTTAATCATCAACATTAACAGAAATAAACACTTGAAATAGATCACTCTGTGTGTAAGACTCATATAATTAAGAACTTCATTTT
>JARQOD010000002.1:614146223-614179820 GCA_033576555.1 Oophaga sylvatica
AAAAATTTTTTTCTTGCGGGTCTTTTTTTTAAAAACTTTTAAAAAATTTTGGGGTTAATAATGGATCGGTGTTTATTGACCCTCCCATTTTTAACCGGGCTTTTTGTCACCGGCAATAAACGTGATTTTAACCCCCTTTATTACCCCCCCTTGCCCCCCTACGGGCAAGTGGGAAGACCCGGGTAAAGTGCCCAATTTGGGCAATCTTTTGATGCCCAAATGGGGGCGCTGTAGCCGGGTTTTTCGGGCGTTGGGGGCCCAAAAAACCCAGGGGGCCTTGACATCTTTAAATACCAGGCCACAGCGTCTGCATTTTACTTGGCTGGTTAACAAAAAAGGGGGACCCCTACCCGTTTTTTTTGGGGGGGGTCCCCATTTTTGTTAACCCCAAGCTAAGCAACGTGTGGCCGGGGTATTACAGGTGGAAAGGGTCCAGGATATGGGATCCTTACCACCCCTAAAAAACCCGGGCCTCAGGGGTCTGCTTCACTGGCGGGGTTAACAAAAAAGGGGGCCTCACGCCAATTTTTTTCGAGGGGATCCCCATTTTGTTAATCGCCAAATATGCAGCTGCTGGGGCCGGGTTTATCGGGCTGGCGGGCCCCATGGATCTTGGCCCCTTAACACTGAAAATCCGGGCCTCAGGGGTCGTTCATCTGGGGGTTTAAACAAAATGGGGGGGACCCCCCCCAATTTTTTTTTTCGAGGGGATCCCCATTTTTTTTAAATCACCAAGATATGCAACGCGGGCCTGGTATTACAGCTGGCAAGGGTCCATGGACTTGCTCCTTTAACATCAAAAACCCCTGGCCTCCGGTCTGCTTCATCGGCTGGTTAACAAAAATAGGGGGGGACCCCACCCCAAATTTTTTTTTTCGGGGGATCCCATTTTTTTTAATCTTCCCTCGACGTCACTGATTGTGCCCCCCGGCTGACCTGAATGAAAGGGGAAAAGCAATCAAAAGTTTTTCCATTTAAAGGGGCCCGCTCACATAGCGTATCGCTACCGAGATCGCTGCTGAGTCACTTTTTTGTGACGCAGCAGCGACTCACCCGATACGCGTGTTGACATTCAGCGACGATCAGCCCCCCTGCCGGGTATCGCTGATGTCGCTGAAATGTCAGGACCTTTTTTTGATCGCTGGTTTCCCGCTGACAGGCACGCATCGCTGCGTGTGACAGGCGGGAGACCAGCGATCCGCTGGTAACCCAAGGTACACAGCGGGTTTCCAGGCGCGGGGCTGTGCCTAGAAACCCGCTGTGTACCTTGGATACCAGCGCCCTGATGCAGGGAGCTGGTATCCAAGGTACACAGCGGGTTTTCCAGGCACCGCGCAGCGCTTGGAAACCCGCTGTGTACCTTGGTTACCAGCTCCCTGCATCAGGGCGCTGGTATCCAACGTACACTGCGAGTAACTAAAGGCTGGGTCTCACATAACGATACACCAGCGATCCCGACAACGATATGCACTTGTCAGGATCGCTGGTGTATCGCTACATGATCGCTGCTGAGCTGCCAAACAGCACTCAGGCAGCGATCTGGGACAGCGACACTGCGGGTAACATCGCTTAGTTACCCGCAGTGTACCTTGGATACCACGCCCTGATGCAGGGAGCTGGTATCCAAGGTACACAGCGGGTTTCCAAGCGCTGCGCGGTGCCTGGAAACCCCTGTGTACCTTGGATACCAGCTCCCCTGCATCAGGGCGCTGGTATCCAAGGTACACAGTGGGTTTCTAGGCACAGCCCCGCGCCTGGAAACCCGCTGTGTACCTTGGTTACCAGCGGATCGCTGGTCTCCCGCCTGTCCCCACGCAGCGATGCGTGCCTGTCAGCGGGAAACCAGCGATCAAAAAAAGGTCCTGACATTTCAGCGACGATCAGCGATACCCGGCAGGGGGGCTGATCGTCGCTGAATGTCACACACAGCGATATCGCTGGTGAGCTCGCTGCTGCGTCACAAAACAGTGACTCAGCAGCGATCTCGGTAGCGATATCGCTATGTGAGACGGGCCCATAAGCATGTTACCCGCAGTGTCGCTGTCCCAGATCGCTGCCTGAGCTGCCTGTTTGGCAGCTCAGCAGCGATCATGTAGCGATACACCAGCGATCCTGACAAGTGCATATCGTTGTCGGGATCGCTGGTGTATCGTTATGTGAGACCCACCCTTTACTCTCCTGTCAGCCAGGAGAGGAACTCATTCATTTGGGGGTTTACTGTTAGGCTGCAGCATTAGCTGCGGTCCCTTCAGTAAACATTAACCCTTTCTGAAGGATTACACCGTGGGACCTGACTGTGCATGGGATAGGTAAGAATAATTTTGCTTTTTATTTTATTTTTATTACAGGAAATGGTTTTTGCAGTAAAATAAAAGATGGTCAAAAACATGTCTTTATTTCATTAAAATGATTTTTAATTAAAGTGTGTGTGTTTTTTATTTTTTTTCATGCAATAGGATTAATAATTGATAGTTGTCTAATTGACAGCTCTCAATTATTAACCTGGCTTAAGGTCACCTTTCAATAGCAAGGTGGCTTTAACCCCATATTAACCCATTCGCCACCGCTACAGGGCAATGGGAATAGACGGCAAAGTGCCAGAAAGGGCGAATCTAATTATAGATTTGTCTTTCCTGGGGTGTCTGGGGGCAGATGTTAGTAGCCAGGGGGGGCAAAAATAATGATCCCTCTCTGGGCTATTATTATCTGCCCCCACTCACTGGCTTTGTCTGTCTGGTTGCGAAAATAGGCGGGAGCCCACGCATTTTTTTTCAGCAATTTTACACCTCATATATATATATATACATGTCATTGAATTTGTGACACATATATATATATATATATATATATATATTTATAGTTCATACACTTCTATATAGTATAATAGCCGCTAATTCAATTGTCGGCTTTTGTGAAAATGCAGAACCCGACATGAAATGACACTTGGTTTACATAGAGTTAACCATGTCTTTTCATGTAGTTTGATATCTGATTTGCACAAACAATTACATGAGTGTAAGTGTGCAAAATTTCACACCTGTAGGGGTTAATTAAAGGTGTAAATTCGTAGCAAAAAAGTCCGGTTTTTTACAACGAATTTACACCTTTAATTAACCCCACAGGTTGAAATTTTGCACACAGCCACTCATGTAATTGTTTGTGCAAATCAGATATCAAACTACATGAAAAGACATGGTTAACTCTATGTAAACCAAGTGTCATTTCATGTCGGGTGCTTCTGCTTTTCACAAAAGCCGGCTTTACCCGGCAATTGAATCAGAGGATATTTTACTATGTAGAAGTGTATAAACTATAAATATATGTATATATATATGTCACAATGACATGTATATAATATATATATATATATATATATGTATTCTATGTGTGTATAATTTAGTGTTTACAAGGAAAGAATGGGGTTTTTTTAGTTACGATATTTTGTTCCCATAGACTTACATTGGATTTCCGGTATCGGGTATCGCCGATATTTTAATGGTATCGGCGATACCATTCCGATTCCGATACTTTTGGATATCGGAAAGTATCGCTCAACTCTAATTACGACGGATCTGGTTTTTTAAAACGCCCCTTTTGGGCTTCCAAACGTGATTGGCTACTGAAAACCTATTTAACACTGTTCCTACAGCCCATCTTTGACAGATTGTAGAGGAGCAAGTGCAGGTTGGAGAGAAGAGCAAGCGGCTGGTGAAGATGGACGTTGTGATAGGAAACATTCTGAAGAATTTGGTGGATTTCACAGTGGAGGCGAATCGACTGAAAGCGATTGTTCTGGAGAAGGAGAGAAAGAGACAGCAGCGCATCATGCGTCAGCGGCGACGACGTTTCTGGATCCACCCCATCACAGCCCAGAGAATGACGCGTGGGCGTATTCTACACTGTGGAGCTACGAGGAAACCCTCAGAAATTTTTCGCATATGTTAGGATGAAAATGGAGACCTTTGATTTCTTGGTAGAGCGCATTGGAGACCTGATAAGAACATCTGACACATATTGCCGCTTCTCCATTTCACCGGCGGAGTGTCTGATGGTGACTCTTCGGTAAGCCATATTTATTTGATCTGCTTGCTTCAGAGCACACTTGTCTGGAATGTTGTTGCTGGTAGTTTGTACTGTATATGGCCATCTGACTCAGCTTTAACAATTTGAGATACTATAAAAATATATATTTTTTATAGTGTATCTAATTGTTGTAGGTGGTTCTGGTATGTAATGCTGTGATTTGAAACTAATTTTTTTGTTTATTCACAGATTCCTGGCAAGTGAGAATCTCTTTCCTCACTCCATTTCCAGTACAGACTTGGGATTTCCACCATCTCTGGAGTTGTGAAGCACACATGCCGTGCATTGTGGGACTCTCTAGTTGCGGAATTTCTACCAGAGCCCACAACAGAGAGTTGGATTGAAATTTCGGAAAAGTTTCTTCAATATGTCAGTTTCCAAATTGCCTGGGCACTGTGGATGGGAAACATATCCGGATTGTCAAGCCAGCAGGATCTGGATCAGAGTTCTTTAATTACAAAAAATATATCTCCACTGTCCTAATGGCCATCGCTGACGCGAAGTACAAATTTATTGCAGTAGATATTGGGGCCTATGGCCGCTCCAATGACTCTCAAGTGTTCAAACTGTCATCAATGGGCCGTCAGCTGTATGGGAACACCTTCCAGTTCCCACCCCCTAGACCACTGCTTCAAACATCTGGCCCACCTATGCCTTTTGTTTGTGTAGGGGATGAAGCCTTCCAGCTGTCAGAACACCTGCTGAAACCGTACTCCAGCAGCGGATTGACACCAACAAAAAGAATTTTCAATTACCGCCTCACAAGAGTCAGAAGAATGGTGGAGTGCGCTTTTGGGATTCTGACAGCCAAATGGCGTGTTCTGCGATCAACGTAAAGACTGAAATTGTGGATGAGGTAATCAAAGCTGGTGTGGTCCTGCACAATTTTGTTATCAGCAAGGAACAGATTTCCATTGAGGACCACTATGAAGAAACCACCTTGAATTATTACCTGAACATTACCAATAGAAGTTCTGTGACTGTTTCCCAAATGAGGGACAAATTTGCTGAATACTTTATGTCCACTGAAGGAAGACTAGACTGGCAGAATGACAGAGTTTAATAAATTGCTCTGTGACCTTTGTACCTTGTGTACCCACAGTATACCTTTGCAGACCTAAGTTGTCTACCTTGTTGTGGATTACGTACAGTATTTTACCTTTTGGCCAAAGTTGTGTCCGTGGTTGTGTATAACCCAAAGTATTTCACCTTTTAACCAAAGTTCTGTACCTTGTTGGGGATTACCTAACAATGTACACAACTTTGGTTAACAGGTGAAATACTTTGGCTAATACACAACCAGGGACACAACTTTGGCCAAAAGGTAAAATTATTTTACCTTTTACCCAAAGTTATGTGCCTGGTTTTGTATCCCCAATAAATGTTACCTTTATTTTACCTTAGAAATAAATGACAGACAACCAATTTAATCAGCCAAATTTACATTTATTGTTTGAAAATGTTTAATAACAAAATTTTTTCAATGTGAAAAATCTTTATAAACTTTTTTTTTCAATGTGAAATACGTTTTTATTAGAAATTTTTTTCAATGTCAAAGAAATTTCTGAATGATTTTTAATAAAAAATTTTTTTACAACAATATATTTTTTTTATTTACACACACAGTTACAAGTTTGTGTAGTGTGGGGTGGAGATACTACTGGAGGGGCTGCGGGACAATTTGACAGTGGGAGTGTGGAGAGCGGACTGGGATGGTGGTGGGGAAGGATCAGGTTAAAAAGGTGAAGGGGTGGAAAAAGAAATGGAACGGGTGGAGATGTTGGAGGCAGAACAGGTGGGTGGTGGAGAGGAAGGTTGGGCAGGGACTGGAGGAGCAGATGTGGTTGGGAAGTGGTACAGGGAAGGAGGTTGGTACCGGTAAGGATGTTGGTATGGGGCAGGTTGTTGGAAGTGGGGAGGTTGCTGGAAGTGGGGTGTTGCTGGAATTGGGGAGGTTGTTGGTATTGGGGAGGTTGTTGGTACTGGGAGGTTGCTGGTACTAGATAGCAGGGAGAGGAGGTACAGTGGCTGGAGGGGGGCAGGTGTGGGAGGAACAACTGGGGTGGGTGTAGGAGGTTGGGAGGTAACCTGCGCTAGAGCAGCGTGGCAAGTATGCATTACATGCATCTGCTGGCTAGGAGATAGCGTATCCATGCGCTCGGCTAAAGACCGGAAAAAACTGGTTTTGTGAACTTCTTGCTTCTGAATGCATCGTTTGCAGAAGTGTCTTAACTTCCAGAATGCTGAAGTTAAGCTGATTAAAGCCTGCGGCCATTTGCTCTGACAAGACTTTAAGACAGTTCTGGAAAGATGCATTAAGATGCAAGAACTCGGGGCATAGCTCCTTTCCTAACCCCTCTGTCGCTGCCGCCCAGTAGTCAAAGATGTACTAGAGGTGGCAGCAGTAGAAGGGTGGGGTAAAGGGAAAGCTATCTCCTGACCAGTAGCTTCATGCAATGCACTCGGCCACGATGCTCCAGCGCTGGTGGAGGGGACAGAGGGCTCACGTGTCTGGGAAGGCTGGGAAGGTGCGGATGGGCTGAGGAGGTCGAAGTGTCCCTTGGTGGCGGACTCCTGAGGGATCGCTCCAGAAGGGTCCAACTCTGCAGGCTCCCGAGTGCTGGTCACCGTTCTGTGGAATAAAGAGAAAAAAATACAACTAATATACTGATATTGAATGGCCCTGGCTGAAAAAAAAAATAGTTAGACATGTTAAGATTTTTTTTTACATGGGGTGTGTAATATTTACCTTCTGGTGACCATTTTTGCCCAGAGGAACGATGGGCTCGTGCATACTTGTACTTTCTTCTGCATCCTCCAGAGCCACTCGGGGCCTGCATCTACTTGTTGAACTCCTTCTTGAAGCTATCCCTCACAGACCGCCACCGCTTCACAATTCTCTCCCCTGAAACGAGAAAGCACAAATTGGTTAGTATACAACATCAGTGTTTCCCAAACTCCAGTCCTCACGTCCCCCACGGGTTATGTTTTCAGGATTTCCATAGTGTTGCACAAAAGGAAATCCTGAAAACATGACCCGTGGGGGCCACGAGGACTGGAGTTTGGGAAACACTGCTTTACGTCCAGCAACCTGAACTGTATATACTTACGCTCTTCAATCTGGCCCCTAACATCGAGGTCCTCCCAGCGGTCCACGAGTTGTGAACAGTTTTCCTCCCAGAGCCGACAGGTCACGATGAGATCAGCATGGCGGCGGTCCCCCATGTTCCACAGCGGCTCCCTTTCTTTGACCGGATCGATGAGGAGGTCCACATCGATACCCCCCTCCTCACCATCAGAGTCGGGAGCACGATGTGAAGCCTGTTAAAGAAAAAGAGAAAAAAAATACATTAGTCTCCAAACTACCAAGGAAAAAAAATGGAAAAAAAAATCAAGCAAAAATGTTAAAAAAAAAAAAAAATACAGTTATACTTACACGATGGTGACCGCCGTGTCGCTCACGCCGATGACCCTTGGAGGCACTGCGAGGACCTCTTGGCTGAGCACCAGATTCAGAAGACTATAAAAAACACAAATTATGTGCTTGGATGTAGGCATATGTGTTGGGTGCAGCGTGATGTCTGTACTAAATTGTTTTCTATGTCTTGTGTGTAGTGTGATGTTGTGTTTCAGCGATGCATGCAGGAAACGTACGAATTGCAAGCCCACTCCGGGTATCTCTCCACCCCTTCGTTCTTCTTCTGGGAGCTCCTCTTCAGCTTTAGTTTCCTGCTATAAATAAAAAATTATGCAATTAATATATAGATCACAGAGATGGATTGTGAAAAAAATAAAATATTTTTTTTTACCTGTAAACGCTGACGATGCGAGGGAGGGCTCCCAGAAGAAGAAGACATGGTGTCCAGCTGGGGTGCTGCTGCTGCTCCTGTTGGGCGGATTCTGCTGTGGAATAAAGAGAAAAAAAGGCCATGAATATATTGATATTGCATGGCCCTGGCTGAAAGGGGTTGTGTGGGATATTTACCGTCTGGACTCTGCTCCCATACTCTCCACCATCAACTGCATTTCTTGGAGTCCTGGTGGTGGTGCTGCTGGTGCTGGAGTTGTCGGACAGCTTCTGCTGTGGAATAAAGAGAAAAAAAGGCCATGAATATATTGATATTGCATGGACCTGGCTGAAAGGGGTTGTGTGTGATATTTACCGTCTGGCCTCAGCTCCCATACTCTCCACCATCGACTGCATTTCTTGGAGTCCTGGTGATGGTGCTGCTGGTGCTGGAGTTGTCGGACGGCTTCTGCTGTGGAATAAAGAGAAAAAAAGGCCATGAATATATTGATATTGCATGGCCCTGGCTGAAAGGGGTATTCTGTGATATTTACCGTCTGGCGTCAGCTCCCATATTCTCCATGTCTTGGGGTGCTTGGGGTGCTGGTGGTGCTGCTGCCTCCTCCTGTCCTCTCCTGCGGCTGGCTCCTGTGTGGCTGGCTCCTGTCCTCTTTGATGGCTGCATGGTTATGGCTGAGGGTGGTCCCACTGGCATGGTTTATATATGTTTGCTGAGGGCTGAGCTACTCTGAAGATGCTCAGACAAAAAATCCGGCGTTTGCCAGATCCAGTGCATTGCGGCGTTCATAGACTTTCATTGTGACATAAAGCCGGAAGCGCCGGCGCTTCCAGCTTTTTCGGCAGAGATAAAAAACGTTACAGTAGCAGTTTTTTCCAGATGCCGGAATGAGACAATTAGCCGGATCCGGCAAAAACTGGACACGCCGCAAGGCATGCGGCGCGATCCGGTGCTAATGTTAGTCAATGGGAAAAAAACGGATCCGGCATTACATTTCGCCGGATCCGGTTTTAGGAAAAAATGACTGATCACCTGACGGCGAAAACCTGATGTGTGAAAGAGCCTTAGCAACATCAATGCTAGCAACCTGATTAGTAGGTTCCTTCTGTCATTTCCTGATAAGCTTGATTCTAAGGACTTGGAAGCCCCTTATAAAAGATTGATATTGTAATATCCATGACTGTGCTCATTCCTTCCATTTCTCTTTCTGTCACTAAGTACTGTTGCACTTTCATTTGGGGAGATGCAGTTCTGTAAAGCATTCTGGAACACGCTATAATCCAGGCAGACATATTCCTCAACACTGTTGTCTTGTCAACTCCCTGCTCAGACCCTGCTCATTTTAAAACCCAAACTCCCTCCTTCTAGTTGCCAGTTATAAATGTTACTGACTCTAGTTGACTTTTTTGCACTGCTCTTACTTATTTTGCTATTCTATTCATTAGCCTTGACTTGTTTATACTTCCATACTGAGTTACAATTTTGTTCCTGATCCTGGCCTCTTGGTAATGACGCGGGCTTCTAACTATCCTCTGCCAGACAGCTGCATCAGCCAGCAGCATCTCCATGGACTCAGCTCAAGGTGCCCTGCATAAGTACAGATCCCTTTAATAGAGTTTAAAGAGTGAAAGCCATAGTTTCCCTGGAACCTGGTAGATGTAGCTGCTTGTGGAAAGTCTGTCTGTGGAAGTACTTTTAAGAGCTGCCAGTCTTCTACTGAGAGAACACACTTATAATATTAAAAAAAATCTTGGTAAAAAACAATGGAATGGAAATAGAGCTAGACTTGCATAGTCTCTAATAAGAATACAACAGTCGCTTAACAAGCTGCATAAACATCATGTCTTCTCCTAAATCCACTGCTCATATGTGTTGCTCATTTCATATGCTCCACACATGTAGGTCAGATGACCAACAATACTCTAACCTTGAGATGAAATAACTGACTTAATATAATGAGTATAGATGAGTGATTTTTTTCAATGAGATAAAGCTTTGGGTTGCATTTCTTAAATTTGCAGATTTGCAGGTCCCGGCGAATTTAAAGAATTTGGAACACTATTTCAGTGAATTGCCAATGATTGTGTCATTCCGATGGGACATAATCTTGGCAGTTATGGCATCACTGCACGTTGTTTAACTCAGTTATTTAGGAAGGGCTATTATAGCCATAGCCACTATAAAAGCTGAGGAATTCAGCACCCAGCAGATTTTTTATTGTGCTCCAGAATATACAGACATTCTCAGAGCACACAGATCAGCATTCGAAATAATTAAAAGTTTTTAAGTTTGAATGCACTCTTAGGTCCATCGAGTTAAACCTACAGACTAACATGTTGATCAAGAGAGAGGCAAAAAACCCTTGGAGCAGATACTAGCAACTCCATATTAGGGAAAAATTCCTTCCAAGCTCCACATAGTTATCAGGCCAGATAAGGCTGTTCTGAGTTTTTGCATTTCTTGTGCATTCTATTTTTTTGTGAAGCGGTGATTTTTTTCTATTTTTTTTTAAGACAAAAGAAAATTCCAAATGTCCAGACATTTTAATGTTGCTGTCTAACTGACATTGGGAGAATCTATTCTATTATTTCTAAACCCTGTTTTTCGGTAATTACTTTGTATCTCCGTTCATACTGCACCCACACACACAAATGATACACCATTTGAAAGGTAAACTTGCCCCCTTCAGCAAGAAAATAGCCAAAAAAAACACACATCCATGATTTGATCACAAAATACAGTTTAAGCATTAATTTTCATAAACCTGCAATAAAGCTTGGAATCAAGTATGACCCCAAGACAGCGGGCATGTTATGGTGAGTAATGGTGGAACCACACAAGCAGATGGCAATGTCAGGCAAAGGTAGGATAGTAGAGGGAGAAAACACGAGGTGTTCCATTTTTGACAGGTTCAGTTTCAGATAGAGGGAAGAAATGATGTTAGAGACAGCGGTAAGACAATCACTGGTGTTTTCTAAAAAGGCAGGCGTGATAACGAGTGAAGAAGTGTAAATTGGGTGTCATCAGCATAGAGATGGTACTGGAAACCAAATCTACTGATTGTTCTTTGGATGTTGTTGTGGGGTCTTTTTGTGACTTCTTGGATGAGTTGTCACTATGCTCTTGGGGTCATTTTGGTTGGCCGGTCACTCCTAAGAAGGTTCGATACTGTTCCATGTTTTTGACATTTGTAATTAACAGCTCTCACTATGGTTCGCTGGAGTCCCAAAGCTTGAGAAATGGATTTAGAGCCTTTTCCAGACTGATAGATCTCAATTACTTTGTTTCTCATTTGTTTAAGAATTTATTCAGATAGCAGCAGTAGACCAAAGAACCTTTGAAGAACCTTTGTTTTACTTCACATCAGGCAGGTCCTATTTAAGTGATTTATTGATTGAGAACAGGTGTGGCAGTAATCAGGCCTGCATGTGGCAAGGAATTTGAACTTCCAAAAGATGTGATAAACCACAGTTAATTTATGTTTTAAGGGCGAGGGGCAATCATTTTTTCACACAGGGCCCTGTAAGTTTGGATTTCTTTTTCCCTTAATAATAAATACCTTCTTTTAAAAACTGAATTTTGTGATTATTTGTGTTAGGTTTGTCTAATACATACAGTTGATCTGAAATATTTAAGTGTAACAAACATACAAAAGAATAGGAAATCAGGAAGGAGGCTTTTTCACACTTTTTCACACAACTGTATGTCCTTTTTGGGAAGGGGGATTTAAGGTAGTTATATTAATAAAATAGAAAAAGAATATTTACAAAAATCTACACATTTCACCAGCGGCAGAAAAGAACACAAGTGGACCCCAGTGTATGGTCCCTTTGCAGTCCAGTAGCTCATATCAATGCACAATTCCACCTCCTTTATGGAGAAAGTGGATCACCTTTCCTATTGGGACCCTGTGCAGCTGCACAAGTTGTACCAATCGAATGTCTGACTCAACATTTTTCTGTGCAGGGCTGTTTTTAAATACTTGTTTCTGAAGAAATTTAACCACACACTCTTATGTTCTTAAAAAGTTTTTTTTATTCATGAAAGTTAACACAAATATTTGGTTGTGAAAACTGTGACAAAAGAACGACAACATTTCTACCCGTCCAGGGTCTTTATCGAATTGTTGTTGTTTCAGAAGAAATAGAGGGGACCCTTTAAGGTAGTGTCACAAAATTCACAGGTGCAATATATCTGCTGCATTGTTTGACATCCCAGTGGGGCTCTCGCAACTATCCATGCTGTCTGCATTTAATTTTTTTGTGATTATGTTAATTTTCATGGCAAGGAATGACTTGGAAATTGTTTTTTGTAATTTAACTGATCTCTTTTTATAACAATCTGGAGTGAATGTAAATTTCCAATGTAAAAACTGAGCCGGAAACTTTGTGAAAAGATACATTTTTGTCTGTTTTAATACTTTTGGTCACAATTGTATAATACCACTAGGATTATTCCTTTTCCATTCTTTATTTTTACTAATCCATTCTACATTATAATGTCTCCACGTGTACAGAGTACATATATATTGATCAAAACCTTGAAGTGGTTATATAGTCTTAAGCTACAAATTTGCTGGCAATCTATGTGACTGCAGTTTTGTGAGTCGTCTCATCGCATGCACTGCCCACTTTGAGGATTCTGGAATGCTCGAGCCAGCAGCAGGTGGTCAAGTGACTGCAAGTATACTATTTACACACTTCCAGTTACATTTAGACGAGAATGTGTCTGGCCTCACACAATAGTAGAGATGGACGGACAC
This sequence comes from Oophaga sylvatica, assembly GCA_033576555.1. NCBI lineage: Eukaryota > Metazoa > Chordata > Amphibia > Anura > Dendrobatidae > Oophaga > Oophaga sylvatica. The sequence goes on from JARQOD010000002.1 coordinate 614,158,875, forward strand.
CTGGATGTTTGAGTCCAGTGGGTTTGGCCAAACAGTTACAAAAAGTCTTGGTTCGGGTACCAGAACGGTACCCAAACTCGAACCTGAACCCGGAACAGAGCGGCAAACACTGCTTCTGATCGGTGGTGAAATCACCCCCTAGTCAGAGAGACAGCGTGAGCACTCAGCTGTGATCGGAGCTATAAAAGTTTACCTCCGGTCACAGGTGTCAGTGGATAGGACCACTGCTCCCGTCATACAACACCTGCTGCCGATAGTAACAGCGAGAGCAGGAGCGGCTGATGAGAGTATTCATTAGCCAGCTCCTGTGCTGTAAATAAATAATTTAAAAAAAAACGGAGTGGATTCCCCTGTATTTTTGACAGTGTGGGAACGCGGCTCTCTGGGATGATTTCACCACTGATCAGAAGCAGTGTTTGCCGCACTGTTATGCACATGAGAGGGACCTCTTTTTATCTGAACAGTCTCCATCCATGAGTCGCATCCCATTGTGGGTGCGATTCATTGATGACATAATATTTCTTTGGCAGGGATCAGTGGAATGTCTCCATAAATTTTTGTCCGAATTAAATCAAAATTCCCATAACTTGCATCTTACATATAAATTTGATGAGAACATGATTGAATTTTTGGATGTAAGTGTTCAGAGAGGTGAAGACAACTGCCTACGGACAAATCTATTTTGTAAATCCACAGCAGTAAATTCACTTCTTCACACAACTTCTGCACATCCACCTGCCATGATTAGGTCTACTCCGGTTGGTTCATTTCTGCGTCTTTGTAGAATTTGCAGGGATGATGATGATTTTGAAGATCAAGCCAGTGATTTAAGACAGAGATTTCAAAACCGGGGTAACAGTAACCGTTCTGTAAAAAAAGCTTACCTATGGGCTAAACATACAACGAGACATCAAGCCCTATATGGTACGACACTCCCTAAGTCTAATGAAGTGATCAGATATATCACTCAATGTCATGGCCAATCCGATCTGATGCGGTTTTATTTAAGTAAGTCATGGGCAATACTTAAAGCCGACCCTGTTTTATTCCAATATATTGGTGACAAATCCAGCATTACATATAAAAATCAAAACATTTAAAAGACCATCTTGTAAAAGTCATTACACTTTCAATTCGGTTCCTTCTACCTTTTTATCGGATTTAAAATCCCCCCTAGGTTGTAAATCATGTGGGCAATGCATGGCATGTCCTAATATAGAGAAAGCCCAAACTTTTTCTAATTCCAAGGGTACACTTACATATAAAATTAAACACAATATTATGTGTACATCAAAAGCTGTGATTTATTACTCCTGATGTCCATGTGCTATGAATCTGATTTATGTAGGGATGACTACCCGACAACTTAAGACACGTGTCAGTGAACATGTTTTAGATATTTTGGCAGCAAGAGAAACTGATGATTATGCATCTTTGAAAACCATTCCAAAGTACTTTAAGATGTATCACAATTGTGATGCCTCTTTATTGAAAGTGATTGGCATTGACATGATTGAACCAAAGGAAAGGAAGGGCAGAATAAGTACATATCTGGCTAGAATGGAGACTAAATGGATTTGGACACTTGATACTATCTCCCCGTGGGGATTGAATGAAAATTTAAGTTTCGTTCTGTTTTTGTGAACCACTTTTTAATTTTTATTTATTATTTTAAATTTTTTAAATTGATTTTTAATTGATTTTTAATATTCAAGCATACGCCTCTTTTTATGTCCTGTTTTATAATAATTTTTGAGTATCTCCTTCTAATATATGTATATTTATTTTTATTATTCTTTAGGAGCTACATACATCTTTCACATGTGGTTATTATTGTATTTCAACTTGACCTATAGTATGTCGGACAAATATCCGGATCAACTGGACTTACTGTCATCATATAATTGTGTGGACAAGCCGTGGATGGAACATTACTAACCAAACCCCCCTCTCTCCCTTCTTCCCGCCCCCCCTTCCCTTCCCCCTTCCCAATTATTTCATACCTACCATATAAATATATGATTGATTTAATGTACAATTTTATTATATTAATCTTATCATTGAATATCGGTATTGTTATGATTATATTCATTGAGTTTCTACGTGAATTGCATATGTGCATATATGTATATATATATATATATATATATATAAATTTTATATGTTATTTAAATGTCTTATGTGTAGTATCATATGTTACAATTATATTCAATGTGTTCCTATGTATATTGCATATGGGCATATACGTATATATATATCTATATATATATATATATAGATATATATATATATAATTATTATCTGTTATTTAAATTCCTGTGTGTGGTATCATATGTGGAGCTACGTATAAATGTATATATGGAATTACCAATTAGAATTATTATTTTTCGCACATACCTTAGGCTTATGTATGTAGTGATTTGTAAACCTATATATACATAGGCTTATACACTTAATTGGATATAGCCTTATTATTCCATTGAACTGCTATTTATTATTTTTATTTATTTTTTATTTTTTATTATTTTTTATATTATATTTTTTCATTTTTTCCATGTGCAATTTCATATAGGAAAGATCATTCACTGCTAATGTTAATAATTGTATATATCCTTTAATGTTCAGCTTTGACAATGATTTATAAGCGGTAGTATATATATACAACATTTCCTCCATACAACCACATTATGTCCCCATTAGAATACTAAGAAAAAGTAAAACAAGGCACTCAACTAAATGTGTTCAAAACAAGGAAATTTAATGATGGTCCAGGCAAAACGTTTCGGCTGTAATGTAGCCTTCATCAGTTGCCGTAAATATATATTTAGGTAGAGGACCTAAACAGATATGTGCAAATATATTGACAAATTCAAAAGCAGGTAAATGCTCAAAAACAAAAGAAAGTATATACAAGTATAATGGTCAAACGCTTAGTATAGGTTTACATAGTTAAAGGGGTCATGGAATATAATATATGGCACAATCCAATAGACTCATATGTTAAGGAAGAGAAACATACCCTTATAGTAGATGGTCACAAAAGTTAGAATCCCAGTAGAACTAGTGTATATAGACAATACGCCTGAGAAGTATGAACATAGATGAGTGTCAGATAAATATAATATATCACAATAAAAAGATCTAAAGTGAAACGCATACCACAATGTGGAATTTAGTCCGTGATAGATGACCTGTGGGGGTTAATATACGTTGAGACACAGTGTGGCACGCTGGTGCGCTGATTCATATGGACACAAGGATGTGCTTACCAGTTGCTATGAGGAGATAGCGTGTCTGGTGCTAGATATATTGAAGTATGCTGCCTGTATGGAAATAGTTAAGGCAGAGTGACTCCGGTTATGTATATACCATTTCTGTGAGCTGTGGCAGTAGAGGTGCTTACCGTCTATAGTTGCAGACGCGGTATCCACCGCTTGTCTGTGGGTCTGTGTCAGTGCCCAGTGGATAAGGCGGCGCCGTGTGGCTATGCCTATGGTGGTATATATGCCTTGTACCCGGAAGTAAGATGCACGCTGAATCAGCGCGCGTGTCACCTGGGGACTTCCGGTGTTGTGCATGCTGGGACCGGAAGTACCGTGCGTTCCAACTTTGCGTTCCAAGGACTGATTCGTGAAAGATAGAGCTCCGCCCTAGGGGCGTCACGAAAATTGATCACGTGATCGGTGCTCGTAATTCAAAGCGCAGATGGTGGTATAAGATTAATGGTGGCTAAACTGTGGTGGTGATACCGAGGTGATTGGTGCCAGTGACATCGGTGGTTATCAATAGAGACGGCTCTGAAAGAGAGTACAGATAACATAAATTAACCACATATTAAAGCAAGAATGTAAACATTTATAGAAAGGACAATAGATCAAACTCCCTATTCAAACCCCTAGGTGATAACGTCTCCAATGTATGTATCCAAAAGGACTCTCTTTTCTTGAGTTGCAAGATTCTATTGCCACCACGTCTAGGTTGGGGGACAGTTTCAATAATTTGAAATTTCAGTTGGGAGATGGTGTGACCCATTGTATGGAAATGGTGGGGAATGGGGAGGAGTAGATTCTTGCAGCGAATGGTGGATTTATGTTTGGAAATTCGGTCACGTACTGATTGAGTAGTCTCACCGATGTATAGTAAGCCACAGGGACATTTGATGGAGTATACGGCAAAAGATGATTCACAAGTATAGAACCCTTTGATATCGAAGCTTTTGCCTGTATGAGGATGGTGAATGGTAGGGCCTTTTTGAACGTTACCACACTGGGCACAATTTAGGCATGGAAATGTGCCATGTCGGGGCTGTGATAGAAAAATTTGTTTTTTAGCATGTGAAGAGCCCAAGTCTGCCCGTACGAGGCTATCTCTTAAGTTTGGAGATCTTTTAAAACATGGCAGAAATGGTTCTGCGAACTCGGGTATCTCTGGGTGTGCTTGGGATAGCAATGGCCAATGGCGTCTTATTGTCCTATGGAGAATGAAGGCGTAAGGGTGAAATGTGTGGACAAATGGTATGCGTTTGTTGGTTCTTCTGGGGCGATTTGTCATTTGATGGTTTCTAGCTTTGTGTAGAAGGGAAGAGGGGTAGCCCCTGTTCAAAAATTTTTTAGTCATCTCTGTTTGTCGGAGACCCTGGAGTCGTGTGTCAGTGACAATTTTCGTTATCCGCTGATACTGTGAAATAGGAATGGCGCGTTTCACAGAAGGTGGATGGAAACTCTGGAAGTGAAGGATACTGTTACGATCTGTAATTTTCCTATAGAGATCTGTAGTGAGATGGCCCTGGTTGTCCTTGTGGACAGTGGTGTCCAAGAAATTGACCTTAGACAAATCAGATGTAATGGTGAATTTGATACCGGGCCATGACGTGTTCAGAAAAGAGAAGAAGTCATTAAGTGACTCCTGAGTGCCAATCCATAGACAAAATACATCATCTATGTACCTTTTCCATAGTAGTACATTCTGAATGAACAATGGATGTTTATAGATGATGGTGGTTTCGAATTCTGACATGTATGTATTTGCGTACGGGGGCGCCACGTTAGATCCCATGGCTGTCCCGCGTACTTGCAAATAATAGGTGTCCTGGAAGAGAAAGTAATTATTGAAAAGTATAATGGATAGCAGATCAATACACAGGTTAATTTGGTTGGTTTCCATGCCTGACGTACTGAGTAAGTGGTGTACAGCGTTAATTCCTTCAATATGTGGGATTGATGTATATAGGTCACTGACATCAAGAGTGACTAGGATAGTGTTTGGTGGTACTGTATCGAGCTCTCTGATGATTTCTAAAAAACTGCCAGTATCTAAAAGAAAAGACGGAGAAGTTTGAGTCAGTGGGGTCAGAATTTTCTCCAAGAACTTGGAGATAGGAGATAAGATGGACTCCGTGGAGGCCACAATTGGTCTTCCAGGAGGATTCTCCAAGTTCTTGTGGACTTTGGGTAAAGTGTAGAATACTGGCGTTATGGGATGAATCTTTTGTAGATACTGACAGGTTTGGGTGTCCAATACCATGGAGTATCTATCAAGTACCCTTTGAATTTTGAGAGATATTTCATGAGTTGGGTCTCGAGTGAGTTTGAAATAGACAGTTTGATCGTTCAACTGTCTATTAATCTCATTGACATATTTTGTTTTGTCCATAATGACAAGTGCTCCGCCTTTGTCGGCGGGCTTGAAGATTAAATTAGTGTCACTGCTTAGCGATGATAATGCTTGTTTTTCTACCAGTGAGAGATTTGGTGGGAAGAATAACCTCCCCTTTTCAATGTCACTACGTATAGAAGAGAATGACTTATATATGAAATTAATGAAGGTCTCAACCGCGTGGGATCCGGGTGGAGGGCGAAAAAATGCTTTTGTTATATAGGCCCATTTGTTTCGCAGACAATGTATGGGTGGAATCCGTTGGTTCTGATGTTGTGTCACTAGAATTGGCAAAATACACTTTGAGTCGTAACAGACGAAAAAAAACGTTGTAGGTCCATCTCTAGTTCAAATGTTTTACATTTGTATGCTGGACAAAAAGATAAACCTTTTTGTAGTACGTTATGTTCTGCTATCCCAAGTGTCCTAGATGAAATGTTTATGACCAACGACTCCATACCTGTGATCTCGTTATGCGGGAGAAATTCTGGTTGTTGTCTCTTGTGGCCGCCCCTCCTCGTCTTCGACACTCTAGGGTCTCCGACAAACAGAGATGACTAAAAAATTTTTGAACAGGGGCTACCCCTCTTCCCTTCTACACAAAGCTAGAAACCATCAAATGACAAATCGCCCCAGAAGAACCAACAAACGCATACCATTTGTCCACACATTTCACCCTTACACCTTCATTCTCCATAGGACAATAAGACGCCATTGGCCATTGCTATCCCAAGCACACCCAGAGATACCCGAGTTCGCAGAACCATTTCTGCCATGTTTTAAAAGATCTCCAAACTTAAGAGATAGCCTCGTACGGGCAGACTTGGGCTCTTCACATGCTAAAAAACAAATTTTTCTATCACAGCCCCGACATGGCACATTTCCATGCCTAAATTGTGCCCAGTGTGGTAACGTTCAAAAAGGCCCTACCATTCACCATCCTCATACAGGCAATAGCTTCGATATCAAAGGGTTCTATACTTGTGAATCATCTTTTGCCGTATACTCCATCAAATGTCCCTGTGGCTTACTATACATCGGTGAGACTACTCAATCAGTACGTGACCGAATTTCCAAACATAAATCCACCATTCGCTGCAAGAATCTACTCCTCCCCATTCCCCACCATTTCCATACAATGGGTCACACCATCTCCAACTGAAATTTCAAATTATTGAAACTGTCCCCCAACCTAGACGTGGTGGCAATAGAATCTTGCAACTCAAGAAAAGAGAGTCCTTTTGGATACATACATTGGAGACGTTATCACCTAGGGGTTTGAATAGGGAGTTTGATCTATTGTCCTTTCTATAAATGTTTACATTCTTGCTTTAATATGTGGTTAATTTATGTTATCTGTACTCTCTTTCAGAGCCGTCTCTATTGATAACCACCGATGTCACTGGCACCAATCACCTCGGTATCACCACCACAGTTTAGCCACCATTAATCTTATACCACCATCTGCGCTTTGAATTACGAGCACCGATCACGTGATCAATTTTCGTGACGCCCCTAGGGCGGAGCTCTATCCTTCACGAATCAGTCCTTGGAACGCAAAGTTGGAACGCACGGTACTTCCGGTCCCAGCATGCACAACACCGGAAGTCCCCAGGTGACACGCGCGCTGATTCAGCGTGCATCTTACTTCCGGGTACAAGGCATATATACCACCATAAGGCATAGCCACACGGTGCCGCCTTATCCACTGGGCACTGACACAGACCCACAGACAAGCGTGGATACCGCGTCTGCAACTATAGACGGTAAGCACCTCTACTGCCACAGCTCACAGAAATGGTATATACATAACCGGAGTCACTCTGCCTTAACTATTTCCATACAGGCAGCATACTTCAATATATCTAGCACCAGACACGCTATCTCCTCATAGCAACTGGTAAGCACATCCTTGTGTCCATATGAATCAGCGCACCAGCGTGCCACACTGTGTCTCAACGTATATTAACCCCCACAGGTCATCTATCACGGACTAAATTCCACATTGTGGTATGCGTTTCACTTTAGATCTTTTTATTGTGATATATTATATTTATCTGACACTCATCTATGTTCATACTTCTCAGGCGTATTGTCTATATACACTAGTTCTACTGGGATTCTAACTTTTGTGACCATCTACTATAAGGGTATGTTTCTCTTCCTTAACATATGAGTCTATTGGATTGTGCCATATATTATATTCCATGACCCCTTTAACTATGTAAACCTATACTAAGCGTTTGACCATTATACTTGTATATACTTTCTTTTGTTTTTGAGCATTTACCTGCTTTTGAATTTGTCAATATATTTGCACATATCTGTTTAGGTCCTCTACCTAAATATATATTTACGGCAACTGATGAAGGCTACATTACAGCCGAAACGTTTTGCCTGGACCATCATTAAATTTCCTTGTTTTGAACACATTTAGTTGAGTGCCTTGTTTTACTTTTTCATTTATCTGGTTTGGGAACCTAACTCGGCACCACCATATCCAGTAGTGCACACGTTCAAGTATACTTACCCATTAGAATACTACACTTTTTGTATGTGTCCATGCCGTGCCCCTGGTTGTGCGCACGCAACACCTGTGTCTCGCCGTCCCTGTCTTGCGCGTCATTGTGGCCTTGGCAACGTTGGCTACTTCCGTACGTCCGACCACATGACGCGTTGACGTGGACTTCCGGGTCCTCCTGGCGACGCGTGCGCCGTTGACACAGATATCGGCATTGTCAGTGGGATATAAAAGGGCCTTATTATTCATTCTCACTAGCCCCAGACTAAGGAAGTTTCTCCAAAACGCGCGTCGGGTAGCGCGTGGAGACACAGCCTGGCATCCCTTAAAGGCACAGCTACTTAAGGTATTACACTTCTTTTTTCATTTTTCAGCAATCAGGCTCAGTATTGAGTAATCGGTCACTTTCTCAACCACACAATTTGGTGGTTCTGCACTCTGTTGCATATAATTAGGTGTCTCTTTTTTTAGCACTTTGATATATGCACTTTGATATTTTTAATTTTTTGAATTATCACATCATTTTTATGGTTATACCTTATTGCATTTTTTCTGTACTGTGTTGTGTATAAATATGTGATTCTTCAGATGTTGTATTAGTCTTTGCCTGATGAAGAGACCTGAGTAGTCTCGAAAGCTGCAATTTGTTACCATCTTTTCAGTTAGCCATTAAAAGGTATCAACCACTGAGGATTCTCAACTCTAAATATTTTTCTATCTACTGGCTAATACGGTACGAAGATACACATCTTTCCTATATCACACATCATTTTTGGCACTTTACCTTTTTATGTGTAGTGAACTACTCAAGTTAGTCACTCTTTTTTGCCGTTTTGCACAAATATTGCATTTTTGCACATTTTTTACATTTTGCACTCATATTATGTGGTCCTTTGTCACAATATAAATATCTTTGTAGGTTGCATATACGGTAATTCCTTTTTTATAATTTTCTTGAGATACTGTGTCCTTTCTGTAGGATATGCCTTACCAACACTTGTTTGATACATAATAATGCTCTGCACATGCGCATAATATATAGATAAATTTTTTTTAAAAATGTTTTAATATATTGATGGAATATAGCTTTTGCCACTATAAATTAATAAAGAGATTTATTATATTTCCTCTCTGGAATCCTTGGCATATTCATGTTTCTTGGGTGCTTGATAATTGTAACTGTTATGCACGTGACAGTGTGACAAACACCCGATGATCGGGCAGCCGAACCAGAACAGTAACCCGAACTTCCTGGTGAAGTCCGTGTTTGGTGTCCGTGCACGAACAGTAGGTGTTCGGTACAGAGGCAGACTCTACTATTCGGGTTAGCCCATCTCTACTCAATAGTCAATACGCTTGCATTGAGTGAGGCTGTGTGTACTTAGTTGGCACTTGGTCACATGTTTGCAAATCAAAAACTTGCAATTTCGTGCCTACTGCTCCTGGCACCTGCACCGAAAAATCCACACATCACACAGTGCATGCTGTGAGAATTCACAAGTCTGTAGTAACATAGAATGACTGCGACTTGTTGCTTAAGCCTGGACAACCCCTTTTAATAAGTTATGTAGACAGTAGAGCTAATGCATCACTTTAAAAGCCATACTATGCCATTACACACAACTGAGCGATAATACAACAGCTAGGCTGAGACTCCACTAAAAATAGGATATATTGTGATATTAAAAATTAGAGAAAAATTTCTAGCACATGCGAGCCAAACAGCTTATGCCCACAGATGCAGTAATTACCCCCAAGCACTTGTTATCAGTAAGATCAAAACCAAAATTGAGCACCTATGGACACAAAATGCCATGTTACAACCAATATTCCCATATCCTATAGCAATGGAGCTTTCCCTAGTAAGATCACAAACATCTAATAATAATAATAATAATCTTTATTTATATAGCGCCATCATATTCCGCAGCGCTTTACAGTTTAAAAGTTTCAAAACACAAGTCATAAGTAACAACGTTAACAATACAATAATTAAAGCAAAATAAGACGACCCTGCTCGTGAGAGCTTACAATCTACATCTAAGATTTTATAAAAATACATTTTACATGGTTTACTGTAACATTGTGTAAACATGATGAGACCACACACTACTTACAAATTTACAAAGCGAGTATTACATCTTTTTAAATAATCATCCAGAAGTACAGTGAGTACTTTTAGCCTTTATCCTGTTGAATTATGTGCGCTTTATCATTCCAGTCAAAGAATAATTAATTCTAAGATATGCAACAGCTTTCTTACCTTAGGGCATTCACAAAGTCAAGAGGAATTACAAAATGAACAGTTAATTATATGTAGCTTCTGGCAATATCATATACACATTTCCATTAAGTAGTGTAGCATTCTAACAAAATATTTTACATAAAAGGGCACCTGCGTTTGCAAAGCATTATAATTTCATTTTTTTTCCAATTTAGTCATTATCTGCATGGCTAGCACTGCTGTAAAAAGCATATTTAGTTTAGGTTCAGGGATAATCAAAAAAGATTTGGAACTTTTCTTTCAATACTTAATAATGAATATTTGCAAGACCATTTCTTATTTTGTATAGAGTAGATTCCTCGCAGAGATGAGGAAAACACTTTAGTTATTTGACAGATCACATTTATTGTGAGCACCTTATTTTTGAATGATAAAATGCAGTTTTTTTCCCCAAATTTTAGAGGAAAATGGGGACGAGTCTTATAATTCAAAGGTAGCTTACCTGGGAGTGGCTGCAGTGGAGAGGGGCAACAGGAGAACGGTCACTGCTGCAGGAGACCGGGAGCGACAGGAGTGGGAGAATGCTGCGGGCCCCAGGCTGGGAGATGGGCATGTCCCATCGGTGTGAAGCTGTGGGCCCAGGGCTTTCATAAACCATTGGGGTGGGTTTCTGTAAAATGGCCGCCTGAGTCAGCGCATGTGCATATTGAGGTCTCGGGAGATAATCTGGGATGTGACGTCATAGCTGTTGGTTATTATGGTGAAGCCATCTTTTCCGCACAAAATAATATTAGCCCATTCTGTGATGCGGCACCTGTGTGGGAAATTGAACTCAAATTTGATCTTCTGCAGATCAATCTGATCCCCTCTTGTTATTAAATTGAACTCAAATTTGATCTTCTGCAGATCAATCTGATCCCCTCTTGTTATTCTCATTTTACAAAATTTTTAAAATTGCAAAGATTTTGCAATAGCGAGAAAATTTTCAATTAACTTGTTATTAAAAGTCATAGCTACACTGCAATCTATCAGCTATTTCCTGTCGCCAAGGCAATGAGTACAGTTCTTACAAGAATTTATCTTTAGAACACATAAGGGCAGCTCCGATGCTGGACAGACCTTTTGCTTGTAGCATCTGAGAGCACAAATTTTGAGATAGGAGCATCACAATGCTGCTGGCCCAAACTGTCAATCAGGTGCGAACCAACCTATGGAAAGCAAAAAGCTGTGAGGTAGGGGAGCAGTGCACATCTGAAAGTAGAGATAACCCCTTTAACAAAAAAAGGAACATAACCCTTTTGCTTATGTTCTAAAAATTTATTTCAATATATAATACTGTGCTAAAGTTTTCTGAAGGTGTGGAAAAAATGCCGCAGAGTAACGATGCTTTGAAAAATAGAAAGGTTAATACAAAATTTTTTTCATACACCAAAATGCAAAGTGAATGGACAAAAGATAAATCTAGATCAAATCAATATTTAGTGTGACCCTTTGTGCACTTCACCTTCAAAATAATATCAATTTGTCTATGTATGTTTGCGAAGGAACTTGAAGGAAAAAAGAATTCACTGTTTAGGGCAAAACCATGAATTGTCTTTCTTTCAAGCATCCTGGTGGAGTTGATCTCTCAGCCATGGACAGCAGCAACTGTTACTAAGATTTCAGAGGAGTTGTGCTACAAAACTCATTCAGGTGATCATATTACCTGGATACATTATACATTTTATAAAGATGGTCTGGTGCACTGGTCAGGTGCTTCCATACAGTGTTTAGCGGCAAAAGAACTTGACAGAGGTTGTCTATAAATGTTGGAGAACTAACCATATTTCCTATCTGGGGATAGGCTTGTTCAATTTTTTCTGTCACTTCATTTATTCCTAGACAGACTTGATGATATGATTAGGGCATATTATCACTTTTCAGGTTCTTTTACTTCACAGGTCATATAACATGAGAAGACTGAGCAACAAGACACAAGGTAGTTGTACTGCACCTGCAAGGTCTCTTCCAGGCAAAGATTTCAAAGCAGACTGGGGTTTCAAGATATGCTGTTCAAATCCTTTTAAGAAGCATCAAACATCAAACATGACCAATGTTGAGGACCATAGATGCTATGTGCTTTGTGCAGCAAGTGAAAGTCATATCATGTTTGTTTCCCATTGAAATCAGAAGATATACAGCAGTGCCATGATCTTTGAACTGGCAGCAACCAGTGGGACCCAGCTATATCCATTTACTGATAGAATTAGATCTAGATTTCCCAATAAAAGGTATCACAAATTCATGAAAATAACTCTCAAATGTTCAACTAACACGAATAACCCATTCTATTTGTGCAAATCGCAGGAAGAGGTCAGAGCACATAAAAATTATTAAAGTTTATTAATCCTAAATATTATAAAATTGTATTGAATCAGAGTAACACAAAAAAGCAGGAATTTAGTGGTAATAAATTCAGGAGTATAGCAATATTTATATTTCATCCTAATAAGATAAACATATGTAGAGCTAATATATAAGTGTATATAGTACGCACTATAGTAGATTGATATACATCCCAATTTGGCCACACATCAATCCTACAGCATTGTCATCATCACATTGTGACTGAGATGTTCTTCTGTTCCCACAGGTATGAAAATCCCAGCTTTCTATGCTCCTGAATGCATCATATATATTGTTTTTTAATGGTATGAAAATCCCAGCTTTCTATGCTCCTGAATGCATCATATATATTGTTTTTTTATGGTATGAAAATCCCAGCTTTCTATGCTCCTGAATGCATCATATATATTGTTTTTTAATGGTATGAAAATCCCAGCTTTCTATGCTCCTGAATGCATCATATATATTGTTTTTTTAATGGTATGAAAATCCCAGCTTTCTATGCTCCTGAATGCATCATATATATTGTTTTAAATGGTATGATTTGCTCACCCATCTCCCTGTGCACATAATTGTACTCCATACTTCTTATCTTCACCACACATCTGAGTGGTCTGTGTAACACCTACCCCCTTTTATGACCTTTCCTTAACTCTGTGCATTTGGCCTGAGCAATCCCAGCCCACTTCCCAATCACACCTGATTGCCCTTAGCTGCATTATTTAGTCAGTGCAATGGGTCTGCTCCAGACTTTAGTCTGCTCCACATATTTCAAATCCCATATTTCAAATTACAGATTTCTAATTACACTACTGTGAATTAGACTAGAATTGGACTGGAATTTGGCTGCAAGGTAACATAATTTAAAACCACTATGTTTCATTTTCTTATCACTTTCACCCCCATCCTCCTTTCTTTCTTCCTATCCCCTGTAATCCCCCCACCTAGTAAGGAATTAGTCATTTCCCCCTCCATTCTCCCCGCCATCTCACCTTTCCCTCAGAACTGTTCCTCCACATACAATCCTTTTCACCAAGACACACACGGCCACACCATGGCTTATCCTGCTCTCACCTTCTAACGCTCTGTCTGCTACTCCTCATCGCTGGCGATGTATCCCCAAATCCTGGCCCTCCTCATCACATCCCACCACTCATTTCTAACACCCTGCCACGATCTTCCACACGTTTCTGCAACCCTGTCAACCTCATACCTATCCATCCACACCCCCCTCCCCAGTCCCCCCTACCCGGAGCACTATGGAACGCACGCTCCGTCTGCAATAAACTGTCATTTGTCCACGACCTCTTTATCACCAAAAAACTCTCCTTCCCTTTCCATCACTGAAACCTGGCTCACCCCCTCTGACACAGCCTCTCCAGCTGCGCTCTCCTATGGCGGACTTCATCTTTCTCACACCCCTCGCCCCAGCAACAAACGTGGTGGAGGAGTTGGCTTACTCCTGTCTGATACCTGCTCCTTTACCCCTATTCAAATTCCACCCTCCGCTGCTATTCCCTCGTTCGAAGTGCACTCCGTCCGCATCTATTCCCCTCCAACCTCCAACTGGCTGTCATTTACCGCCCCCCGGAACTAGCCATCTCCACCTTTCTCGACCACTTCACCACCTGGCTACTCCATTTCCTCTCTGCTGACATCCCCACCATCATTATGGGCGATTTCAAAAATCCCCATTGACACTTCCACCCCGGCAACCTCTAAACTTCTTTCGCTCACAGCTTCCCTTGGCCTCACTCAATGGTCCTCTGTGGCCACTCACAAGGCGGTCACACGCTGGACCTTATCTTCACCCGTCTCTGTTCCCTCACTAATCTCACTAACTCCCCACTCCCCCTGTCTGACCACAACCTACTGACATTCTCTTCCCTCCTCTGTTAGTACGCATCCCCCACTCCACAAACTCACCCACCCTCGCAGAAATCTCAAACACCTCAATTTACAATCGCTCTCTGAGTCCCTCCTCCCTCTACAGACATAGCCTCACTTAATGACACAGATGCTGCTGCCACATTTTATAACACCACAATAAAAACCACACTTGATTCGGCCGCCCCCCTCATGCAGAGCAAAACTCGTACAATCAACAGGCAGCCATGGCTGACCGGCCTGACCAAAGAACTGAGACGGGCTTCCAGGGTTACCGAGCGGAGATGGAAGAGAACCCACTCCATCGAGCACTTCAACGCATACAAGCAGTCCTTGCCAGCTTCAAGTCCACGCTCTCTGCCGCAAAACAAACTTACTTTGCATCTCCATATCCTCCCTGTCTCACAACCCTAAACAGCTCTTCAACACTTTCAATTCTCTACTCCATCCCACATCACCTCCTCCCTCTCCTCTCATTTCTGCAGAAGACTTTGCCTCCTCTTTAAGCAAAAGATTGATACTATCAGAGAAGGCTTTGGCCCGCAGCCCCCAATGCCCCTCTTAGCCACTCAGCCCTGTTCTTCCAAAACCGCTTCACCACCATGACAGAAGATCAGCTCTCCACTCTCCTGTCAAGATCACACCTCACCACTTGCGCGCTTGACCCACTCCCGTCCCACCTCATCCCTAACCTTGCCACAGTCTTCATCCCTACTCTCACACACCTCTTCAACCTTTCACTTACAAATGGTGTCTTCCTTCATCCTTCATAACATGCCTCAATCACCCCGATCCTCAAAAAGCCCTCCCTCGACCCATCCTCAGCGTCTAGCTATCGCCCGATATCTCTTCTCCCTTCGCCTCAAAACTACTGGAACAGCATGTATATCTGAAACTGTCCTCCCACCTTTCCTCCTGCTCCCTCTTTGACCGGTTACAATCAGGCTTTCGACCGCATCACTCAACTGAAACTGCCCTAACTAAAGTCACCAACGACCTACTAACCGCCCAAGAGCAAGCGACACTACTCTGTCCTCCTTCTCCTGGACCTATCTTCTGCCTTTGACACCGTAGACCATTCCCTCCTCCTACAGATTCTCTCATCTCTTGCATCACAGACTTGGCCCTATCCTGGATCTCATCATACCTAACAGACCGAACTTTTAGTGTCTCCCTCTCACACACCACCTCCTCACCTCGCCCCTGTCTGTCGGTGTTCCCCAAGGCTCAGTCCTAGGACCCCTACTCTTCTCCATCTACACCTTCGGCCTGGGACAGCTCATACAATCCCATGGCTTGCAGTATCACCTCTATGCCGATGACACGCAGATCTACCTATCTGGACCTGACCTCACCTCCCTACTGACCAAAATCCCACAGTGTCTGTCTGCTATCTCACCTTCTTTTCTGCTCGCTTTCTCAAACTGAACATGGACAAAACAAATTCATCATCTTTCCCCCACCTCATTCTACCCCTCCACCAGGCCTATCCATCATGTCAATGGCTGCTCGCTTTCCCCAGTCCCACATGCTCGTGCCTTGGGGTGATCATCGACTCTGCCCTCTCTTTCAAACCACATATCAAGCCCTCGCCACCTCCTGCCGCCTCAAACTCAAAAATATTTCCCGGATACGCTCATTCCTCAACCATGAAACCACAAAAAACACTAGTGCACGCCCTTATCATCTCCCGCCTCGACTACTGCAACCCTCTACTGTCTGGCCTCCCCTTAGCACTCTGGCACCACTCCAGTCCATCCTACACTCTGCTGCACGACTAATCCACCTGTCTTCCCGCTATTCCCCAGCCTCCCCACTATGCCAGGCCCTTCACTGGCTTCCTATTGCCCAGAGGCTCCAGTTCAAAACCTTAACCATGGCATACAAAGCCATCCACAACCTTTCTCCTCCATACATCTGTGACATGGTCTCCCGCTACCTACCTACACGCAACCTCGATCCTCCCCAAAATCTCCTTCTCGACTCCCCCCTCATCTCTTCTTCCCACAACCGCATACAAGACTTCTCCCGGGCTTCCCCCATACTCTGGAACTCCCTGCCGCAAAACATCAGACTTTCACCAAACAACGGAGACCTTCAAGAAAAACCTGAAGACCCACCTGTTCCGACAAGCCTACAACCTGCAAAGATCCTCAGTCTACTGAACCATCGCACGACCAGCTCTACCCTCTCCTAGTGTATTCTCACCCATCCCTGTAGACTGTGAGCCCTCGCGGGCAGGGTCCTCTCTCCTTCTGTACTTGTGTGTCCCCCTTTTCTAGCACATGTTTATTGTATTTTGTCTAAATTTTTTCCCTTTTCATATGTAAAGCGCCATGGATAAATGGCGCTATATAAATGTATAATAATAATAATAATAATAATAATTACATCTATTTATCAAGCTGTCCTATAGGGGGTCATGCATAAGTAAAACTGCAGCTATTAAAGATGTAGCAGGGATGTTTAAATAAAGTGCAATAGTGTGTACTGTGCAATTATATCTGTGTATCAAGCTGTCCCAAAGGGGTCATGCATTAGTAAAATACAGCTATTAAAGATGTAGCAAAGATGTTAAGTAAAGTGCAATAGTGGGTACTGTGCAAATAAAACTGATAGAGGTATAGATGCATATCTAAAGGTAGAACTCACATGATTTAAAATGATGTTGGACCTCGACCTGCCGCCTCAACGCGCTTTTTCGCCGATCTTCATCAGGAGCGTGGCGTCAGGAGGCTGCAACTCTCAGTACCTCCACATGTCAATTATGCCCATAGGAGAGGAGAGCGAAGCCGGTACAGGGATTCCAAGTCATTGTCATCTCCAGTAGAGCCAGTGCCAAAACCGCTGCAATGGTCCCAGCACAGGACGTGAGTAAAAGTTAAAAGTGTTATTATTTTACTGGGGGGAAACATAGGAATTCAGGAGTTTTCCACGTAGTGGCAATCCCTTTAAAGCTTTTAATGCCTTTAATCTTCTCAATGTCTTATGTCATTCATAGTTCTAAAATGGAATAAAATGTGCTAAATGGACAGTATGGCGCATTCGAAAAAATTATACTAATATTGTGGATTTCCTAAAGCAGTGATGCTTTTAATAGAACTATAGATATTCAACAGATGGCTTGTATGGCTAGAATGAGGGATTAACAAACCCCCAATTCTAAGGATGTAAGAAGCATTATGCCCAGTCAAATTTAGTAAAGCAAAGGGTTTAATCAGAATCAAAGTCATGTTTCTTTCCACTAGAGTTCAGAGGGTTTTTTTCGTTGTGGTGGCCCTAAATGTCTCTGTTGTGGTATCTTAAAGCATGGTGGTAATAATTTTCAGTCGTAGACAACCGGAGGAATATTTCGAATTAATCAATTTCTAAACTGCAAAACATCTTTTGTGGTTTATTGTTGTCAAACTATCCAACCTATTCACACAATTAATAAACATAAATAGAACATTAAAAATGGGGTGAATCATACTGTATCAAAACATTTTTAACAGATCATCAAAGAAATCCTGAAAGGTTACTCCTCATTATTTTAGAAACAAATACCAGAAAATATTCATGATCAGTATCAAGAATAATTAATAAAGATTCCTTTTGGATCTTCAAATTGGCCACTCTGACCCTGGAAGGCCTCAATGTAAAACATGCAAATATTGAATACTCATGCTGATTAATTATTCTCTAGTATACAATTCTTAATGTAATTTTAATGCATCTTTGCTATGGTGATTGGTTGTCTGACAATTTGTCTCTTCTGGGTATGTAGACAATCATCTGAATGAATATATATACACATTCTCATTTAAAGATTTTTCTGTATTTTCATGACCATGAAAATTGTAAATTCACACTGAAGGCATCAAAACTATAAATTAACACATGTGGAATTATACATTACATTTTACAAAAAAGTGTAAAAACAACTGAAAATATGTCTTATATTCTAGGTTCTTCAAAGCAGCCACCTTTTGGTTTGATGACTGCTTTGCACACTCTTGGCATTCTCTTGTTGAGCTTCAAGAGGTAGTCACCGAAAATGGTTTTTCACTTCTCAGGTGTGCCCTGTCAGGTTTAATAAGTGGGATTTTCGGCCTTACAAATGGGTTGGGACCATCAGTTGTGTTGTGCAGAAGTCTGGTGGATACACAGCGATAGTCCTAACTGAATAGACTGTTAGAATTTGTATTATGGCAAGAAAAAAGCAGCTATGTAAAGAAAAACGAGTGGCCATCATTACTTTAAGAAATGAAGGTCAGTCAGTCCGAATAATTGGGAAAACTTTGAAAGTGTTCCCAAGTGCAGTTGCAAAAACCATCAAGCGCTACAAAGAAACTGGCTCACATGAGGACCGCCCCAGGAAAGGAAGACCAAGAGTCACCTCTGCTTCTGAGGATGTTTATCCGAGTCACCAGCCTCAGATATCGCAGCTTTACAGAAGCTCAGATTAGAGACCAGGTCAGTGCCACACAGAGTTCTAGCAGCAGACACATCTCTACAACAACTGCTAAGAGGAGACTTTGTGCAGCATGCCTTAATGGTAAAATAGCTGCTAGGAAACCACTGCTAAGGACAGGCAACAAGCAGAAGAGACTTTTTGGGCTAAAGTACACAAGGAATGGACATTAGACCAGTGGAAATCTGTGCTTTGGTCTAATGAGTCCAAATTTGAGATCTTTGGTTCCAACCACCGTGTCTTTGTGCTACACAGAAAAGGTGAATGGATGGACTCTACATGCCTGGTTCCCACCGTGAAGCATGGAGGAGGTGGTGTGATGATGTGGGGGTGCTTCGCTGGTGACACTGTTGAAGGCATACGGAACCAGCATGGCTACCACAGCATCTTGCAGCGGCATGCTATTCCATCCGGTTTGCGTTTAGTTGGACCATCATTTATTTTTCAACAGACAATGACCCAAACACACCTCCAGGCTGTGTAAGGGCTATTTGACCAAGAGGGAGAATGATGGGGTGCTACGCCAGATGACCTGGCCTCCACAGTCACCAGACCTAAACCAATCGAGATGGTTTGGGGTGAGCTGGACAGCAGAGTGAAGGCAAAAGGGCCAACAAGTGCTAAGCATCTCTGGGAACTCCTTCAAGACTGTTGGAAGACCATTTGTGGTGACTACCTCTTGAAGCTCATCAAGAGAATGCCAAGAGTGTGCAAAGCACTCATCAAAGCAAAAGGTGGCTACTTTGAAGAACCTAGAATATAAGACATATTTTCAGTTGTTTCACACTTTTTTGTTAAGTATATAATTCCCCATGTGTTAATTCATAGTTTTGATGCCTTCAGTGTGAATGTACAATTTTCATAGTCATGAAAATACAGAAAAATCTTTGAATGAGAAGGTGTGTCCAAACTTTTGGTCTGTACTGTATGTCAGGACAAAAGTAGGTCCTGACATAGTATCCACTGAGAACTCTCACGCCTCTGCAATTTTAAGATGTCTCAACAAAGAATCGAATTTTAAGAGACGGTGAGTTCCATTTATCTTTTTTCACATTTGTTAACTACGAGCACTTTGAACTCTTTTTTATTTGCACCCCATCCAATTGAGCAAGGTGTCTATTACAGCCATATGTTTGTGACCCATTTCACAACGGTGTATGTTGGGGCTGTGCCACATTCTTTTCTTCTTTTTGTGGATTTTTATAGAACGTATTTGGACATGCTATTAAAGTAATCTAATGATACACAGATGGTACATAGTAAGTACATTGGTATGTTGGTACTTAATTCTGAAAAAATTTGTGTTCAATTGTAGGTCCAAAGTTGCTGGCCTCTTATGCTTCCATAATAAAGCTAGGTACATGTCCAATGTGATTAGGAAAACTTTGTAAAAGACAAGTATAAAAACAATGTGGCTTTAATATCTTTCGTTTAAAAATTTATTAGAAGTTGAATGTGTTTTAAGTTCTGCTCCCCCAATAAAATGCTAAAGAAATTGAAATCCAATGAAAATTATTTGCATTCCACCATGTCAAAGTTGAAAAAGAAAGAACAGCAAAATCTGTCAAGTTTCTATCCTCACAAAATATTCTACTACAATTAAGAGAAAACATAGTGACCTATCAACTTAATGTGCTCGTTTCTGAAATTGCAGGTTTTTTATTACCCCTTTAGTAAAATGTCAAACATTGCATTAGGTTATTTCTCCATTTTAGAATATATTTTTACCTGAACAGTAATTTTAACAATAAACGAATAATAAGCAACAGTGGCATGATAATACAATTTCCAAAGAATAAAATTATTGATATAGCATGTAAA
>JARQOD010000002.1:614179920-614230806 GCA_033576555.1 Oophaga sylvatica
TCTGCTTCCTCGGTATTTTGTCCTAGCAGCATGCATTTTTCATTTTATATCACCACATTTTTTATTGCTCTTTATCTCAATTACATAAAATAAGAATGAAATCAAAGAAAAAAAATAATAGTGTTGCAATGATAATTTAAAACCTTGAGGATCACTTGAGGTTACAGTACAGGAAATATCATATTTTTTGTACTATAAGAAGAACTTTTTTCCTCCAAAATTGTGGAGGAAAATGGGGTGCGTCTTATAGTCCGGATGTACCTGTACCGGCTCTAGCTGTGGTGGGTAGTGGGGGAGCGGCATCGGTGGAGCAGCCGGTCACAAGAGGCTGGAGCCCGCCGCTGCAGCTAACTCCTGTGCCCACTACTAAAGAGAAATGAATATTCACTGCATTCCACGCCCTTGGGTGTGAAAGGGCAATGAATATTCATTTCTCTTTAATAGCATCTTGGTATGATTGTTCCCCAACCCCTGTCCTGGTATGCAGAGCCCCCATCCTTATCCTGGTATGCAGGGCCCCACTCTTATCCTTGCATGCATGGCCCTCTTCTTATTCTGGTATGATTGGCCCCCATCCAGCTCCTGTTATGTATGGCCCCATCCTTATGATTGGCCCCCACCCCCATTCTGGTATCCTGGTATGCATGGCGCTCCCTCGCAGCATTTTGTTTTGATGCCAGCAGCTGCTTTATGCTTGTAAGCAGCACATGGCAGGGACATCATGCACTGCTTGCAAGCTGAAGGGCAGCTGCCGGAATACTCACTGCTCTGCACGTCGGGACAGAGAGCAGTGAGTATTCATTGCTCTTCAGTGTCAGCCAGAGCCTTCCTGCTG
Organism: Oophaga sylvatica; assembly: GCA_033576555.1. NCBI lineage: Eukaryota > Metazoa > Chordata > Amphibia > Anura > Dendrobatidae > Oophaga > Oophaga sylvatica. Next base: position 614,180,756 of record JARQOD010000002.1, read on the forward strand.
CTGCCAGCGGTCATGTGTGCCACTACTTAAGAGAAATTAATATTCACCTCTCTCCATGCCCAGAGAGGTGAATATTCATTTCTCTTAAGTAGCGGCACACGTGACCGCTGGCAGCAGCAGGAAGGCTCCAGCTGACACTGCACGCTACTGAAGACCAATACCAGGATAGGGATGGGGCCATGCATACTAGGGTGAAATGGGTCTTGCATACTAGGATAGGGATGAGGAGGCAATGTGTATCAGGATGGGGACCATATATATACCAAGATTAAGGATATTAAGTATAGAATTTACCACATTTTTGCATCAATTTTTTTCCTAATTTTCTCCTCTAAAACCTAGGTGCATCTTATAGTCCGGTGCGTCTTATAGTCCGAAAAATACGGTGTAATTCTTACATATTGACTATCTGTGCAATTTTCTGATATGTTCTTTAATAGTGTTGAGCGATATTGCTCGATATCTAAAAATATCGTATCGAAATTGTATCGCCGATAGCACTAAATATCGTCGATATCCGATTACGATACCGGAAGTCCAATGTAAGTCTATGGGAACAAAATATCGCAACTAAAAAAAACCTTTATTTCCTTGTAAACACTAAATATACACACATAGAATACATATATATATATATACATGTCATTGTGACATATATATATACATATATGTATAGTTTATACACTTCTACATAGTAAAATATCCTCTGATTCAATTGCCGGGTAAAGCCGGCTTCTGTGAAAAGACAGAAGCACCCGACATGAAATGACACTTGGTGTACATAGGGTTAACCATGTCTTTTCATGTCGTTTGCAATCTGATTTGCACAAACAATTACATCAGTCTATGTGTGCAAAATTTCACACCTGTAGGGGTTAATTAAAGGTGTAAATTCGTTGTAAAAAAACGGACTTTTTTGCTACGAATTTACACCTTTAATTAACCCCTACAGGTGTGAAATTTTGCACACTTACACTCATGTAATTGTTTGTGCAAATCATATATCAAACTACATGAAAAGACATGGTTAACTCTATGTAAACCAAGTGTCATTTCATGTCGGGTTCTGCATTTTCACAAAAGCCGGCAATTGAATTAGCGGCTATTATACTATGTAGAAGTGTATGAACTATAAATATAAATATATATATATATGTGTCACAAATTTAATGACATGTATATATATATATGAGGTGTAAAATTGCTGAAAAAAAATGCGTGGGCTCCCGCCCTATTTTCGCAACCAGACAGACAAAGCCAGTGAGTGGGGGCAGATAATAATAGCCCAGAGAGGGACCATTATTTTTGGCCCCCCCCCGGCTACTAACATCTGCCCCAGACACCCCAGAAAGGGCAAATCTCTAATTAGATTTGCCCTTTCTGGCACTTTGCCCGTCTATTCCCATTGCCCTGTAGCGGTGGCGAATGGGTTAATAAGGGGTTAAAATGACCTTGCAATTGAAAGGTCACTTTAAGCCAGGTTAATAATTGAGAGCTGTCAATTAGACAACTATCAATTATTAATCCTATTGTATGAAAGAAAAATCAAACACACACACTTTAATAAAAAAGAAGTTTAATGAAATAATCACACAGTTTTTGACCATATTTTATTTTCCTGCTAAAACCATTTCCTGTAATAAAAATAAAATAATAAAGCAAAATTATTCTTACCAATCCGATGTACAGTCAGGTCCCACGGTGTAATCCTTCAGAAAGGGTTAATGTTTACTGCAGGGACCGCAGCTAATGCTGCAGCTTCACAGTAAACCCCCAAATGAATGAGTTCCTCTCCTGGCTGACAGGAGAGGAAGTGGAAAGCTTAATTGATTGCTTTCCACTTTCACTTCAGGTCAGCCAGGGACACAATCAGTGACGTCAGAGGGAACTGGTTAACAAAAATAGGGGATCCCCTCGAAAAAAATTGGCGTGGGGTCCCCCCTATTTTTGTTAACCAGCCAGATGAAGCAGACCGCTGAGGCCTGGTTTTTCAGGCTGGTAAGGATCCAATATCCATGGACCTTGCCAGCCTGATAATACCAGGCCACAGCAGTCTGCTTAGCTTGGCTGGTTAACAAAAATAGGGGATCCCCTCGAAAAAAAAACGGCGTAGGGGTCCCCCTATTTTTGTTAACCAGCCAAGTAAAATGCAGACTGCTGCGGCTGGTATTAAAAGACTGTCAAGGCCCATGGATTTTGGCCCTCAACAGCCTGATAATACCAGGCTACAGCAGCCCCACATTTGGCGCATCAAAAGATGTGCCAATTGTGGCACTTTACCCGGCTCTTCCCACTTTCCCTGTAGCGGTGGCAAGCGGGGTAATAAGGGGTTAATGTCGCCGTTAATTGCACGGTGACAATAAGCCCGGTTAATAATGGAGAGGCGTCAATAAGACACCGATCCATTATTAATCCCAAAGTTATTAAATGCATAAAAAAAAGACAAAGCAAGAAAAAAGTATTTTAATGAAATAAAAGAGACAACACAGTTTTCATTTCTTTTATTGTACTTATTCCTGCGACGCCATCGATCTCCTGTAAAAAAAGAAAAAAAACAAACTAACAGTATACCACCTGTCCGACGCAGTCCATAGTAACGACAGTCCCACGACGATCCAGCTCTGCTACATCGCAATGACAGGCAGAGCCTGTCATCGCGACTCAGCACAGCTGATTACCTGCTTCCCCGGCGGTGACATCATCGGACTGACTGCTTTACGGCCGGGATTACCTAGCAGTCACTGCAGTTATCGCGAGAAACTGCATGTGACCGCCGGGGAGAAGAGGATGGCGGCCATGAAGCAGTCCAGGCCGTGACCGCCGGAGATCTTCTGCCAGGTAAGTGCCGCTGACTCCTGACAGACCCGACCGACGGACACTGACAGTGACAGACCCGACCGACGGACACAGACAGTGACAGTGACAAATCCGATTCCGGTATTCGATAAGACGAAAATATCGAAACGAATTATCGAAAGGCCGATAGAGCTAATATCGGCCGATAGCCGATATTTGCATTATCGTATCGCTCAACACTATTCTTTAATCATCTTACTCCAAGGGTCTTATATTTTAAACTATTTTAAAGTTTATAAAGCATATAATACTTTGTTAATTACTTCAAGTTAGTGGTGATATAGATAGATTTTTGTAATTGATGAACAAAGTAAAATATGCAAAATCACTTTTCTCTAGAAGACAGAAAACTGTATTCAATTCAAATGGTAGATGGCCCCAGTGTGTTAGGGCTGGCGGAACGCACCAAATAAATATAAATAATAGGTGCGTTCGCAGCCCGGGGTCCACCGTGCAGGCAGAGCCTGCTGCTAGTAAGATGGCGGTATAAGCGAACTCTGTTACTTCACAGAGTCGCAAACATAGATGCTATGGCACTATATGGCGGTATAAGCGAACTCTGTTACACCACAAAGTCGCTGAGGTACAGACGCAGAGATAGAGACTGTGTCCTGTTAACACCACAGGGGTACACAGATAACTGCTGTGCGGATAGCAGTCCGTGGTCATGCAGTCAGCAACGCAAACAAGCAACTCCTCATCGGAAAAGCCGGTATTCTAGAGGCTATTTCAGCCAAGCCTGAACACGTGCATACAAATCTCACTGGAGGTGCCGGTATTCTAGGGGCTTATTTCAGCCGAGCCCTAACCACATGCGTGCATGATCACACTGGCGCAAAGCACATAACACAATTGATACTAGCGCACGGCCGAGCGGTCATGCGCACCTTTTATAGTAGCAGCTACAGGACCTTCCAGAAAAGGACCAATAAGAAACTGTTCCAGAACACAAGAAGTTTCAGGACCTTCCTGGCGGACCAATGGGAGTCGCTGCTGTAACCGAGCATGTGACCCCTGATCTCCAATGGGAGATCTTGCCCTAGGCATGCTCAGATGGAAAAATGCAAGACTTAGTCCCAAAGACGTCTGCTCGCCGCTGACCAGTACTGACTACAATAGCAGAACCTGGAGAGGCAGCAGTAATCCTCTACACAGTGTTAGACTGGGCGAGATGCTGGGACCAACGTCTCTGCTGAGCAGAGTCCACTGCGGCCGGAGACGGATGGGAGACCGCAGCAGGAATGGTTCGAGATTGCCCTTGTGCAGAATCGTGAACTCGACCTCTAACATCGTGTTACTCAAAGTTCAAACCTATGAAAAGAGCCTTGAAATATGACTTCATCTGCATATGGCAGACTATATTGATGTTTTTGCTCCTCCTAATAAGGGTTCTTATTAGCTGTGTTATGGACTCAACTGGTAAAGAGATTCATAAGTCAGAGTAAGCAGCATGGACTGAAGTCATTGATGCAGCAGCATAGGTGGATAGGATGATCTGGAGCTACAGTTGACATTTAGAGCACTGTGGGACAGGAAAGCTGAATTCTCCAGATGGCATATGGAAATTGAGGATCAGTAGAACTGGATACGTGATCAGGTACCTTGATTTCCTTAGTGAAATGCAACTATTGCATCAATTATTATACTCCTTTAAATTAAGACACAAATCCATAAGTTTCTTCATGATCTGACACTGCAATAGCATAGAGGAGACGGAGGCTACACACCTGTACAGCATTTCTGGAGTAATTTCTTCCTTATTCAAGCACATATGTCTGAATTTTCAATAAAAATCTAATTGAAAAGAAGAAACATAGTTGTTTTTATTTGCAAAGCAGGTACCTTGGAATAGCAGAGTCATATAGATCAGTAAGCTTCTAAATGCACAGCAAAGTTTGCACAGCACACAAGAACAGCAGAATTGAGTCAGCAGACAAGCACCTTGAAGTAGCAGAGCTGAGTAAGCGAATAATACGCAGGAGTAGCACAGCTGAGAAGGCAGATAGATTTCTTAGATTAATGTCAGCTCACAGGAAAAGCAGAACTGGGTCAGCAGACAGTCACACTTGAGTAGGAAAACCAAGTTTGTAATAAGCACCCAGGAGACGCAAAGTTGAATAGGCAGACAAATACCTTGTATTTGTACAACTAAGTATGTGGTCAGTGCCCAGGAAGAGCAGAGATGAATTAGCAGACTAGGCATCCTGAAGTAGCAAAGCTGAGTGTGCAGTCAGCATCCAGGAAAGTTAGCTGAGTCATCAGGGGCATATTGGAGTAGCAGAGACAAATGTTTCATAGATGGCACTCTTTGGGAGAAATGAAGAGATGCTCAATGAAAATTAAACTGGAATGACCTTGTGGAATAAACAGAGTTCTAGCAAAGTGGTAGACAATGTGGATACAGAAAAGCCTGAATTCTCAGGATCACACAGCTGCCTATGATGGCATTAAAGGACCTGGGATGAAGACATTAGACCATAGTAACCAAATGGGCACTAGCACAAAGGGCGCTAGTTAGCAGGAAACGAGGCAGCAAAGCCCAGCTCTGGACATATGACAGGTGAGTATCAGTGATATGTCGTAGGAATGGTCTCAATGCTAACTTTCTTTACAGGGATTTATCTAGTCATTAGTATTTAAGTGTATTTAATAAGTGAATTTGACCTATTCAATTCACAGGTAATCTGGTGAAAAAATCATAATATCCTCAAAAGTTAGTAACTAGCTGGATCCATCGCTTATCTAATTTATTCTAAATTTAAATGTATCAAGGGTCAGTATAAAATACAATAAACCATGTAAAAATCTCAATGAATAAGTTAGAAAAAGAGACAAATTTAAACACAGAAATGTATCTTATATTCAGTGTTCAAACCATTTGGATATAAAGTGTAAAGCCGTAAGATCCACCAGAATTCCTACAGTTTTAATGGCATTTAGAAAATGTGTGAAAAGCAGCAACTCGACCTTTCCAATCCTCTGTTGGGCTAATTCTCATTTAAATTTTGTTTATTCACTCGCCTAATATACAGTAACCCAAAACGGCAACAGAATAACATACTGTATATATTAAATAGTGTATACATAGTAAAGCGATATAATTTAGGCAGGTAAGAGATTTCACATTTTGGGAAATTCGCATTGATGAGGAATTGATATTACTTTTTACATTCCACATAATCTTCACGTTAAGAAAGGGTGCATCACTCCATAAATATAGATCACCTCCCTCATATTCCATTTATGATAATGGCCACTGTGAAAGCTTTAAGTGTGCATCTTTAGCTAAATTGGGCAATCAGTTTGATTTGCAAAGCATGCTATAAGTGTATTGGTATGCAAGTGCAGCTGTTTTTTCTGCAATTTGTCCTGTTTTTAGTGCCATATAATTGCCTTAAAGTACCACTCCAACATTTTTTGTTGGATGCCCAATTAACCATAGGTAATGTGTGAATATGCTGTGCATTAAAATACTGTATTTACCCAATCTGCTACTTCCAACAACTCCAGACCTCTCCTGCATAATGTTGCCGCAACTTTGATCTTCCAACTCACACAATGGCCTTTTCGTTTTTTTCTTAATGTAAGCCTATGAGAACCTCGATTAAAATATTATATTACATTGTAATATAATATATATATATTACTATTGTACATAGGTCCCACCAAGTTAATATTGAGTAAAAGATTGTTTATTTTGAGTGGTGGCCTCCCTCGTTGAACAGTTCTGGCCAGCTGAAGTCACTGGCATCATGTCGTCTACAAGAGCATAGCACCCATTTATATGAAGCCCACATGCCCAGTCAGGACTTCACCTTCATGCAACATGGCGGGGTGTATGTGACGAGTTCCAAGCCCACGGCTACCACCCTGCGACACGTTACATATCCATGTAAGCCAAAGCTTATGGCTTTAACTACAGTTCCAACTACATGAATTTGTGGAGAACATGGACTTTCTGGTCATCATACTAGTGGTTCTTCTTGAGCCAAAACTTAATATACCTGCACTTTTAATCTATAAAATGTTTGCATGCCCAAGGTTTAAGTCTCAAAAGATAAATTTGTACCAGTAACTAGAGTTGAGCGATACTTTCCGATATCCCTAAGTATCGGAATCGGAATGGTATCGCCGATACCATTAAAATATCGGCGATACCCGATACCGATACCGGAAGTCCCATGTAAGTCTATGGGAACAAAATATCGGAACTAAAAAAACCCCATTCTTTCCTTGTAAACACTAAATATACACACATAGAATACATATATATATATATATACATGTCATTGTGACATATATATATACATATATGTATAGTTTATACACTTCTACATAGTAAAATATCCTCTGATTCAATTGCCGGGTAACGCCGGCTTCAGTGAAAAGACAGAAGCACCCGACATGAAATGACACTTGGTGTACATAGGGTTAACCATGTCTTTTCATGTCCTTTGCTATCTGATTTGCACAAACAATTAAATCAGTCTATGTTTGCAAAATTTCACACCTGTAGGGGTTAATTAAAGGTGTAAATTAGTTGTAAAAAAAACGGACTTTTTTGCTACGAATTTACACCTTTAATTAACCCCTACAGGTGTGAAATTTTGCACACATAGACTGATTTAATTGTTTGTGCAAATCAGATAGCAAAGGACATGGTTAACCCTATGTACACCAAGTGTCATTTCATGTCGGGTTCTGCATTTTCACAAAAGCCGGCAATTGAATTAGCGGCTATTATACTATGTAGAAGTGTATGAACTATAAATATATATATATATATATATATGTGTCACAAACTCAATGACATGTATATATATATATGAGGTGTAAAATTGCTGAAAAAAAATGCTTGGGCTCCCACCCTATTTTCGCAACCAGACAAACAAAGCCAGTGAGTGGGGGCAGATAATAATAGCCCAGAGAGGGACCATTACTTTTGGCCCCCCCCCCGGCTACTAACATCTGCCCCCAGACACCCCAGAAAGGGCAAATCTCTAATTAGATTTGCCCTTTCTGGCACTTTGCCCGTCTATTCCCATTGCCCTGTAGCGGTGGCGAATGGGTTAATAAGGGGTTAAAATGACCTTGCAATTGAAAGGTCACTTTAAGCCAGGTTAATAATTGAGAGCTGTCAATTAGACAACTATCAATTATTAATCCTATTGTATGAAAGAAAAATCAAACACACACACTTTAATAAAAAAGAAGTTTAATGAAATAATCACACAGTTTTTGACCATATTTTATTTACATGCTAAAACCATTTCCTGTAATAAAAATAAAATAATAAAGCAAAATTATTCTTACCAATCCGATGCACAGTCAGGTCCCACGGTGTAATCCTTCAGAAAGGGTTAATGTTTACTGCAGGGACCGCAGCTAATGCTGCAGCCTCACAGTAAACCCCCAAATGAATGAGTTCCTCTCCTGGCTGACAGGAGAGGAAGTGGAAAGCTTAATTGATTGCTTTCCACTTTCACTTCAGGTCAGCCAGGGACACCATCAGTGACGTCAGAGGGAACTGATTAACAAAAATAGGGGTTCCCTTCGAAAAAAAAATGGCGTGGGGTCCCCCCTATTTTTGTTAACCAGCCAGATGAAGCAGACCGCTGAGGCCTGGATTTTCAGGCTGTTAAGGAGCCAAGATCCATGGACCTTGCCAGCCTGATAATACCAGGCCACAGCAGTCTGCATATCTTGGCTGATTAACAAAAATAGGGGATCCCCTCGAAAAAAATTAGCGTGGGGTCCCCCCTATTTTTGTTAACCAGCCAGATGAAGCAGACCGCTGAGGCCTGGTTTTTCAGGCTGGTAAGGATCCAATATCCATGGACCTTGCAAGCCTGATAATACCAGGCCACAGCAGTCTGCTTAGCTTGGCTGGTTAACAAAAATAGGGAATCCCCTCGAAAAAAAAACGGCGTGGGGATCCCCCCTATTTTTGTTAACCAGCCAAGTAAAATGCAGACTGCTGCGGCCTGGTATTAAAAGACTGTCAAGGCCCATGGATTTTGGCCCTCAACAGCCTGATAATACCAGGCTACAGCAGCCCCACATTTGGCGCATCAAAAGATGTGCCAATTGTGGCACTTTACCCGGCTCTTCCCACTTGCCCTGTAGCGGTGGCAAGCGGGGTAATAAGGGGTTATTGTCACCGTTGATTGCACGGTGACAATAAGCCCGGTTAATAATGGAGAGGCGTCAATAAGACACCGATCCATTATTAATCCCAAAGTTTTTAAATGTTTAAAAAAAAGACACAGCAAGAAAAAAGTCTTTTAATGAAATAAAAGAGACAACACAGTTTTCATTTTTTTTATTACTCTCTCATTCCTGCGACGCGATCGATCTCCTGTAAAAAAATAAAAAAAACAAACCAACAGTATACCACCTGTCCGACACAGTCCATACTAACGATTGTCCCACGACGATCCAGCTCTGCTACATCGGAATGACAGGCAGAGCCTGACATCCCGGAGCAGCACAGCTGCTTACCAGCTTCCCCGGCGGTGACGTCATCGGACTGCTTTACGGCCGCGATTATCCAGCAGTCACTGCAGTTATCGCAAGATATTGCATGTGACCGCCGGGGAGAAGAGGATGGCGGCCATTAAGCAGCCCGGGATGTGACCGCCGGAGATCTTCTACCGGGTAAGTGCCGCTGACTCCTGACAGACCCGACCGACGGACACTGACAGTGACAGTGACATTCCGATTCCGGTATCCGATATGACGAAAATATCGGAACTCGGAATCGGAATTCCGATACAGCCAATATCGGCCGATACCCGATACTTGCGGTATCGGAATGCTCAACCCTACCAGTAACGCAACCATATTTGGTGCCTCAATGCAGTGGTCAAACAGTCCAGGTTCTCCTCTGAATACATAATTATTAAGGTAACATCATGTTTGCCAGACTTCCTAAAGGCTTTTGGGCATATGGTTTATTACACATTAGGTGAACTTTTTTAGCTTCCACATTAATATGGGTAATGTGCAACCCTTAGGTATTCTAAGTCATTTCCAAGTCAAATTTGATGTGAGATAGAAGGAATTTTATTGTATTTGGAAATATTTTCAGGTATTCTTCTCTTTGTTTGGCCCAATTGTCAAGGTTACAAAAGGTAAATATAAGGCCATATAAGTGTAGATTGACTCCCTCATATTCTATTTATGATATTCGCCACTGTGAAAGCTATAAGTGTACATCTTTAACTAAATTGGTCAATCAGTACAATACATGGAAAATACTGTAAGTGCATTGGTATGCAAGTGCAGCTATTTTCCGGCATTTTGTACTTTTTCAGTGCCATACAATAATGTTAATAGTAGACAACAATGGAGAAAAAAACTATCAAACAAACTTTGAAGGGACTATCTAAAATGCATTTATTGGATGTTCAGCAGATGTTCGTTTGGTCAATTATTTGGGAAATAAGTATGGGACAGTTGAATTTCAACATTCCCAATCCATTGTTCTTGAGGAAGATAAGCCACAACCAAAGTTGTCTGGCAGATGTTTATTCCTTGTTCATTATTGAGAACACAAGCACGATCGACTGAACTTTTGCATTATGTACATACACAGTGTATGTTTATGGAAAAGTCTGGAGTAATTGATGTTTGACAAAGGCATATTCTGCCAACAGCTAAATGTTAATCTACTTTGACCGTCATTCGAGATCAGATGGACAATTTTCAATTTCATGGCAGATTTGTTCATGCGTTATAATTTTACCTACACCCATTGCTTACATTCACATCCACTCCCATGCTCAGATAAATGTGATGGATATGGATACTTTTCCAACTTCCCTACAAGACTATCGTCCAGTGGCCTTAACATCGCATGCTATGAAGTCCTTGGAGAGAATAATACTCGCCTACTTGTGCCCGAGGGTGAGGGCCTACACTGACCCCCTGCAGTTTGCGTACCAGCAGAGATTGGGGGTGGATGATGCTGTAGCGTCTCTGCTACATACAATGCATTCGTTCTTGGACAATGATGGAACTGCAGTGCGCGCTATGTTCTTAGACTTCTCTAGTGCTTTCAATACCCTACAGCCGCTCTTACTACATAATAAGTTGACTGCTATGGCGGTAGATGAGGGGATGGTGAACTGGATAAGTGACTACCTGACAGACAGGCCGCAGTTTGTAAGGATGGGGGAGGTGGTATCTGGCAGTGTACGGAGCAGTGTGGGAGCCCTCAGGGTACAGTGCTGTCACCCTTCCTCTTCTCATTGTATACAGCTGACTTTCAGTATAAATCTGATTTTTGTCACCTCCAAAAATTCTCAGATGACTCCGTGATTGTAGGGGGCATTGTGGGGGGCGGGGGGAGGAGGAATATAGAAGGGTGGTTTCTGACTTTGTGGATTGGTGTCAGACTAACTGTCTAGAACTAAATGTAAAGAAAACCAAGGAGATGGTGGTGAGTTATAGAAGGAAAAAGGAAGATTACATACCAATCACCATTGCTGGCCAGGAGGTTGACATTGTTGAGAGCTACAAATATTTGGGGGTTCACCTTGACAGTAAACTCGATTGGAGGTGTCATACAGAAAAGGTTTACAAGAAGGGAATGAGCAGACTGTACTTTCTGCGGAAGCTCAGGTCGTTCAATGTGTGCAGTAAAATGCTGGAGATGTTCTACCAGTCTGTTGTAGCAAGCGCCATCTTTTTTGCTATCATTTGCTGGGGCAGTAGTGTGCGAGTAGCTGACGCTAATAAACTCAACAAACTTATCAAGAAGGCAAGCGCAGCTGTTGGCCTCCATCTTGACTCTTTTGAGGAGGTATTGGAGGATAGAATTCAGAAGAAGTGTAGGGCAATAATGAACAATAACACACACCCACTATACGAGCTGTTCTTGAATCAGAAGAGCACATTCAGCAGCCGTCTAATCCTACTAAGGTGCAAGAAGGAGAAATTCAGGAAATCGTTTGTACCTACTGCTATGGGGATGTATAATAATTTCCTAAGGGTGGTAGAAAATAATGACTGATGGCTGGTGTACTAATGTCAATTAACATTATCTTATATATACCTGAACTACACACTTTTATTTATTATGTAATGTTGGTACACCTGTGCAAGATTTGTGTCCTATTTTATGTATTTTGTGTCCTATTTTATGTAATATTTTATGTACTGCTGTTTGTATTGCTGCTGTAATACTGTAATTTCCCCCGGGATCAATAAAGTGTATCGTATCGTATCGTATATGTATATTTTCAAACTATATTAACTAGGCAACTAGGTAAATGTGAATGGCCACTTTTATGTGGAATAAGGCCGAGAGGCTCCAACTATAAAGTCTGAAGCAGAGCATTGAGCCAGGCATTAACCTCTTTATATCAGAGCCAATTGTCATCTTCCTGACCAGGCCAAAATTTTCAAACCTGACATTTGTCAGTGCGTGTCGTAATAATTCTGGAATGTGTCTACATACTCATAGTGATTATGCAATTGCTTTTCATGGCACATTGTACATTATGTTCAGGGGAAATCTAGATACAGTTGAAACCAGAAGTTTACATACACTACATAAAAAGATACAGCTGCATGTTTTTCTCAATATCTAACATGAAATCAGATTAAACTTTCCTGTTTTAGGTAAATTAGGATTACCAAAATCATTATTTGCCAAATTCCAGAATAATGAGAGAGAATGTTTTAAGGCATTTTTATTAATTACTGCAAAGTCAAAAGTTTACATACATTTCATTAGTATTTGGTACCACTGCCCTTAAACTGAATGACTTGGGTTAAATGTTTAGGATATCCTTCCGCAAGCTTTTCACAATAGTTGATTGGAATTTGGGCCCATTCCTCCAGACAAAACTGGTGCAACTGCTCCAGGTTTGTAGGTCGCCTTACTCGCATCGGCCTTTTCAACTTTACTCATAAATTTTCAATAAGATTACAATCAGGACATTGTGATGGCCACTCCAAAACATTGACTTTGTTATCCTGAAGCCACTTTGTTACCATTTTGGTAGTATGCTTCTGGTCATTGTCCATTTGGAAGACCCATTTCCGCCCAAGCTTTAACTTCCTGGCTGATGTCTTGAGATGTTGTTTCACTTATTGCCCATAATCTTCTTTTCTCATGATGCCATCTATGTTGTGAAGTGCACCAGTCCCTCCTGCAGCAAAATAACATTACAACATAATGCTGCCACCTCCGTGTTTCACAGTTGGGATGGTGTTCTTAGGCTTCCAAGCTTCTCCCTTTTTCCTCCAAACGTAACGATGGTCATTATGCCCAAAAAGTTCAATTTTAGTTTCATGAGACCACAGTAAATTTCTCCAAATATTAAAGTCTTTGTTCCTGTGTGCATTTACAAACATAAATCTTTACTCTTTGATCTTTGGATCAACATGTTAGGCTATGGGTTGAACTAGATAGACTTAAAGTCTTTCTTCAACCTTAAAAACTATGTTACTATGGTACCTGGCAGACTGGGAAATCATATTTTGACCTCGAATTGCTACGATAACCTTCAGCACCCCACGATCATTTCACAGGGTGCTGCTCCTCCCTTTCACCACCATGTATATGACACTGTTGCTTTCACATGGCATCTACAGGTATAAACATAAAGGAACAATTCTGCCACCAACCCTTGATATTAGCTCAAGAGCTCAACTACCAGTTAAGCAGAACTCCTGTGATAATCAATTTGGGCAAAAGTCCTGTGGCCGCACAATTACCTGGGGTGTACCTATTCATCCAAATGCGGAAGAACCTTAAAAAATAGGACATAGTGGTATGTCCAATGTCGACAAGAGGTTACAAACATATCTAATTAGGCAGCATGCATTGCTTCAGGGCATAAATTATTATATTTTTCCCAGATGTCAAAGTAATGCAAAATGCAATTAATGTAACAAAACCGATTAAGTCTACGTACAGATTTTCCTTGGCTTTCTAAAATGGCACAAATAAAACACGAGTTTCTAAAATGACGCAGAGAGCTCTAAAAACAGATGTTTTAACAAACATAGATCAATGGTTGAACAACAGTGTGACACGATTACAAATGAATCAAGAGCTTTTGAAATCATCTTGGAGGAGGTCATCAATCTTTCTCTATAGTTCTGCCTTAAATTGATACATAGTGTCAACTTTCTATTTCATGTCACGTACTAAAATATATCAAGTTAATCTCTCTCTACTTTCTTAATAAGATAATATCTTTAGATTCAACTCTTCAGGTCTGAGATTAGTGACGTTAGTTTATTCGCTTTTTGAAATATTAACTGAGGAATAAATTGGTAAGTGTTTATTTTTATCACTCAGCCACGCAAGGCTAATTAAGATACTAGATCCAATGCCTGAACTGACTGCGGCTCTCCCTACCTGAACCTGCAGCCTAATAGTCACATTGAGTCAGGAGACCAGAAAATCAAATCCCGTAGGTTTCTAGGTTTGCCAAAAAAATTAGTCTAATTTACCTCCTGAAGAATCTATGAAAAAAACATTTTTAGTGCATCTCTCTTGAACTTCTTTTGGAAGTTTTTGTGTGAACACATTAAAATCACGAAAATGCAATAATTGATTAAAGGTTAAGCCCAACACACCTTACAGAACACCATGCAATGTGGCTGGTCTTTGGTAGAAACTAGAGTTGAGCGATACTTTCCGATATTCAAAAGTATCGGAATCGGAATGGTATCGCCGATACCCAAAAAATATCGGTGATACCCGATACCGATACCGGAAGTCCAATGTAAGTCTATGGGAACAAAATATCGAAATAAAAAAAAAACATTCTTGCCTTGTAGGTTAATTGTACATGAAGGAAAACAACAAATAGTAATGTAGAATGTATTGGGGGAGGTTGAGGAGACATTAAAGGCATAGATGTTTAACCCAATCCAATGGAATAGCATTATTTTTTTTTTTTAGGAAATATGTTCGGATTGACGAAGAAATTGACAATGTTGTTAACCTTTTTTCTATTTTGGCAAATATGTATGTTTCACAACTTCCATGCTCTTCACCTGTTTAACTTTTGCCACACTTTCTCCTTCATAATCTTCAGCAGCATCATCTTTGTCATCAAATTATTCTTCATCTTCACCTTCTTTATCTTCTTCTAAAACTTCTTGCTTTTCATCTTTTTGTTAACATTACTCATATTGTTCTTTTTAAACTATTATTCTTCTTCATATTATAGTCCTTCATCTTCTTCATCATATTCTTATTTGTGACATAGATTCCTGTACTTGTAATCTGTAAAAGTATGATTTTTTCATCGTTCCGTTCTTGCTGCCACAAAAGATTTAAATTACAACAGTATTTGTCCGTGTTCAGTTTAGCCTGCAGCATCAGGCATTTACCAGGGGCACCTCGAGGAGGAACGGACTCACCCCCATACACTGCTTAGTCTTCTTCTGCTTATAATTTAGAGCATATATTTTGTTCTTCATTTTGGTCTTATACTTCATGTTCTTCTGCTTTTAGATCTTCTGCTTATTGTTCTTGTGTCTCTTGTTCTGTATCTTGTATTTGTAGCACAACCTTGTACCAGCTGATGTTACTGGGACACGGTTACTAAGCAGGAGGTACCTGTGCTCCAAAGCACTACCAAGGACCAGCAGACGTTGCTGGAACTCGGATACCGAGATGGAGGCACCTAGGCCAAAGGCACTGCGGAGAACCAGTTGACGGTACTGGAGCCCGGATGGGTAGCAGAAGGTACAAGAGCCAATGCAAGTAACGAGGACCAGCTGACTGTGCTGGAACCCGGAGGGGCAGCAAAAGGAAAAGAGCCAATGGCACAACCAAGGACCAGCTGACGTTACTGGGACACGGTTACTAAGCAGGAGGTACCTGTGCTCCAAAGCACTACCAAGGACAAGCAGACATTGCAGGAACTCGGATACCGAGATGGAGGCACCTAGGCCAAAGGCACTGTGGAGAACCAGCTGACGGTACTGGAACTCGGACGGGTACCATAAGGCACCCATGAAAATGTAAGTTGACAGGCCGCAAGCCGTCTGCAGTTACCAAATCACACAGTCCTACAGTGGGTGCTTGTCCTATTTTCACAACGGAAAGAGCCTTTATTTACATATACCACAGCACACATAGGAATCACCTAAACTGCAGGCACCATAGAGTCGGATAACCGGAATGCAACATGACAGGACAACTTATTGGAGGCTAATTTACGTTGACACTGCCAGCAAACAGCTGTGGTGCTGTAACCAGGGTGGGCATGAGTCAGTACCCGTGCCAATTACTTCCGAGCAACAACTGGCGGTGTTGGAGCCCAGGGATGAGAGGAGGACAGGGTGGAGACACACAGCAGGGGAACAGCTGCCATTACTCAACCCCAGTAACACAGGAGCAAGTGTTGACTGTGCTAACAGCACTTACAGGCAACAACTGGCGGTGTTGGAGCCCAGGGTCCAATGCATCGACTTCAATTGCTTCCACCTCCTCTCAGGAACACAGCACTGTTGATCAACCATCTGTCTCTTCACCGCCTGCCAAATTGCCCAGTCAGTCAGAGAGTTGTGTACAGGAGCCAGCTGAGTCTCTGCTTCTGTTCTAAGAATCTGTTGGTTTGCAAACAGGGGCACAGCCAAGCAGCATTCTGGAATGTGAAGAAGAGGGAGTATGCAGTGATGCGCAACAGCTGTGTCTCTCTGAATCTGAAGAGGCGGGTGAGACAGTGCCGATGGTCAGCACACCGCAGAACGCATCTGATGATGATGAGACTCAGGTGCCAGTTTCTGTTGAGCATGGTGGTGGCCAGACCACCCAACAGCAGCAGGTGTTGGAAGAGGTTAGTGGAGATGATGAGGTCCAAGACCCAACATGGCGTGAGGAACAGGAAGGTGGTGGTAGCAGCTTTGAGGAAGCGATTGCCCCAACGGTACAAACAGGAGGGAGAGTTAGGCTGCATACTCTGTTGCCTGTAGCCTCCATTTTGGCACCTGTTCGGATTTCTCTTACAAAAGTCTAAACGGACGCTCCCAGGACTTGCACTGCGTGGTCCTTTTTTCACACACTTGCAGATGATATTTGCTATGTCAAATGCAAGCTGTGTAATCAAAAAGTAAAAAGAGGTAAAGTGTCAGTAACCTCAATACCACAAATATGTGTAAACATGTGCGGAGAAAACACGTAGTTGAGTTACAAAGACACACTGAAGATGTACAGTCTATAGAGAATCACTGCACAAGTTTAACTGCATATGTCATGGTTAAATTTGAAATTTTTATTGCACACTTGATGTGAAAAAAGAAAATAGCTATGAGACTACTGACTGACGTTTTGGGCAACGCAGTGGCCTTTATCAAATAGTCGCTGGAAGAGATAGAAAAATTTACAGTCAATGACAATGTATAATATATACAATATATACAATATATACATAGGGTGAAGAATATATATACATAGGAATTAGGCAACATGTTAAACATTTGGGTGATACTGTAGAACACGGAGAATTATCCCTCTAGGGTATGCGGGTGGATAATGTAGTTTTTTGTTGATTTTTGGGAGTGTGTAGAAAACAGGGGTGATGGGGTATTGAATATTAAGGAATGTCATAGTCTTACAGTCTATGGTGATCAATTAAAGATGTTTTGTCAGGATACGATCAATTTTTTGACAGATGTAAAATGTAAGGTCACAATTGAGTTGTCTGTAGGTTAGGTTAACTGACAGTTGTCTATGAATTTCGGCAATAGATTGGTCTTATTCATAATAACGATAGCACCCCCCTTATCTGCTGGTTTAATAATAATGTTGGGGTTATCTTTCAGAGATTTTATGGCTTGTTTATCTGTGGGTGTCAGGTTGTGGTGTATCGGGTGTAGGCCCAATCTCGGCAAACCATCCACGAGCACAGGCTCTGAATGCTGGCATTGCAAAACTCCTGTCCCTTGAAATGCTGTCATTCAGGCTGGTGGAGACTGACAGTTTACGGAACTTAATGGCATTGGCAGTCCCACAATACAATGTGCCAAGCTGATTTTATATCAGCAGGCAAGCCGTCCTGGTCTGCAAAAGCATGTTGTTGAGGTTAAAATTAAACATGCGCTACTAAACTCCGTCAGTAGCAATGTCCACCTGACCACCACTGCGTGGACCAGTACCCATGGCCAGGGACGATACCTTTCCCTTACTGCCCATTGGGTCAATGTTGTGGAGCCGGGTACAGATCTTGCGAGTGGCACTGTACGTGTTCAGGCAACTACAAGGATTGCGGGAATCAAGTCTGTACACATTGACTCCTCCTCCAGTTCCTCAGAAACATCGTTGCAGGAGCCGTCACGGTCTACCTCCACATGGACCCGTGAACGCTTAATAAGAATCTTTAGTTATATAGCGCCAACAGATTACGCAGCGCTTTACAGTTTAACAGTTTCAGAACACAAGTCATAAGTAGTGTTGAGCATTCCGATACTGCAAATATCGGGTATCGGCCGATATTAGCTGTATCGGAATTCCGATTCCGAGTTCCGATATTTTCGTCTTATCGGATACCGGAATCGGGATTGTCACTGTCACTGTCAGTGTCCGTCGGTCGGGTCTGTCAGGAGTCAGCGGCACTTACCCGGCAGAAGATCTCCGGCGGTCACGTCCTGCACTGCTTCATGGCCGCCATCTTCTTTCCCCGGCGGTCACATGCAGTTTCTCGCGATAACTGCAGTGACTGCTGGGTAATCGCGGCCGTAAAGCAGTCAGTCCGATGACGTCACCGCCGGGGAAGCAGGTAATCAGCTGTGCTGCGTTGCAATGACAGGCTCTGCCTGTCATTGCGATGTAGCAGAGCTGGATCGTCGTGGGACTATCGTTATGGACTGCGTCGGACAGGTGGTATACTGTTGGTTTGTTTTTTTCTTTTTTTACAGGAGATCGATGGCGTCGCAGGAATGAGAGAGTAATAAAAGAAATGAAAACTGTGTTGTCTCTTTTATTTCATTAAAAGACTTTTTTCTTGCTGTGTCTTTTTTTTATACATTTAATAACTTTGGGATTAATAATGGATCGGTGTCTTATTGACGCCTATCCATTATTAACCGGGCTTATTGTCACCGTGCAATCAACGGTGACAATAACCCCTTATTACCCCGCTTGCCACCGCTACAGGGCAAGTGGGAAGAGCCGGGTAAAGTGCCACAATTGGCACATCTTTTGATGCGCCAAATGTGGGGCTGCTGTAGCCTGGTATTATCAGGCTGTTGAGGGCCAAAATCCATGGGCCTTGACAGTCTTTTAATACCAGGCCGCAGCAGTCTGCATTTTACTTGGCTGGTTAACAAAAATAGGGGGGATCCCCACGCCGTTTTTTTTTTCGAGGGGATCCCCTATTTTTGTTAACCAGCCAAGCTAAGCAGACTGCTGTGGCCTGGTATTATCAGGCTTGCAAGGTCCATGGATATTGGATCCTTACCAGCCTGAAAAACCAGGCCTCAGCGGTCTGCTTCATCTGGCTGGTTAACAAAAATAGGGGGGACCCCACGCCAATTTTTTTCGAGGGGATCCCCTATTTTGTTAATCAGCCAAGATATGCAGACTGCTGTGGCCTGGTATTATCAGGCTGGCAAGGTCCATGGATCTTGGCTCCTTAACAGCCTGAAAATCCAGGCCTCAGCGGTCTGCTTCATCTGGCTGGTTAACAAAAATAGGGGGGACCCCACGCCAATTTTTTTCGAGGGGATCCCCTATTTTTGTTAATCAGCCAAGATATGCAGACTGCTGTGGCCTGGTATTATCAGGCTGGCAAGGTCCATGGATCTTGACTCCTTAACAGCCTGAAAATCCAGGCCTCAGCGGTTTTCTTCATCTGGCTGGTTAACAAAAATAGGGGGGACCCCACGCCAATTTTTTTCGAGGGGATCCCCTATTTTTGTTAATCAGCCAAGATATACAGACTGCTGTGGCCTGGTATTATCAGGCTGGCAAGGTCCATGGATCTTGGCTCCTTAACAGCCTGAAAATCCAGGCCTCAGCGGTTTTCTTCATCTGGCTGGTTAACAAAAATAGGGGGGACCCCACGCCAATTTTTTTCGAGGGGATCCCCTATTTTTGTTAATCAGCCAAGACATACAGACTGCTGTGGCCTGGTATTATCAGGCTGGCAAGGTCCATGGATCTTGGCTCCTTAACAGCCTGAAAATCCAGGCCTCAGCGGTCTGCTTCATCTGGCTGGTTAACAAAAATAGGGGGGACCCCACGCCATTTTTTTTTCGAAGGGAACCCCTATTTTTGTTAATCAGTTCCCTCTGACGTCACTGATTGTGTCCCTGGCTGACCTGAAGTGAAAGTGGAAAGCAATCAATTAAGCTTTCCACTTAAGGGCCCGTCTCACATAGCGATATCGCTACCGAGATCGCTGCTGAGTCACTAGTTTTGTGACGCAGCAGCAAGCTCACCAGCGATATCGCTGTGTGTGACATTCAGCGACGATCAGCCCCCCTGCCGGGTATCGCTGATCGTCGCTGAAATGTCAGGACCTTTGATCGCTGGTTTCCCGCTGATAGGCACACATCGCTGCGTGTGACAGGCGGGAGACCAGCTATCCGCTGGTAACCAAGGTACACAGCGGGTTTCCAGGCGCGGGGCTGTGCCTAGAAACCCGCTGTGTACCTTGGATACCAGCGCCCTGATGCAGGGAGCTGGTATCCAAGGTACACAGCGGGTTTCCAAGCGCTGCGCGGTGCCTGGAAACCCGCTGTGTACCTTGGTTACCAGCGGATCGCTGGTCTCCCGCCTGTCACACGCAGCGATGCGTGCCTGTCAGAGGGAAACCAGCGATCAAAAAAAGGTCCTGACATTTCTGCGACGATCAGCGATACCCGGCAGGGGGCTGATCGTCGCTGAATGTCACACACAGCGATATCGCTGGTGAGCTCGCTGCTGCGTCACAAAACTAGTGACTCAGCAGCGATCTCGGTAGCGATATCGCTATGTGAGACGGGCCCTTAAGCGATGTTACCCGCAGTGTCGCTGTCCCAGATCGCTGCCTGAGCTGCCTGTTTGGCAGCTCAGCAGCGATCATGTAGCGATACACCAGCGATCCTGACAAGTGCATATCGTTGTCGGGATCGCTGGTGTATCGTTATGTGACACCCAGCCTTTACTCTCCTGTCAGGCAGGAGAGGAACTCATTCATTTGGGGTTTACTGTGAGGCTGCAGCATTAGCTGCGGTCCCTGCAGTAAACATTAACCCTTTCTGAAGGATTACACCGTGGGACCTGACTGTGCATGGGATAGGTAAGAATAATTTTGCTTTTTTATTTTATTTTTATTACAGGAAATGGTTTTTGCAGTAAAATAAAAGATGGTCAAAAACATGTGTCTTTATTTCATTAAAATGATTTTTAATTAAAGTGTGTGTGTTTTATTTTTATTTCATGCAATAGGATTAATAATTGATAGTTGTCTAATTGACAGCTCTCAATTATTAACCTGGCTTAAGGTCACCTTTCAATAGCAAGGTGGCTTTAACCCCATATTAACCCATTCGCCACCGCTACAGGGCAATGGGAATAGACGGGCAAAGTGCCAGAAAGGGCGAATCTAATTATAGATTTGTCTTTCCTGGGGTGTCTGGGGGCAGATGTTAGTAGCCGGGGGGGGCAAAAATAATGGTCCCTCTCTGGGCTATTATTATCTGCCCCCACTCACTGGCTTTGTCTGTCTGGTTGCGAAAATAGGGCGGGAGCCCACGCATTTTTTTCAGCAATTTTACACCTCATATATATATATATACATGTCATTGAATTTGTGACACATATATATATATATTTATATTTGTAGTTCATACACTTCTACATAGTATAATAGCCGCTAATTCAATTGCCGGCTTTTGTGAAAATGCAGAACCCGACATGAAATGACACTTGGTGTACATAGGGTTAACCATGTCTTTTCATGTCCTTTGCTATCTAATTTGCACAAACAATTAAATCAGACTATGTGTGCAAAATTTCACACCTGTAGGGGTTAATTAAAGGTGTAAATTCGTAGCAAAAAAGTCCGTTTTTTTACAACGAATTTACACCTTTAATTAACCCCTACAGGTGTGAAATTTTGCACACATAGTCTGATTTAATTGTTTGTGCAAATTAGATAGCAAAGGACATGAAAAGACATGGTTAACCCTATGTACACCAAGTGTCATTTCATGTCGGGTGACATGAAATGACACTTGGTGTACATAGGGTTAACCATGTCTTTTCATGTCCTTTGCTATCTAAGGCCGGAGTCACACTGGCGACAAAATCGGACGACTGCAATGCGATGAAATATCGCATTGCAGTCGGACCTATGTTAATCTATGGAGCAGCTCCCAGTATCAGATTTTTTGTGGTCCGTTTTAAACGTCCGTGTACAATCGCAGCATGCTGCGATTGTCACCGATTGTCGGTCGACAATCGCCAATGCAAGTCTATGGGAGCGATGAAAAATCTGATTACAAACGGACCACACTGTGTGACTTGCGATGAAATCGCATCGGTGTCCTTTAGAAAAGCCGGCAATTCATCCCCGCCTATACTGTAAAATCACACTGACAGCTTTAATAAAGACTAGAAAGAATAGATATATACACATAGAACACATACATATATATATATACATGTCATTGTGACATGTATATATACATATATTTATAGTTCCTAGACTTCTACATACTGTAATAGCCGCTAATTCAATTGCCGGGTTTTGTGAAATCACAGAAGCCGACATGAAATGATACATTGTTTCCACACATTTAACCATGTAATTTCATGTATTTTTATATATGTTTGAAACATACAATTACATGAGTGTATTTGTGCAAAATTTCAGACATGTAGGGGTTAATTAAAGGTGTAATTTCGTTGAAAAAAAATGCGTGGGCTCCCGCTGTATTTTCCCACCAGACAGACAAAGCAAAGCGAGTGGGGGCAGATAATAATAGCCCAGGGAGGGTGCATTTTTTTGTGCCCCCCCTGGCTACTAACATCTGCCCCCAGACACCCAGAAAGGGCAAATCTATAATTAGATTCGCCCTTTCTGGCACTTTGCCCGTCTATTCCCATTGCCCTGTAGCGGTGGCGAATGGGTTAATCTCACCTTACTGTCACCTTGCAATTGAAAGGTGACCTTAAGGCAGGTTAATGATTGATAGCTGTCAATTAGACAACTATCAATTATTAATCCTATTGAAGTAAATAAAAAAACACACACACTTTAAGAATAAATAATTTTAATGAAATAAAAACACATTTTTTTGACCATATTTTATTTTACACTAAATCCGTGCGAAGCCATTGATCTCCTAAAATAAAGAAAAAGAAATAAAACAACATTATTCTTACCTATTCCGCCGATCTGTCACGTCCCACGCTGTAATCCTTCACAAAGGGTTAACTAGCTTTGAGCCAAGCAGTGCAAGTAATCCTGCATGCTCAGCTCAAAGCTCATGAATGAATAAGTTCCTCTCCTGGCGACAGGAGAGGATGTGTTTCATGAATGAAGCTTAATTGATTGTGTCCACTTTCCCTTTAGGTCAGGTCACTACAGTTAAATTGGCAAGAAATCAATTAAGCTCCATTCATGAATCTATTCCTCTACTTTCGCTGGGAGAGGAACTTATTCATTCAGGGGAATACAGGTCTGAGACAGCATTATTAGCTCTCTGCGACCTGTAACCTGTTAACCCTTTCTGATGGATTACACCGTGGGACCTGACTGTACATCGGATTGGTAAGTATAATTTTGCTTTTTTATTTTATTTTTATTACAGGAAATGGTTTTAGCAGGAAAATAAAATATGGTCAAAAACTGTGTGATTATTTAATTAAACTTATTTTTTATTAAAGTGTGTGTGTTTGATTTTTCTTTCATACAATAGGATTAATAATTGATAGTTGCCTAATTGACAGCTATCAATTATTAACCTGGCTTAAAGTGACCTTTCAATTGCAAGGTCATTTTAACCCCTTATTAACCCATTCGCCACCGCTACAGGGCAATGGGAATAGACGGGCAAAGTGCCAGAAAGGGCGAATCTAATTATAGATTTGCCCTTTCTGGGGTGTCTGGGGGCAGATGTTAGTAGCCAGGGGGGGCACAAAAAAAATGTACCCTCCCTAGGCTATTATTATCTGCCCCCACTCGCTTGCTTTGTCTGTCTGGTGGAGAAAATACAGCGGGAGCCCACGCATTTTTTTTTAACGAATTTACACCTTTAATTAACCCCTACATGTCTGAAATTTAGCACACATATACTCATGTAATTGTATGTTTCAAACATATATAAAAATACATGAAATTACATGGTTAAATGTGTGGAAACAATGTATCATTTCATGTCGGCTTCTGTGATTTCACTGAAGCCGGCAATTGAATTAGCGGCTATAACAGTATGTAGAAGTGTAAGAACTATAAATATGTATATATATATATGTCACAATGACATATATATATATATATATATATATATATATATATTATATGTGTATATATCTATTCTTTCTTTTGGCATTTAAATACTATTCTTTTGGATCCATTATATGTCAGTTTTGCAAGCCTGCGAGAAAATCTCGCAAGTCGGATGAAAATCGGATGTTACAAGGTACACACACATGCGATTAAATCGCATCTTTGAAGGAAAATCGGATGCCAGAAGGATGTGTGATGTTTTTATTTTGATCCGATTGTCGACCGTCTAAAACGGACCGATTTTTTGTGGTTGTGTGTGACTCCAGCCTAATTTGCACAAACAATTAAATCAGACTATGTGTGCAAAATTTCACACCTGTAGGGGTTAATTAAAGGTGTAAATTCGTAGCAAAAAAAGTCCGTTTTTTTTACAACGAATTTACACCTTTAATTAACCCTACAGGTGTGAAATTTTGCACACATAGTCTGATTTAATTGTTTGTGCAAATCAGATAGCAAACGACATGAAAAGACATGGTTAACCCTATGTACACCAAGTGTCATTTCATGTCGGGTGCTTCTGTCTTTTCACTGAAGCCGGCTTTACCCGGCAATTGAATGAGAGGATATTTTACTATGTAGAAGTGTATAAACTATACATATATGTATATATATATGTCACAATGACATGTATATATATATATATATGTATTCTATGTGTGTATATTTAGTGTTTACAAGGAAAGAATGGGTTTTTTTTAGTTGCGATATTTTGTTCCCATAGACTTACATGGGACTTCCGGTATCGGTATCGGGTATCGCCGATATTTTAGTGATATCGGCGATACCATTCCGATTCCGATACTTTAGGATATCGGAAAGTATCGCTCAACTCTAGTCATAAGTAACAACGTTACCAATACAATAATGAAAGCAATATAATCCGCACATGCTCGTGAGAGCTTACAATTTACAAATATGTGGGGGAGATACAAAGTACAGGTGTTTATATACAATGGTGTATTTAGAATGATGGCCCAGCCATTTTGAGGGAGTGAGGGATGGATGGAGATAGTGAATGGGCTACACACACACACACATAGAATGACTTTGATTAGTGAATGTGATAGGCCGCTATGAAGAAATGTGTTTTGAGTGAGCGCCCGAAAACATGCAAATTGTGGATAGTTCTAATTTCTTGGGGTACAGCATTCCACAGTATTGGCGCAGCGCGGGAGAAGTCTTGGATTCGGGAGAGATGTTCTTTAGGTGTAGGCAGCAATAGCGGGCAACAGATTGTATATGGGAGGTGAAGGAGAGATTGGTGTCAAACATAACACCCAGACAGCGAGCCTGTTGACCGATATGAGCACAGACGTGGCCAAACGTCAACAGGCCGCCCTGAAATTAATTTCCATGGGGAATCAAAGCCACACAGCGCTGGAGCTCTGGAATGCCATAAAGCAAGAGAGCGACATGTGTATTTTGCCAGCGAATCTCCAGCCAGGCTTGGTAGTGTGTGACAATGGCCGAAATCTGATGGCAGGTCTGGGCCTAGGCAACGTCACTCACATACCATGTCTGGCACATGTGCTAAACTTGGTCGTCCAGAGTTTTTTGAGGGACTATCCGGATCTTGATGCACTGCTGCACAAGGTCCGCCTACAGTGCGCTAACTTGCGACGTTCCACCATGGCCAGATCGCGCATTGCAGCTCTGCAACGCAGATTTTGCCTTCCTGAACATCGCATCATATGTGACGTACCCACCAGGTGGAATTCCACGTTACATATGTTGGAGCGGTTGTGTGAGCAGCAGCCAGCAGTAATGGAGTATCAGCTGCATCAGTCGCAATCAACTCGCAATTTGCGCCGTTCACTTCACCACTACTGAGTGGGCCTCTATAATAATAATTTTTATTTATATAGCGCCAACAGATTCCGCAGCGCTGTACAGTTTAACAGTTTCATAACACAAGTCATAAGTGACAACGTTAACAATACAATAATTAAAGCAATATAAGCCGCCCCTGCTCGTGAGACCTTACAATCTACAATGAGGAGGGGGAGCTACAAAGTACAGTTGTTTATATACAATGGTGTATTTACAATGATGGTCCAGCCATTTTCAGGGAGTGAGGAATGGATGGAGATAGTGAATGGGCTACACACACACACAGTTACACATAGAATGACTTTGATTAGTGAATGTGATAGGCCGCTCTGAACAAATGTGTTTTGAGTGTGGAAGTAGGGCTGTTAATGGGGATGTTGAAGTCTCCAAGGATAAGGGTTGGTACTTCTGAGGACATGAAAGTGCGGCAGCCAGGCAGAGAAGTGGTCAAGGAACTGTGTGGGCGAGCCTGGGGTCCGATATATTACCGCTACTCTGAGGGAGAGGGGACGAAAGAGCCTGATGGTGTGGACCTAATAATTTGCAAAATCTTAATATAAAATTTACATGTTACATATTTACATCTAGTATAAAACATTTAACCATTAAGCCTACTTACAGAACAAGGAAGTGTAAAAAAACTTGTGCTTAAAAAAAAGTGCAAATTAAATGTGAGAAGGGCAGTGTAACAAATAATTTAGGAAAAAGATAAACTAACATCAAGTGCTGTGTGCTGTGTAAGAGCCAGACACATTAACATGAAATCAGTCTGGAATAGCGGTGATTTTCTCCCCATAACCCGAGTAACATTCTGGGGAGAGGGGTGTAGAGTCAACGATCAGCAACTAGCTACGGTAGATCAAATACCTGAAAAAAAAAAAAAGAGTTATTTAACATTCATAAGATACATTTTATTTTATAAAAAAAAAAAATTATTTAACATTCATAAGATACATTGTATTTAAAAAAAAAAAGAAATTTATTTAACATTCCTAAGATAATTTTTTTTTAAAACATAAAAACTATAATACACAGCAGGATCTTTAGTAAAAACCAGACTTACCACTGTAACCTCTTAATCCTTGCAAGCTTCAACACAACGTTGACAAGGTACACAGCAGGGGTGGTCGGTCTCCTAAACAACGAGCAAACTCCTTCATGTTGAGAGAGGCCACCATCTCCTTAGCTTTCTGGTACTTTTCTGTGGGAATGAGCTTGTCTCCAACCAGCCAGGAATATCCATTGAATGGCACACCATGGTTTGGTATTAGCACCCAGTACCAAAAGTGAAGCCAACCACAGTTCCCATTTCTCATGAACTTTATTTGATATACTGGCTGGCCAAACATTAGTTTCTCACAAAGGAGCTGAAGACCCTGAGTGGCAGTAGGTGCAAGTCTCTCCAGCATGACCTGTTTGTTAGATATTTTCCGTCTACACCTAAAGAACATCTCTAGAATCCGCCCTTTTCTCACCATGGAAACAACAAAAACCCTCACTGTAGCATTGATCCACTCTCGCCCGGACTACTGCAATGCTCTATTACTTGGCCTCCCCATTACTCGACTATCCCCTCTCCAGTCCATCCTTAATGCAGCAGCCAGGGTCATCCATCTGGCTAATCGGTACTCGGACGCGTCCGCTCTTCGCCATTCCTTACACTGGCTGCCCATTCATTATAGGATCCAATTCAAAGTACTGGTTCTCACCCACAAAGCTCTCCACAGTGCAGCACCCCCTACATCTCCTCCCTCATTTCTATCTATCGGCCTAACCGACTGCTGCGCTCTGCAAATGACTTTCGACTAACCTCTGCAGTAATCCGTACCTCCCACTCCCGACTCCAAGACTTCTCCCGCGCTGCGCAAATCCTCTGGAATGCTCTACCACAAGAAATTAGGACTATCAACAATTTGCCTGGTTTCAGGCGCTCCCTCAAAACACATTTGTTCAGAGTGGCCTATCACATTCAATAACCAAAGTCGTTCTATGTTTAAGTGTGTATGTGGAGCCATTCACTATCTCCATCCATGCCACACTCCCTCAAGATGGCTGGACCATCATTGGAAATGCACCATTATTAGTGTTGAGCGATACGATAATGCAAATATCGGCTATCAGCCGATATTAGCTCTATCGGCCTTTCGATAATTCGTTTCGATATTTTCGTCTTATCGAATACCGGAATCGGATTTGTCACTGTCACTGTGAGTGTCCGTCGGTCGGGTCTGTCAGGAGTCAGCGGCACTTACCTGGCAGAAGATCTCCGGCGGTCACGTCCTGGACTGCTTGATGGCCGCCATTATCTTCTCCCTGGCGGTCACATGCAGTTTTTCGCGATAACTGCAGTGACTGCAGGGTAATCCCGGCCGTAAAGCAGTCAGTCCGATGACGTCACCGCCGGGGAAGCAGGTAATCAGCTGTGCTGCGCCGGGATGACAGGCTCTGCCTGTCATTCTGATGTAGCAGAGCTGGATCGTCGTGGGACACTCGTTACTATGGACTGCGTCGGTCAGGTGGTATACTTTTTTTTTTTTTTTTTTTCATTTTTTTACAGGAGATCGATGGCGTCGCAGCAGGATGAGACAGTAATAAAAGAAATGAAAACTGTGTTTTTTTTTTTTTTTTATTAAATTAAAAAAATTTTTTGGAACATTCACCCGTCCGGGTACATAAACAATTTAACTATTTATTTACATACAGGGACCCTGTCTGGGTTATTTAGACTTCTTTGGCTGGCCTCTTCCAGGTACCACCTGGTACTCTTCTGGTGCTTGCCAAACATCCGAGGCACCAAGGACCACCAGGACCTGATGACGTCGTGTGGCCTGTACAGTCAAGTCGTGACCCGCTATCTGGGTCTGTGTGGCCACCTCTTTCATCTCTCTCTGGGTCTGGAGCCCTATGTCACGGACTGTACGAACCCCAGGGGGCCTAACAGGCGCCGGGTACGGGCCACGTATCGATATCATGTCTATGGGTGGGTCTGCTGAGGAGACCACTGAGGGAGGCTGGGGAGATTTACGGCGTGGGGTGGGCACTTTTGCAGAGGCCTGGATGTGGGAGGCTGAAGGCTTCGAGGGTCTCACAGGTTCCTGACACACTGGGGAGTAGGGGTCGCACCTGGTAACATTTAGGGCGTACCACCCATTGTAACCCCAGTGTCGGGTGTAAGTCACCAAGTCTCCTGGCAACAGGTCCCTCCCCGGGTGTCCTTCTGGGAGGTGAGCCTCCACGTCCCGCCGGGTCACAAAGACTTCTAAATAAAGTCCAGGCTCCTTGATGAAGCCCCACCCACCTTTCAATTTAAAGTTCCGTACTGCACCCTTACACCGCGGCTCACTCAGGGTTCCTTTGTCCTTTCTCATCCGGTCCTTATCTGCCCGGTCCTTCTCCAGGTGACGTTGGCGAAGTTTTAGGGTTTCTCGCTGCTCCCTTTGTCGCTCTGCTTCCTTCTCCCAACGTCTCCACTCTTCCTCCTGACGCCGATTGTAATTCTCCTCCACCAGTTGCTCCATGTCTCCACCATCAAACTGCAGCAGCTCTCCTGTCGCCCCCCAGTCCTGGCGGCGCTCCCCTGTGGAGGAAGCAGACGGCTCTAAATCAGATGACAGTCGGGGCTCCGGTACAGGCAGGTAGTGCTCTGGTGCCTGCGCGGCCTCCTCCATGAGGACGGGTGTCGCTTCTTCTGTCTCAGCGACCGGGGCAGACAGCGGGATTTGGGGTGCTGCTGACGGTGCTGCGGTTTTTGCAGGAACGGGTGCCTCCACTGCGACAACGTCAACCAGATCACATTGCAAGGGCTCCTCTACTATAACGGGTGCCTCACCTTCCGGTACAGACACTTCAGGTAAGAGGGATTGGCGCCGCTCCAAGTTTATTTTTAGGGCACGCCAGCTGGCTTCCATCCTGGCGACCTCCTCCCGGTGCCGGGCCAGGCCTCTCAGGGTATCCTCCGCTTCTTGCAGCGTAGGAGGGTTTACAGGCCGGGTGCCCAACGGTGATTCCGTGGCGATCGGGTCGCTTCCGTGGGGGGAGAGCTCTGACTGCTCCATCCCTTCCCACTTCTGCTCGTCGTGTCCATTAGCCATCTCTGCCAAGTCACATGTGTCATATCTGGAGAGGGCCCCTCTTTTGTAGGGAGGCGGGACCTTATCACACTGAGGAGGATGAGGAGGTGGAACTCCAGAGCTGTGGGGCACGATGTTACATTGCAGTACCATTTACAGTGGGCGGCCATCGTTTTCACGCCACTGAGTGAGTGACACCCACGAAGAGCATGCCCTTCTTCTTCACCAGTGCCTCGTCGTGACGCAGATATGGCGGAAAAATGGCAAATACATTCTCTGATGATTTTAGCAATTCTCAAGCACAAAACCAGTGCAATTCAGGCACACAGGACTCGCTTATAGTGAGCTACAGAATCCTGTTCGTGACGCCCAAGTTGAGTCGCACAGAGCCAGAGGTTTTCGGGGTACTCGGCACCGAGCCCGTCGACTTCTATGGGGTATGTCACGTCTTTACCCGGCAATTGAATTAGAGTCGATTTTACTATGTAGAAGTGTATAAACTATAAATATATGTATATAATATGTCACAATGACATGTATATATATATATATGTATTCTATGTGTGTATATTTTGTGTTTACAACGAAAGAAAGGTTTTTTTTTGTTGCGATATTTTGTTCCCATAGACTTACATGGGACTTCCGGTATCGAAATCGGAATACGACAATATTTAGTGCTATCGGCGATACAATTTCGATACGATATTTTTAGATATCGAGCAATATCGCTCAACACTAACCATTATATATACACACCTGTACTTTGTATCTCCCCCACCTCATTGTAGATTGTAAGCTCTCACGAGCAGGGTCGGCTTATTTTGCTTTAATTATTGTATTGTTAACGTTGTTACCTATGATTTGTGTTTTGAAACTGTTAAAGTGTAAAGCGCTGCGGAATATGTTGGCGCTATATAAATAAAGATTATTATTATTATTATTATATCAGAGGGAGAAGAGGATTGGGCCTTGACAAGGTGCCCGATTGCATCTTAAGTCTTATTGAATGTTGGAGCCAGTCCACCGTATAAAAGCAGCCATAGAGTGTCCGGGTACCTGCTTGGATTTCGATCAAAATGAAGACTACTTTGATGTACATGTACACCAATTCGAGAAAAATGACAAGGATGAGGCAGTAAGACACGCTCAGCAGAGTACAAGCAGCATTGCTTGAAGAAGTAACTTGAGCGTGATCAAAATTGAATAAATTAAAATCTCAGACTACAGTGAAAACAACTCTTAGCTGTGAAAGGGGTTTTTGTGTCCTTCTACAGTGTTTTCAACCAATGTATTGGATACGGATGGAAGCACGTCACACTATAATTTCAATTGAATGGAGCAGCAAGAATTACACTAAAGAAAAAAAAAAAAAAGAGTGTGAGAGTGACATGTGCAGATGCCTACATACAGCGTTGTATGCCGAGCAAACTGCAGCGCGTCACCTGCACTCACACACACACCTTGCAGAGCTGTGAAAAAAACACTGCAAGGCAAAAGGAAGATGTACACAGCGGTTGGTAAAGTAGCCTGCCTAAAGCACAGTACACAAAATCGCAATCTCTAACTGTCCCTCAGAGTCAGAAGAGCAGCGTTCTGTCCCAAACTGAATTAACAGCACAGTGACGCTAAAATGGCTGCTTTATCCGGCAACAATACCTTCCTTGTGTCACGGTTAGGGTAGCGTGTGTCTATTATATGAGTGTCTGTAAAATGTAACGTTATTCTGCCCTTGGGACGCAAAAAATAAGACAGCACTAATCATTTACTGTATAAAACTCCACCTATGCGCAACAAAACAAGCACGTTCCCTCTTACGGTTCCTGCGCTGACATGTGAGTAGGGGTTTGGAGACGTTCCTGAATTTATCCCAGGTATCCAAGCATATCAGGCCGATAGGAGAGCATTAAAACCACCCACAGTGGTGACTTAAATATGGTGAATCGAACCAGTGAAGAACTGTAGGTCGATGCGAATGAATGTGCGATCACATGACACACGTTTATAATAACCCTTGCTAGACACGAGTAACTTTGTAGACATTTGGACACACCTGAACCCAGATGGCAGTGAATATTCATTCTATTCGGCGCCACATGACTCTTGGTCCAGAATAGATTATATATTGCTAGCACAGGAGCTATTAAGGGAGTGGAAGAGGCAGATGTGCACAACGTAGCTATATATGACCACGCGCCCGTATCAGTGACCCTGCCAGATATGGTGCAGATGGGGCCAAACCAAACTTGGCGCTTCCCGACCTATTTGTTAATGGATGAGAAGTTTCGACATCACATGAAGCAATGGTGTTTTTAATATGTAAGGGATAATGGAGATACTAGGGATAGGCCGGAACTTTTATGGGCAGCAGGGAAGGGAGTAATGCGCGGGAAACTAATAGGTTATCAGACAACGCTAAAAAAGAAGATCGCGACAAACTACTCGCAGGCTAGCAGGATATTACGCGATAGGTACACGGCAAACAAGACAAGTTCATCAACACAGGTTAAAAATAGATGTAAGCAGGCTAAGGCTGACTTACACGTATGGGTATATCGACGAGAGAGAAGCAGTAATAACAATTATAGAGCCGATGTATATCGTTATGGTAGCAAATGAGGGAGACTATTAGCACGACTAGAGAAAGGAAATCACATTCGTCATCAACATATTACAGCGTTAACGAATAAACATGGGATCATGAACACAGACCCTCGAACCATAAACACCATTCTACAAGAATACTACTCAGACTTATATAAGGTGGAACATATGGATAGTGTGGAGGGTAACACCTTTGTAGATGGAATACGGTTACCATCCATCACAAACTATCAGCTTCTCCTTTTAAAAAAACTAATTGAGGTGACGGAAGTGACAGCGGCGATAAGTTACTTTAAATACGGGAAAGCTCCAGGACCTGACGGGTTTACAGCCAAATTATTAAAATTATTGAGTGAGGATATCCCGTCCACATTGGTACGCACCTTCAATCATATATTGGAGACAGGAGGGTTGCCCAGCCATTCAAACATGTCACACATGAAGTTGCTACTAAAACCAAACAAACCTTCACATCTGCCTGGATCCTATCATACATTCTCACTCATTGACCATTATATCAAGATTTTGTCCAGGATCATGGCAGATCTTTTGAGTAGCATTGTTCCTACGCTGATAGGGCGATCACAAGTGGCCTTTGTTAGCTACTTTGTTGGCTATTATCAGTCTCACTATGCATAACACATGTGTGCAGTGGGCAGTATTACCTTTGCCTTCGGTGGAGTAGGAAAACCCCTCTCCTATCGAAGTGTTAGTTGGGGAGATGGAAGATTTGACACCGGGACCTGAATTGTAATACTTAAATGTGACAGGTGACAAATTTGTTAAGGCGCAACTCCGCGGCCCCTACGTTGAGTCTAGCCCGTGAAAATTTACTGGTTGTCAATGGGGAACCCCAACACCCCGGGGCAGCTACAGTATTTAAACAATTAGAGCTGAACCAAGATTTGCTGTATCAGGTTTATAAAATACATGTTGAAATTTTTTAGCAATTGCTGCTACCGCAGTCATATCGGAGGTTGGTAATGGACTTAGCGCATGCGCATGTACTAGGGTGACATTTGTGCCAAAAGAAAACCCTACACAGAATTATACAACGGTTTTACTGGCTGGGGGTCTATCAAGAAGTTAAATGGTATTGTAACTCTTGTCGCATGCGCCAGGTACACAGTCCTCAGCCTCATTTAGTGAGTCCCTTGGTGCCATTAAAAATTTTAGAGGTCCAGTTTGAGAGAATACCCATGGATCTGGTGGAGCCGGTTAATAAATCAGCAAGGGGTCATCAACAGGGGCAATAAAAGGGGCACTGTGTGGGTCACCAGTTTTGAGCACACCCGAGTTCAAAAGAGAATTCATTGTCCAGACTGATGCGTCAGAGGTAGGTCTGGGTGCCGTGTTGTCTCAGGACTGGAGCTTAACGGGGAGGAGCATCCCATTAGTTTCCTGAGTCGAAAACTTACTCCATCAAAAAACAGAGACAGCACTGTAGAGAGAGAGTGCCTGGCGATAAAGTGGGCACTGGAGTCGTTGCGCTACTATTTGTTGGGGATAACATTTTGTTTTGTAAATGATCATTCCCCTGTGACTGGCAGTGTTGTAGCCCAGGGAGTAGAGTTCAGATGGTAGAAAGATGAACATAACAGGAGACTTGGAAAACGTTGGCAAACAGTTATTTAATCTGAAAACGGACAGGCAAATTCAGGTGAGATCCATGCCTTGTTCATTTTCAGAAAAATAAGCCGGTCTACATTGTCTGAGGATAGTTGCATGCAACGGTCTGTTAGTACACCACCTGCAGCACTAAAGACGCGCTCAGATAATACACTGGCAGCAGGGCAAGCCAGCACCTCCAAGGCATACCACACATCAAATACAAATATAACAGTAATAATAATATTATTAATAAAAAATGAAATTGCACACACAGTACACAGACACAGCTCATATGTGTGTATGAGAGAGAGTTTCTGTGTGTAGTTCATGCCTCTAGCCTAGAAGATCAGTCTTGCTAAAATCTTTAACACTGACCCCTGTTCTGTTCTTAAAATGGTGGATGCTGAACTGCTTCTCAGCCCCCTCATACACAATCATTATGTGGCACTGCTGGGCTCAGTCAGAGGCATCAGATTGAACTAGGCTGTCCTGAGTCATTCTCAATAGAACATTTTGTTCAGCAGTTCATTTAGTTCATTTAGTTCAGAGGTCACATGATGCATTTCCTATCAGCTCCTCACAGGATAGGGTGGGAAAAAACTGAACTAAATGAACTAATCTTTTGAACTAATCTTTTCAGTGAACTAGTTCATGGTGAACTAATCACCAAAATTAACTAGATTTCCCATCACTATGGTGTACACCTTGGTGGCGCTGTCACAAAACTTCGCCACATTTGTAACATACAGCTCTTGCCCTGTGCAGAGGCGCTGCTTGTGCTCCCTCTTT
Organism: Oophaga sylvatica; assembly: GCA_033576555.1. Classification (NCBI taxonomy): domain Eukaryota; kingdom Metazoa; phylum Chordata; class Amphibia; order Anura; family Dendrobatidae; genus Oophaga; species Oophaga sylvatica. The sequence continues at coordinate 614,215,989 of JARQOD010000002.1, forward strand.
TTGCAGAGGTGTCTACAATGCCTCGACGCACAGAGCTGCTTTGTAAAGCAGTAGCAGCAGCAGCGCTCTCGGCTGGAATGGAGAACATTATGGATTTCAACAGTGTGTCTTGGTCCTCCAGCATTTTACGGTCCCGGTTCAACGGTGTGATGAGGCTTTGTAAGTTGTCCCGGTAGCGAGGGTCTAGGAGGGTGTACACCCAATAATCTGACGTGGTGAGAATGTGGCCGATGCAGCGGTCGTTTCTCAGGCAGTGCAGCATGAAATCAACCATGTGCTGCAGACTCACAACTGGCCAACAAACGCTGTCCTCTGGAAGAGCGTCACACTAATAGATTTTTGTAAATTTAAAATAGAATAAAGCAGCAGCAATTTTTGAAAAATTACAAGGATGAGCCAGTGACAGACACTCAGCAGAGTACACGCTGCGGTGGTTGAAGTGGAGCGGGATCTACACTCCTACAAAAAAATTAAACCTCAGACTACAGTGAACACTGAAACACAACTGTTCACTTGCTGTGAAAGGCCTTTTTGTGGACTTCTATTATGTTTGCAAGCAATGTATTGTATTTTGATGGAAGAGCGTCACACTAATAGATTTTTGTAAATTTAAAATAGAATAAAGCAGCAGCAATTTTTGAAAAATTACAAGGATGAGCCAGTGACAGACACTCAGCAGAGTACACGCTGCGGTGGTTGAAGTGGAGCGGGATCTACACTCCTACAAAAAAATTAAACCTCAGACTACAGTGAACACTGAAACACAACTGTTCACTTGCTGTGAAAGGCCTTTTTGTGGACTTCTATTAAGTTTGCAAGCAATGTATTGTATTTTGATGGAAGAGCGTCACACTAATAGATTTTTGTAAATTTCAAATAGAAGAAAGCAGCAGCAATTTTTGAAAAATTACAAGGATGAGCCAGTGACAGACACTCAGCAGAGTACACGCTGCGGTGGTTGAAGTGGAGCGGGATCGACACTCCTACAAAAAAATTAAACCTCAGACTAGAGTGAACACTGAAACACAACTGTTCACTTGCTGTGAAATGCCTTTTTGTGGACTTCTATTAAGTTTGCAAGCAATGTATTGTATTTTGATGGAAGAGCGTCACACTAATAGATTTTTGTAAATTTAAAATAGAAGAAAGCAGCAGCAATTTTTGAAAAATTACAAGGATGAGCAAGTGACAGACGCTCAGCAGAGTACACGCAGCATTAGTTGAAGTAACTGGAGCGTGATCTGCACTCAAAAAAAAAAAAAATAACAGACTGCAGTGAACACTGAAACACAACTGTTCACTTGCTGTGAAAGGCTCCTTTGTGGACTTCTATAGTGTTTGCAACCAAGGTATTGTATACGGATGGAAGCACGTCACACTATTATTTCAATTGCATGGAGCAGCAAGAATTACACTGAAGAAAAAAAAAGAGTCTGTCAGTGACACGTGCAGATGCCTACAGACAGCGTTGCATACAGAGCAAACTGCAGCGTCACCTGCACTCACACACAGCTTGCAGAGCTGTTAAAACAGCACTGCAGGCAAAAGGAAGCTTTACACAGCCGGTGGTAAACTAGCCTGCCTAAAGCACAGTACACTAAATCGCAATCTCTAACTGTCCCTCAGAGTCAGCAGAGCAGCGTTCTTTCCCTAACTGAGTTCACAGCACAGTGACGCTAAAATGGCGGCGGCGCCTTTTATAGTGCATTCTGACATCATTTCAGCATCCAATCACAGCCATGCCATTAGTTAACATGACCGCAGCAGTACAGGATGTGCCCACACTTCTTAGGATTCCTCATTGGCTGACTAAAATCACATTGCCTCTCAAAGAATTATGGGAACTTCCGATTCCGGTATACGATATATGGAAAATATCGGAACTAAGTATCGGAATTCCGATACAGCGAATATCGGCCGATACCCGATACTTGCGGTATCGGAATGCTCAACACTAGTAGAAACTCCTTCTCCCGGCACTGTGCCAACAAAATCATGCCATTGATCCACTGGTGATGGGCAGAGTTTTAGTTTCACTCTACATTTCTACATTATTATGCTTTTTATCTAGATAGTTCTGTGTTGAATCATTTCTTATTTTATATTTATGTAATACAGAACTCCAAATTCTCTGCATAGTAAGGTTTTATTTAAAAAAAAATAAAAGCTTGCTGCTACAACCACCTGTTATGGGTCTGCAGAACACACCAAATATATAATGTAGAAAGGTGCGTTCGCAGCCCGGGGTCCACCGTGCAAGCGGAGCCTGCTGCTAGTAAAAATGGCACGAGAAGCAAACTCTGTTATCCCGCAGAGTCGCCAACATAAACGCCGTAATGCGCTGTGGCAATGAGTGCGAACTCTGTTACTCCACAGAGCCGCTAGAAGGAGAGCCGCAGCGCTATATGGCGATGTGTGCGCACTCACTAGACACAACTGAGTGGCAAAGAAAACACGCTAGGGCGCTGACTAGCGTTGAAAGCGAACCCTGTTACGTCACAGGGCGGCTGAGAAAAAGCACTGTGTCCTGTAAGGCTCTCAGGTACACAGTTAAGTGCTAAGCGTACATAAAGCGTGATCATGTGCTAATGTCCTCGCGGGAGTCACCCGCAATCTATGGCGTCTGAACGCCAGACCCTGAATACGGCAATCAAAACTCCTCACCGGTTATGCCGGTAATCTAGGGCATCTAGGACACCGACCCTGACCAGCTACCATACCAAACTCCTCACCGATTAAGTCGGTATTCTAGTGGCTTATTTCAGCCGGGTCCCTATCCACACATACACATGACCACACTGGCGCATAGCATACAATGGTTGATATTAGCGCATGGCGGCCCAGCCATGCTACCCTTTTATAGCAACAGCTACAGGACCTTCCAGGAACAAGGACCAATGAGAAACTGTTACAAACACATGTAGCTACATGACCTTCCTGGCGGACCAATAGTAGCCGCTGCAGCACCTGAACATGTGACCCCTGATCTCCAATGAGAGATCTCACTCTGGGCATGCTCAGAAGGGAAAACGCAGGAGTTTGTCCCAAAGACGTCTGCTCCAGCACTGGCTATAATAGCAGATCCAGGAAAAGCAGCAGCAAGTCACTGCACAGTAGTGGAGTGGGCAAGACGCTTGGACCGACGTCTCTGCTGAGCAGGCTCCACTGCGGCCGGAGATGAATGGGAGACCGCAGCGGGACGGGTTCGAGACTCCCCTTGTGCAGCAGCGGGAAATCGAACCCTAACATTCCCCCCCCTCCTAGGGCCCCACCCTTCTTTGGGCCTTGCTGCGCTCAAAGGCAGCGATGAGCTGCGGAGCGTGAACATGTTCAGCAGGCTCCCAGGATCTATCCTCAGGCCCATAACCCCTCCAATCCACCAAATAAAATTTGTTGCCTCGTACCACCTTGCACCCAACAATGGCGTTCACCTCATGATCGTCGGTAGATGAACCCGACGTCCCGGCAGATGACTCGGAAAACCGGGAAATGGCCACGGGTTTCAAGAGGGACACGTGAAAGGTGTCAGTGATACCAAGGCGAGGTGGAAGGGCTAGGCGGTAAACCACCGGGTTCACCTGCTCAAGAACTTTAAAGGGACCCAAAAAGCGAGGTGCCAACTTGGTGGACTCTACCCGTAGCCTGATGTTTCGGGCAGAAAGCCACACTAAGTCACCCGGAGCAAATGTAGGAGCGGGCGCCGATGGGCATCGGCCGAAGACCTCATCCTCTCTTTGGAGGCCTGAATGGCATCCTGAGTGCGGTCCCAAATGTCCCGTGCCTCCACAGCCCAGTCTGCCACCCTGGAATCGGCGGAAGACACGGGCATAGGCACTGGTACCCGCGGATGCTGACCGTAGTTCAGGAGGAATGGGGTCTGTCCGGTGGAGTCAGCCACAGCATTATTTAGAGCGAACTCAGCCACACGGTAGCAAGGATGCCCAGTCATCCTGCCTGGCAGAGACAAAATGTCGCAAGTATGTGACCAAGGTCTGGTTGGCCCTCTCTACCAACCCATTCGTCTCGGGATGGTATGCAGAGGAGAGATTCAACTCAATGCTGAGTAGACGACACAGCTCTCTCCAGAACCGAGACGCAAACTGGGGACCTCGATCACTGACAATTTTGTCTGGCATACCGTGTAGGCGGAAAATATGCCTAATGAATAATGCTGCCAAGGCCCGTGCAGACGGTAACTGTGGTAACGGCACTAAGTGCACCATTTTGGAGAAGTGGTCGGTTATCACCCAGATGATGGTGCAGCCCCGAGACTTGGGTAAGCCCACCACAAAATCCATCCCGACCATCTCCCAAGGCCTGTCTGCCACCGGTAAAGGAAAAAGTAACCCAGCTGGCCGTTGTCGAGGGGACTTATTCTTGGCGCAGGAGACGCACGCCTGAACGTATTCCCTGACGTCACGGGCCATCTGCGGCCACCAGTATGTCCTCGCCAGCAACTCAGAAGTCCTTTTGGTCCCAAAATGTCCACCCACCCTGGACGAATGTGCCCAAGAAAGTACTTCCGGTCGCAAATTGGTGGGCACAAAAGTCTTGCCCGAAGGCACAGACTCAAGCGAAACCGGAGCCACCGTTCTTAGGCTTTCTGTGGGGACAATCAGCCGAGGCTCCTCCTCCACCTCCTCAGAGGACACCACGGAGCGGCATAGAGCATCTGCGCGAATGTTCTTCTCACCGGAGAGGAAATGGAGGGTGAAATGGAACCAGGAGAAAAACAAGGACCATCTGGCCTGACGGGAATTTAGCCGCTGGGCTGTCTGCAAATACACCAAGTTCTTGTGGTCTGTGAACACTTGGAAGGGGAAGCGAGCCCCCTCCAGAAGATGTCGCCACTCGGAGAAGGCCAACTTCATAGCCAGTAACTCCCTGTCCCCGATGGAATAATTCCTCTCTGCTGGTGTAAAGGTTTTGGAAAAGAAGAAGCAGGGATGCTTCCGACCCTGGGCATCCTTTTGAAAAAGGACTGCTCCAGCACCAACAGAAGAGGCATCCACCTCTAAGATAAACGGTTTATCGACATCGGGGCGATGTAAGATGGGAGCACTGGCGAAATGCGACTTGATGGAGGAGAACGCCTTGGTGACCTCCTCTGACCACAACTTGGGATTAGCTCCCTTCTTGGTGAGGGCTACCAAGGGAGCTACCAAAGTGGAGAAGTGGGGAATGAATTGGTGATAGTAGTTAATGAACCCCATAAAGCGCTGCACCGCCTTAAGGGAGTGAGGTTCTTGCCAATCCATCACAGCCTGTAGTTTGGTAGGATCCATAGCCAATCCCTGGGTGGAGATGATACAGCCCAGAAAAGGTAGAGACTCCTGCTCAAACATGCACTTCTCCAACTTCGCATATAGGGAATTTGCTCGCAAGAGGTCGAAGACCTTGCAGACATCTCTCCGGTGGGAGGCCATATCTGGAGAAAAGATGAGAATGTCATCCAGATAGACTACCACCGAGGTGGTCAACATATCCCGGAAGATGTCGTTCACAAAGTCTTGGAAGACAGCTGGAGCATTACAGAGCCCAAAGTTCATTACCAGATATTCACAATGCCCATCCCTGGTGTTAAATGCCGTCTTCCACTAGTCCCCCTCACGGATGTGAATCAGGTTATACGCACCCCGCAGATCTAGCTTAGTAAATACCCTTCTCCCCGAAGCCTGTCAAAAAGCTCAGAGATTAGCGGCAAAGGATACTTATTTTTCACGGTGATAGCGTTGAGACCCCTATAATCAATGCACGGACGTAGTTCTCCGTTCTTCTGCACAAAGAAGAACCCCGCTCCCGCTGGTGACACCGACTTCCTAATGAATCCCCTTGCCAAGTTCTCCTGAATATATTGGGACATGGCCTCTGTCTCAGGAAGAGAGAGGGGATAGACCCTTCCTCTAGGAGGCTCAGCTCCAGGCAAGAGGTCGATAGGACAGTCATAGGGGCGATGAGGCGGAAGAGTCTCCACAGCCTTCTTTGAGAAAACGTCGGCATAAGACCAATAGACCTTGGGAAGAGGAGAGAGGTCTATGGGTATCTCAGTGGTGTTGACCTGCACGCTGTCCCTAATGCATCTGCCTTTACATAAATTACCCCAACCCAGAATTCTCCCTGAAGCCCACTCAATATGGGGAGAGTGGTGGCGGAGCCAGGGTAATCCCAACAAAACCTCATCTATACCCTCAGGAGGATAAAAAATGATATATTCTCCTGATGGGAAGAAGACATAGACAAGGTGAGTGAAACAGACTGATGGGTGATTTGTGAGGGCAGAATTGCTCCATTCAACACCCGAACCGATACTGGTTCAGCCAGCAACACCAAAGGCATGGTGTGGCGAGAAGCAAAGGAGGATGACATAAAATTTCCCTCTGCCCTAGAATCCACACACAGCTTGACGGGTAGGGTGGTAGAACCGTGGGTAATTATCCCCTTGAGGAGCACTTTAGGGGCAAAACTCATGGCGTCCAGTGACCCTGTTCCTACGGTTACTGGGCGCGACCGCTTATTCAGCCGCTGTGGACATCGGTTGGCAAAATGTCCCTGCTGCTGGCAAATATAACAAATCGGGGATGGACGAGTGACCCGAGATTTAGATCCTGCAGGGCAAACTCCTGAAGGTCGGGCGCCTGAACAGGCGACTCCAGAGGGTTGGTGAAGGTAGGAGCCAACGGACCCTCTGCCTACACTGGACACGTTCCAGCCTCCGCTCGTGGAAACGGAGGTCGACGCGGGTGGAAATAGCGATAAGCTTCTCCAGTGTGGCAGGAATCTCCCTGGTAGCCAAGGCGTCTTTCACATGACCCGCCAGTCCTCTCCAGAACACGGGAATGAGGACTTTATCTGGCCACTCTAATTCCGAGGCCAGAGTCCGAAATTGGACAGCAAAATGGCTGACCAAAGCCGAACCCTGGGTACTTGCCAGCAGTTTGAGCGCCGCATCGTGGGTGACCTGACGTCCTAGAAAAACCTTTTTCAGAGCCTTCAAAAAAACTAGAAGCGCTCTGCACCACACGGTCGTCGCGCTCCCACAGCGGCGTTGCCCACTCCACCGCTCTGCCCGACAGAAGAGCTATCACAAAGCCCACTTGTGCCCGATCCGTGGGGAAACGTGCAGCCAGAAGCTCGAGGTGTATGGAGCACTGACTTACGAATCCCCGACATTGCTTGCTGTCACCAGCAAACTTGTCTGGAAGCGGGAGGTGGGACAATGTAGGGACAGAGGTGGCAGAGGACAAACTGGCTGCAGCTACACTACAGCCTGAACAGCGACTGCGGTAACATCCACAGCTGAGGTTGTGCGCTCAAGAGCGCCAACCTCCCCTGCAGCTGCTGGATGTACAGCTGTAATCGCTGTTCATCCGCCATTTTACTAGCCAGACCCTGGCGCTAATATTATGTTATGGGTCTGCGGAACACACCAAATATATAATGTAGAAAGGTGCGTTCGCAGCCCGGGGTCCACCGTGCAAGCGGAGCCTGCTGCTAGTAAAAATGGCGCGAGAAGCAAACTCTGTTATCCCGCAGAGTCGCCAAATAAACGCCGTAATGCGCTGTGGCAATGAGTGCGAACTCTGTTACTCCACAGAGCCGCTAGAAGGAGAGCCGCAGCGCTATATGGCGATGTGTGCGCACTCACTAGACACAACTGAGTGGCAAAGAAAACACGCTAGGGCGCTGACTAGCGTTGAAAGCGAACCCTGTTACGTCACAGGGCCGCTGAGAAAAAGCACTGTGTCCTGTAAGGCTCTCAGGTACACAGTTAAGTGCTAAGCGTACATAAAGCGTGATCATGTGCTAATGTCCTCGCGGGAGTCACCCGCAATCTATGGCGTCTGAACGCCAGACCCTGAATACGGCAATCAAAACTCCTCACCGGTTATGCCGGTAATCTAGGGCATCTAGGACACCGACCCTGACCAGCTACCATACCAAACTCCTCACCGATTAAGTCGGTATTCTAGTGGCTTATTTCAGCCGGGTCCCTATCCACACATACACATGACCACACTGGCGCATAGCATACAATGGTTGATATTAGCGCATGGCGGCCCAGCCATGCTACCCTTTTATAGCAACAGCTACAGGACCTTCCAGGAACAAGGACCAATGAGAAACTGTTACAAACACATGTAGCTACATGACCTTCCTGGCGGACCAATAGGAGCCGCTGCAGCACCTGAACATGTGACCCCTGATCTCCAATGAGAGATCTCACTCTGGGCATGCTCAGAAGGGAAAACGCAGGACTTTGTCCCAAAGACGTCTGCTCCAGCACTGGCTATAATAGCAGATCCAGGAAAAGCAGCAGCAAGTCACTGCACAGTAGTGGAGTGGGCAAGACCCTTGGACCGACGTCTTTGCTGAGCAGGCTCCACTGTGGCCGGAGATGAATGGGAGACCGCAGCGGGATGGGTTCGAGACTCCCCTTGTGCAGCAGCGGGAAATCAAACCCTAACACCACCCTTACAAGAAACTGAACCTGTTAGAAACTTTCAATCACCCAAACTATTAAAGGGAATCAGCAGGTTTTTCTTCTGAGAGTAGGATAATATAAGGCATGGGACCCTTATTCCAGGGATGTGTCACTTATTAGGCTGTGTGTTAGAGTTTCAATACAAACTGTGTTTTATCAGCAGGAGAGTAATACTGATGGACTACAGTTCATGTGACCAGCAGTCAGACTAATCTGTTTAACCCGGGCCCAAGCAAATATGGACTTATAACCCGACGGGGTGCATAGACTATAATAATTCTAACAGAGTGAACGTTTGCTCTGACTTGCATCATTTTCAGGTTTGTATACCTACTCGAGGCTGACACTCAGACGTAGTAGTGTCAAGTATGTATACATACCCGAAAATTATACACGTCAGAGGGCATGTTCACTCTGTCAGCTTCATTATAGTCTGTGGCCCCGTCGTCCCATAAGTCCGAGTTTAGTTTTGCGTGGCGTTCGAATGTAAGATTCGACTGGACTAACGATCGGGTGGCAAAACGCAATGTAAAAGCACTCTAATGGTTTGGAGAATGGTTACGCTTCTGACAGGTTCACTTTAAGATGGCACTGCTTTTTGCACTATTTTTTAGAACAATGTATACTCATTATAGAATACACTACTTTTATAGGTGGCTGTAATCATCAAACTTTTATTGGAAATATATGGCTATGCAGGGGATTTGCAACTTGTTAGTCTAATGTAGGGATCAATTTTAGGTTTTGTCTGCATATACACATTCTTGTATGTATGGAGTTTTTTTGTTGTCTATCTTTGTTTTTGTTATTATGTTATTTGTATTTATGTTTCACTTAGGCTACGGTAAAATCACCATATTTTCTATTATCCCGGAAAATCGTTCTGATTGTGCTAATCACTCTCTGATTAAACTCTGTAACCATAGTGTGATCCGATTTTTTCAGATGTGGAGAAAATAGCAACAGAAAAATCTCCATCTTCTCCATTCTGCCAGTCCATGAAAATCGGTCCGCACCCAGTGGTCATCTGAGTGTGATGCGATTTTTTTGACTGACCCATTGATTGGCATGCTGCAATTTTTTCCTTGGATAGACTCATTCCTAGGAAAATTCAGACGTGTCTACCATGGCTTCATAGCATAACATTGATCCGAGTGCGATCCAATGTCTTGTCGGATCGCAACGGGACCAAAAATACAATCTCTGCACAAGCCTTCAGGCTGACCTTTCTAATCCTTGAAGACTTCAACTCAAACTTGACAAGAAACCTGTTTAAGGATGCCACTACTTTGTTCAAAGACCATGTGTTCTTTTTTCAAATTTTGCTTGCTAAATGCAAAGTGAAGCAATATTTTAAATGACAACATTAATGATAATCTTCAATAACATTTTCTATAATTAAGCTGCTGCAAACTGTAAGTTGTCACACTCAGTTTAGTGCTCAGTTCTTTGCAGAAATGTTACAAATCTGTCCGTGTACCTGCTCTTGGTTCTATTATTTCTCTTCTCCCCCTCCCTTATCTCAGTGTTAGAACATGTGTTTTCTTGCAAGACGTTACAGAAATTTGAGGCTGTCAACTGGATTTCTGGAGTTGATTGCAGTTTGAACTGTCATGGATCTGCACCACGATTGACCTTACTAAATGAGGCCAATCCATACCAGGCTTTTCCACCAGCATTCTTGTGCTCCATTTTATGAGGGATAAATACTATGCTATATTTAGTGACTTTCTTTAACACATAAATTTTGATCTGTTCAGTTTTTTAGGCGATATAGTTATGAACCATGAAAACCAGTTATCAATAGCTTTCAGCCGAACTTCAACTTTCTCATTCTCTCTAGTAGAGCACATACTGTTACACATTTTTTTTAAAAAACACAGATATAAATTAAAATCGTGTTTACCAGTACAGATCATTACATTCCCTCCCATAAAGGATCCTGATATTCCAGTTTACGTGAAATGAAATGGAACATCTCTTTATTTTCAGCTGCGCATTGTTTAATGTCACTTCCATTCTCGATGTCTCCTAGACTTCCTTGTACCTTTGGTCTTCTGAGTATTTCCAGAACTGCTGTTCCAGCTCTTCTCTTATTTTAAGCTCGCCATGCAAATGCAAATATATTTATTTCCAATCTATACTCTACCAAGACTTTCTGCCTTCTATCTGCACAATTCTCTCTCCTCATTTCTATTCAGCAGCTTCTTTGGGTCATCTATACTCCATGCTGTCACTTTTCATTGGTGAATGCTATCGGGAGAGTGCTGCCTCGATCTTCTGCTTTAACCCCATCCACCTCCTTAGGGGGAGTCTGACACTTTCCCACTGATTGCTTACCGTGCACTAGGCTGCTTGTCAATCCTGCATTGCTCTTCTAATTATTACCATTCACGAGGAGGCAGAAGGTATTACCGAATTATTTCCCTTTGGATAACTACACTTTGAATTTCTTTGCTTCTCCTCCTAATGACCAAACCACTTTTAGAAAAAAAAAACAAGCCCTGCAAAAGTGAATATAAAGACTTTATAATAGACTAATTGTGATTCACAGATATTACACTTCATAAAATGCTACTTTTATTACGGTAGTTTACTTAAAATAATGTCTTTTTTTAGAGTATACCATTTGATAGTTTGCTTATTATTACCCTTTCACACGAAACTTTGAGAATATTTTGCATATAAGCATATAATTCCATCTTGTGATATACTAACTACAATCAAATTTTACCCACCGTATGTGGATTATTTTTTTTAACCATTACTATGCTGCAATAACTTGTCTATGTGTTTGGTTTGGGTACATGGTGGATTGGTTCCTATAGTGCTTTGAATCAGTAATAGGTTAGCATTGGGTTTGGTTTTATACATTAGCTATTTCTTATAAATAGTAGTACCTCTAGAGCGTAATAGGGCAAGACAGGGATAGCCAACGCTGAGCGGGACAACATTTGCGCTTGGATGGTGCCAACCTTCGCGACTAGTTAGGGCACAAAGCAGAGGCTAATAGGGTTGATTTCCTTTTGAACCCATACCCCTCCTTGTTGACCCAGCCCCATTTGTACAGTATTGGTACCTGCCACTAACACTAAACAACCCATTACTTTGTCAGTTGTCTGCCTGCTTTTTTGTGACATTGGACTTCCATCCATAACAGAATGTCATCTTTTATAAACCAGAATTATGTTTATCTTTTTTGTCATTTATCTTAGTATTCTCCCATTTTGGGTTTCATTCCACTTTTTGCTACACCTTGTTGTTATCAAATTGCTGAAGATGTCATATAGTTTTGTAGGACTTTATTTTTATGAAAAATAGTCAGTAACCCATTGATTTTCTTCATGCTCTGATTCAGGTTGAGTAATCAATAAATAATATTTACATAAAAAAATAAATCCTGTTCTTTATTAAAGTTTATTTCCAAAGTTAATGGAAATTTGTAGTGAAATTTGTAGCAAATGTCCAAAAAGCAAAAATGTCATAGAGGGCAAAGAGAAAAAGATTACAATTAGTGGCTAGTGGTAATTATTTTTCTAACATACATTCTGTGTGATAGGAAAGTAGGAATGCCTTAACGATTGATGTCTTTGTATATACATATTTGCAATTGTCACATAAGGGTTTGGAAAGCTGTGCACGTTTTTAAAAAAAAGAAGGGATTTTTTATTTTTTACTTTATTAATTTTATACAGACATATATATATATATATATATATTGTAACATTTCCAGGGGATATAGCTCTAGGATCGCTGTCTGGGTAGACAGAATGGCACGAAAACAGTTCATTCAGACAGCAGTTCTGGTGTAAAACTGGCCGCAACCAGTTTTATTAAAGTCCACAGCAAACAGATAAAAATAAAGCATAAACAGAAAACCTGGGCTTGTCTAGCCACTAATTACACATAGATAGATTGCCCTGTCTATCCGGGTCCCGGCTCTACCAGCCTGGCCCAAAACAACACATATGATATATGTTACCAGTATGGAGTTTCACAGATACTCCTCCTTGTGTCTGAAGGCACCTTCAATGTCCAGACTTGAGAGAGATCCACTCCTATTCAGCCGCTATTCGCACGGATTCTCACTGCGACTACTCCTGTGTCCGGGGTACTTCCTGCACCCAGACTGAGATAGCTCACACTCCTGGAGACACCTTCTGTGCCTGGACCCCTTGTCCAGATTAAGCGTGCTCCCACTCCTGGAGACTGCTTCTTGTGCCGAGACACCTTCCTGTGTCCAGGCTAAGCTAGCTCTCAGACTGTGTTTGCAGACACCTACTTCTGGTCTCCTAATTAAGACCTGAGTAGTTTCAGGCCTGAGCTGCAAGTGTGTAATGAATGTAAGGTGTAGTGACCTTTCTCTACCACTAGGTCTACAAAGCCACACACCTCCCTTATACCAGTCAGTAAAGTAGCTAGGTGAAATATACACCCCATTCAATACACATACTCTCACTGTCTCACATATCCCCCCCTCTTCTCCAGACCGGAGGGCTGGTCATCCAGACCGGAGGGCTGGTTAACAATCCAACAGAGACAGTGAACTCTGGACCAGTCATGGCCCTCATCAGCTTCATCTTCACCACTGTCATTTGTATCTTCACCTGAGTCATAGCCAACATCAGCTTTCTCTTCATCTGAAGCATCCGTACTACCCTGTACCCTCCCAGGCCTATGCTCTCTGCGGGCCTCGGGTATCCTGCACGGTTTCATCTTGACCTTAGGGCCGGGCTCAGTTTCGATATAGTGCCTGGCCAGAGAAGTACGACCCGGCACATCAGAACACTTCTGCTGACTCTTCCTCAGAAACTCACGTACCTCCTGTTCCTGGTGCACTGACCATGTGTCACCAACTATCACAGAAGGTATAGGGGGTTTTTCACTTTTCTCCAGTTCCCCTTGAACCCTCTTTACTTCATTGAGCTTCTCCAGAAGATGCTTATGGCTCTCATCACGCTCCTTCATCACAGTTTGGAGTTTTCTTCGAGAAGCAATCAATTCATCTTGTACCCGTTGGACGTCCTTCATGTCCTCAGCCCCTTCTTCAGGCTCTTCTGGTAGGACATGCTCAGAAGCCCCACCGTCAGTCTTACATTCTACTTCTTCATTCACATCACTATGGTCTCCATTATCTCCATCCATTCCAGCTCTCAAATTCTCCTTGACAGCTGCATCTGTACACTCAGAACCCGCCGGATTCTTCTCTTCCACCATGTTCTGCATCCCATCTGGGCTCCCGTGTGTCTGCAGCGGCAACGGAGTGACACATCGCTTTTCCCATTTGTTGGGACGTGGCTCCGATGTAGACTCCATGAAAGTGCGCTTGAGCTCACCAATGCCAGCTACTGATCCGGACCGTAACCCGTCCACTCCGCTGTCTTCGGCAGAAACAGATTCCTGGACAGAGTCAGTCCCCATATCTTCAGTCTTGTTCCTCACAGCTTCACTTGAAACCTCAGCTTCTGATGAGGCATCTGGCTTGGTGACCACCACTTCCATGGCTTTTTCCACCTCTGCAGCATTACCTTCAGAGTCCTGGGCATGATGCAGCTCCATACCATACACCGACAACTTCTCATCTTCAACAGCATCCACTTGTGCTGTGTTCAGGTTCAGAGTCCTGCCTTTAAAGCTCAGCTCTCCTCCTTTCACCTTAGTCTTCGCCAGGGAACCGGCCAACTGTAAAACATCTTCAGATGCCATCTTCTGTCTGGCTGTAAGGTCAGCATCAGCTTTCTTCTCATGACTCTCAACCTCCTCTGCTACCATGCCTTCCTCATTTGCACTGGTTGCTTTATTGTCATCAGATGATTCACTATCATTCCCACTATCCCTGTCTGACCTCTTTTTCTCAGCCACATCCGGGTCACTTTCAGGGTTACACACTTCATTTTCATTCACATCCTGCTCACTGTCAGGGTTATACAATTCATTTTCATTCACATCCTGCTTACTGTCAGGGTTATACAATTCATTTTCATTCACATCCTGCTTACTGTCAGGGTTATACAATTCATTTTCATTCACATCTTGATCTGGAACCTTAGTTAACATGTCATCCACAACATTAACTTCACCATCTGGTCCCTCAAGTATGTGACTATGTGACAACCCCAGCACTATACTTCTATATAGTTCAGGTACTAGGAGCTGACTCACGACCTCTCCCTGGACTTCAGTGTCCCTATACAATAGGCTATTGTCCATGGCAGCATGAGGAAACCTCTCCTCAGGGCCAGGCTCCTGGGAAACCTCATTTACAACAATCATATTTTCCTGTGCGGTCCCAAGAGTGGGGTCTCGCCACTGCTCACTCTCAAAACTGTCACAGGA
>JARQOD010000002.1:614230906-614279147 GCA_033576555.1 Oophaga sylvatica
CCTGAAAAAACTTTTGTGTCGGGCCAGAGGAGCCCATTTTTTTCCCAAATTTTTTTGGAGGACTTTTGTCTAAACTGGGTGTTAAATTTGTCTTTCTCCTGGGCCATTTCATCCTCAGCCCAAAAGGGTCAAACTGAGAAAAACAAACCAAAAAATTGGAGACTTACTAAATCCCTTTGTGTCGCTGATCGGGATAGGGGTCTTTTTTTTGCCTTTTGGCTGAGTTTGCTCTTAATAATAGGAGGATAGGCCCGAGTGCTGCCCTGTTGGAAAATTGTTTGTCCCGGACCAGTGGAAAAAGAGTGTGATGTCTGAGATTCATTGTTCCGCATTGGCTGGGCATCCCGGAATTTTTGGTACCAGAGACTTGGTTAGTCGGTCCTTTTGGTGGCCTACCTTGTCTCGTGATGTCAGGGAATTTGTGCAGTCCTGCGGGACTTGCTCTCGCTCCAAGCCTTGCTCTCGCTCTAGTGGTTTGTTGATGCCATTGCCTGTGCCCAAGAGACCATGGACCCATATCTCTATGGATTTCATTTCCGACCTTCCTGTTTCTCAGAGAATGACCGCCATCTGGGTAATTTGTGATAGGTTTTCCAAAATGATACATCTTGTGCCATTATCTAAGTTGCCTTCCTCCTCTGAATTGGTGCCGTTGTTCCTTCAGCACGTGGTTCGTTTACACGGCATTCCTGAGAACATTGTGTCTGACAGAGGAGTCCAGTTTGTTTCCAGATTTTGGAGGACTTTTGTTCTAAACTGGGTGTTCAATTGTCTTTCTCCTCGGCATTTCATCCTCAGACCAATGGTCAAACTGAGAGAACAAACCTGACATTGGAGACTTATCTAAGATGCTTTGTGTCTGCTGATCAGGATGACTGGGTCTCTTTTTTGCCTTTGGCTGAGTTTGCTCTTAATAATAGGGCTAGCTCTGCCACTTTGATGTCTCCGTTTTTCTGTAATTCTGGGTTTCACCCTCGATTTTCTTCAGGACAGACGGAGGCTTCTGTCTGTCCAGGTGTTGACTCTGTTGTGGAGCGTATGCAACAGATTTGGGACCAGGTAGTGGAGAGGTTGTCCCTCTCTCAGGAGAAGGCCCAGCGGTTTGCTAACCGGCATAGGACTGATGGTCCTCGGTTTAAAGTAGGGGACTTGGTCTGGTTGTCCTCAAAAAATATTCCTATGAGAGTAGCATCTCCTAAATTTAAGCCTAGGTTCATTGGACCTTATAAGATCATGGAGATTATTAATCCTGTTTCTTTTCGTTTGCTTCTTCCAGGGACATTTAAGATCCATAACGTGTTCCACAAGTCCTTGTTGAAGAGGTTTGTTGAGCCAGTGGTTCCTGCTGCTGTGCCTCCTGACCCTGTTTTGGTTGAGGGCAATCTGGAGTATGTGGTTGAGAAAATATTAGATTCTCGTTTTTCTAGACGGAAACTCCAGTATTTGGTTAAATGGAGAGGTTATGGTCAGGAAGACAATTCTTGGGTGTTTGCTTCGGACATCCATGCTAGGAGACTTATCCGTGCGTATCATAGAACTCATCCTGACCGACCTGGTTGCTCAAATGAGGGTTCGGTGACCCCTCCTCAAGGGGGGGGTACTGTTGTGAATGGGCTTGAGATGAGTTCTGAGCAGAGGCTCCCTCTGGTGGTTACAAGCGGTGCTGGTCTGTCCAGTGAAGATTGTGAGGATTGGGAATCAGGTGTTACTGACTGGTCTTATATAAGGGAGTCACCTTCCCATCAGGGTTGCCGTGATCAATTGTTCTGGTCTCAATCCTTGAATCCTGTTTCCCTTGTAGCCTGCTGTGTCGTGTCTGCATCTCCTGCTATCAGATAAGACATTTTCTTCTTTTTGTTTTTGTGCTAGATTTTTGCATTTTGTCCTGCACTTCTGTGGGGGCCTTCAGGTCCCCTCCAGGGGCTTTTGCCCTCTCAGTTAGTTAGCCACTGATGTTTGTACTTTTGCTTTTTGCAGTTTTTTCAGTGGCTGCTGTTTTGATTTTGTTACACCAGAGAACTAATTTAGGTGGTAGAGGTCGTGTGATCTCAGGTGTTTTTGAAATTAGTAGAGTTGGTGCTTTTCAGGGTTTTCTGGGATTGCAGTAAGTACCCTTCCTATCCTTTTCTATTTAGTTAGTTTGGGCCCCAGCGTTTGCTCATGCTATTTTCTTTCTGTGTCAGTGTTTCTTCTTGTCTAACCGCCATTACATGTTTGGGGGCTTTCTATTATCTTTGGGGTTCTGCTCCGGGGCAGATAGCTTTCCTATTTCTATCTTTAGGTGTAATTAGTTTCTCAGGCTGTGACGAGGCGTCTAAGACCAACGTAGGAACGCTCCACGGCTGCCTCTAGTTGTGGTGGTTAGTCAGGGTACTGCAATCTCATAGATTCAACTGCTCTGGTGTATTGCCTTTTTACCTGCACTCCTCAGCTACCAAATCATAACATTACACATTTAAACATTCGGGAACGAGTAATGCAGTATATAAGATAGGCCAATGTACACCTAAACAGCAACATAAGAAAGGCATATATAATACAATTTTAGCAACCCCTTACAAGTTCATAAACACCAAACATGTCTAGGTTCTATTTAATTAAGTGGTTAAAAAAAATCCAAACTTTGGTAAAAAAAAAAAAAAGAGCCATTTTCCGAGAGCTGTGGCATCTCATTTTTCGTGATCTGGGGCTGGGTGAGGGTTTATGTTTTGTGTGCCGACCTGATGTTTTCATTAATACCATTTTGGTGTAGATATAATCTTTTGATCGCCTGTTATTGCATTTTATTTCAATATAGCAGCAACCACAAAAACGTAATTCTGACTCTTTTAATTTTTTCTTGTTAGACTGTTTAGCAATCGGGTTAACTCTTTTATTATATTGATATATCGGGCGATTCTGAACCCTGGCGATACCAATGGGGAAAATGGGAGGTGATTTGAACTTTTGTGCTTTTTTTTTTTTTTTAATATTTTTAAAAACTTTTTTTTTTTACTTTTTCCAAGCTTCAATTATCTCCATGGGAGACTAGAAGCTGTAGTTGTCTGATCGCCTCTGCTACATACAGGTGATGATCAGATCACCTGTGTGTAGCAGAAATGCTCACTTGCTATGAGCACCAACCACCAGCTATGACAACCATAGAGGTCTGCTGGAGACCTCTGGTTGTCATGCCAACCCATCGGTGATCCACAATAACATGACGGGGTCACCGATGGGCGGAATTTCCAGCACTTTTCCAGTAAGCGCGAGTTAAATACCTTTGTCAGAAATTGTCAGCGGCATTTAACAGGTTAACAGCCATGGGTGGATAGTGATTCCACCCGCAGCTGTTAGAGGCACATGTCAGCTGTTCAAAATAGCTGTTATATGCGGGGAAAGATGTGGTCTCAGCGCCTGAGCCCACATCAAAGGGAGGGATTCTGATTTGGGTATACTATTACTGATATGAAAAAATGAAAAAAATCTTAATTCCTGAAAGCTAAAAGTGTCTGTATATCATTAAGTGGTTAACTATTTTCTTGGAAGGAGTCACTAATGAAGTAGTAGATGAGTGGAAAAACTAACATAGAGTTACTGAAGGTACAAGGAATTGAGGACTGCTTTAGGAGGTAATAAATTCTTCCAATATGTAAATCTATTTCAAATGTAACTAAGCAGAGGAAACGAGCCAGTGGCAAATTTTTGTAAGTGTCCTTAAAACTCAATGTTACTACTTTATAAAGCTATTAGGCAGAGTGTTCCTGAGGATTATTCTGCTAGTTTTAGCGCACAAGATACAATTCTGCTAGTTATTCCTTATTGAATGATAAAGAAGCCCCTTTGGCAGGTTTTACATACAAATCTAATATTTTGCCACTGACTGCAGTGACTGGGTGCTTAAATTTAATAAGGTATTCACATGTATTTATGAGCTTAGATTTATGAATCAGTTCAGATTGTCAAATAAGGTTGCAGAAATGTATGCTGGACATCCTAGGATATTGGTATGAATTATACAAAATCTCTTCATTGCATATTGTCATAATTTGTTTTATATTAGTTATAATGATTTCCATTTAAGGAAAAGACACTGGATGATTTTGTGAATTTGTGCTAGGGATTGGATAAGACAGTTTTCAAGAAAAGATTGCATTTTATCTGTCTGGCAAATATTAGCCTACAGTGTTTTATTCACAGAATATATTTAAATGGTCAAAAGATATGAGCATATCTTTTGAAATTCAAATTTGATAACTTTGCCACAGTTTACCTGAAAATTGGATTTGAGGTGAATAAATGTACCCACATCTCAATACTGGAAAGCTTGTAATTGCTGGGAATACACATACATCTTCCAAATTGTTGGTGCCCCTTGTTTAATGACAGAAAAAAAAAACACAATGGTCACAGAAATAACTTGAATCTGACAAAAATAATACATCAAAAATCTATGAAAATGAAGAAATGAAAGTCAGACATTGCTTTTCAACCATGCTTCCACAGAATTAAAATAAATAAATAAAACTCATGAAATATGCCTGGACAGAAATGATGATACCCCTGAAAGTAATGTGACAAAAGGGACATGTTAAATCAAGGTGTGTCCACTAATTAGCATCACAGGTGTCTATAATCTTGGAATCAGTGAGTGGGCCTGTATAGAGGGCTATAGATACTCATTGTGCTGTTTGGTGACATGGTGTGTATCACACTCAACATGGACCAGAGGAAGCAAAGGAAAGAGTTGTCTCAGATTAGAAAGAAAATTATAGAAAACATGTTAAAGGTAAAAGTTATAAGACCATCTTCCAGCAGCTTGATGTTCCTGTGACTACAGTTGCACATATAATTCAGAAATGTAAGCTCCATGGGACTGTAGCCAACCTCCCTGGACATGGCCGCAGGAGGAAAATTGATGACAAATCAAAGAGACGGATAATACGAATGATAATAAAAGAGCCCAGAAAAACTTCTAAACAGATTGAAGGTGAACTTCAAGCTCAAGGAACATCAGTGTCAGATCACACCATCTGTTGTTGTATGAGCCAAAGTGGACTTCATGAGAGACGACCAAGGAGGACACCATTGTTGAAAAAAAGTCATAAAAAATCCAGACTGGAATTTGCCAAACTACATGTTGACAAGCCACAAAGCTTCTGGGAGAATGTCTATGGACAATGAGACAGAAATGGAACTTTTTGGCAAGGCACATCAGCTGTATGTTCACAGACGGAAAAATTAAGCAGGTCAAGAAAAGAATACTGTCCCTACTGTGAAACATGGAAGAGGCTCTGGTATTTTCTGGGGCTGCTTTGTTGCATCTAGCACAGAGTGTCTAGAATCTGTGCAGGGTACAATGAAATCTCAAGTCTATCAAGGGATTCTAGAGAGAAATCTGCCCAGTGTCAGAAAGCTTGGTCTCAGTCTCAGATCATGGGTCTTGCAACAGGATAATGACCCAAAACACACAGATAAAAACACCCAAGAATGGCTAAGAGGAAAACATTGGACTATTCTGAAGTGGTCTTCTATGAGGCCTGACCTAAATCCTACATAAAAAAAACTGACCGGCACATTCAAACATAGATCCAGTGTGAACAGGTGCTAAACCTAGAGTCACCAACTCATGCACATACAAGAAAAAAAGGTAGCACACTGTAGCGCTATAGCTTGCAAACACGAAATATGAAAAATGAATTGCATCACTGCCTTAGAAATATGAAAAATTGAGAAGTCTTAGCGCATAAGATGGCCAAATTATGTGTACCTCATAGCCACATTAAGGCTCTTCTCGTATATCAGGTCCTAACTAATGCCAATCCTCGCTTAGAAAAGTCTGTCTGCATGGGAACATATGAATCCTCTCTTCAGACTAAAATCTACATCTCTGTGGAGGGGTAATGAACCTGGTGTAATTAAAAAGCCTGTGACCAACAGGTGGAGTGCTCAGGTAGAAGGTAAATGAATACATAAAAAAACTGACCGGCACATCCAAACATAGATGTCTTAGCGCATAAGATGGGAAATATGAAAAATTGAGAAGTCTTAGCGCATAAGATGGGAAATATGAAAAATTGAGAAGTCTTAGCGCAAAAGATGGAAATATGAAAAATTGAGAAGTCTTAGCGCATAAAATGGTAAATATGAAAAATTGAGAAGTCTTAGCACATAAGATGACCTAAATCCTATTGAGCATCTTTGGAAAGAGCTGAAACATGCCATCTGGAAAATGTAACCTTCAAACACGAGACACCTGGAGCAGTTTGCTCTTGAGGAGTGGGTCAAAATACCTGTTGAGAGGTGCAGAAGTCTCATTAACAGTTACAGGAATCGTTTGATTGCAGTGATTGCCTCAAAAGGTTGTGCAACAAAATATTAAGTTAAGGGAAACATCATTTCTATCCAGGCCTAGTTCATGAGTTTTATTTTTTAAAAATTTAGTGGAAGCATTGGCTGAAAAGCAGTGTCTGACTTTCATTTGTTCATTTTCATAGATTTTTGATTTATTATTGCTTTGTCAGGTTCAAGTTTTTTTCTGTGACCATTGTGGGTTTTTCTGTCATTATACGAAGGGTACCAACAATTTTGACCACGTGTATACACATGGGGAATAGGAGTGAGAGAGAGAATACTGCTGACCAAAAGAACTTATACGTAACAATCAAGATAAAGAGAGGAACCTGTTAACCATGAGACCTTGCACTATAGAGTAGAAAAACATAAATGTACAAAAACACACAAAAATGACACCTAGAGATGCATACCCATTCATAGTTTGTCAATGGTGTCAGTGTGGACATGAGTGTAAACCACTCGGATTAGATAATAAAACCAAAAAGATAAAAGCCCCGAAGCGTTTTGAGATGAAAATTAAAGTGAAAGGACAAAGAAAATAAGTATAAAAGAATAGCCCATATAGAACAAAATATAGTGGCAAATGGCGTCATAAAGGTGCACACATCAACATAAAATTTCTATCACAAGTAGCATAGGATAATTATAAAGAGGGGGTGATAACAATCATACCCAGGACATAGAGTTTAAAGTTGGAACAAGTGCAGCAGTGCTATAAAACCCATGAAGATGAGTAGATGGTATTTTTTCTTTTTAAACTGCTGAGTGTCAGATAAGGGTCAAAGGAGGGAACAAATACATGTACAGTCATGGCCAAAAGTTTTGAGAATGACACAAATATTATATTTTCACATGATCTGCTGCCCTCTGGTTTTTATGTGTGTTTGACAGATGTTTTTATCACAGACAGAAATATAATAATTGCAAACATATGAGTAACAAAAGCTTATATTGACAGTTAGAATGAGTTAATGCAGCAAGTCAATATTTGCAGTGTTGACCCTTCTACTTCAGGACCTCTGCAATTCTCCCTGGCATGCTCTCAATCAACTTCTGGACCAAATCCTGACTGATAGCAGTCCATTCTTGCACAATCAATGCTTTCATTTTGTCAGAATTTTTAGGTTTTTGTTTGTCCACCCATCTCTTGATGATTGACCACAAGTTCTCAATGGGATTAAGATCTGGGGAGTTTCCAGGCCATGGACCCAAAATCTCTATGTTTTGTTCCCTGAGCCATTTAGTTATCACCTTTGCTTTATGGCAAGGTGCTCCATCATGCTGGAAAAGGCATTGTTGATCGCCAAACTGCTCTTGAAGGGTTTGGAGAAGTTGCTTTTGGAGGACATTCTGGTACCATTCTTTATTCATGGCTGTGTTTTTAGGCAAGACTGTGAGAGAGCCGATTCCCTTGGCTGAAAAGCAACCCCACACATGAATGGTTTCAGGATGCTTAACAGTTGGCATGAGACAAGACTGGTGGTAGCGCTCACCTTGTCTTCTCCAAATGAGGCGTTTTCCTGATGTCCCAACAATCGAAAAGGGGATTCATCAGAGAAAATAACTTTACCCCAGTCCTCAGCAGTCCACTGCCTGTACCTTTTGCAGAATATCAGTCTGTCCATGATGTTTTTTCTGGAGAAAAGTGGCTTCTTTGCTGCCCTCCTTGAGACCAGGCCTTGCTCCAAGAGTCTCCGCCTCACAGTGCGTGCAGATGCACTCACACCTGCCTGCTGCCATTCCTGAGCAAGCTCTGCACTGCTGGTAGCCCGATCCCGCAGCTGAAACACTTTTAAAAGACGGTCCTGGCGCTTGCTGGTCTTTCTTGGGCACCCTGAAGCCTTTTTGGCAACAATGGAACCTCTCTCCTTGAAGTTCTTGATGATGCGATAGATTGTTGACTGAGGTGCAATCTTTCTAGCTGCGATACTCTTCCCTGTTAGGCCATTTTTGTGCATTGCAATGATGACTACACGTGTTTCTTTAGAGATAACCATGGTTAACAGAAAGAAACAATGATGCCAAGCACCAGCCTCCTTTTAAAGTGTCCAGTGGTGTCATTCTTATTTAAACATGACAGATTGATCTCCAGCCATGTCCTCATCAACACCCACACCTGTGTTAATGGAGCAATCACTGAAAAGAGGTTAGCAGGTCCTTTTAAGGCAGGGCTGCAATGATGTTGAAATGTGTTTTGGGGGATAAAGTTAATTTTCTAGCCAAATATTGACTTTGCAAGTAATTGCTGTTAAGCTGATCACTCTTTATAACATTCTGGAGTATATGCAAATTTCCATTAGAAAAAGTGAAGCAGTAGACTTTGTAAAAATTAATATTTGTGTCATTCTCAAAACTTTTGGCCATGACTTTAAGTATAAATAAGTATAAAGGTTAGTTTGAGATGAGTGAAACAAATCCCAAATTAGGTATTATTTGTATTTAGTCTATGTATATCTCTATATACCCACTCATAAAATTAGACTCCTAATCAGTACAGTACAGTAGTAATGGATAAGGCACCTAACTACATAGCTTGTTCAAATACAGTATGCAGCATGACACATGATCATAGCAAGGGAGTACAAACCAAAAAGGCAATGCTGTGCTGGATGAGATGAGTGCCGCTGGAACCCTGATGCGCATTTTGAACTAACCAGACCTTCGGACCCCTCAAGGTATAAAATGTTTGTTATATATAATTTGACTTTTCTTCCAGGATTTGTGTTTTTCCAATCAAGTAATCCGTATATAAAGTCAAGCTCCATCTTCATTCAGATGCCTGGCCAGTTATTAATGGCTTTTAATAATTTATGTCCGATCCGATTAAATAGATCCTGGTTAATAATCTTCAGGATAACCAAACAACATAAAAATCTGGAAGCATCAGGTTCAGCACCAATATATGAGTATATTGATAGTGCACTTTTTGCTTGTATTGGATATTCCAATCCATTTATAATCAAACTCAATGAAGAAAATATTCAATGACTGCCACTAAGAGACAACGGTAGTTAGTGGTTACATTTATGTTATACCAATAAGTGGTGGAGAATCTATTTATCATGCTTTGGTTATATAGCGTCACAATATGGCACAGCGCTATACAGACATTATCATCACTGTCCCCATTAAGGTTCACAATCTAAGTTCTCTATCAATATTTCTCTTGCATGAGGGAGGAAATCGGAGAACCCGGAGGAGACACACGTAAACACAGGGAGAACATACAAACTGCCTACAAATGTTAGGGAGCAAACAAAAAAGAGTCTGAAACACCGGTGCTTCCTTTCTAGTGTTTGGAAACAAATAGGTGAAATGTGTGAATGTATGATTATAACTTAGAATTTGTGACTGGCACCAAAGCCATCTACATACAAAATAAACTCCATTGTAATGAATAAGCCTGCAGCTCCCACACCGTTCACCTTAGGAAGCAGACACATTAATCAGGGTTAATCTACAAAGAAAAACGAAAGAAGCGTCAGTCGACACCACTCTACATAAAGATTAATACCTTAGATCTTTACATGGCCAGTCCATTCCTCCATTACAGAGAAATCAGTGTTTGAAATAACATAGTATACAAATGAAGAGGTGTCTCTCCAACTCTATTCCCCATAAAGCTCCACTTACTCCTCCTTGGCTGACAACTCCTTTGCTTAAAGTAACACAGTATAAAGGCTGTCAGTCAAGCTGGATGAGGTGTCACTGGGCTGGGAATAGAGCTAGAGTGACAGAGGCTTCTCACCTAATAACAGCTCTTATGTCTCATTTGTATATCAATCCAAACACTGATTTCTCAGTAACAGAGGAACGGACTGGCATGTAAAGGTATTGGACTGGACTTGTCTTTGAAAGAACTGCATGCAGTTACAAATAGTTTGGGGTGTGAAATCCTGCTGACAGATTCCCTTTAAAGCGGCAATGTGAGATTAGGAATGCCAGGAAAGGTAAAGAGACCAAAGATGCTATACATTTTTGGAAAAAGTTTGCTGTTGTGCAATATTAAGAGCACAAGTGCCTCCATATTGAATGAACATAGGTAAAACCACCTTGGACTGTTCCTATCATGTGATTTCTTGTAAGGTTGGGGTCAGACTTGCGAGAGCCTCGCACGAGTCTCATGTGAGTCTGTCGCATCAACATCCGGCACTGCCGCCAGCACTCGGACTGGAGCATGTGGCTGCATGTATTTCTATGCAGCTGCACGCTCCGGTTCGAGTACCGGCGGCAGCGCCGGGTGTTGATGTGAGAGACTCACACGAGACTCGCACGAGTTTCTCGCAAGTCTGACCCCGGCCTAAGAGAGCTAATCTATGCTTCGTACACACTACAGGCACAGTGGCACCATGTCTGCACCTTTTACCACTGTATGACTGTATGTATGCCAGCCTGCCTATTTTAACCTTCTAGCCCTCATTTCATGGCAAAATTTTGGGTAAGTTGAGTTGTATTTCAACTGTCTGATCTTTTTTTGGGGGGGAGGTAAACTGTCCTTTAAGTGTCTGACACTGTCTTATTAGAGGGATATGTTCTAATAAAAAATGTACATTGGTTTTCATTGTAGTCAAATATTTTCAGAGGATTTTTGAGAATTAGAATTCTAGAAAATGTTCTTTCAAATTATATTTATTGAGGAATAGTAGTATTTAATTAAATAAGCATATCAGGAAAACTGACAGGTTCTTTTTAGGCAAAAAAAAGTACATCTTGAAATACATAAAATACATATGACATAAAGATTAAATAATAATTTGTGTAGCATTTAGTATTTTGAATTCAGTTTCAGACTTCACCATTAAAGTTGACATAAAAATAATAATAAAATGTGTCGATCGTTGATGTCAGTAAAATAAAATAAAAAAATAAAGCAGTTGTTAGCCTTAAACAAGTCCAGGAAAATATTAGAAAAGTAAATATAAAAGGCAATTACTGTCATTCTGTAAAGTCTCCCGCCGTCAAAGTACATTCTGTACTAAATCTAATTCAGATGTTGGATTGTTTTGCACTTAATCTGCTTTGCTTGTTTTTCCTAACACATTACTGTCTACATGTAGACATAATATTTCATCCTACTACTTTAAATGTTTTGACTACTTTACCTATACCATATAAACTTTATATATACTATGTAAACTTTTTCTACAATTTATATACCATTGGAGAATTATGTCTAGGCCGGGTCAGAAATGCGAGAAACTTGAATGAGACTCGCACCTTAATAACCGGCACTGCCGCCGGTACTCGGACAGGAGCATGCGGCTGCATGTAATTCTATGCAGCTGCATGCTCCAGTCCCGAGTACTGGTGGCAGTGCCGGGTATTGAGGTGCGAGACTTGTGTGAGTTTCTCGCATGTCTGACCTTGGCCTTAGGATAACTATAATTTCTTGTTGGACTGAGCTGGTTCACTATTACTGTAGATTGGAGAAGAGGAATCTCAAGTGGGGCACAGTCCGGATATCATAATGAACCCGAGTATCAATGAAAACTTTAAATTTTTAGCACCCTTGTGAGACCTACTGTGTACAAAAGTATTGGTGTTATGATAACAATTATTATTTTTTGCACCTTAATTCCAAAGAACTGTTCATGTGAAAACTGACATTAAAGTACATAATGATAAATTAGCAGTACATAAAAGAGTAGATACATTAAAATAAAACATGTCTAAGTGACAGACAGGTACAATAGGAGAACAGATTCTGCTCACTAGTAAGATGAGCGAATATCTTCGACTTCCTCCTTATTCAGCAAGCGCTTACCGAAGAAGCTGCAGCGGAAACCCGGCACCGCAGCTGCATGTGTCTTGGCTGTGTGACAGTCACAACACATGCATGGAGAGCCTGTGTGCATAGACATCGAAGCACTCCAGGTAATAAAAATAATAATTTTTATTTTTATATAGCGCTAACATATTCTGCAGCGCTTTATGGTTTGCACACATTATCATCACTGTCCCCGATGGGGCTCACAATCTAGATTCCCTATCAGTATGTTTTTGGAGTGTTGGAGGAAACAGGAGTACCCGGAGAAAACCCACGCAAACACGGGAGAACATACAAACTCCTTGCAGATGCTGTCCTTGGTGGGATTTGAACCCAGGACCCCAGCACTGCAAAGCTGCAGTGCTAACCACTGAGCCACTGTGCCACCCTATTATGTGATGTCTTGAAGAGATGAGTTTTTAGGTTACCTTTGGAGGTTTCAAAGATATGAAATAATTGGGATAGTGAGTTTCAGAGTATGAGGTTAATGTAAAAGCATTGTGGAGTTGGAAGATTGTGATTGGAAGAAGTAGACTTCAGAGATGTATGGAGAAGACACTTTGTGGGTGCCCTTGTAAGTAGTTATTAGTAGAGTTGAGCGATACTTTCCGATATCCCAAAGTATCGGAATCGGAATGGTATCGCCGATATCACTAAAATATCGGCGATACCCGATACCGATACCGGAAATCCAATGTAAGTCTATGGGAACAAAATATCGGAACTAAAAAAACCCCATTCTTTCCTTGTAAACACTAAATATACACACATAGAATACATATATATATATATATATATATATACATGTCATTGTGACATATATATATATACATATATGTATAGTTTATACACTTCTACATAGTAAAATATCCTCTGATTCAATTGCCGGTAAAGCCGGCTTCTGTGAAAAGACAGAAGCACCCGACATGAAATGACACTTGGTGTACATAGGGTTAACCATGTCTTTTCATGTCGTTTGCTATCTGATTTGCACAAACAATTACATGAGTGGCTGTGTGCAAAATTTCACACCTGTAGGGGTTAATTAAAGGTGTAAATTCGTTGTAAAAAAAACGGACTTTTTTGCTACGAATTTACACCTTTAATTAACCCCTACAGGTGTGAAATTTTGCACACTTACACTCATGTAATTGTTTGTGCAAATCAGATATCAAAGTACATGAAAAGACATGGTTAACCCTATGTACACCAAGTGTCATTTCATGTCGGGTTCTGCATTTTCACAAAAGCCGGCAATTGAATTAGCGGCTATTATACTATGTAGAAGTGTATGAACTATAAATATATATATATATATATGTGTCACAAACTCAATGACATGTATATATATATGAGGTGTAAAATTGCTGAAAAAAAATGCGTGGGCTCCCGCCCTATTTTCGCAACCAGACAGACAAAGCCAGTGAGTGGGGGCAGATAATAATAGCCCAGAGAGGGACCATTATTTTTGGCCCCCCCGGCTACTAACATCTGCCCCCAGACACCCCAGAAAGGGCAAATCTCTAATTAGATTTGCCCTTTCTGGCACTTTGCCCGTCTATTCCCATTGCCCTGTAGCGGTGGCGAATGGGTTAATAAGGGGTTAAAATGACCTTGCAATTGAAAGGTCACTTTAAGCCAGGTTAATAATTGAGAGCTGTCAATTAGACAACTATCAATTATTAATCCTATTGTATGAAAGAAAAATCAAACACACACACTTTAATAAAAAAGAAGTTTAATGAAATAATCAACACGTTTTTGACCATATTTTATTTACCTGCTAAAACCATTTCCTGTAATAAAAATAAAATAATAAAGCAAAATTATTCTTACCAATCCGATGCACAGTCAGGTCCCACGGTGTAATCCTTCAGAAAGGGTTAATGTTTACTGCAGGGACCGCAGCTAATGCTGCAGCCTCACAGTAAACCCCCAAATGAATGAGCTCCTCTCCTGGCTGACAGGAGAGGAAGTGGAAAGCTTAATTGATTGCTTTCCACTTTCACTTCAGGTCAGCCAGGGACACAATCAGTGACGTCAGAGGGAACTGATTAACAAAAATAGGGTTCCCTTCGAAAAAAAAATGGCGTGGGGTCCCCCCTATTTTTGTTAACCAGCCAGATGAAGCAGACCGCTGAGGCCTGGATTTTCAGGCTGTTAAGGAGCCAAGATCCATGGACCTTGCCAGCCTGATAATACCAGGCCACAGCAGTCTGCATATCTTGGCTGATTAACAAAAATAGGGGATCCCCTCGAAAAAAATTGGCGTGGGGTCCCCCCTATTTTTGTTAACCAGCCAGATGAAGCAGACCGCTGAGGCCTGGTTTTTCAGGCTGGTAAGGATCCAATATCCATGGACCTTGCAAGCCTGATAATACCAGGCCACAGCAGTCTGCTTAGCTTGGCTGGTTAACAAAAATAGGGATCCCCTCGAAAAAAAAACGGCGTGGGGATCCCCCCTATTTTTGTTAACCAGCCAAGTAAAATGCAGACTGCTGCGGCCTGGTATTAAAAGACTGTCAAGGCCCATGGATTTTGGCCCTCAACAGCCTGATAATACCAGGCTACAGCAGCCCCACATTTGGCGCATCAAAAGATGTGCCAATTGTGGCACTTTACCCGGCTCTTCCCACTTGCCCTGTAGCGGTGGCAATTGGGGTAATAAGGGGTTAATGTCACCGTTGATTGCACGGTGACAATAAGCCCGGTTAATAATGGAGAGGTGTCAATAAGACACCGATCCATTATTAATCCCAAAGTTTTTAAATGTTTAAAAAAAAGACACAGCAAGAAAAAAGTCTTTTAATGAAATAAAAGAGACAACACAGTTTTCATTTTTTTTATTACTCTCTCATTCCTGCGACGCCATCGATCTCCTGTAAAAAAATAAAAAAAACAAACCAACAGTATACCACCTGTCCGACGCAGTCCATAGTAACGATTGTCCCACGACGATCCAGCTCTGCTACATCGGAATGACAGGCAGAGCCTGACATCCCGGTGCAGCACAGCTGCTTACCAGCTTCCCCGGCGGTGACGTCATCGGACTGCTTTACGGCCGCGATTACCCAGCAGTCACTGCAGTTATCGCGAGATACTGCATGTGACCGCCAGGGAGAAGAGGATGGCGGCCATCAAGCAGTCCAGGACGTGACCGCCGGAGATCTTCTGCCGGGTAAGTGCCGCTGACTCCTGACAGACCCGACCGACGGACACTGACAGTGACAGTGACATTCCGATTCCGGTATCCGATATGACGAAAATATCGGAACTCTGAATTGGAATTCCGATACCCGATATTTGCAGTATCGTATCGCTCAACACTAGTTATTAGCATTTTGAACAGAATGCTCTTAGTAATGGGTAGCCAATGAAGAAATTGTTAGAGAAGAATGACAGGAGAGTAATGAGGAGAAAGGTTGATTATGTAGCAGAGTTAAGTTATGGATTTGAGGGGTGCAGGACTAAAATATGGAACACCATAACGTATATTGCAGTAGACTAGTTAGGAGATGCGCTGATGTTTTTGTTGATTCAAAGTTAAGAATATAGTGGATTTGATAAATGCTTTTGAGCTTGAGGCCAATTAAATGCATTATTTGAAGGGCAGCTTGGAGTCAAAGGTTAACCCAAGGCTTCAGACTTGGAATACTGAGAAAATTATGGAGCCATTAATAAAGTTTACAAAGTTTGGTAATGGATTAGATGGAGAGGTGACATCTGTGCCAGAAAGGTAAATTGAAGTGTCATTTGCATAACAGTGGTACTGAAATCGGTGGAATTCTATGAGCTGTCTCAGGCCAAAGGTGTAGATAGAGAAAAGTAAGAGTCATAGGACAAAATCTCGAATGATGCCAACAATGAGGTGGAGAGGTGAGAAAAATAGTGTGGAAATGAAAATTCAATGTTCAGTTGGTGCGGTATAAGGTGACTTAGGAGCGGGTCAGGTCTGTGATGCCAAAGGATAACACAGTTTGTAAGAAGAGAAAATGGTTGACTGTGTTGAAGGTAGAAGAAATGTCAATGAGGATTAACATACAGCAATGTAATTTAGCTTACCAGTTAAAAAATCATTAGTGAATACAATATAGAAAAAGAAAAAAACATAATGTGTAACTAAAATATAACTTTTATTCCAATAATTTAAAATGTTATATCTAAAATGAATACACTTACATCCAATGCGGATGTATATTGGGTCACAAATAATTTTTGAGGTGACCCACTAATTCATATAGTTTAAATATATGTGGGAGATGTATTCTTAATGTAAGGGATTTTGACTCAATATGGCCAAAAGTTGGCTACGTTGGCTACTGAAGGAAGGGTGTGATGATAATTAAACTTCATATTCAGTGCATTTTCCCTTTAGCAGTGCATGTTGTCCTTTAATTGAACTATTTGATTCTGACTATGAGGCCGGAGTCACACTACCGTAGAATACATACAAGTGCTATGCGAGAAAAAAATCGCATAGCACTCGGACCACTGTTAATCTATGGGGCAACACCCATCATCCGTTTTTTCTCGTCCGTATTATATGTGCGAGTGAAATTGCAGCATGCTGCAATTTGCAACTGATATCGGCCGAGAATCGCCAAGGCAATTCTATGGGTGCGAGAAAAAACGGACATCACACGGACCATCAGTGTAACTTGCGAGAAATACGCACACATTTTCCTCATTACAGCCCATTGAGCCATTAAATTCAAAGGGGAAAAGCAGTGAGAAATGAAAAGCGGATGTCACATGGACACTTAGATGGGAGGAAATCGTATCCTCGCATTGCAAACGGATTACATACGGATCACCATACGGAGAACATTTGTGCGATTCTTGGCAGACAAAATCGGGCCGATTTTTCTATACGTTGTGTCTGACTCCGGCCTAAATAGCCAGATCTCATAACATCTTCAGTATTGACCAAAGGTAATTTTCAATGCTTTAGTATGAGAGTCTCGAAATAAGACTCAGAGGGGAATGTCCCTGATTGATTTAACTTAATGGGGTTGTGCCTTACTTTTTGCTATAAGCACTGACCCAACATAGCAAAAACTATAAAATAATGTGTGAATTCTGAACAATGTTCAATCCTCCTCTGGACTCCCAATGGGGGACCAGTGCAGTGCTAGAGGGGAGCGATACGGGACTGGCAGGTGAGTATACATTTTATTTGTTTGTTTTTGACGCGGTGGGACATTTTTATAACAATGATGACATGGACAACCCTTTTAATGGTTAATGTTTAGTCTCATCTCTTCTTCTAGGCACAAGGTAATCCAATCTTATCAAACTCTGTGTGATTTTATGTGAAGTATTGGATCACCATTTTTAGTGCTATTTCTTTCATATTTAAGATGAAAGGCAGTCTCCAAGTCATGGAAAGTCACATAAGAATAGTTTCAAAGACTGCATTAAAAACTAAATAATAGCATATTTTTCAACAGATAACAGTATAAATCTATTGTCATAAGCAAAATTGAAGTAATAAAAAACAATACTTCAGTTGTCTTGCTTTCTCTAGAATAGACTTTTACACACGGTACAGTAAAGAAGTGTTACATAAAGAAAGGACAATGAGCATGTACAATTATTTCACAAAGTATTATTCAATGCAAAAAAAAATTATATATGCAATGTCATTCCAACCTAGGGTGCCTTAAATTAGGCATTGAGGAGTGATATCTCTACCTGTTTATACACCTACATTAGGCTACATTAATATGGGTTGGATAATCCTTCTACCAATCCACCTGGGAATTTTACTGAAAATACAGTGAATCCACCTCAACATCCGAATGCATAACATGTTTGCAACTAAATTCAATGTATATTTCACCCTCCATATGAATACTATTATGGACACAGTATTGTGTTATGTTACTAAAGCTAAAAGAAGTGCAAAAAAAGAATGAAAAAAGAACATAACTGAAATGTGAAAAAAATAAGGCTTTAAAAAATGTATGTTCCAAATACATTTTCTGTAACATATAGTGGTTAGCACTTAGCATAAATGAGTACACCCCTTTGAAATGTAAGTTTTTAATCAATATCTCACTAAACATGAGAACAATTTCCAAAATTTTGACAAGACTAAGTTTCATAAAATATTTTTTAATTCATTACAAAATATTAATCTCTACTCAAATTAACTGATACATAAATGAATACACCTAAGTCAAAAACAACTACATTTAGTATTTTGTATGACCTCCATGAGAAGAGCAACAAGTCTTCTAGGCATGGAATGAACAAGTAGACAACATATTGCAAAATCTATCTTTTTCCAAAATTCAAGAATAACCTCTTTTAGAGCCTGGTTGCTGGATGGAGACAGATGACTTGTCGCTTCAGAATTTCCCATAGGTGTTTCAATCAGGTTGAGATCACACTTGGCCTCTGAATCAATTTCATCTTCTTCTTCTTCTTCAGAAATGCAACAGATGTGTGCTTTGCTTTGTAACTGGCTGGGTGGTGCAACCACTGTGCCGTGATCGGAGGAAAGCCTGGAGGAGCGTGATTGGCTGCCTCATCAAGTCCAACCTCAGATGCACAGCATCTGACGATACCCTCATCTGAGAAAAAACGAGGGAGGCGGGTGCAGGTGCTACACCAGGACTGACCTCATGTAGATGGCAGCTGACCCCCAGGGGACAGGAGGCTACCTCGTGCTGGATATACTTAGATGACAGACAAATTTTGTCCCCTTGATGAAACAGAGGTGAATCTACAGTCATGGCCAAAAGTTTTGAGAATGACACAAATATTAATTTTTACAAAGTCTACTGCTTCACTTTTTCTAATGGAAATTTGCATATACTCCAGAATGTTATAAAGAGTGATCAGCTTAACAGCAATTACTTGCAAAGTCAATATTTGGCTAGAAAATTAACTTTATCCCCCAAAACACATTTCAACATCATTGCAGCCCTGCCTTAAAAGGACCTGCTAACCTCTTTTCAGTGATTGCTCCATTAACACAGGTGTGGGTGTTGATGAGGACATGGCTGGAGATCAATCTGTCTGTTTAAATAAGAATGACACCACTGGACACTTTAAAAGGAGGCTGGTGCTTGGCATCATTGTTTCTCTTCTGTTAACCATGGTTATCTCTAAAGAAACACGTGTAGTCATCATTGCAATGCACAAAAATGGCCTAACAGGGAAGAGTATCGCAGCTAGAAAGATTGCACCTCAGTCAACAATCTATCGCATCATCAAGAACTTCAAGGAGAGAGGTTCCATTGTTGCCAAAAAGGCTTCAGGGCGCCCAAGAAAGACCAGCAAGCGCCAGGACCGTCTCTTAAAAGTGTTTCAGCTGCGGGATCGGGCTACCAGCAGTGCAGAGCTTGCTCAGGAATGGCAGCAGACAGGTGTGAGTGCATCTGCACGCACTGTGAGGCGGAGACTCTTGGAGCAAGGCCTGGTCTCAAGGAGGGCAGCAAAGAAGCCACTTCTCTCCAGAAAAAACATCATGGACAGACTGATATTCTGCAAAAGGTACAGGCAGTGGACTGCTGAGGACTGGGGTAAAGTTATTTTCTCTGATGAATCCCATTTTCGACTGTTTGGGACATCAGGAAAATGCCTCATTCGGAGAAGACAAGGTGAGCGCTACCACCAGTCTTGTCTCATGCCAACTGTTAAGCATCCTGAAACCATTCATATGTGGGGTTGCTTCTCAGCCAAGGGAATCGACCCTCTCACAGTCTTGCCTAAAAACACAGCCATGAATAAAGAATGGTACCAGAATGTCCTCCAAGAGCAATTTCTCCAAACCCTCCAAGAGCAGTTTGGCGATCAACAATGCCTTTTTCAGCATGATGGAGCACCTTGCCATAAAGCAAAGGTGATAACTAAATGGCTCAGGGAACAAAACATAGAGATTTTGGGTCCATGGCCTGGAAACTCCCCAGATCTTAATCCCATTGAGAATTTGTGGTCAATCATCAAGAGACGGGTGGACAAACAAAAACCTAAAAATTCTGACAACATGAAAGCATTGATTGTGCAAGACTGGACTGCTATCAGTCAGGATTTGGTCCAGAAGTTGATTGAGAGCATGACAGGGAGAATTGCAGAGGTCCTGAAGAAGAAGGGTCAACACTGCAAATATTGACTTAATGCATTAACTCATTCTAACTGTCAATATAAGCTTTTGTTACTCATATGTTTGCAATTATTATATTTCTGTCTGTGATAAAAACATCTGTCAAACACACATAAAAACCAGAGGGCAGCAGATCATGTGAAAATATAATATTTGTGTGATTCTCAAAACTTTTGGCCATGACTGTAGACATCTCTTGTCTACGTGTTTCTTTATACTTTCAGGGGGATTCAATAACGTGGATTTGGTGCACTCCCAGATTCTAGAAAAACCCTTGATGAGGGATTCACTAGCAATATATCAAAGGTAGTAGAAACAGGGAATGGAATAATGGGATGTTGGCCGTAGACCACAAAAAATGGAGATTTGGCAGAGGATACACTAAAATGGATTTTGAAAGAAAATGTGGCCAAAGGCAGGAGATGGCCCAGTCACTGTGGTGGGCATTGAGTGAGGCGAGAAGTTGGTCAGGATCTGATTCACCCGTTCTATCTGGTCATTAGACTGAGGATGGTAGACTAGAGCAAAATTCAGAGTGACGTTTCCTTTAGTAATTTTCAGGTGGCCCTCCAGAAGCGAGAAGTAAACTAGACGCCTCTATCTGAGACAATGTGGAGTGGTAAGCCATAGAGGTGGAAGAAGTGTAAAATAAACTTCTCTGCAAGCAGAGTGGAGTGAAATGGGCCATCTTGGAGAAGCGATCCACCATCGCCCGACCATCTGGACGGGGTCTCTTGAAGACAGCGGATACCTTCTCAGG
This sequence comes from Oophaga sylvatica, assembly GCA_033576555.1. Lineage (NCBI taxonomy): Eukaryota > Metazoa > Chordata > Amphibia > Anura > Dendrobatidae > Oophaga > Oophaga sylvatica. The sequence continues at coordinate 614,251,883 of JARQOD010000002.1, forward strand.
ATCCATTTTCAGGCTGGTCCTGGAGGCTATGTGCCCCAAAAATGGAAGAAAAGTTTTCTCGAAGACGCATTTTTTTTGACTTACAAATAAAGGCAATCTTTTCCAAGTGCAACATACCTTCTACACAAAGTTTCACTTGTCTGTTTACAGAAAGGATTTACAATTTTTAAAATGGCTTTAAAATGTCTCAAACTTTTTCTATTTTATGCTGTTGGTGTATTGACAAGAATCCTTTCCTTCATATACCAACGTATTCTGCAGACATTGGATCGGGATCTTATATTGATTCCTGTGGACCTGTTGGATGAAATTACCTGCAGAACTAGAGTCCAAATAGGCTGACTCAACAAAACAGATGTCACCACAGGAAACAGCTACCTACAGAGTCAGTAATGGAGAGGAGTGATTTTCACCCAGTGTGTTCTCTCCAACAGACCCCAGGCTCAAGTTTCTCATTCCCTCTGGGCAGGAGCGGATTACTTGCTCAGAACTGCCAGAATAGAAGCACCTTCCCTCGGCACAATGGGCCTCCGGACGATGCTTGGCCATCGTCACCTAGTCAACTTGCATAGACTCTGGGGAGGATGCCAAGGCTGTGACTTTTGAAAGGTAGGTACCATGGATTAAGGTGTTCTCTCATGGGTCACCTCACTGTAACGCTCCTAGAATCTGGTGTCTCTGGCTACACGGATTGACACCAGGTCATCCATTGAGGTGGGTATATCATGATCAGCCAGCTGGTCTTTGATTCACCCAGATATTCCCTCCCAAAAGGTAGCCACCAGAGCCTCCTTATTCCAGGTGAGTTCAGAAGAGAGAGTGCAGAAACATGCAGCGTTATGGCTCACTGTGAGGTTTCCCTGATGCAATCGGAAGAGAGAAGAGGCCATTGAGGACGCACAGCCGTGCTCATCCAAAACCTTTTGGAAGGCTTCTAGATATGACTGAAGCTTTGACACATGGGGGTCTCCTTTCTCCAATAGGGAAGTGAGCTACGCAAAAGCCTCACCAGAGAGGTGAGAAATAATGAAGACCACTTTGGCCCTATCAGACCCAAAGTAATGTGTCAAGAGTTCAAAGTGTGAAAAAATAACCGTGTGCACAACCAAGAAGGTGCCAGAGTAGGTTCCCACACCGTATCTAATAGAAAATGAACTCGGCACTCAACTTTAGTATAGTGAGAATAAAGATTTTTATTCACAGTAGTAACACGAAACGTTTCGGTCCTATATCATGGACCTTCATCAGTCACAGATACTACTGGGAAGGGGGTTGATCCACATAGGGAAGAAAGAAAGGGCTGGATATAGCCTGTATTGGTGGGGTGAGATGAGGAAGAGGACAATGCCTCTATTGCACTAGTAACCTGTTGTGAAGGAGTCCGGCAGTGAGGATAGGTCTCTGCATTGGACGCGGTGTCCACCACTCAGACTAGCGGTGGACACCGCGTCCAATGCAGAGACCTATCCTCACTGCCGGACTCCTTCACAACAGGTTACTAGTGCAATAGAGGCATTGTCCTCTTCCTCATCTCACCCCACCAATACAGGCTATATCCAGCCCTTTCTTTCTTCCCTATGTGGATCAACCCCCTTCCCAGTAGTATCTGTGACTGATGAAGGTCCATGATATAGGACCGAAACGTTTCGTGTTACTACTGTGAATAAAAATCTTTATTCTCACTATACTAAAGTTGAGTGCCGAGTTCATTTTCTAAGAGTTCAAAGTGTAGCATACACTCATTAATGAACCCCTGACATAGAGTAGGGTTACCGCCATATCTTGGGAGGTCCAAAACTGGCAGTCTGATGAGGCATATTTGAAGTTGTTGCCACTTGGGAAGCACGGTGATTCAGTGGTTAGCACTGCAGCCTTGCAGCGCTGAGATCCTGAGTTCATATCCCACCAAGGATAACGTCTGCAAGAAGTTTGTATGTTCTCCCTGTGTTTGTGTGGGTTTCCTCCCACATTCCAAAGACATACTGATAAGGAATGTAGATTGTGAGCCCCGTTGGGGACAGTGCCAATAATGTCTGTAATAGTGTTGAATAAATGAGTAAAATAAATAAAATAAACTTGGGCAGATGTGGGTGAAGCTGGAGAATTCAGCATGTCCAGGCTGGTGTTCACTGTCTGTAGGTAGGACAGGATCTTGTCCTTTTGATTTTTCTAACGAAGGTCTGAGATGGAGGACACCTGAGAGCCAGCAGATTCCATGGCCCGTGCAAACTTTAATGGATTGGTTGGTGGAATGACTGTGCTGTGGTCCGAAGAATGCCTGAAAGAGCATGACTAGGTGACTCACCAAGTCTGACCTCAGAAGAACGGCGGCTGATGATGCCGCAGTTCGAGGAAAAACAAGGGACATGTGACCAGTGCTACAACAGAACTGACCTCAGGTAGATGGTAGCTGATCCCCAAGAGACAGGAGTCAGGAACAGCCAGGATTGGTATACTTCGGCAGGTATACAGGAATACGAGTACTGGGACCTGAGAACTAACAAGATTGTTATTTTAAAAAAATTCTAGGGTGAGTAAACCACATTAATGCTTTGCAGGAATTCTATAATTATGTTTCCATTTTATTACAATATTAGTCAATTTTTCTAGTGACTTAATCACATTATTATTGATTTTGTGTAATTGATTTCTTCCATTCAGCATCACAGCATCCACAGAACATGCAGAATGCTCAGAGAACTATAGCATTAAAAAGACCAAAGTTATTCCATTTTTTAAATTATATTAGGTCATTTTAGGCACTTACCTTCTAGCGTTATTGATTATTGATTTTTGGAGCACTGCATGATAGAGAACTCATGGCTAAGATCAATGTTGCTTTGTATTTTAAATCTGATGAGTCACCTAAAGAAAAAAAGCATTTCTATGTTCTCTAGTTCAGATTATTTTTTCAAAGACTAAAATTTTAATCACTTTTCTAATTAAAATCTAATTGAGAAAATAATCATCTGAATTTCATAAGAGGAGAATAAATGTTAGGACACAATAGAAGGATCGAATGATACTACAAGGCGATTGCAATATGAAATATGGAACAAACAAAAGAAACATTGAGTTATCCATCAATTTCAAGCTTTATCTATTCGTATGTGTGTATTTCTTGTACTTTTATTGAAAATCTTTATAGCTTAACTACCTAAATGCACAGACATGTATTTAATGCTATGTGTGGATTTATGGTATATGACCAAAGGTGTAGTTATTGTTCTATATCAAAACTATTGATGTGTGAATCTGCTGACATTTGAATTTGATGGTTCACTCGAGATTGGGCAGCAAATTCAATTTGCCTAAAATTTGTTTGCTACCAATAAACTGTGCTTTATTTTGCTGTGGCATCCTTTTTTTACCCTAGAGCATGATAAACGTAGAACGAAAAAAATAATATCTTTGCTGCTCACCTGTCACTGTGCCGCAGCCGACATCCAGATCTCCACCCTGCTTCCGCACCTCTACATTTACAGTGTACACGAGGTCCTCTACCTCCATCTCCACTCTAAAGCAGGGCTTCCAGAGCCAAGTAGCTCTCTGATGTAATCAAGAATATTTTGGCAAAATGTATAAAGTTAAAAACAAAAAATTTCAGGTGACTTCAATTTGCCTCAAGTCGATCCACTCATCTCTGCTCAGAACTGGAGCTAAGCAGATCTAAGAGAAAGAGAGAAAGCGATTGGCAAACAACGGAAGCAAAAAAGAGACGCAGAGAGACGGTGTAAGAAATAGGAAAGAGAAAGAGAGAAAAAGAAAAAAGATAGAAAATGAAAGGGAAAGAAAGAGAAAGAGTGAAGGAGAAAGAAAGAGAATGAGAAAGAAAGAGATTTCAATATGATATGTAAACTCCACTAAAAGGAGACATGACAAAAGAGGGCCCTCAATCAAGAACAATATAAGGGCCCTTTGCAGTCCTTTCGCTCATCATAATGCACAATTCCACCAGTTTTGGAGGTAGTAATGGCCCTCTTACCTCTTGACCTCCTGTGCAATTGCACCAATGATATGTTCTTCCCTGTGCTCCACTTATCTGGAGATGTTTAGTGACTCTGTTGTAAAAACTGTGCTCCACTGGGAACTGGTGAACTCTGAAGTCCCAGATACTGAATATGAAATTACATGGCATGAATAATTTCAATATATACAAGGTTTGTCGAAGCTGCGGGGCATTATGGGGAAGCTTCCATGGCCATAGGAAAAGATTGTAGCCCACTAATGCTTCAGCAGTGTAGGAAATGGAGTCGGGGAAGTATTTTGATTGTGAATCACAAATCAATTCACTGTGTTCGATTTTGTGTGGAACCGCAACTTTTAAGAAATTCTACCGAGAAGCAATCCTTCATGGATCGATCTGCTCACCTCAATACAAATTCCTAGGGAAAAAAACAAAGTTAGTGATCATTTCTTTCTATTAGGTCCAGGGGCACTTTTGTTTCAGTTGATGTACTGCTGTTTTTTATGAAATAGCATAGAGTGCCCAAATAATTCATTAATAAAGTGACCAAAAAAACTGCCCAATCAATAAACTTGGAGATGTATCTCAGTCTTGTGAATTTTACTTTACCTAGTTTTAGGAACCATCGCCCCAATTCATAACTGCCTTTGTGCTTATTTTCTATCTAGTTTTGTGAGTTTCATCCTTTTTTTTTAATTCACACCAAACTCATTATTCTATTTGTACCATTTTTGAAGTCGATATTATATGTCCTGTTTTTTATTTTTATTTTCCTACATTGTGGGCAGAGTTTAATGACTCCAGATATTTTCGCCTGAATCATCAAATACACATTTTCAAAAGCTGAAAAATATGATGCAACTCCACTTCAGTTCCTCCTGGAATACTTTTGAGTATGCCATTATTTTAGCACAATTTTTGCGCCACCTACTTTGTTAAAAAGTTGCAAAAAAACAGTTCCAGACAGAAAAAAAGATAATTTTTTTTACTTTGTGCCAAATTCATGAGTTGCATGTGCCATTTTGAAAATTTGGCAACAAAAACAGCAACTAATGCCACAAGACAAAAAGAGAAAGCGATTTAAAAAAAAAATAATGCCACCCATTTACTATACTTTTTAATAGAGGTTTTGTGGTACACAATTAGCGTACAGCAGCTACTTCAGTTTCAAAAAAGGTATTGCCAAATTTGGGTTCCCAAGCCATAATACACATTCAGATTCTTCATTTAAGACACCCTAGGTTATGAAGTTTAACTTTGTGTTTTTCTTATCTCCTTTACATTGAACGATTTGTGAAATATGTTATATATCCTTTCTTTGAAAATTTCTCTGTCAATCACATTTGTATAAACATATTGTGATGAAAACTAGACAGTATAAAATGTTGGGGTTTTATAAATCCTTCAGATTTACATGTAATAACTTTTCTGTATATTGTTTGTAAAGAACAATAATGCTTTTAGATTTTTCATAAATGGTTTTCAAATCCAGTTACTTGTGAACACTAGTATTAACTCAGTATTTTGTTATATTACAATGGCGAAAAGAAATGTACAGAAAGTACAAAATAACTAATATATAAAAAAAAAATAATTCAAGAAGAGGCTGGTAAAAAATCACTGATTTCAAAACAAGATTGTATTGCAATATTTAAGAAGCTAGATCAGGGAAAGTTTACATCTTTACCAGTCGTGACTTGTATTGATTAAGATTATTGTACTTAATTTTATTATGTATACCCCTTTTCACATGTAAAACGCCATGGAATAAATGGCGCTATAATAATAAATAATAATCTATTCCACTATGATATGTACAGTAGCCAAGCTGTGACCAAAAATCATAGAGTCAAGTCATATATATACAAAGGCGACCAAAAGTTTAGCAATTTTTTTAAAAGTGTGATTACTTCTGTCTGGTTGATGTGATGCCATTTTCCTGGTGATTTTAGTAAACCAGAAGCAATTAGTTGTCAGCTATAAGGATAAAATTTGTGTTTGACATTGTTTTACCCCTTTATGAGTTAGTATCCAACATTTGCTGGGCCAAATGTTTTTCTTATTTTGTCATGGGTAGTCAAATTTTGCCTAATTTTTATTTTTTTGTGTGTTTTTCAGTTAAAACATGGCAAAGACAAAGGCAAATTTATCACCAGATGTTGGAAAGCTTATTATTCTGAGAGTAAAGTCAGCAAACGCCAAAAAGAGGTAACTATGGAATTCAACTGCTCTTAGAGTCCAGTGTCACATATAATAAAGAAAGAAAAAGAAGGTTATGGAACAGCTGACAAACCTAGAAGTGGACGACCAAGGAAAACTTCCTCCAAAGTTGATCACATCTTTAAGAAAAAGTCAGTATCTGATGTCAATAAAAGTGCTGTACAGATTTCACTCAAAATGAACGTAGAATATGGGGTCAAAGTGAGTCGCCATACTGTGGTGCGGTAGCTAAGAGCAGTAAGGTTGAATGCACGAGTTCCAGTCAAGAAGCCTTTCATCTCTGCAAAGAACTCGGAAGGTCCGATTTGAGTTTGCCAAAGAATATGGCAAATGGAAAGAGACAGATTAGTCTAAGGTGTTGTGGTTGCATGAATACAAGTTTAATCTGCATCGTAGCACTATATAAACCGCCAAAACGTAATGATGTAAAGTACCAAACACAGTGAAACATGGAGGTGGCAATGTCATAGTTTGGGGTGCTTTTCTGCATCTTCCATTGGCCCTCTGCATACAATTGATGGGAATATGAATGCTATCATGTACAAGGATATACTGGAAAATGTAATACTGACACATGGTAAAAACAAAGTAGGCAGGGGCTGGAAATTCCAGCAAGACACTGATCCTAAGCACACATCCCTTTTAGTAAAAAATTGGTTAGCAAAGAAAAATGTTGCCTCTTGTAATGGCTAAGACAATCACCTGATTTAAACCCTATAGAGCACTTTTGGGATGAGTTACAGCTACAAGTTGGGGCTCGTACCCTTAGCAACAAGGATGAATGGTTTACAGATTTGAAAATGGCAGGGAGCAATATCCTTCAGAATGTCTTCAATATCCTCGTGTCTTCAATGTCCCGTCGGTGTGGTGCAGTAATTAAAGCAAGACGTTATGCTACAAAATACTAAGTTATGGCATTGTAAATAATGAATTATTCTCTATGTTATGATCAATAAATACTATATGCAAAACTTTTGGCAGTCAGTTTTCTGTAATTAAATGACCATACCTTTATTCTGAAGCATCTTTGTTACAATTAAGGTCATGATGACAACTTCATGCACTTTCAATTCATCACCAGGAGAAAATCATCACAACAACCAGACAGAAGTAATCACACTTTTTAAAAAAATGCTAAATTTTTGGTCACCAATGTTTGTCAGAATGTAGCTGTTTTCACCCAAAGCATACAAGGAAATCATGGAGCAGAATAACAAAAGTTCTACTTGGAACCTCCACCACCCTCTTAAAAAAATAAAAAGCAAATTAGGTGGGGTCATTGTGCATCTGCTCAGTCACTTAAGGGCATACTTCCTAATTTTTAAAGTAAGGGACATTTTGCTGTTACACAGTAATTATGCCTTAACTAAAATCCTTTTGTGTTCTCATCCACTATGATACCCCTTTCATGACCCACATAAAGTATTATACAATCAAAAACATTACCAAACCTTACTGTTTGATACCCTCACAGGGAATTCTTATACATTATCTACCACATGCACAGTATGATGACCCAATGGTACCGCTAACTCAGACTAATACCCCCCACAGTTCTCCTCAACACAGTATGATGGCCCTCACAGACACCGCAAGATAGTAAGATGGCTACACCGCCACCCTAGCACAGTATGGTGGTCCACACCCTTACCCCAACATAGTATGATGGTCCACACAGTTACTTCTACACAGTAAGATTACACCCACAGCTCCTCACACTGTAGGTTGGATCCGATAACCCTCCTTACAATACGATGGCATCCACAGACACTCCCTGCACACAATATAATGAGCTCCCACATCCTTTCACACCATACAAGTCAGATTCTGACTTTCTGTATATTCGTCAGGTGGATGCTTATGTGAACAGGAGTACCCAAAAAGACAAATAATGAACGCTCTTCAAAGCAACTATCACAGCTGAGAAAAAGTGGAAGCAGAAGCATGTAAATAAAGTCTAGTAAATCTTTATTGAGAAACAGTAATAAAAATAAAATACTGTACATAACATGGAGTTATTATGGGCGGACCTGTGGATGTTTGGGTCTGTCGCATTCGGCTGAACACTTTTAAAAAATTGGCTCGGGTACCAGAGCAGTGCCCAAACCCGGACTCCATTCACATGAATGGGGGGTCAAAACATCTGGTGTTTCCCACGCTGTCATCAGTGTGACAGCACGAGTAACACCGGTTCTGAACACTGGTAGGTTCGTTATCACCGGTCAGAGCACTGCTGTTCCCACACTGTCATACATATGACAGCATGAGCCAGCAGCTGTGACTGGCAGTAAAAAGGTTACCTCTAGTCACAGGCATCAGCTGATGTGCACATAACGCTCATCACCCTATGCCCGGTCTTGCTAATAGCAGCGAAAGCATGCGTATGATGATGAGAGTATTCATCAGCTGATGCCTGTGTAATAAATGAATAATAAATACATAAAATAAAAAAATGACATGGTGTCCCCTCTATTTTTGCTAACTATCACAGGCAAAACCGACAGCTGCGGACTGACAGCCCACAGCTGTCAGCGTTATCTTGGCTGGTTATCTAAAATAGAGGGGTCCCCAAGACTTTTTTTATTATTATTTAAAAAAAATAATTTAAAAAAGAAGCATGGGTTGCCCCCCTTTTTAGATAACTAGCCAAGCTAAAGCAGACAGTTGGAGTATGGTATTCTCAGACTGGGAAGGGGCCATCATATTGGCTCTTCCCAGCCTAAAAATAGCAGCCCACAGCTGCCCCATAGGCATTTGTTAGATGTGTCAATTTTAGTGCTTTTCCCGACTCTTCCCACTTGCTCTGTTGCGATGTAAGTGAGGTTATATTTGAGGAATTAATGTCAGCTTTGTAATGTCAGCTAACATCAAGCCTATAGGTTAGTAATAGAGAGATGTCTATAAGACACCCCCATTGCTATCCCCATAGTCAAATGTAATTAAAACACAGACATAGAAAAAAGTGCATTTTTGGAATAAAAACACAGGCTCCTTTATTTGACACTCTCCACCATCTTTCACCTATTTATTAATGTAAAATTAAAATTTATAAAGCACAATATTCTTTATCTGTCCGATGATAATCCATATGTCCCATGACGTGCTCCACCTCTGTTACATCTGCATTGTATGACTGAGAGGAGGTATGATTCGACTGTTCAGTCATGAATCCTGGAGACACTAACCTGATCCTGAGAACTCAGCTTCAGTGCTGAGCACCGATGTCAAAAGGTGACCACAGTTCATAGCTGATTCTTTTTCACTCACTGAATCTGCATATGGTGAGTGAAAAGTTTCTTAGTTTCTTCCATAAATCAGATGAAAATCACCCATTCAAGTCTATGCATGTTTAAAAAAAAATCAATGCCAGACTGAGCCACAAAAAAAATCCAGTTTTTACTGATAAATAGCAGTTCTGTAACATAGGAAATATATGAATATGGGAAACTGTAAAAGGTCTTGTAAATAATTAATAGATGCTGAGTAGGAAAATGGATTTTACACGGATTGTACATGAATGACAAGTAAGAAAAAAAAATCATCCCACTTTTCTGAACGATTTTTATATGCAGTTGTGTGAACCTACACTTATGGTGATAAACACAAAAGAGCTGTCCCAGTTTTAAGAATAATCTAAAAAAACTGTATCCATTTGGCATGGGCAATGAACTACAGAATACATGTAAAATCTTATATAGCACAGTGCAGGTCTGAAGGCCAGAGAAACAAAACACAACAACATTGCTGGAACTGTTCCCTTGCTATGCAGTTCACATTTATCTCCCACAGAAAAAATATTAGTAAATGGGTTTTAGTACTTTACTCTTACTCCAAAATGACATTAGAATAACATGCATCTTGTCCTCCAACAAAAAAGCCCTTAGACCAGTTTCATACATCTGAGTATGGTGTACGATGTATGAGTCGTGGGTTTCCTTACCTAAAGTCAGCATCAGTCATCTAAAAGGTTGTCGAGTTCAGGTCTGGAGACCCTGCAGACATGGCAGACCACACCAGGACTGTGAATTTACACCTTATGTAGTCATTTTGAAGGTAAAGCTAAAATAATAACAACTTTTGTGAAATGAATTGGAGATCAGCTGCAGTACCCAAGAATGGCCACCACCCAGAGCATGGAGCTGTGGTGTACTGGCTCAATATAACTTGTAATTCTAATGGCCTGGGATGCTCATAACAGTCAATTGGTGGGGGTAACAGGTTTCATACCCGCACTGATCTATTATTGATGGTCAGTCTGAAAGGTCATCAATATGTTTTGCTTTAGAATTTAATTAATGATATAGGTGTTAGTTAATTTATAATGTATATTTTCTATAAGTAAAAAAAAATATTTGCTGTATATGGCCTCACAATATTACAAATCATCACCAAAATAAGTACTTTTTCATATAACCATATTCAGACAAAGAAGGAGAATTTGTAAAGAATTGTATTGTATTACAGTGACAGGTATATTGTTACAGAAAGCTTTGCATGCAGACAGAAGTACAGCTTGCTAATGTACACAGCAAGTATATATGTATCCTGTACAAAGAGGAAATTGTATTCATCCTGAGTCACAAACAAAGCATGTTTCCATGATTAATGTCAGGACATGTCAACGTTATCCTTACTCAGCCAATTTGTCGTATAAAATATACTTGTTTTGATTTTGAAAAAGCTAGCAAATACATATTTTAGGATAGAAACTAAGCACAGTTGCTTACCGTCTAACTCCTTTCTGGCACTTTATTTTCACCTTATTTTTTTTTTAATAAATAATAAGTTTTATCATTTTCTTTGCAAATCACCTACATACAATGATGGTCACGATTATTGGCACCCCTTAAATTTTTTCATAGAATGTACAATATCTTCAGAAATAAATGTAAAATGTACCAATGTTATATCCTCAGGATTTTTTAATTAGTGGTCCAAAGTAATACAACAATAAAACATTATTTTTCAACTTGCTGTTGCAGTTTCAAAAAAGAAACAGAATAATCAACATGTGCAGCAATAAAGGCACCCCTTTATTACTTAGTTTCACACCCTTTGGAATTGACGACAGCCTCCAAACATTTCTAGTAGCCATCTATAAGCTTCTTGTACTTCTCAGCTGGTATTTTCTCCCACTCTTCCTCTGCAGTTTGCTCAAGCTCTTGAATGTTTTTGCATGGTTCTTTTTCCCAATGGCAGATTTCAACTATTCCTGCATACTTTAGAAGTCATTGTCTTGCTGGAGGACCTATGATCTTTGACTCAATCCAAGTTTTCATACACTGGGTAGGACATTTCACTCTAAAAACTCTTGATAGTTCTATGATATCATGATTCCTGTAATACAGTCAAAGCCTCCAGTAACACACGCAGTAAAGCAACCCCACAGCATTATGGATCCTCCACCATGCTTAATTGCTGGTAGGGTGTTATTTTCCTAATAAGTTTCATTGTGCCATCTGTAGACAAACTGTTGCTTTGCATTGTCAAAAAGCTCTAGTTTGGTTTCATCTGTCCTCAGAACATTTTCCCAGAAGGATTGTGGTTTGTCAAGGTATTCTTTGGCAAAGATCAGTCGTTTCTTTTTATGTCTTTTCTTCAGCAATGGTTTCTTTCTTGGCCTTCGCCCACAAAGACATCCTTGGTTTAGTGTGCAGCATATGGTACTTGTTGAAACCATGACCCCAGACAATTCTAGGTTGGCCTTCAGGTCTTTGCATGTTTGACATGGTGTTTATTTCCATCATTTGCACAAACCTTCGAAGACATCTCTTCTCAATTTTCCTCTTTCCCCCACATCAAGGGCGATTCTTGGTTAAAATCCATCATCATCATAAGATGGAAATATGAGGATGGAGATAAGGTATTTAAAAATGCATGTACAGGTGATGCGTTTCAAACCACCACGGGTTCTTAAATATTGTCTATTTCCAAGAAGCAGCCATTTGTACTATTTCCTTTTAACCGAAAGAGAGTGGCCTTAAAGTAAAAATGAAGTGAGAAAGAAATATTTTTGACAACTTAGAGACATCAACATACATATGATGCATAAGTAACTAATAAACATCCATTAAAGCGAACCTTTCTTTGTATTTTTTCATGTTAGAATGCACCCACAATGTAGTGGTGGATATAGAACAGAATAAAACATTTTTTCTGTAAATATTTGTCTCTTTGTTACAGAAATCTTAGCAAACAAAATATTTGACACTCCAATAGTTAATACATTTTTAAGTCCTAGTGGGCATTATCAGAGAGATTTCACTGAGGGTGTTTACTTCTTCTTCTTTCTGAAGCTGACCAATCATAAGCAAGCAGCAACACTCTAGAAAAAGAAGAACACAACCCAACAATAGCTAGAGCAGGCTTAGGCCCTGTGCACACATTGCGTTTTTAGATGCGTTTCCGTTGCGTTTTTCAACGTGCGGAAACGCATCCAACCCGCAGCACAGTGCACATGCAATGCAATCCAATGGGAACCGCAGGTCTGCTGTGCACATGCTGCGGAAAAAAATGCGTGGTTTCGCCGCGTTTTATTTTCCGCAGCATGTTAATTCTTTCTGCGGAACTGCAGCGTTTTTGCGCCCATTGACTTGCATTGAGTCAGGCACTTCCGCAGCAAAACCGCAGGTCTAAAAAAGATCTGCGGTTTTGCTGTGGGTGAAACCGCTGCAGTTCGGGAGGAGGGAAGTGTGTGGGCGGTGCGTGGGCGTGTATAGTGTGCAGCGCTATGTGTGTGGGCGGTGCGTGGGCGTGTATAGCATGCGGCGCTATGTGTGTGGGCGGTGCGTGAGCGTGTATAGCGTGCGGCACTATGTGTGTGGGCGGTGCGTGGGCGTGCATAGTGTGTGGCGCTATGTGTGTGGGCGGTGCGTGAGCGTGTATAGTGTGCGGCGCTATGTGTGTGGGCGGTGATTGTGTGCCGGTGTCTGCGCGGCGGTGTGCGGGCCTGTGTGCGTGATCGGTGTATGTGCGGGGCTGTGTGCGTGATCTGTGTATGTGCGGCGGTGTGCGGGGCTGTGTGCGTGATCTGTGTATGCAGGCATTGTCGGATGGGACTACAAGTCCCGTCCGGCGATGCCTGCTACAGTGACAGTGACTGACACATTAGCCAATGATGGGACAGTAGTAGTCCCATCACCCGGCTAATGTGCTGAATGTAAAAAAAAACACATACAAAAAAGGACATGCGTTTTCTGCCAAGAGGTGCGGATTCGGCGCGGAAAAATCTGCAGGCAAATCCGCAATGTGTGCACAGGCCCTTAGTGTGAGACATATTTTCATGTGCTTTGGATGTGAGTTACATGCTTTGGTTTGACCTTGTACTAGCAGCAGGGTCACTAACTTAACCCTTAATGCACCATTGTAGTCCTGCTACTGTTGACTTAAGAGGCTACATAATATACATGTACAATTCCATGTGCACCAAACAGGTTGTTTCTTTTTTACCTTTTTTTAAGTCTACTTCACGATACATAATGTCATGACTTTGGACAGGATGGTGCCACCTCCATCCTGGTCAGGTCAGGGTTAATTTTAGTTCGCCTCTCTTTGGTTCTGGGGCGGCTATTTAATGTTGGCAGTTCCTGGATTGTTGGTCTGTGATACTCCTGTATACTCAGTTTGTGGTTGCTGACCCAGGTGACTCGTCCATTAACATGTGCCTCTGTGCTTGTTTGATTTGCTGTGTATGCTTTGTACCACTTTGTCCCTCCTGGTTATCTGACCCCTACTCTCTGTCTTGTTCCTTGGTACTGCGCTCTTGTCTGGATTTTTGACCTATGGCTTGTCTTGACTACGTTTTCTGTTTTTGCCCTACACGCTGTGTATTCAGTGTCTTTCTCTGCATTCACGTGCGGTGACTCCGCCCCCTCCTGGTCACGTGACTGCTCTCTGCCAGGTCCTACTCCCTGCATTAGTTTAAGGTCCTTGTGCTCAGCATGCCTTGTTTCTGCACTGCTATGTTTATTCACGTGCCCCCTGACAGCGCCCCCTAAGCAGTGCCAGTGACCCTTTATGTGTAACGACACTTAATTTTCTTATTATCATTTACAACATGGTTGGTTGGTAGCTACTTTCTTCATTCAATGTACAACCTATGTTTGGACCTTTGGTCCATTAATTAATTGTTAATTCACCTGGTATGATTTTCAGGAGCACACTAATGAGCAGTTAACAATTGTACTATCACTCTTCACTATTTTATAGTATTTGATTATCAGTTGTCTGCTGTCTTTGATGTCCTCATATTAAATTTTTGAATTTTTTTTCTTATTTTTCATGTGACTAATGCTCTTTATCCATCTAGCGAACTGTCATATATTTATTTTACTGTTTTGTTTCTTTTTTTACCTTTTTACCTCCTTACACTACCAGTGGTGTTTAATGTCACTTTGCTGCTTTTAATATTACTTTTTGAAGTGTGTGTTTTTCACTTTTGGTTTTCAAATGTGTGCATAAAAAAAGTTGTCTGTAATTTTTGCTAAGCTATCCAGAAAAAATAAAATGTCAAGTTGACAATTCAGATTTTGGGTTCTAGTAGCTTTAAGTCTAACTTGTGCACAACACAGACATGAATTTACAAGGTGGCACATTGTCATTTCTGTGTGTGAAAGGGGCTGGCTGACTGTATTTTAATAGTTAAGTCAGTCCCCTTTTTGTCTTAGCCAATGCATAGACAAATAAGGATTGAAATGAGCTAGTCAGCCCTCTTCACATACATCACTGATGACTTGGAAAATCTTTTCTAGGTTGAGGACAAGGAGAAGAGAAGATCAGGCACTTTTGTACATACCAGCATTGTAAGTTGTATGTATTCATAGTTCTACCTCTTCTAAAGATACTTCTTCCATGTCATGTATTCACACTCATAAAACTAATAAAGCTTAAATAAACCTAAAATATTGATTCACTATTTTGTTATACATCTGTTCTATCAGTGCAATCTGAATGTCAAGGGATTGCACTAACCTCATTTCTTTTCTTTCATACACTAAATAACATAAATGTGAAGATGTCGATGTCACAGTTTGCAGCACAGCTATACTGCAGAGACTTTGTCATGTGAAAACTGTGTCAAAAATAAATATATTTCTACAGAAGAAAAATTATATTTTGCTAAATGTGTTTATTCTCAGCTGGTATCGAGAACACCCCATGGGTACAATCAATTTAATTCATCCTGCTCTGTATCCCATCAATATTGTCAAATTCAGCTCTGGAAAGATCTTTTCTTTGGCTGGCTTATCAGGAGAATTGCTGTCCTTGATTGCCATCAGCTTCATCTACTGTACACAAAGAAACAAAATGAGTCCTGGAAGATTACCCCAGTTACTCACTATTAGTGTTGAGCATTCCGATACTGCAAATATCGGGTATCGGCCGATATTGGCTGTATCGGAATTCCGATTCCGAGTTCCGATATTTTCGTCATATCGGATACCGGAATCGGGATTGTCACTGTCACTGTCAGTGTCCGTCGGTCGGGTCTGTCAGGAGTCAGCGGCACTTACCCGGCAGAAGATCTCCGGCGGTCACATCCCGGACTGCTTAATGGCCGCCATCCTCTTCTCCCTGGCGGTCACATGCAGTTTCTCGCGATAACTGCAGTGACTGCTGGGTAATCGTGGCCGTAAAGCAGTCCGATGACGTCACCGCCGGGGAAGCAGGTAATCAGCTGTGCTGCGCCGGGATGTCAGGCTCTGCCTGTCATTCCGATGTAGCAGAGCTGGATCGTCGTGGGACTGTCGTTACTATGGACTGCGTCGGACAGGTGGTATACTGTTGGTTTGTTTTTTTTATTTTTTTACAGGAGATCGATGGCGTCGCAGGAATGAGAGAGTAATAAAAGAAATGAAAACTGTGTTGTCTCTTTTATTTCATTAAAAGACTTTTTTCTTGCTGTGTCTTTTTTTTAAACATTTAAAAACTTTGGGATTAATAATGGATCGGTGTCTTATTGACGCCTCTCCATTATTAACCGGGCTTATTGTCACCGTGCAATCAACGGTGACATTAACCCCTTATTACCCCACTTGCCACCGCTACAGGGCAGTGGGAAGAGCCGGGTAAAGTGCCACAATTGGCACATCTTTTGATGCGCCAAATGTGGGGCTGCTGTAGCCTGGTATTATCAGGCTGTTGAGGGCCAAAATCCATGGGCCTTGACAGTCTTTTAATACCAGGCCGCAGCAGTCTGCATTTTACTTGGCTGGTTAACAAAAATAGGGGGACCCCTACGCCGTTTTTTTTTCGAGGGGATCCCCTATTTTTGTTAACCAGCCAAGCTAAGCAGACTGCTGTGGCCTGGTATTATCAGGCTTGCAAGGTCCATGGATATTGGATCCTTACCAGCCTGAAAAACCAGGCCTCAGCGGTCTGCTTCATCTGGCTGGTTAACAAAAATAAGGGGGACCCCACGCCAATTTTTTTCGAGGGGATCCCCTATTTTTGTTAATCAGCCAAGTTATGCAGACTGCTGTGGCCTGGTATTATCAGGCTGGCAAGGTCCATGGATCTTGGCTCCTTAACAGCCTGAAAATCCAGGCCTCAGCGGTCTGCTTCATCTGGCTGGTTAACAAAAATAGGGGGACCCCACGCCAATTTTTTTTCGAGGGGATCCCCTATTTTTGTTAATCAGCCAAGATATGCAGACTGCTGTGGCCTGGTATTATCAGCTGCAAGGTCCATGGATCTGGCTCCATCAACAGCCTGAAAATCCAGGCCTCAGCGTCTGCTTCATCTGGCTGGTTAACAAAAATAGGGGGACCCCACGCCATTTTTTTTTCGAAGGAACCCCTATTTTTGTTAATCAGTTCCCTCTGACGTCACTGATTGTGTCCCTGGCTGACCTGAAGTGAAAGTGGAAAGCAATCAATTAAGCTTTCCACTTAAGGGCCCGTCTCACATAGCGATATCGCTACCGAGATCGCTGCTGAGTCACTAGTTTTGTGACGCAGCAGCGAGCTCACCAGCGATATCGCTGTGTGTGACATTCAGCGACGATCAGCCCCCCTGCCGGGTATCGCTGATTGTCGCTGAAATGTCAGGACCTTTTTTTGATCGCTGGTTTCCCGCTGACAGGCACGCATCGCTGCGTGTGACAGGCGGGAGACCAGCGATCCGCTGGTAACCAAGGTACACAGCGGGTTTCCAGGCGCGGGGCTGTGCCTAGAAACCCGCTGTGTACATTGGATACCAGCGCCCTGATGCAGGGAGCTGGTATCCAAGGTACACAGCAGGTTTCCAAGCGCTGCGCGGTGCCTGGAAACCCGCTGTGTACCTTGGATACCAGCTCCCCTGCATCAGGGCGCTGGTATCCAAGGTACACAGCGGGTTTCTAGGCACAGCCCCGCGCCTGGAAACCCGCTGTGTACCTTGGTTACCAGCGGATCGCTGGTCTCCCGCCTGTCACACGCAGCGATGCGTGCCTGTCAGCGGGAAACCAGCGATCAAAAAAAGGTCCTGACATTTCAGCGACGATCAGCGATACCCGGCAGGGGGGCTGATCGTCGCTGAATGTCACACACAGCGATATCGCTGGTGAGCTCGCTGCTGCGTCACAAAACTAGTGACTCAGCAGCGATCACAGTAGCGATATCGCTATGTGAGACGGGCCCTTAAGCGATGTTACTCGCAGTGTCGCTGTCCCAGATCGCTGCCTGAGCTGCCTGTTTGGCAGCTCAGCAGCGATCATGTAGCGATACACCAGCGATCCTGACAAGTGCATATCGTTGTCGGGATCGCTGGTGTATCGTTATGTGAGACCCAGCCTTTACTCTCCTGTCAGCCAGGAGAGGAACTCATTCATTTGGGGGTTTACTGTGAGGCTGCAGCATTAGCTGCGGTCCCTGCAGTAAACATTAACCCTTTCTGAAGGATTACACCGTGGGACCTGACTGTGCATGGGATAGGTAAGAATAATTTTGCTTTTTTATTTTATTTTTATTACAGGAAATGGTTTTTGCAGTAAAATAAAAGATGGTCAAAAACATGTGTCTTTATTTCATTAAAATGATTTTTAATTAAAGTGTGTGTGTTTTATTTTTATTTCATGCAATAGGATTAATAATTGATAGTTGTCTAATTGACAGCTCTCAATTATTAACCTGGCTTAAAGTGACCTTTCAATTGCAAGGTCATTTTAACCCCTTATTAACCCATTCCCACCGCTACAGGGCAATGGGAATAGACGGGCAAAGTGCCAGAAAGGGCAAATCTAATTAGAGATTTGCCCTTTCTGGGGTGTCTGGGGGCAGATGTTAGTAGCCAGGGGGGGGGGCCAAAAATAATGGTCCCTCTCTGGGCTATTATTATCTGCCCCCACTCACTGGCTTTGTTTGTCTGGTTGCGAAAATAGGGCGGGAGCCCACGCATTTTTTTTCAGCAATTTTACACCTCATATATATATAAATGTCATTGAATTTGTGACACATATATATATATATTTATATTTATAGTTCATACACTTCTACATAGTATAATAGCCGCTAATTCAATTGATGGCTTTTGTGAAAATGCAGAACCCGACATGAAATGACACTTGGTGTACATAGGGTTAACCATGTCTTTTCATGTCCTTTGCTATCTGATTTGCACAAACAATTACATCAGTCTATGTGTGCAAAATTTCACACCTGTAGGGGTTAATTAAAGGTTTAAATTCGTAGCAAAAAAGTCCGTTTTTTTTACAACGAATTTACACCTTTAATTAACCCCTACAGGTGTGAAATTTTGCACACATAGACTGATGTAATTGTTTGTGCAAATCAGATAGCAAACGACATGAAAAGACCATGGTTAACCCTATGTACACCAAGTGTCATTTCATGTCGGGTGCTTCTGTCTTTTCACAGAAGCCGGCTTTACCCGGCAATTGAATCAGAGGATATTTTACTATGTAGAAGTGTATAAACTATACATATATGTATATATATATATGTCACAATGACATGTATATATATATATATATATATATATGTATTCTATGTGTGTATATTTAGTGTTTACAAGGAAAGAATGGGGTTTTTTTAGTTACGATATTTTGTTCCCATAGACTTACATTGGATTTCCGGTATCGGTATCGGGTATCGCCGATATTTTAATGTTATCGGCGATACCATTCCGATTCCGATACTTTTGGATATCGGAAAGTATCGCTCAACTCTACTCACTATGAACAGAATCTATCCATAGTGAGATGGAGGCAGTTGATCAGAAGAAGCAATTATTTCCACTGGTAAAAAAAAATTCTCAACATCCCAGAGCTGAAATCAAGTCAGTAAACCTTCAGTCTATAGGGACTTTCCAAAGCTTTATCTGGATAAAATCAATTTATTTTATCTTAAAGAATGTTTCGAGGTTATTCATGATCTACCATGACAATGGGCAACCAATAAATATTAAGTGGGGGTTAGGCAAGGTTCACATCATTTTTTACCCTACGTTTAGTGGCTCCATCGTGTCTGACCCCCACAAAACGGGATACTGGTGTATGTGCCGATGAGGCCATTAACAGTAATGAATCAGAAAGAGTCACAAAGTGCTTTATCAGACCTAATTTTCATCCCTATATGCCAAGTTGAAGCTGGCAGCAAAACTTAGTCTACTACGTCTTATTGCTTGCCTCCATTAGGCATATAAGGCCAAAAATGATGTACAACAGAGCACACTGTTACAATTTCTGCATCATTACTGTCAATGGCCCCAACGAATATTTCCTAATCATGTTTTTGGGGGTTCAGACAAGAGCCACTGAAAGTGGGGTAAAACACAATTGTTATGATTGTTTAACAACTCAAACTGGAAAATAGGTAAAACACTAAAAAACTGCAACTTACCCAGCCTGTTCCTGTGCAGACTAGAGATTCTGATCCCACAGTCACTAGTGGTCCCTACATAGGCTGAAATAGCCCTAACAGACTAAACAATGGCAGGTTGGACCTATGCTGCCTGAAAGGCCACTGAGCGCTTCACGTTCCTCCTAAAGACCCGCGGGCAGAGTAGAGTGCAATTTACCTACAGAATGGAAGAAGTAAAAAAAAGATAGAAATCCCAGAGTGAGTTAAAACAAACCACAAAAAACAAAATTAGAAGATAATTATAAGATCATATACGTACTGATAGAGAGTAGGCCACCTACTTCCTAAACAAGAAACAGAAGGTAGGTGCAGGTTGAAAAGCATAATCAGCAGAGAGATAAACCCTAGCTGGTCTTTCACTGACTAGCATTAGCAGCGGCCGTATGGATGGCCAAGCAAATTTGAATATTACCAGCATGAAATACCTGCAGGGGGAAAGTATAGATAGCTGTACCCAAAAGGTCATTGGGCTGAAAAATTAATCAATGAATACACCCGTAACCTAAAAAGATTAAAGCAAGGATAACAGACATTAAAAACCAGGAGAAAAGGTGTAACTGCTGTGGCTCAGCGGATAGAGAATCGGACCACAAAGCACAGGCTCAATGGTTCAGACCTAGAAGCATTAAAGGATATTACACATGGGAACAGGAATGAGAAAGAGGACCCTGCTGACCATAACAGCTTACACTCTACAGAAGAGAGAGAAGGTGACTTGGAGATGGAAACTGACTGCTATACAAACTGCGCTCCACTGAGATACGCTGATTTATGATGGGCCAGGTATTGGCCATAAGGTATGACAGTAAATATGTCATAGGGCAATATGGGGAGGCTCACATTAGCCCTTTCTTTGATGTTTTAGTAGTATGGGAAATTGTGACAGGCAAGCTTCTATTTTTATGAATCACAAATAAAATCTTAAAATGTTAGAAATCACGTTAAACCCAGAATTTGAGGAAATTCTACTCAAACTCAATCTGCTCATCTCTAGTCATGAATTAATTCACATAAAATTTTACAAAAATTCTTATTTGCCTGTATTCAAATCTTTGTCAATTTGCACACTTATTTTACTGAATTGTAGAAAGCATATTGTAAAAAATAAATACTTCAATGCTAACCCCTCCTGCTACCATAGCCTGACATCAGATGTTCAGCGCCTCTTTGATCATTTTCTTCTCCGATTTTCACTATGTCACAGGCTTCTGGCGTTGACTATGCTTTAGATCTCATGACAGTGCAAGGAGTCCCAGAGCTAAGTGAAGATCATAGAAGAATATGTGGGGCACGTATGGAACATGGTGAGGTGAGTTTTTTTTCACCTGATATTTTTTGTGATCTGGGGTCTGTGCACACCCCAAAGCATAATAAGTGTTAGGGTTCGAGTTCCCGCTGCTGCACAAGGGGAGTCTCGAACCAGCCCTGCTGCGGTCTCCCATTCATCTCCGGCCGCAGTGGAGCCTGCTCTGCAGAGACGTCGGTCCAAGCGTCTTGCCCACTCCATACTGTGCAGTGACTTGCTGCTGCCTTTCCTGGATCTGCTATTATAGCCAGTGCTGGAGCAGACATCTTTGGGACAAAGTCCTGCGTTTTCCCTTCTGAGCATGCCCAGAGTGAGATCTCTCAATGGAGATCAGGGGTCACATGCTCAGGTGCTGCGGCAGCTCCTATTGGTCCGCCAGGAAGGCCCTGTTACTACTGGTGTTCTGGAGCAAGTTTCATTGGTCCTTGTTTCTGGCAGGTCCTGTAGCTGTTGCTATAAAAGGGTAGCATGGCTGGGCCGCCATGCGCTAATATCAACCATTGTATGCTATGCGCCAGTGTGGTCATGCGTGTGTGTGGTTAGGGACCCGGCTGAAATAAGCCACTAGAATACCGACTTAATCGGTGAGGAGTTTGGTGTGCTAGCTGGTCAGGGTCGGCGTCCTAGATGCCCTAGATTACCGGCATAACCGGTGAGGAGTTTTGATTGCCGTATTCAGGGTCTGGCGTTCAGACGCCATAGATTGCGGGTGACTCCCGGAGGACATTAGCACATGATCACGCTTTATGTACGCTTAGCACTTAACTGTGTACCTGAGAGCCTGACAGGACACAGCACTTTTCCTCAGCGGCCCTGTGACGTAACAGGGTTCGCTTTAAACGCTAGACAGCGCCCTAGCGTGTTTTCTTTGCGACTCAGTTGTGTTTAGTGAGTTCGCATACATCGCCATATAGCGCTGCGGCTCTCCTAGCGGCTCTGTGAAGTAACAGAGTTCGCACTTATTGCCACAGCGCGTTACGGCGTTTATGTTGGCGACTCTGCGGGATAACAGAGTTTGCTTCTTACGCCATTTTTTACTAGCAGCAGGCAACGCTTGCACGGTGGACCCCGGGCTGCGAACGCACCTCTCTACGTCATATATTTGGTGCGTTCCACAGACCCTTAACATAATATTAGCGCCAGGGTCTGGCTAGTAAAATGGCGGATGACCAGCGTCTAAGGCAGTACATCCAGCAGCTGGAGGGTAGGTTGGCGCCTCTTGAGCGCACAACCTCAGCTGTGGATGTTACCGCAGTCGCTGTTCAGGCTGCTAGCGTGGCTGCAGCCAGTTTATCCTCTGCCACCTCTGCCCCTACATTATCCCACCTCCCGCTTCCTGACAAGTTTGTCGGTGACAGCAAGCAATGTCTGGGATTCGTGAGTCAGTTCTCAATACAGCTCGAGCTTCTGGCTGCACGTTTCCCCACGGATCGGGCACAAGTGGGTTTTGTATTATCTCTACTCTCGGGCAGAGCGTTGGAATGGGCAACGCCGCTGTGGGAGCGAGACGATCGTGTGGTGCGGAGTGCTTCTCGGTTTCTAGAGGCTCTGAAAAAGGTCTTTTTAGGACCTCAGGTCACGCACGATACTGCGCTCCAACTGCTGGCAATGTCACAGGGCTTGTCCATGGTCAGCCAGTTCTCAGTCCAATTTCGGACTTTGGCCTCTGAATTAGAGTGGCCAGATAAAGTTCTTATTCCAGTGTTCTGGAGAGGACTGGCAGATCATGTAAAGGACGCTTTGGCTACCAGGGAGATTCCTGCCACACTGGAGAAACTCATTTCTATATCTACCCGCATCGACCTCCGTTTTCACGAGCGGAGGTTAGAGCGGACCCAGTGTAGGCAGAGGTTTCGGCTGGCACCCACCTTTGCCAAACCTCTTGAATTTCCCGTTCGGGCGTCCGACTCCCCAGAGACCGTGGAGACTTCTCGAGTGGAGTCTAAATCTCGGACCACTCGAGTATCCGTGGTCTGTAGAGTGTGCCAGCAGCCAGGACATTATGCCAATAGATGTCCCCAGCGATCACGTACACGTTCGCGTCTAGTGACCATGGGAGGAGGTTCACTAGAGTCAACAGCATTCGCCTCCAAGCTGTCCTTTAAAAGGGACAATCTCTTTTGGTCAATCCACTCTAACAGTTGAGCTTTGTGTGGATTCTGGAGCAGAGGGGAACTTTCTGTCCTCTGCTTTTGCTCTCCGTCACACAATACCTCAGGTGATGCTCACCAAACCGGTGACTGTTCGAGTGGTGAATGGCTCCATACTGCCCTCACAGATCACACATCAGACAATCCCTCTCACATTAGCTATGTCTCCTTCCCATCAGGAGATTATTTCTTTCCTTGTCCTTCCTGAGGGTATAGATGAGGCTCTGCTGGGAGTACCCTGGCTTCGTCTTCACTCCCCACATATTGAGTGGTCCTCTGGGAAGATACGGGGTTGGAGTGAGTCTTGTAGAGGTAAATGTGTGAGGGAGTGTGTTCAGGTTGCTACTACAGGGATACCCGCAGATCTCACTTCTCTGCCCAAGTGCTATTGGTCCTATGTAGACGTGTTCTCCAAAAAGGCTGCGGAGACTCTTCCGCCTCACCGCCCCTATGACTGTCCTATTGACCTCTTGCCTGGAGCAGAACCTCCCCGGGGAAGGGTCTATCCTCTCTCTCCCCCGGAGACGGAGGCTATGTCCCAATACATTCAGGAAAATCTGGCAAGAGGGTTCATCAGGAAGTCAGTGTCACCTGCTGGGGCAGGGTTCTTCTTTGTGCAAAAGAAGAACGGAGAATTACGTCCCTGCATAGATTACAGGGGTCTTAACGCCATTACCGTTAAGAATAAATACCCGCTGCCTTTAATTTCTGAGCTCTTTGATAGGCTTCGGGGAGCAAGGGTATTTACCAAATTAGACCTGCGGGGTGCTTACAACCTGATTCGCATCCGCGAGGGGGACGAGTGGAAGACGGCTTTTAATACCAGGGATGGGCACTATGAGTATCTGGTGATGCCTTTGGGCTCTGTAACGCCCCAGCCGTTTTAATCTTCTCTCCAGATATTGACTCCCACCGGAAAGATGTCTGCAGGGTCTTCGACCTCTTGCGGGCAAATTCCCTTTATGCAAAGTTGGAGAAATGCGTGTTTGAGCAGGAGTCTTTACCATTCTTGGGCTATATCATCTCCGCCCAGGGATTGGCTATGGATCCTGCCAAATTACAAGCTGTGATGGACTGGCAAGAACCTCATTCCCTTAAAGCGGTGCAGCGCTTTATGGGGTTCATTAATTATTATCGCCAGTTCATTCCCCATTTCTCAACTTTGGTAGCTCCCTTGGTAGCCCTCACCAAGAAGGGAGCAAATCCCAAATTGTGGTCTGAGGAAGTCTCCAAGGCTTTCATCTCAATTAAGTCTCAGTTTGCTAGCGCTCCCATTCTACGCCGCCCTGATGTTGATAAGCCATTCATATTGGAGGTGGATGCCTCATTCGTTGGTGCTGGAGCAGTCCTCTTTCAAAAGGATGCTCAAGGTCGAAAGCATCCTTGCTTCTTCTTCTCCAAGACCTTCACACCAGCGGAGAAGAATTATTCCATTGGGGACAGGGAGTTGTTAGCAATGAATTGTCTTTCTCTGAGTGGAGACATCTGTTGGAGGGGGCTCGCTTTCCCTTCCAAGTCTTCACTGACCACAAAAATTTGGTATATCTGCAGACAGCCCAGCGGCTAAATTCTCGCCAGGCCAGATGGTCCTTGTTCTTCTCCCGGTTTCATTTCACACTGCATTTCCTCTCGGGAGAGAAGAATATTCGTGCCAACGCTCTCTCTCTCTCGCTCTGTGGTGTCCTCTGAGGAGGAGGTGGAGGAGCCTCTGCTTATTGTCCCCACAGAGAGCCTGAGAACAGTGACCCGATTTCGCTA
Organism: Oophaga sylvatica; assembly: GCA_033576555.1. NCBI lineage: Eukaryota > Metazoa > Chordata > Amphibia > Anura > Dendrobatidae > Oophaga > Oophaga sylvatica. Next base: position 614,277,143 of record JARQOD010000002.1, read on the forward strand.
GAGTCTGTGCCCCCGGGAAAGACTTTTGTACCTACCAACTTGCGACCGGAGGTACTCTCTTGGGCACATTCGTCCAGGGTGGGTGGACACTTTGGGGCAAAGAGGACATCTGAATTGCTGGCGAGGACATACTGGTGGCCGCATATGGTCCGTGACGTTGGGGACTATGTTCGGGCGTGTGTCTCCTGCGCCAAGAATAAGTCTCCACGACAACGGCCAGCTGGGTTACTTTACCCTTTGCCGGTGGCAGACAGGCCCTGGGAGATGGTTGGAATGGACTTTGTGGTGGGCTTGCCCAAGTCTCGGGGTTGCACCATCATTTGGGTAATCACCGACCATTTTTCCAAAATGGTGCATTTGGTGCCGCTACCACGGTTACCTTCTGCACGGGCTCTGGCAGCGTTGTTCGTTAGGCACATCTTCCGTCTACACGGCTTGCCGGACAAAATTGTCAGTGACCGAGGTCCCCAGTTTGCGTCTCGGTTCTGGAGAGAGCTTTGTCGTCTACTCAGTATTGAGTTAAATCTCTCTTCAGCGTACCATCCTGAGACGAATGGGTTGGTAGAGAGGGCCAACCAGACCTTGGTCACCTATCTACGACATTTTGTCTCGGCCAGGCAGGATGACTGGGCATCCTTGCTACCATGGGCTGAGTTTGCACTAAACAATGCTGTGGCTGATTCCACCGGACAGACTGCATTCCTCCTAAACTACGGTCAGCATCCGCGGGTTCCGGTGCCCATGCCTGTGTCTTCCGCCGACTCCAGGGTGGCAGACTGGGCTGTGGAGGCACGGGACATTTGGAACCGTACCCAGGATGCCATTCAGGCATCCAAGGAGAGGATGAGGTCCTCCACCGACGCACATCGGCGCCCCGCTCCAACATTTACTCCTGGGGACATGGTGTGGCTCTCCGCCCGTAACATCAGGCTGCGAGTTGAGTCCACTAAGTTGGCACCCCGCTACCTGGGTCCTTTCAAGGTCCTCAAGCAGGTTAACCCTGTGGTATACCGTTTGGCTCTTCCACCACGCCTGGGTATCTCCGACACCTTTCACGTATCCCTCCTGAAACCCGTGCTCATGTCCCGGTTTTCTGAGTCATCTGCGGGACATCGGGTTCATCTACGGATGACCATGAGGTGAACGCCATCGTAGGGTGTAAGGTGGTACGGGGCAAAAAGTTTTATTTGGTGGACTGGAGGGGCTATGGGCCTGAGGATAGGTCTTGGGAGCCTGCCGAGCATGTTCACGCTCTGCAGCTCATCGCTGCCTTTGAACGCAGCGAGGCCCAGAGAAGGGGGGCCCTAGGAGGGGGTAATGTTAGGGTTCGAGTTCCCGCTGCTGCACAAGGGGAGTCTCAAACCAGCCCCGCTGCGGTCTCCCATTCATCTCCGGCCGCAGTGGAGCCTGCTCTGCAGAGACTTCGGTCCAAGCGTCTGCCCACTCCAGTACTGTGCAGTGACTTGCTGCTGCCTTTCCTGGATCTGCTATTATAGCCAGTGCTGGAGCAGACGTCTTTGGGACAAAGTCCTGCGTTTTCCCTTCTGAGCATGCCAGAGTGAGATCTCTCATTGGAGATCAGGGGTCACATTCTCAGGTGCTGCGGCAGCTCCTATTGGTCCGCCAGGAAGGCCCTGTTACTACTGGTGTTCTGGAGCAAGTTTCATTGGTCCTTGTTTCTGGCAGGTCCTGTAGCTGTTGCTATAAAAGGGTAGCATGGCTGGGCGCCATGCGTTAATATCAACCATTGTATGCTATGCGCCAGTGTGGTCATGCGTGTGTGTCGTTAGGGACCTGGCTGAAATAAGCCACTAGAATACCGACTTAATCGGTGAGGAGTTTGGTGTGCTAGCTGGTCAGGGTCGGCGTCCTAATGCCTAGATTACCGGCATAACCGGTGAGGAGTTTTGATTGCCGTATTCAGGGTCTGGCGTTCAGACGCCATAGATTGCGGGTGACTCCCGCGAGGACATTAGCACATGATCACGCTTTATGTACGCTTAGC